>JAWWEE010000040.1:8763412-8890864 GCA_035221455.1 Xenops minutus
TCCAATGTGCCATATTTTAATTTCCTTACCTTTTTTTTTTTTTCTTTTTTTCCTTTTTTTTTTTTTCCTGAGGTTAAAATTTAATGCTTATTAGTGTGGGGAAGAAGTAATTTCAGTATAAATTCTGGTTGAAGTATGAGTGTGATATGCTAAACACAGCTAATAGGATCATTTTTTTTTTCCTGAAATGCCTTAGCAAAATTGTGCTCTTAAGCACTTTGTAAGGTTCCATTTCACTGAGATTTATTTTTCAATCATTTTTTAAGACATGATTTTTTACTCTCCAAAGGAATTATACTATTAACAGAATTACTGTATAATATAGAACCATCAAAAAATAGCAGCATTTGCATCTTGCTTTGCATAAGGACCAGCTTCTAATCCAGGTTTTGTTGTTACAGTACTGGAATAACTGCAGTGCTGTATGTGAGATTCAGTTTCGGTCTCTTTTTTACCACAATGAATGTATGATTTTAGTGGAGTATCTGTGTTTTTACTGGAGAAATGAATTTAGTCCATACTGCATTGCAGAGTGTCCATATGAATGGGACACTTTAAATACCAGCTGTCAGAGGTGAAGTTAAGAGTGGATGAGAGGCATTTTACCTGCTGTTTTAGGGGATATCTGGTGAGTGTAAATACACCCAAGTCTCTCCAGTGCCTGCTCCTGCATGGGATCTATATCCTAGGCTGTATGTTAGGCAAGTGCAATTGAAAACAAAATTATTCATTTTAATCTAGTACAGATTAGAAACAAATTAGAGATTCTTCATTCTGTATTTAAATTTCGTAGTCACAAAAATGGCAACTAGATTTGGAAAGTTTGATTGTTTTTTTCAATGCTAAGCAATAAATGGTACTAGATGCGTATCTGATTGTAAAAGCCTTTAATGAAAAACATCTGAGCACTACTGGCAGTCATTTGAGCTGAAAATTTGTTATGTCTTCTCTGTTGAACTGTTTTAGCAGTATAATCTTTGATAATTAAAACAATAATTTTTAAGAGTCCTTTTTTTCAGTATATAGTAATTTTACAGCTGACTATGACAGGCTTACATTAAAGATTGAGCTTAAATTATTAAATGGTATTTTATGCAACAGTAATTTTCATGAGGGGATATTTCTTGTGTTACTTGCTAGGAAGCTTTAGACTCCAAAAGAACACTTTTGGCAAAGTAAAGGGAAATATTTGAAAAGCGGAAGCTGTAATTATGAATGTATGTGGCTAAACACCTGTCAGGCACTTGGCTCATACTGAACAAGCTTATAAAATAATATGACCATGCTCTGATCCTGGCTCTTGGAAGTGGACATGATATTTAAGGAATTACTTGGTCACTTCTGTTTAAAATCTGGGATGCTTTGGAGAATATGTGACACACATTTAAAAGTGGGAAGTGCAGTTACAGGTAAGGAGTTGAAATGTGGAGAGGTTATTTCAATGGGAGTGAGGAGCAGTGAGTGGGTCCAGCCTCTGGATCGGAGGGTGTTGTTCCCAGATCCATCTGTGGAGCCTTCTCATGGAAGTATTTAGGCAAGGTTTTGTTGGAAGGTGAGAGCAAAACAGCCATTCAAGCTCTGGTCTAGCACTACAAAAAAGATGTTGGAGGGAAAGACTTAGTTTGGCCTAGAAGTTTTGAGTAAGGACAGAGAAAGATTTCTCCTTTTCTGGGCACTGGGGCAAACACTGAGGAGCTTGTAGTGCCATTCAGTTGAGCATTTCCATCCTGAAACTTCATTGTGGAAGTCAGTGGTGGACCTTAAATCTGCTGAGCTGCTGGCTAAATCACAGGGCTGCTCCTTCTCCTTGTCTGTATCATCCTGCATCTCTGGATTCCTGGTTCCCAATTTATCTGTGTTACAGGGGGACTTCTCGGAAGAGCAGTCATTAGTGAGTGCTCCTATGAGCTTGTTCCCTGAAGGCTATGATGGAGAGCAACGATAGTTGTATGGAGGAGTGTTTGGGGAAAAAACGGAAAATTGTTAGAGCTTCTTTGACTGGACAGCCTAACCATGTGAAGTTAGAGCTTAAAACCCCCAAGTCTGAAAATTAAGATACATGCTACTGAAAATCAAGTGTATCCTGAAGAGATTTCTGTCTACGTTGATGTTTTCTCTTTACAGAATGACAGATATGACAGAGAAATTATGTCTTGCTTCCCAAATGTTTCCATTTGAGAAATGTGAAATAACTGTTTCAAGCAAGGATCTTACAGTTTGAAAACAGGAAAAAACAAGAGGGTCCATCTGCCCTTGCCTGTTGGGGCTATCTTATGTCTGGAAAGTCCTTGTAAACTGCATAGCCAGCAGCTTGTCACATTTGGGAAGATAAGACAGTCAAAGAGGGCAAAGAAACACAGAACTATTTTTGTTTCTTCTTGCCAACAGAGGAAATGTCTTTGCCTGTGGAGCAGAAGATGCATTTTTTGCTTCCCTATTTTCCTCATTCTGTGCAGCTAAATATCATTAATTAATCTTTGCTTTGCTTTTATTACACAAAAGTTCTTCCAAACATTTATACAAAATTGTGTGATATATTTTTTAACATATAGCTGGCACCAGAGATATATGCCTGTATCATTATTGCACTGGAATAGAGGGGGCTTTCCAACACTTGCAGCACACACCCTTTTTCACTTAAAATGCTGAATCCTTAACGTCCTTTCAAACTGCTATTTATATAGTATTTATACTATAGTTGTAAGCTGACATACCTTCACATAGTGCATTAGCAAGTTTCCAAACAACAGAAAAAGGAGTATTGGAGGGCTATGCACCAGTCTGAGGGGTTCATAACCATAGAAATCATGGAATGAGGTGAGCATGACTTTGGAGGATGAAACTGGCATCTAATTGGACAGTTAAAAATACTACAGTAAGACCTGGAAAATTCACAAAAGGTTATATGGACTACTTTGCCTTCATTTGTTTTTATGTTACATCTATATTAATATGAGTACTGTCAGTTCATAGGTCATCAAGATACATAGTGCTGTTAAAAATCACTAGTTGTGTAGTGGGAGGTGTAAATGCAGCAACAGGGGTAATTTCTGTGTAGAAGGTTAGTAATTCCATTGTAAAATATGTTCTTCTTTCACATGTTTTCTACAAATTACAGTAACAGCTTCTGTTTGCCCTTTGGTGTTGCGTGAGAGAGATAAAGAATGGTTGAGAATCCTGCTGTTATGATAATTTTGTAGCCTTTCCCCTCTCTGTCACTTAGAGCAAATCTTCTAAAAAGCATGTGAACCTTAAAGGGAAGGGTTTTTTTCTGAGCAAGGAAAAAAAGTGTGATTAACTTGTAAAAAATATAGTACTCTCTCAGAGTCAGCCTAATCTCATTTATCTTCATTTTCCAAACATCACTTTTCAATTGAATTAGGATCAATGTGTTATTTTTTTTTCTTTTTTGATAATCAAAGAAATACATATTTGGAAAACACTTCTTCCTCTCACTATTTATAGCTTTCATTGCTTAATTTGTTGCTATTTTTATATGCAAGAACTATTCAGGAACTTGAGCAGAATGTAATCTTAAGTGAGGGGACCATACCAAGTGACTTTAATTGGCAGAGTTAAGGTCTGCGCCTGCCTCTTTATAAGACATTATCCAAGCAGAAGTCAGCTAATGGACTTTAAATTAGTGTGAGTGCTCTGTAAAGCCATGGCATCTCATTACATGAATCTACTTTCCTTGAAGTCAGCAGAAAAATCTTGCATCAGTTTCAGCAGCAAAAGACGGTTATAGCCAGGTTATTCTACATCTAGAAGTCTTGGTTTCTTTTACCCCTGTAATTGAGAAGTGCTCTGTTCTGCAGTAATAGTTTGGTATACAGGTTTAATACAAAAATAGGTTTTAATGAAATTAAAAGAAAGATTTCTTAGTCTAGCACCTACTATATTAAGTTCTACTTGGAGTGTGACTAGGATTGTACCTGTGAAAATCCTTTGCCCTAAGGAAATAGTGTCTTGCTTAAAAAAAAAAAAGAGAAGTATACAAGAAAAGGAAGAAAAGTGGAAAGAAGAGAAAGGTTTCCTGTGCTGTCAAAATAGCTGTTATGCTAGGTTGGCTAATAATGTAATGTGGATGGATGGCTCTGTAGTGTTTTGGCTATTTCTTCATCAATCTCATCACAGCTCAGGTGACAACAGCAGGGTTGTATCTTCTGGTTCCTCAGTAAATGACCCGTGTCTGTCTGTCTTCAAGCAGACAGTTCCCTTCATCATTCAGATCACTGGGAAGTTGCTGTGGGAAGGCAGGCACATACTCCTTTTGTCTAGTCAGTGCTTCATACAGGGACAACCTGTGTGTGGGAGAAGGGGGTTAAAATCAATTGTCCTGCAGAGCATAATCACCTCTCAGTGGAACATCCGCTGCAATGTTTGTACCAAACTAAGAACGATAGGAACAAACCAACCTTTTGTACAGGCTTTCTGTTGGTGCCCTTTGCAGAAAAAAAATGACTGCTGCTGCTTTAAGTCATGGGAGCTCACGCTTGCTGTGACAGCTTTCCAATTGTTAAATAAACTCTGACCATGAGCAGCTGTCAGACAGATATTGCACTGCAGGCTTCAGTTAAAAGGAGCACCAGACAAGCATTTGAGCGCCTAAAGGCTCTTATTTTTTAAAGACCCACGTTTAAACAAACAAACAAACAAAAAATACACAGTGAGATAATGTGATTCCCTAACTAGGGGGGGTGGTGTGTGGAATTCTTTTATTTTATGTATTCTAGTTAATTTTCCTGTGAAAGTTCTAGAATGTGAGCATGTCCGTTTCTGAAAAACAGCTATGAAGAAGCATGAGATTTCTGAAATGTATTTTTGTCTGATGTCAAGGTAGGAAACTGAGAGGCAGAAATACTGGCATTAAACTTTATAAATAATACTTGAATTCTTGTGGGAAGGCAAGAGGAGTTATACAGAGCTTCCACAATGTTGTAAAATGTCATTTTATCATTTGTGCTTTTGATAGTTATCTAATACAACCCATCTAAAGTTATTACCTTTTATCCACTGAGCAACTTGAGGTAGTTGAACATGCCCTTGCTTGTTGAAGGGCGGGGTTGGAGCAGGTGACCTTCAAAGGTCCCTTCCAACCCAAAGTATAGTTCTGTGATGATGTTGGACCCTGCTGTACAGGAAAGCAAATTAAGGACAGTTTTCACTACAGAAGATCTAACAGGCTAAGATGAATATGCAAGAAAATTACCTTTTAAGGTAAATGCACAGTCAGTACTTGCAGAGGCCTTATTATTTACATTTTAGTTACAGACTGATATTGGCTGAGGGTAAAGCGAGTCAGCTCTGGAAATGCCTTTTTTTCCATTGACTGAAGCAGAAGCCTAGCTCAGTCACAAATTAAAACTTAAACCAAAAAATAAAACAAAAATTGGGCTTGGTGACTAACCCAAAAAGGCAGGATGTGGGCTAATTGTGTGGAGGCAGAAGTTCTAGATAATATATAAGAATTATTTAAGGAAAAATCAATATTTTTGTAAGTCAAAGGAAAAATTATCCTTATTAGATTTACAAGTAATAATACTAATAGGTAATTACTGTTTTTAAGGGTAACTTCTTCCAAATCCTCAAATGTAACTAACTACCTAACTAACTAGGTAACTAACTAATTGTTTTCACAATTCCAGTTTCCTTTAAGGACTGAGAGGAATATATCCAGTAAAAATACAAAGCAGTTATAAATGGAAGAAGTCAATTTAAAGATCAATCCTCCCTGATTTTTTTCTATCGAGTCCTCTTAGAAATAACACCCACAATTTTTGTAACTGAAATGGATCATAAAAAAAATCTCAGTGTGTTCAATTATTTATTTCGTGGTTTTGAGAACACTTTTGGGCAATGGGTTTCACTTTTTCACCTTTCATATACCTCATTCTTTCACACAGAAAATTAGAAACCTTTCAAAAATGGAAGAGGATAGCACTTTCTTGGTTTTGCTCATACTTGTGCTTATGAGTCAATACTCTTCTCACAGATCAGCTTAAAGCTATGGTAAAGATAATGCACCTTGATTTTAAACAAACTGAGTTCTATACTGACCTGAATATTTATATAATGTAGGGCTTTGTGGAGACTTGAACTAGGAAATTAATTTATTTAGCTCAGCTTTTGGAAAGCAAAGTATAGAAGGGAAGGTTTGGGAGCACTAAAACAATGATGAAATCAATTGCTGTAGTCAATGAAAATGTAATTTTTATGCGTGAAAGAAGCATGAGGAAAGATCCTTTAATAAAAGTAAGAGATTGTGCTCTTTAAAGATATTGGCAGTGGATTAACAAAATATAGGAATAAAATCAGTCTGCCATCTTCTTTCTTAGACTTCCAAATTTTCCATATTGCAGCAAAAATTGAATCTCTCTTTTTCCTGTCTTTCATTTATTAATGAATAATCTAAGCAGTTATCCCTTGGTTGTCAGATTAAGGCTAGGAAATGGCTAGGATAAATAAAATTATCTGTTCCAGGTTTCAGAGCAGAAAGCTTGTATAATGACAGGGAGAATGTGAGAGATGAGTTGGAGATGAAACTTTCTGGCTAGGCAAGCAACCCAACCTTCTTCTGAACATGGACCTCACTGGAATAAGCTTGTACTACAGCTCCTTTCCTGCTACAGAGCGTGGCATGGCACAGAAACTGTGTTGCATCCAATGCTTTTCCAGAGAACCAGGTTTGCTGGGCACAGGAAGCGAAGCAGGCACAGCAGCAAGTCACCTGTTCCCTGGTGACAGCAGCCAGGAGCAGATGTCCATTTCCAAACGGCTTATCCCACTGCTGCCTGTCCCATTGTTGCTTCCTTGAAGTGTTTGGAGAGCGGCTACAGGCCAGACAGTTGATCTGGTTTGTACACCTGCTCACAGTTGCTGGTTTTTTTTGCTTGTGCTGTCTTTTGGGAGAGGGACCTCGAGGTGCTCAGGAGAGGCATTGCTGGGATGAGCTGCAGGTCAGGATGGTTGTCCCAGAGGCAACATATCAGAGGAGGTCTTTGCTGCAGCTTGGCTACATAGATGCGATGGCACACTTAGTTTACAGGTGGCTTAGCAGGGTGACCTCTACAGAAAACTGTATCAGAAGATTCAGGTCATAAAGACTGGATAGAGGATCTATTGGAAAAAAAAACAACAAAAAAAACAAACTCAAAGACAAGACTTTTATGTTTTGTATTCAATTTTATCAACATATTCTGACTTTTTTTCCCTTTCCTTGTGCTGTATAACTGCATGCGATTTCCACTTGCCAGTGACCTGATTGGGTATCTCTCTTTTCTTTTTGGTTTCTGCAGGATAAAATCGTGGGTAGATAAGATGCAAGAAGATCTTGTAACGCTGGCACGAACGGCAAGCGGAGTGGAGCAGCTCGCTATGGTAAGAAGACACACCTTAGACTGCAGTACTCAAAAAGTGAAGTGGAGGGCCTACATCATCCAGGCATTACAATCATTTCATCCCAACATAGCAAAATAATTTGGGGGAATTAAACTCTGCAGTGCTTACTGAGAGATCGATGAATAACAGACATACATCTATTCACTGTCAGTATTGCAGCACTTGCTCATTGATAATATTTAATCAGCTTTGCAGTATCAGACATAAGGCTTATCATTGTTGCAACACTTCTACCTGAAGCAAGCACTTTTACGTTCTATGTCAAATACAGTATCCAGGAAGCAGCCATTCACAGCAGTGGAGAATTCTGCTCTCTGTTAACCAGACAGCCTGTTTTTCTGACACATACTTCCTGGAATGAGGCAGCTTTGGGGTAGCAGAAACATAGATGAGAATGAAAACTACTTTTATTCAGCTCTTTGAATTTAACACAAAGTTTGTTTTAGGGAAGAATTTATATATATTTCATTGAAAAGATTTTTTTGCACTATGTTCCATTCATGGAAGGTAACAACACATCTGATGTTGCAGAAAAATGAAGTCACAATTCAGAAAATGTCAGGATTACGCTGCCTATACAATTTTGTGTGTATACATCATGATCCAGTGTGCAACCATATGATCATATATTTCTCTCTCCCTATCACTGCACAAGTGCCATGGCTCCTTCTGTGTACTGATGAGTGGATGTGAGACTGTATAATGAAGGGGAATTTTTCTGTTGCATCAAGAAAATAATGTATTGTCAGCCAACAAAAGCCCCTGGTGCTGGAGAAGCCTTGAGATTTTGTTTTCAGAAGTCATAGCATCCCTAAATGATCCATGAAATGGATAGTAGCTCTGCGAATCATCAGTCTCCAGGTTTTGGCGGGGAGTTTCTGCTAAGAGTCCTTTGTCCTTTTTGCTTATCTAATCTAGGTGTGATCTGGTCTCTCCTGAACTTGCTGTGTCTCTTTTTCCCTACCATCTCCTCATTCAGCATCATATGTTGATTCCATATCCAACTTTCCATTCTATTCCTGATGGGTTGCTTGGCTATCTTTCATCGCTCCTCAACCTTTTCTGTGTTTCTGTCTCAGGTCCTGCCTCTGCTGTTTGATCAGTCTGCCTTTCTCCTTTACATTAATTTCTTGTCTCTGTTTTAGGATCTCTCTCCTCACCTTTTCCAGATCAGCACCTTTCTCTGGACTCCTTTGTTTGTCTTAGTATTTCCAAAGCATTTTGTCCAGCCTATCCCAATACTCCTATCTCTTCTCTTCCATTGGATTTTTCCATCCCCTTTCTCACATTTCCCTCCATCACTAGTTCTCAGTCCCAGACCTGTAGTTTTCTCCTGTATGATATTTCTAGTTCTCCCTTCCTTCCAATCTCTCCTTATTCTTTGCTTGCTATTTTCCAGTCAGTCCATTATCTCCTACTTCCATATCCCAGTCTCTTGGCCTTTGTTCTTCAGTTTTCCTCTCCTCCTTTTCCCACTGTGTAGACCCATATGGCTGTAGAGGTCACCTGAGAGACCACAGCAAGTCCGTTCTTGAACTGCAGAGGAGGGACATTCTCTAGGAGTGGTGCTCACTGGGTTTGAATACACCTGTGTAGGTTCTCTGGGACTTAGCTGAAAAAACCTCTGCAGTGATCTGCGGGTACTTTTCAGGCTAAAAGTCGTTAAACACCAAAGACTAAAGTATATCCTTGAATACACAGTGTTGAGGTTGTAATCTACAGTGCAGGGGCAACAGGAAAATGAGTTGATGATTTCTAAGTTGAGCAAAACAGTGAGTTAATCTCTCAACCATTTTGCCAGGCATTTCCATGCAAAGATCACATATTAAAATAGATATTGAAAAGCCAGGAGATTGATGCTGTCACTCTTTTTTTCCCTGAGGAAAATGTTAGTTAATGTAGTTAATAATCAGTAAACTCACAAACTGCTAAAACAGGCTTATAATGAAGACCGCTGGGCAAATCTAATAATCTGTGGTGCTACCAGCTTTATCACAGTGACATTCATGGGGATAAAACCCAAAAATACCAGTGTCTGAATAGTGTAGGTAAGTTTCTTTTTGAAAAGCCAGAATTTATAATATACTTCAAGCAAATAATGTTATCTCAGAGGATATCCACAAGATGGTTGATATGGGCTTGTAATCCTAGGATTAAAAGCATGAAAGGGGGATGTTTCCATGTAAAATATCTCTCTATATCAAAGCCATTTGTTTGACCTAAGTTGCATGATGTCTTTCTCTAGCCACAAGGTTTTAATTAGCTCTCTTGCCCGCACAAGGGAATGCAAAGCCCTGCAAGGTGTGAGCCATGCAGTTTCTCCCACTTTCCTCCTGTTTTGCAGGTTATTGTCACTTTCCCATTTTTGAATGACATCCTTTTTTTCTGCTCACTGCCTATTAACGTTTAGTCAGCTCTCTCCTGAAGCAAACTACAGTCTTGGAAAAATGGAGACTACAAGACATGAAAAACAGCATGCATGCATGCTTGTCACTTATATTCACAGACCTTACCTTCAGTTGCTCAAGCTTTAAAAATACTTATAGTCAGACTTAATTTTCAGCTTTTTTCCTGACTTATTTTGTCTTCTGACTCCAGAATTGTTTGGTCCAAGCCTATAGTCTTCATGTAAACTTAAAAAAATACATTTGTTGGGCTTTTCTGCTCCTCCTCTCTCCAAATGCAGAATGATTAATACATAAAGAAGGAGCAGATTGCTCTTAATATAAAACAGTAAACATGACTTTCTGTCAACAGCTGTAATAATCACAGAGATTTTTTGTAGGAGAAATGCCTTTCCTTGTTCTAGGGAAAATTAATTTTAATTTGATCAAGTGTGAGGTTAAAGCTCTTGGCAAGGACGTGTAACAGACTATAACCATTTCACAGCCTGGTCAACCTCTCCCTGCATTCAGGATAAAAATTCCCACTGATTCAGCTGAAGTTACAATCTCTGTCTGCTTCATGCTGTTGTGTCTTCTATGAAGATCTCTAAAGTGACCAAGATAGCGCTCAAAGTAGCACAATTAATGCATTCTCAACTGGAGTGAATTAATTCTTCATGAACCAGGAAGAGCTTTTTCAATTAGCTGCTCTGCTGTGCAAGTTTAAGGGGCTCCCATAACTTCTTGAAGGTATTTCAGGGTTCATCAGTGCTATTTGTGCTTCTATGTGCATTAAATATCTGGGGCTCTTTGTGCTGCAGGGAATTATACTGCACAATGGTCTCTTCTGGAGAACTGTAAAATATTTTTTTCTGATCATGATGGAGAAAGATAGGAGCACTGCCTGAATTCTCAATTAATTTGATTTTAGACTGGGAGAGCTTCTGACCAGAGAGAATGTAAAACTTGGAGTGTGATATGTACTTAGATAGGAAAATAAATAAAAATTATAAAATCTAGATAACCATTAAACTCAAGTGAGGGATGTGTTAGGTGAATAGCTGCCGTGTTGAGATCAGTACCTGTGTAAAAGTTTAATTTATTCTGCAATGTTGATATAGATAAACATTGTTTTGTGTTTAAGGTGTTTGCATTTGACATGTACTAAATTTCATGGAATCATGTTTAAGGAGAAGAATCTCCTCAGAAAAGAATTCTCTTTTCTTTGGTCATTGACAACTTTCTTGGAGTGACTTGGAATCACAGTCTTGTCCTAGTGACTAACCATTCTTCCTCTTGCTTTTGCATATATAATATAGCCATTTTAAACTATTGCAACTCCCATTAATCAGAGCATTTGAAAATATCTCTACAGCGAGGATACACAATAATATATTAATGAATATTCCACGTAGTGCTTAAAAAGAGAAAATATTTGGGAGTTGATTTAGTGAACTACTTCAATAATGTTTCCGTGTCTTAAAGTATGAATATGTTTATGCCAATGGACATTTCACACACTTTTTTCTTAGTAACGATGACAACAATGACAGCTTGTAGTAAGAAAAACTGTGAAAGAAACCTTGAATACTCTTAGATTAAATTTATTTAAATGAAGTTACACTTATCTATAGACTTAATAGGGTAAACCAGCATAACTAGAGTAGAAGAAACAGACAAAATGGAGCTGTGTAGGAGATGGAGGGGCAGGTGAGAGCTGAGGTTTATTGTGGTGTGTAAAGGAAACATGATCTTTAACTTACAGATGTACTCACTAACTGATATTTGCCATACAGAGAAAATCTTGATCCAGCCAAGAATTGAGCTTTGATTTTCATGTTTCCACATAGAGCTCTAGCTCCAGATCATTCTTCCTGTGAATTAGTTGTGGTAAATTACTACTTTGGTGTTATGAATCAACACTATTACTAGTAACATCTAAGTGGAAGTTCCATAATTGTGTTTAAAGTGTAGTTCCTCCTTGTGTCCTTCAAGTGTTATTTATACTATCTGGGAATAATCTCAAAATAGTCTTCCAAAAATAGTCTTGAAGCACATTTTTAAATCTTGCTTCTTTGGACGTTACTAGGAGTTTAGGTGAGATCTGGGAGAACTCCAACTTGGATTTAATACCAGTGTAATATCCCCAATATAGTAATGCAAAGATTGCTTCAACAAGGCAGGAAGTCAGGATTCGAGATGCCAAAATACTCAGCTGGTTGAAAACTGGCAGAGCTCCACTGACTGCAGTGGATTATGCTAATTTGCATTTGTGAAGAACCATGCTTAAAAACATTTCATTTACAAGTCAAGCAGGTAAAAAGTACTCTGAAAAAATAAACAAAAAAACAAGATTTTCACGCACGAAATGGAGACTGTACCTTGACCTTACTGCTGCTGTAGTGCCCAGCTGAAGAGGGTACTATTGGGTTCTTTCTATGATTTAAATGTGGGGTTTTTTTCCCTAGAAGAGCAAAGGGAATGTTTATAAGGAGTTGTTGTATGTATATACGTCCTGAGACTTGAAAGCAGGAGAAAAGGATACACAGAAAATCTTTGATGAAGAGGTGCAAGATGCTCAGTGTGCTTCTTTAACTGTCTCTCAACTAGCACAGCTTAGTATATTTCCTCTAGTGTTATAAGTGTGGTGTTTAAAAGCAAAGCAAACCAAAAATAACAACAATACAGTCACACAATTGTCATTTCAACTCTAAAAAGTTCATATAACTTCGTCTTACTCATGAACTCTCTAAGCGTCAGATGTTATGAAGCTGCTCTGGTGTGAATGATACACAGTTTCTACAGAGTAAATAGACTGCTAGGAAAAAAATAAGAAGTAATTGAGAGCAGATAAATAGAATTTTAAAATCCAAGTAGCAAAATGAATATCATGGCTGTATCTGATCTCACTAGCTTAATTTCTTAGTCGGCGTTTTGTCTTTGAAAAGACAAAAAAGTGTTCAAAGTCAAATTCTTTACCTAAAACCAAATACCTCAGCATACAGGAAAAGACAAAAGGTGAAGAGCCTACTGAACTACAGAATCAAGTAAATACACAGTACCATTTTCATGAAAGTGTGCTCAACCTCTGTTTTTACATAGATGGTTCACAGCAAAGACTCATGACTAAGCTAATTGACAGCTCTTTTAATCTAATAAACTACAACAAGTATGCTTCTGAATTCCAGCTCCTAAAATACCTCTAGGGACAGGAGAGAGAAGGAAGGGAACCCTGCAGTACCCAGAAAGGAAGACCTCAGAGTAGAGAACATGCCTTATAGCAATGCACGATCTTGTCTTTTCCAAACTGATTGAAGAGAATCCTCTTTTACAGAATCACTGCATTAAAAAACACGGCTCTGTGTTAAGAGCTTTGACATGACAAACACACTGGAGCTTCACTATGGCTGTTATGGCAAAAAAATGCCATCTTGTTCTGTGCAAACTTTTCAAGCAATGGCATAATTGAAGGAAGCAGCAGACAGAGAAGCAGTTCCAAGGAACTCTGCTCTCTGAGTCTGTTTCCTTTTTGATACATCACTGCAAAACCAATCCATGCATGATGTTCATAAGGCATGCTGTTATTACAGTCCCAGGAGCTGTAGACAGAGCCCGTATAGACTGACTTCGCCTTTAAATGATATTCATAGTGAGATAGAAACACTCTTTCTTCCTCCAAAATAAAAAGAGAGCTACATGTGAGTATATGATACATGCTGATGAGTTCCATTCAAAAAAATGAGTCCACCAGCAACTCTTAGAACAGCAGCTCTTAGAAGATTTTTTTTTATTTTATCGTTTGAATGGTGTTTTATAATAATTAGCTCTTCCTTACTGAACAAGGCAGCCGAGGTTCTGCAGGAGCACATTTCATCCCCTGCTCAGCGTGAGGTCTGTGTGCCTAATGCACAGATGGTGTGAGTCTGCTGAAGCACTCACATTGGCAGCAGCTTCCCAGGCCACGCTTTTAGCTTTCCAGGTCTTGGATCAGTTTCTAGAGTTTAACTGAGATGAGTGACTTTTAAGAGAGACTGGTCTCTGATGTGAACTGCCCTGGAGCAGGGATGTTCAGGAAAGCTTTCTTCTGCCAGAAGGAATTATAACTTAGAGTGACTTTGTGGTGTTGGACTCTACAGATTTTAGCTAAGCTAGTGTTACGTTCCAAAGGATCTACAAACAGAGGCATGCCAATAACTTAGATTTATAGAAGCTGTCATATAGTGCTCACTTTGTTCTCTTCATTGTCTGTATAGAGGTCTCTGCAAAGGGAGATTTTAATGGCTTACTTGGGCTTAATTAAAATTTGTGTCTGAATGATTTTCCCTATTGTCATAGGGACCTGCAATGCCTGCTTAAAAAGGTGATTTGTCAGTCAACTTAGCAGTAAGCAGTTTTGTTCTTATTATTTTCCTCAGTGATTGGCATGATATTTATATGGCTCTTTCTTTACAACCATAAAGTAAATGGGATGAATTAGCAAAGGTTTTATAGATATTTGAAATTATTTATTGAAAACATTAAACAGATCCATGGATTTGAAATTTCCATTAATTTTTACCAGCTTTATTATTTATTTATTTTAAAATACTGTATGTATCAAGTTGGATTCAGTTTGTATATGCTTTAGCCAAAGGCAAAGAATTTTGTACCTCATGCTATTTTCTGATGAACTACCAGATGGGCCTAAAGGATATATGGACACTTTCCAAAATATGCTACATTCACCCTTATTAAGGTTGAAGTAATGGAAACTTTTATGATTAAGAAAATTATGAAGAAGAAATGTGAGAAGTAGATTTATTTTTTTTTTAAAGATAGTTTGATTTTAAGAATAACAACCCAAATAAATACATTGGGTTGACATTTCACTGAAGGTCTCTTCTGTGGACCTTATAAGTCTGAATTTTATTTGACTCTTCTGTTTGCCATAGATTCTGATGAGTTTGTCACTATTTTACCCCTGGAATTTAAGACTGCTGACTTCTGACATATAAAATAATAATATATTGGTCTGCAGTCTCCATCCTTCTTCATCCCTGAAAATGGAAAATGTAACTAATAGCACAACACTGGTAGGCACAATTGGTGTAACTTTAAAGCTGTGTCCTGGGTGTTCTCTCCAATGCTTGAAGGAAGGAAAGCAAGTGTTTAAATGAGTTGAATATGGGAATTAAGGAAACTTTCATATTCATTCAAGTGCCAGTCAGTGACTGATCTCAAAAATCAGAAATGTATTGTATTCTTTCTTTTCTCCTTTTGTATCTTTTTGCCTCAGTAAAATAAAATGCTAAGCAACTTTTTAGAGAAGATTTCCAATCCATATAAAGCAAATAAAATTTTGGTAAAAGCTTGACATGAAAATCCAAACAGGTCAACTGTTTTGAAGTTGTTGAAGCACTTAACATCCTCATTGTGTCACTGGGTTTATATTTGCCATTTTTTAGTGATTCTGATAGTCTACAACTGCAGTTTTCCACAAAAAGCACAGTTTTCTTGTGGTGTTTTTCTAAGGAAAAAAGAAAAATCTGAAAACAGGAAAGCAACTCTATTCTATTTTTTAAAATTCCCTTAGTACTGTGTAATAAACTAGATCGTTATCAGAAAGTATGGCTGAGTGGGAGTATATGAAGTCAGGCGCTGAAACATTTGAACTCTTTCTAAGCAGAAATAGGCTATTGCACACTATTCACACTTGTGTCTTTTGCCTCATCCCAAAGGCGAGCACACCAGTCTGCTGTCTGAGTGGGTGTGGTGAAGGGAACTGAGGTCAGGATTACTTTCTGAATGGAATTATGAAGGAGTTGATACAGAGAAATGTTATCATTTCAGGTATTTATTGAGGAGTCAGAGTCCATTTACCAGCATTAAAATAATGTATGAGATGAGTTAAGCTGGTTAGAGATTCCCAAAACCATTAACAGTTTTTTTAGGAATACAGTATTTTTAAAGGTATGTCCCATTTGGGGTATACCACTGCCACTGCTATGTTCTGTGTGTAACCAAATATCAAAGCTGCAGGCATTAAAAATAGAATTCTCCAAACTAAATTCTATTGAGTTTACACATTGCTGACCAAAGTTGAGAAGTCAGGAAAATGAAATCACTTTTAAAAATGCGGGCTGGGAAATTTGAAGGCATATCTGTGAGTTTTCTTTGTAATCCAAATGTAAATGAAGAGATTGTCAAAACAGAGAGATCCTCATTTATTATTTGCAGATGCTACTCTCCCTCTGCTCCCTTAGCAATAAACTGGCATTTTGAAGAGTTCCGTCTTCCAGCAGGCAAAACTAACTAGTCAATAAGAATAGGTGGCTGCATTAACAAAGCTTGCTCAAGCTCAAGGGAAGAGATGGCCTAATATTACCATAGTTTTAATTACTGTTTGATTATCTGGATAATCTTTTATCAAAGCACTGTTTTTGATTAATTTATAATTTTCCATTGGCTTTAACAATAATGAATTCTGTCTGGTTCGTGCTTTTGTTCAGATGGTTTCTGTAGAAGCTGAGAGCAAATTAAATATTTTCCTTAAAAAAAAAAAACACGCACCAAAAGCAACAAAAACTTGAACATTAAGAGCTAATCAGTTTCCAAGTCCTGTCGTTAGCACACTATCAAAAAAGCTCTTCTAGTTCCCTGAGATTTAAAATTACCTTTGGGAAGAGAGACAGTAGGTGTTTAATTGCATTAAGAGCAGCTAAGGCAGGACAAAATTTCCTATGAATAAGTGAGTTCGAAAAATTACGTAAGTGCCCATCTCTAGATATGCCAGAAGTGCAGAAGAAATGTGAAGCACTTGCTTCCTATTGTTCTTCAGTTACAAGAAAGACCCACTTGTACTGATGGATTGGGATTTTTGGGTTCTTACCCAGTCTCAGCTAAACGCCTGAGCTAAAACTGCTGAGAAACAAATTAATGATGTTATTTAATCCTGTATTATTATCACTAAGAAGCGAATTTGAGTGCCTAAAAATACATTTTTCTTAACAAAAGGGGATTTTAAATCTGCTTTTGATGTTTGTACAGTAGCAGAGGCACAAAGCTGAACTCCTGTTTTATGAAGGTTTAAATACAGTGACAATTACAAAAATTCTTCTTAATATGAAAGTTCTCTGAACTACTCTGTTAATTATCAACAGTCAAAAGTGCCTGGTGATTCTTACAAAGTATGCCTGATTACCTGCTTTCCTTTGAGTAGGCACCAAGTGAGCCAATTGACTACGGCACTACTTATACTCTCTCTGATGTTAACTGAGGCTTAAGTGTTCCCAGCATCTTGCAGAATTCAGTCTGACTATTTTACTTAAGAACAGACTAGCTCTGATATTTTTTTTTCCTAATGTGCTCATCACTACTATGCTATGTCATGGTTTTCAACACATCAGCTGCCCTGTCACTTGTCATTCCAGACCTTTACAGGAGTCAGTGATCAAGCAACTGATTCTGAGAAGCAACAGCTACATTAAACTATTGGGGTGGCTTGTTTTCCCTCTGTGTTTTTGCCATGAATTTCAAGAATGAAGGCATCTGTGAGTTGCTAAGGAGCAGCTGGTAATCTTATTTATACATTATATGGATCAGATAGTAAGACATATAAAGTACTCAGACTGATTTCTTTGAGATCGTGACATGTAACTTCATGGCACTGCTAAAAACAAAAAAATAAAATTAGTGAATATGTGGGTCTTAGTAGTTGACATTTTGTTAGCTAAACAAAGTTATTAAAACTGAAACTGTGACTCTTTAAAATTCTGAGTATTGTTAATAAAATTTTGTAATTTTTAAAAAATTTTAACATTACCCAAAATTTCAGTAAGAAGTAGACTTTTTTTTTTCTCTTTCTTCTTCTTCTCCTAAGCTAAATGTATCCTTTCTCTCCAAGATGAAATACTAAATATTTTTGAAGAGACAATCTGTATGATTTTTTTGGTAGACAGAAGGAGGATGAAGAACAGTGAATGAGCTCAGAGCTGACCAACATCCTGGGCCAAGCTTAAATTGATGTATAAATTAGGAAAAAACCCCCATACGCTATCTCAGTAGCTATTTCCTTTTATTTTATATGCTGATAGGGTTAATTAGGCAATGATTTTCCTTCAGTCAGAAGTTGTAAGGTAACTCTCTTTTGTCTGGATGAGGAGCGGATAGAAATATTCTATACGTGAAAATGCCTGATACTTTCTGGAACTATAAAGGTGATTTTGGTGCTTGTTCAGCCTTAGGTTTAGAAATCTCAAAGCTATGTAAATCCCCAGCTGTTAACAAGATCAAGCATCATTCTTCAGTTCTTTTTGGTTTTAGCAGAGAATTACACATTGCAGAGAGCCAGCTTTGATAAGCAATGAACCAAACCTAGGTTTCATCCAGGACCTCCAGCCAGGAGTAAAAGGAGATGGAGCCAGAGACGGGTTCGAGACAAGGCTACAGTGTGGATCCAACATCCAGCCAAGAGACAGGACTGCAGAAAAGATTTAACATACATCTGAGGGGTCTGTCTAGCAGATGGGCTAACTGTGGCATAGGGTCAAGGCCCACTAAAGGGACAGGGCAAGAGACGGGCACACCTATCCCGGAGCCCAGGACTGGGCTAAAGCGGGGCCGATGGACAGGGGCACAGGCAGAGGCTCATGGAGAGGCAGATCATTGTTGCTGAGGTCTGTTAGTGCCACTGGGTGCTAAAAAGAGAGAGATTTTTTTGGAAGGAGTAGGGGAAACTGGCCATGGAAGGCTGCCTCCAAAACGGGGGAGTGGGCAGGAAGAGACTAGTTTACAAAACCTTTTTTTAAGTTTCACTGTGTTCAGAGGGACTTTTAAAATTTATTTAATGTGTTAATTACTTTAGTATATAAGCTTGTAAAATCTAGCTCAAGATTTCACAAATACTCTTCAGTATTTTGGTGTAATTGTCTTCAGAAAAGATGGAGGAACACCCACCACAAAGTTTTGGTTGATCTGGGGTTGCAAGCTCAATAGTATCTTTGAGCAGTAGTTTTGCCGTCATGGTAGTCACCAGCTGGTCTAGACTGATGATAAAACATTTGGTGATAAAGCATTGACTGTTGACAAGGTGTCCCATCAGCCTAGCTGAGCAAGGTGGTCTTGAAAGTAGTATTGGAATAATAAAAACATTCATAGATTACCTTGTACAGATTAGTATTACTGGAATTGTTGAGCTATTTTGTTTCTCCTTTCTAAAGCATATTTCAAGGTAGAAAAGTAACAGGGAGTTTTGGCTAACTTTTGACATTCTGAGTTTGAACTTTTGAAGATCTTGTCTCATATGACTTCTATGACCATGAAAGTATTTGGTGATGGAAATGACATTGGCATGGTCATGTCCCATGTCTGGGCCCTCAGCCAGGTTACCACTGCCTGAAGAAAAGGCTCTGTTTTTTCTTAAACTGGGAGACTGACACTTTGAAAACAAACAGACAACAGGCAAAGCAATTCCATTGTAGTTTAGAATAATTCTTTTTCTGAGCGTGATAGAGCATGAGGGCCATTTAAATAAATTTTCAATGCAAAAGCCAGCCCCAGTGCCTGCCACAATATAGCAAGAATCATGTAATGGCATCTTTCATTCTCTCTCAATTTGTACAGAAGTGTTTGACTTGCCCTTGAGAGCCTTGCAGGAAGCAAGGAGAATGTCTCTTTGTGAGAGATTTATAAACATGTCCTTGAAGGCTGAAGGGAAAGGGGCACGTTCTGCTGAGGCACTGGCAGTTTTTCTAATCTTTGCCACATTCAACTACTGTGTTGTTTCACCTTGATGCAACTCCCCCCATTATGTTCTCTCCCCTAAAACCTTGTAGTTAATTATGTGCAATTTTAATTCAGTCTTTCCTGAATAAAGAAGTGCATGGCCACTGACTTCAGAAAAAAATTGAAGTATTTTTGTGCTATGACCTTACAGGTTTTACTTAGTCATGCAATGAGGCTTTGTTCTGCAAGAAGTGATAGGGTTTTACTGACAATTTGGAGAGCTTTTAGCAAAGCATTAGTGATTAAAGTACTAAAAATGATTTTAAATGTAAAAGCTAACAGAAACTTGCATTCACTCAGTCAAAGCAATTTAATAAATTGTATTCAAATTAGCTCTTAACAAGCCATAGAGCCTGCCAAATTGAATTTTGAAAAACGGATGAGCACACCTTTGCCAACAAGACCCTTTATGGCTATTTGAGATGAGCTTTTGCTAATTGTGTTTGACTGCTGGGTGGGAGGCTTGGAGAAGGAAAATTTTGTCCCAGGTTACCAAATCCTGAGGTGTGTACCATTGCCCTGTGTAGTGTTGTGCTGAACTGCTGTAGTTCAGAAAAGGGTAGTAGGCAACAAATAAATTATGTACACACCTCTTAAATAATTAGTGAATATTTCTTAGACTGTTTCTTGATAATCGTGACAGGTCTCACACTCCAGGAAAACAGGGAAGTGTGTGAAGTTCTGAGTAATTTCTGTTGCCATTTGTTTAGGAGCTTGTGGGGTAAATCTTCTACTGGCAGTAGAAGCAGGGGAGATTGGTGCCCTGAACCCTGCCATGGACTAAAGGAAAGACGGGGTGAAGGAAAGTCACTAACTCAGCTCTATGTGGGATCTTGTGCAAATCTCAAATGGGTTTTCTTTGGGTGGGGATTGTTCTGAATTGTATTTTTTTTTAAAATCTGGCAAATAGTAGCTTGTGAAGTCAGTCTCACAGTCAGGCTTTCTTGGTGGTAGGAGTCCCACAGTCCCTGTTATAATGGTTTTAATAGTGCTCCTGTCTCCTTTGGTGGCGATCTCCTTGTTATGTCATTCAGGCTTTTGAACTTTTTGATAGCTGGTGCTGGAGAAGAAAAATGAAAATGTTTATTTTTTTTCCTACAAATGTGCCCACTGTACAACACTTCAATAGTCTGGAGCTTTCAAGCCACTCAAGCTTGGAGATATGGGAATGACTTCCCTTTAGCAATAGGGTATGTGAAAAATTTGAGTGCTTTCAAACTGGAGTTTATAGGATCATATGTTTGCTGGAAGAACAAATTAGACGCAGGGATGAAAGTGCCCTTACCATGTGGCTTAATGTAATTTTGCTCTACACTAAGCACAGCACAGGAAGAACACAGACCTGTTGGAGTGAGTCCAGGGGAGGCCATGAAGATGATTAGAGAGATGGAACATCTCTCCTGTGAGGAAAGACAAAGACTTAAGGTTGTTCAGCCTAGAGAAGTCTCTGGGCAGACCTTATTGCAGCCATCCAGTACCTAAAAGGGCTACAGAAGAGTTGGAGAGGGACTATTTTATATGGTCCTGTAGTGACAGGACAAAGGGGAATGGCTTTAAACTGAAAACCAGTAGGTTTAGATTGGGTCTTGGGAAGAAATTTTTTACTGTGAGGGTGGTGAGACACTGACACAGAGTGCCCAGAGAAATTGTGGATGCTTCATCCCTGGATGTGTTCAAGACCAGGTTGAATGGGGCTCTTTGACTTGATCGAGTGAAAGGCATCCCTGCCCGTGGTAGGGGAAGTGGAACTACATGATCATTAAGGTACCCTGCAACCAGCATAATTCTGTCATTCTCTGATTAAGTCAAATAAACCGTTCATATTGTCTTTCTAGTTGGTGAATTGCAAAGTCATGGTTGTGTGGATGCAGTATGTAATCACCTTAACTTCTTCTGAGGCCGTTAGATCACAGCCTGTTTAAAGCCATGTTTCACTAAGTGCTTAAAGATATCAAAGAGCCAACACTACAGCACTCGCCCTTGTATAGCTGGTCAGTGCAGTCTCCAAGGCATCCCTGTCATCTGTCTGGTCTAAACCTGTGTTACTCAAACACATATTTTGCTGTGCCTCTACTCTGAATTTTATTCTTTTGTGGCTCTCCTAATGTTTGTTTATAATGTTGAGTGAAAAATTTAATTACCATGAAGTGACATTTTTGCACGAAACTACTGCTTTCTCCAAATTTTAAGATGTTTTTGCTTAATTGAAGCTCCAAATGGAATGGGCTGATAGTCTCTTATTGCTTTCACTGTTGAGTAGCCAATGAAAAGCAATTGTATGAAATCTGAAACAACACCAGAAGAAATTGAAGAAAGCAAATCAAGCATTTTCACAAGTAAAATATATGAATGCTTTAAAATTATTTTTAAAATTATTATTTTAATATTTTTATTATTATTTATTATTTATGAAAGTTAGTTTATATTTTTCTAGCCTATTTACAAAACCTTGCCACCATTCTTCTATAAATTTAGTAACTTTGGACGCAGTCATGAATGTAGTTCAGAGAATTTGGCATTACATTTCCCTTCAAAGACTAAGACATGAACACCTGGTAACACCCATATTCTGGTGTCTATTCCTTGTGTGACCAGGGCGAATATTTGCTGGTGATGGGAATACCTGAGAGTTTTACCAGATTTGATGGTCATTCCAGTTTAGATGCTTTTCTGAAATTTACTGTCTTGAATCAAACCATCTGTATCTATAAAACTGATTTTTACTCTTGCCTTGCCTGTAGGACGGTAGGGCTCTTCGTCACTACAGTCAATTTAACTCCAAATGACACTGCTGACTGCAAATTTAGTGTATTTCAGAGAAAAATGAAAGAAATTCCATAGTGATCACTTCTAGGATAAAATGTCTTTATTTCCAAATTTTTTTATTAATAATTGTCTTATAGGCCAGTTCTACTATTAAGATCTGTCCTAAAAAAAAAAAAACAAACCAAAACAAAACAACAAACCAAAAACCAAACCAAGTAAAACCCCCAAACCAACCCCCCCCCAAAAAAAACCCAACAAAACAACCCAAACCAAAACAAAAAACAACCCCCAAAAAAGAGATGTTTGGGTTTTGCCTGAGACAAATTTTCTGTTTTGCAATTTTGAAAATCAAGCATCTCAAAAGTATCCAAACTACAGTCTGAGTTCATTAGAAACTGTCTTCTTTTATAGTAGTTTTCTGCTCATGATGCACTGATTTTTTAAAATGATTGCTACTATATGAGGATTTAAAGCTTATTCCAATTGCTCAACTACTGCTGAAAAGGAAAGACTGACTCTCTGAAGAAAAAAACCCCCAAACCCATCATAAGTGTTGTAAAATTCATAAGAGATGAAAACCGATGACAGCTTATGGGACATGCCCGATAAAAATTTGCAGCTGTAACTGTAGTTGTCAGAAAAGTTCTTTGTGATACTTATCAGCTACAGGCACCAGAATAGACATATTTTGGTGAGTTTCTTTAAGGTCTCCACAGCTTTAACCAGAGAAACCTGGTGGGGCTGGTAGACTCAGTCTAGTCGGCAGTTTTTCGGCTCTTGTGCTGGATGGCAGCCAGTGCATTAGTGCTGGACCCGTTCCTGCCTGAGCCTGGAATTACTCCCCGGGAGACAGCACAGCCCCCACCAGGCAGTGTTACAGAGAGGCAAAATACTTGAGTAAACTCAGGCCATCTGTTGGTTGCATAAATTAGTTTTCCCCATTTGCCCATCTAGCCATAAGTATCCACCCTTTTTTTTTTTTCCTACTCAAAATAATGTACTTTTTCTATATCCAATTTTAGAAGGAGGGACATAGGCAAATGCATTTTTTCCGTCTTTTTTCTTCTTTACTGCTTGTGGTTACGTGCATTTCACTGTAGTGGCTTTGTTTAACAATCAAATTATCTCCTTCATATACATGTTCTGCTTCAGAAACAGTTAATGGCTCCTCAGAGATAGCCTTTATTCATGATAGAGGAGAAGCACATTTATAGTTCTGAGCCCTTCTTCTCACCCACATCTTTTTTCCTCTTTCATTTTTTACCCATTTCCCCTTTTTGCTTTTCTTTTTCCTTTTTTTCCTGTTTTCTTATTTGCTCCTCTTCCTCTTTTCTCATGAATACTAACACTATCTTATGAATAAACAGATAAGGGACTAAACTGATTAAATTAGCATAACTTAAATTATTTGTTCCAATTGGTATATTTGTTGTTTAGCATTCAAGGAAGAATTAAATTCAGCAATAACTATTTTATTTCCAATTCAGTCATTTTAAAGGATCTCCATTTCACTTCTTTCTCAGCAATCTATGGGAATCAGATTCCTTGAGCATTTAGCAGTTGGATAGTTTATCAGTAAAAACAGTCAGTTTTGAAGATTTATTAAATGATTTTTAGTGGCAGCTCCTACCTCTCAGATGAAAAGGTGAAGTATTTCTTTCACAAGGCCTATTTGGAATTGTCTAGCAGTAGTCTTTCTGAAGCTCTCTAGTAAGAACAGAGGACATCTTGGTGCCTTTTCTGTCAAGTCACTTGGCTTATTTTGAATGTCTGGTGTCATTTTGATTTATTTCAATTTTTCCTCTTGCAGATTTATTTGAAAAACAGAAATTTGTATACTGTTGAAGCAAACAACCCTCGTCAGCTAGTGGAAATTGCAGCCAGAGACATTGAAAAACTTCTAAGTAACAGATCTAAAGCCTTGGTGGTGAGTACTCACGGGTTAAGTTTTCTATTTAGTATTTTAAAACCCCTTTATTTACTATGGAAACATGCTTTTATTGTTATTTTTACTGACTATACTCTTAGAGGCAGTGTCAGCATGATGTATAAGACATGACATGCAGAAAGATGGCTCCTGACTTTATGGTAAAAATGAACTTATTAGTTTGTTGGCATAGGGCAGATCCTTATAATATTGACCGACAGATAGGAACCATGGCCAAGTAAGAAACCAAGTTATAAATAGATTGGAAAATATTCCTCTAAGTGACGCACATGAATGACTTGAAGATCACTGTACTCTACAGTCAGTAATGGTCTTGGGGAAACAAGGAGTAGGGCTTTATTTTCTGATTTGCTAGTTTAACCTGTATTTCAATCATTTGTATCAGCTGTTTTGTATCAGCACAGTTAATCTCGAACTGTTTGTGTGGACACCAATGCTGCATTGTGACCTGGCAATTGTTAATGCTGTAAATAAGTAGCTGTTTCTTTAAACTGCTTTTAGCCGTAGTCCCTTTCTCTTCTGTCCTGTGAGACACTAGGCATGGGTAATTTCTTTTTATGATTTCTACTCACATCACTCTCACTCATATAAGAGCTTAGAGTGCTTTTCAGAAGATACTGACCAAACACAAATGGGAGGAGTCTGGATGAATTAATAAATATGCTTGGTATAGAGTAGAGCTATTAGAAATTGGTTTTAAGGATGGAATAGCAGACTGGATTTCCTTGAGCAATTACATATCCACATAGGCTTGCAGATGAGTTTTGATGTGTCATTTAAAGTGAAAGAGAGAAGAAAGAGGCATTAGTTCACCTAACTGTAGACATCCACTCAGCTGGTCGTCCTAAGGTCCTTTTTTGTTAGTCGAATAAAACAGGCACTTTTCAGTCAGGACTGACCTGACATACTGTGAGGAAGATTTTAAAATGGGATGAACTATAGCCCAGAAGTAGTTACTTTCAGTTACTTTCTCAGTCAGAGAAGCCTCAAATGTAAATGTCTATACTTTAAGTGGGTAAAGCTGGCAGAGATGAATGCCACCCAAATAGTCCTTTTATCAGTACAGTTTCATGCAGCTGAAGAATCAGTGTGAGAGTGAAACTGCTGCTGCTATCCTGAGAACTCACCTTCTTGTAGGCGATGAGATTTTGCATAGTCTACCGTCTGCGCATAAATACCACAGGAGGTACCCATTGTCCTGCCTTGGGTTTCTAGCAGGAGTTCACTGCTCCGGTTCCCATGGCTTCCCTAGCATGCAGTATACATCAGTGTTATCTGGGCCAAAGCTTCTCTAATTCATTCAAATAAGTGTAAAATAGATACGATCTTTTACTTGTTTTCCTCTTTTACTTCAGTGGGCGTGTGTTTATGTGGCATTCTGTGGACTTCATATTGTTATTGCAAAATATTGTAAGTCATTTATGAAATTAATTTTTCCACCATTTTCCCATCAACCCATATAAGTTTGATGTTTTTAAGTTATCACAGACAAATCTTACATTTTTTCAAGACTCATGATTAATTAAGGGATTTGTGTGTGTCTGTGGTGGTTTGATCTTAAAATTTTAAAAACATTAAGGCAGTATCTTATGCTTATTCTAAAAAATATCCCAGGACAGTTTTTGTCTGGATGTGGAAGAAGGGTGCTACCTCATTTTAGGCAAGCGTGTCACTTTTTGGAAAGGGTAATATGATTCAGTTCTGTGATGTAAAAGAAGAATAAATTAGGTGAAGTGTGTTCCTTTGGTCCAGTTGCTCCTAATGGTTCAGGTACTTATATTGACTTTTCTATTTGTAGTTATCCAAGATGTGTATCAGAACTTTCAATAAGTTCTGATTTTAAACCTTCCTGCACATTATTTTTATACACAGGAGACACTCACTATCTCCTGCATCCGAACTATTGCTTTCTACTAAGAGAATTTCTTCCCCTTCTGTATGTATTTCTCTTTCTGTTTTTTTTTCATGGACTATCTTTATGCTGGCATTTTATGAACTTTATGTAGTGAAGCTGAATTATTTATCTGAAATTTCAGTCTTCATAAATTTCCTGGGTCACATTTTCTCTGAAATCAGGAGTGGAGTTGAACAGAACTGTTACTAATGACTGTGCAGGGGGATTTACCATTGGGGCTGATATGACTCAAAGTTTTAATTAAAACCTGAATCCTGAAAAGAGTATGATGCAAAAGCATCAGACATCCTCCAGTGATGCCACAAGGAAGGTGCCAGTGAATGACATCAACAGTGTCATTGTTCAGAGACCATTATACCCCAGGGATGCCATGGTTTCCTTTACATGATGCACAGTCTTTGGGCAAGGTTATAATAAGCAAATACTAGTGATGACTTTTCTAAAAATAAGTCATCTCCCCTTGAGCTGTGAGAGCACCTTTAAATGAGAAATATCTCCTGCATTCCAAATTATTTATGTTTTCATGCAACTTTGTGCTAGAAAACTCTAGTTGTGACAGTAAAATAACCGAGTAAAAATCACTTAGTAGTTTTGTATGTTGGACACAGAAGACTTGAAAAATGTGAAAAAGCTTTGTGATTTCTTCTCTGGTTTATATAAGAAGAAATTATAGTGAAAGTCTGAATAAAGACAGTTTATCCCACAGTAAGGGAAAAAAGCCTATTTTTATTTTTTCATGTGTATTAATTTATGTTTGACAGAAGCTTAAAAGTGGTGGCTGAAATAGGTACCTAGCTGAGGAAGGAGAAAGAGGAAAGCCCTGATTTGAACTCAGAGATCACTATTACTAGTGAATGTGAGCCACAGAAGGAAGAGTTAGTATGAAAAGAAAACGGAAAATTTTCTAGCAAAGTGCAGTGGAGGGTAGTATGAATACTAAGGAGGGAAACAGGCAACAGCCTTACAGTCAAGGATGTCGAAGACAGTCTTGCAATAGAGCTTGTTGTTCAAATAGTGAACATTTCTTTTGCAGTTTACTGTTGCTTAGTGCTGCATATTTGCCTGGACTAACCATACTGAACACCCACTATTTCAATATTATGGAACTCCCATATGCATGTGGTCCTGCAAGGAGCAGGGAATTGGACTCTGATCCTTATGGGTCCCCTCAAACTCAAGGTATTTTATGATTCTACTATTTTAGGACATTATGGACAAGTTAATATTCTGTCTCTGTTTCTGGCTAAAAGGTGGTGTACAGACTAACTGGGCTACCATTGCAACCTGCACTCCCAGGTATCTAATGGCAGAAGGGTGGAGGTTTTATTGAAAATGTATCCTCCAGTAACTATTGGAATACTCACAAAGCTTTTGCAGGGATACTAACAAATAGTATGCCTAGCCCACTGGGCAGACTGTCACCTGAATTGTTCAGTTTTGTTAGAGTTATCCTCTGTTCCTACCCCATTTGTCAGTGCAATACCTTTCTGAAGTTATCTAGATCATGCTAATAGATCATAATCTTTCTGTTCAAATGGAAACTTTGGAAGTTAGTTTTTACTTAAAGAGTATTGTTAGAAATACTAAATAGCGTACCTGACATTTTACTGTATTTATAAAATATGGTTTGAGGAACTAGAAATATTTTCCCAGTGACCATATTAAAATGAACCATTTTAAAATCATTACTATATGTGATGATCCAATAATATATTTTTCTTATTGCTCATGTAAAATATTGTAGTAATCCTAACATTTGCAAATATTTTAATATTTGTTGTCATACTTTAAAATTAGAAGGGTGTATTTTAAAAACTCAGTGCTTTGTCAAAGCAGTGTTCTTTGTTTTGGTTTTTTTTTCTGTTTATGCATTGTGTCATGAGGAGAATGAAGGATGACTTCATTTATAGAACATGTACATGTAACATATGCAGCATATAAACATATAAGCATATAATATTTGATCCAGTGCTGCACCCCAAATTTAAGCTGGAACTTCGCCCGTGTGCAGTGTGAAGTCCTTAGCTGTGCAGCCCTTAGCCTCCCTCTGCCCATCTGAGCAGCCCATCACTCAGTGGGTATTGGGGAGCATCCTGAATCCTCCACAGCAGAAAAACCTGCAGTTGTACCACTTCTCATTGTTGCTTATATATTTGAACAAAAAATAGTAAGCAAGTTTGGATCTCTTAGGTAACAGAAAATTAAAGAGAGAAAATGATAAATAGAGAACACCTACCAACAGTCTTTGCAAACCCACCCTGAAGAAAATTTGAGGAAAAGGATCAAAATATCCTTTTTCTTGCTTAGCTGAGATCCCTTTCTGCATTCCCCAAATATTTAATGTTTGGCTATGTGTTTGGATAATAGTTTGAGATTAATCCCAATTATCTTCTATCCAAAATTAAGATATATGCATATTCTTCTACACATCTTTCCTACAGTGAAATATCTCTTTCTGGAAAGCCTCAATGTCAGGCTCATTGTCAACACTATGATGTACACTCAAAGTGCATTTATTAATACACTTTTCTTCCATTACTGCCTATGTTTTAAGGCAACAGCATAACCATTTGCGCAAAGCAAGCACTCAAGCTCCACTAAAATACATTTCACTGGAGAATGAGAGACAATCATATTTCCATTGCCAAATTCCTGCTTAATACTCACTTGCTTTGCTTTGGGATCATTAGTGTATGCTTTTATCTAACTCTTACATCAAGGTTGCTTAAGTGAAGGCACTAGTCAGCACCTTGGCTTCTTGGGCTGTGTGCAGATAATTAGTTGTAGATTTGCACCTTATTGTCTAGATTTCTTCAGACATCTCAACCAGAGACATAAAATCTTTTTCTAGCCTTTATGCCTTAATTTCTTCAGAAAATGGAGGAAACAGAGTTTCCATGGAAACTGAGGCACAGATTATATGCTAGGAGATAGGTTCCCTCTACGTGCTGTTGGGAAATGTCCAAGGTGCACAACTGTGTCTCAGAATGAGTTGCTCAGAATGTTCATCTGCTAGTTAAGATGCAGTTGCAACACAGCTGTGCAAGTGTGTTCAGATATCTCAGTATTTTCCTTCTCACCCAAAATAAGGCTTCAGTGTGTCACAACACAACTGGGAAGTATTATAATGTATTTTGAAATTTCTGGACAGAGATGATGTGCACTTTAAATAGGGTTCATAATTTTTCTGTAGCCTGAAAGACCTATAAGACTAAAATAAATCTTCTAACTGTGCTTGTTACTATTGCTTTTTGAAAGGTATCCAAAACTTTAGCTTGAGTTTTGTTTTGGTGTCTTAGACCAAGCTATCATCCTAGAACACTCTAGGACACTTTCTGATCTGCTAATCTTAAATTGCCTGTACTAACAAGATAGCTTCTCACTCTTTAAAAATGCTCTATAGATAAACTTGAGTTGTCCACTCATTTAGAAGAACTTACACTGGGCAACACCTCTCGCTTTTGGGCTCTGTTGCAACTCAGCCACCAATCTCCTGAGTTCCAGTAGGAATTCCAAGAAGCCCAAATGGTCACATCTTGTCGCTAAGTCCACCACTTCTGCATGCTAATCTAAAGTTTAGAGCTAACCATTCCATAGGGTCTTGGGACAGGTCTCTGATCTGAAAATATCTGTGGATATGTGTGGATACATACCTGGATGTGGACACACTTGAACAGGTGTGTTGAAATTGCATCCAAACTATATTCCAGTATCCCCTCAATTCCAAATGGCAAATCCATTTACTTTGACTCAGGCTGTGAGGGCTAGAGTACTTGCCTGAAAATAAGGTATTCTTCATGGGTGTACTTTGGATTTTCTTAAAGTTGAGGGCAATCTGTTCTTCTGAATTCCTTCATTATTTTGCAAACGACACAGTAAACACTGTAATTTTGTCATTAGCAGACAGTGATGAACTTGAGTTGGTGGAGGAATCTGATATTTCCTATTAGTTATTATGTGTGGGTGTCATATCCCATAAAATGCACAGGGAAAGAGAGAGGTTTGAGTTTTACGGATGAATTGTGGTTGTGTCAGAGGTTAGTCAAGATAAAATGTCTTTGCCTTCTTTTCTTTCCTCGATGATTTTAAGAATGTAAACCTTGTTGAGAACTGATTTGAAAACTGATTTCAGTGAAAAAATCCACATCAGTCATGCCTTGGTAGATTTGATGCTACTTTTTTACTTCTATTTTTTCTTTGCAGGTGTTTCTACACTTTTGACTCTGCCAGTTACAAGCAACGTTAGACAATTTTGTTGGAAAGGGCTCAAGTTGAAAAAATTCAGGGAAGGAAAATAGCTTGAACTGTGGTTAGTCTCCCAGCAAGCAACACTGTCCCACATTTTATTAGTATTTAGTTGTTCTGTGAGAAGCTGGACATCATAAGGAAGTTGGCAATGAACTGTGCATGCTGGGTTTTTTTCCAAAATAATTTCAGGTCTGACTTCTAAGAAGAGGAAGTCTATAAAGGTGGGAAAGAGTAAATTAACTAGACTAAATTACTTGTCAAACAAATGAACAAAGTTTTTTTTATGCATATTTTTGCATTATGTACACAGGTTTTATTTTATTTTTTACTCTAACATGTTAACTTTCCTCTTGAATTGTTTGACTGTACCTGTTTCTTATCTTTAATATTTCAAAATTTTTTATTCTTTTACCTTTTAATTTCAAACTGGAGGTGGCTCTTTGGCTTTAGGAAAAGATTACACAAAATGTGTGTCAGCATCACAAAACAAATGGCTTTAATTGTGCAATTATCCTCCCAGAAAAATGCTTACACTTAGGAAAATTACAACTAAAATAAATGTTTATCTGTATTAAGACCATAAGATATGTGTGTCATATGTTTTTACATGATAATATGTCTTGGTTCTTTAAGCCCTTTATGTTACATATTTGGTAGAAATTTACAGCATCCGGACTCTAGGTCTATTTATATGTTTAGTTTTTATATCTCCATCAATTCTTTACATACCGAGTAACTTACCAAGGTGGAAAATTTTCAGATTTTATGTTGGAGTTCAAGACAGCAGTCCATGGATACCTTTTGATATCAAGGACTATTTAAAACATGGTTGTCTGTTAAACAAGTTGTAACACTGCCATGTATGGTTTTCCCCATGGTTATCTCCCTACGTGCACTGCTCAGGTTGATCCCCAGTATGGCGGATCCCTTGTTGTTTTATCCCTGGTGCCCTTCCTTGTTGTCTTCTTGCCCTTCACAGTTTTCCTGCCTTTGCCCTGGACCCTGCTTCCCTATTGGTTCATTTTCCCGCCTTGGACGAGTTGCCCCCGGTTGATTGGTTGGTTGCCCGGTTAAATGCTCCGCCCCCTGTTCTGTCCAGTCACATCTGAGTTCCAGAACCTTCCCTTGGGGCCCTGTCAAAGCCCGAGCCCCAGTTGAATAAACGCCTTTTGTGCCTTCGCCCTCAGCCTGTGAGGTGTGGTGTGCGGAAACTCATTCGGTCGGCGGCTCGTCCATTTTATTTCTAGATGCTTCCTGTAAGTATTAAGAATAGAAATTGTCATTTCCTTTTTGCAGCATTAGACTTAGATTTCACTCCATGGCTATAGTTGGTCTAAATAGCAGAAATAGCTTCTTCAGATACGGCAGGAACTTTGCAGGTGAGTTTAAGACTACGTTTGAAACTACTCTCTCTGGTAATTTGCACATTAGCAGAAAAAGTTTTACATTTGCTTTTTTAGACTATAATACTAAGTCTGTTAGCCTGTATGAACTTTGTTTAAATCTCTGGATGTAAATGTAGCCTATTTTGAAAGTCAGCTGTAGTGGCTGAAGCAAATGTGTTTTGGAATGACAGCTAGCAAGACAGGACACTTGTGAAGTCAAACATTTGTCAACTTGTCCACATGTCAGATGTTTGAATTTGTTTTTACTTGTCTTGCCTTGAGTCTTATTTTATTCACTGAAATCCAGGTTCTATAGATGCAACATCATGCCTCAGAGGATAGATTCACATAACTCACATACCTTGCAAGGCATTATAAAAGTCTGGAAAAATAAATCAAGGGCTTGTAGTGAAAGTTCTTACAAATATTGCCTGTTTCTATTCATTTCTTTCCACGGTTGACTTGATTTGCCTTCTGCAGATCTTGTGTTCTTGTTGACAGATAAAGAGGAGGTCACCTCTCCAGCTTCTCATACCCTTATAGATAGCCACAAGTCATCATTTTGATTTTTCTGGCCCTGAACTGTATAGTGTTGGAACAACACTGAGTCCACGAGCTTAGAGAGACACCTGCTGAATCTCTATCCTACCCACACAATACATTGCACTTGGAGCTTTAACTCTCACTGAGATGAAAAAAGGTAAAAAGAGCTTGTGGCAAATGACATTATTTGATGATCAGCTTCACAATTTGGCTTTTCTTTCTCCTGGAACAGTAGATTGCCACTGATAGCACAGCTTTGTTACATTCACATTTTTTACAGAGAAAAATAAGGAGCACCTGTAGCTGTAGCAGTTCTTTCCCTTTTAGACCCTTTTATATTTTCATTTGAGCATATTTTCTCACCAAATTAGTGGCCAAAGCTAATTTTGCAGAAGGTTTGTTTAGTTCTTTTAGCTCCCTGTGAGATTCTTCATAGGTTTGTTACAAGCAGGTTTCTTTGTCTAGGTTTATGGATATTGAAATTTAATTTGTGAAAGATGTTCTGCAGGTGCATGGCATCATTAACACCGGCATCACCCTAAGCTGGGGGGCTTATGAAGCAGCTGCGAAAGGTGAAATGCTGCTCCAAGTAAGGCTTGCTTTCTTTTTTTAAAAAAGTTACTTTTTCAGTTTCAGAAGATCAAATTTAAAAAAAAAAAACAAACAAAACAAACAAAATACAAAACGAAAACAATGCAACCCAACCCTCTGTTGTTGCTTTTCTTGGTTTTGTCCCAGTTTTTGTCTCCAGGGCTTTGTTACCCTCTTAGCTGAGGCTTACCCTCAGGCAGCTTCTCCTGAAGTTATTTTTGTTTTCCTTGTATGTGCTTCTGCCTGGTAGGTGAAGAGAGCTGTTTTCTTCCTTATTTCTCGGTCTGATGACTTCCACTGAGATCATTTGCCCAAGAAACAAATTAATGCCTTTTTTTTGTGTGTGTGTGTGTAAAACTCTTTTTCACTGTGGCTGGTTGAAAATTGTAAAGAATGATTTTCCATGGTAAAACACACATTTTTCAAATAATAATATTTCATAATAGTTTAATTTGCAAGTGTTGGATTCCATACCTTATTACTGTCTAGCCAACCCTTGCAAGGCTCCTAATTTTTCCTTCAGTCACTATGCTTACTTTTTCAACCCTGACAAAATGTAATTTAAAACTTTTAAAATCCTCTGGGAAATGACAATTCCTCTTATTTGCTGAAAACTCTATTAAAAGTTATGGGGAAGAACCAAGTGTAAGTGTTGTTTTCAGAGAAACAAACTTGCACACACAATTTATACATAAAGTATGGTGGTGTAGTTGTGTATTGTACACAACTCCAAGGCTGTATTCTGCCTTTGTGAGGCTTTCCCCCCCCGCCCAGGATTGGGTTAAATTTGTGACTCTTTATCTTCTCTTGTCTTTCAGAATCTTTGCTTTAAACAGCATTGATACCTGACTGTTACAGTGGAATTCTTTGTACCTTTTGCTTCTCTTTTTCCACATTCTCCATATTAAAAGTTCAGATTAGATTGTGTTGCTAAAGCATCACACTAGTGCATTTTGAATTGTTCTCACTTCACCTTGTAAAAACTTTTCAGTTTACCTGTGTCCGAAACCCAGTCACTGTTTTCTAAATATGGTTTGAAATGTCTACATTCCTGAGTTAGAGAGTTTTAATAAGTTCTCAAAACATTGTAATTCAGTTGTAATTCAGTTCAATTTGCAGAATTAAAGCACAAATGCAGGTGAGAGCTAGATTATTTAAAACTTAACCCTTCCTAATTGTTACGTATAAAATTGTCAAGGACTTCTGGATCTCCAGGCTTACCATTTCACTGCTCCATGCTCCTGACAATATTCACGGTGATAATCAATGTGTAATGTTGGAAATATGTCTTTGGGGACAAGGTAGAGATTTTAACAGGGAACAAGCCGAAATAAGTATCTGACAATGCCCTCTGTTTTTCACATGTTCATCTTCCTTGTTGCTCCTTTTCCTTCCTCCATGCTAGTAGGTGTGTGGAAGGCAGAAATTACATATTTGTCAAGGCTCAGTTCTGCCTTGAATGTGGTTGTCTCTTTATGACAGAACTAATAAAATTATTTGTTAAAATAGAACCATTGTGGTTTCCTGCTAGCTGAAGGTACAAGTTACATTTATCACCAGTTTCAAGGTCCATAAAGATTTTTTTTCCCCAGAAATAATTAAACCTCAGGTTTTTTGGTGGAAGTGGTGACTGAAGGCAGGAGGTAGTCTATGGGATAAGAGTATAGGAATTGCCCTGCTGGGTTGATGTAGCTTTGTCGCCAGTATTCTTGAACCAGTGTTGGCATGTGGTGTGGTTGGGTAAAGAACACATGTAAGCTTTGCCAGTATCCATGGTCCATTATTCACGTGATCCCTCTGTGTTCACAGGTTTTGGATTAGAAATTTCAAGGACATGTCTACCTGTTCCCTTCAGTATGTGCTAGTGAACTTACCCTTAAATTCACTGAGCCTCTCACCCACCTGTACTGTCTGCCTCCATGACATCCTGTCGTAGCTGGTTGCAGGATCTCACTATTTGTGGGTAAAAAAAGGCATTTCTCCTATCTTTTCTAAATTGACCTCTGACAAGTTTCAGTGAGCATAACCAATATTGCCAGACTTGGTATATCACAGTTTTGGCACTGGTGTATAACCTCAGCCATATCTGCTGTCAGCCTGCTTGTCTACCAGAAGGAGTTCTAGCTTTTCTAGTCTCTCCTGACATGCTATCTTACAGAAAATTTGTAATTGTTTTATATCAGCTCCTGCCACCCCATTAATCATTTTATATACATTTTTGGAAATGGAGAAGCTTGGCTACAGTACAGGAAGTTCTTCTAATGTGTCTTGTGTGCCTGCATCACACTCTAAGTCCTCTTCTAGAACATGACTGGTAAGAGAGAAGATGAGAGGAGAACATTAATTTCTTTCAGCAGATGATTTCCCTCATTTCTTTTCAGTCTTCAGGCATTAATCTTTGGCAGGTCTAGGATCAGAAGATCATGACAAAATGTTGCAACTACATGTGTAGTGGCAGGTTTTCAGACAAGCACTTCTCAACAAGAAAAATCAACATTAAATCACTACTGGCCAGATAAATTATTTTGAATAAATAAATTTAAAAAATCAGTTCTGAGTAAAAGTTATCCAAATCCAAAATTTTTGAATTATTTTGCTATATTTTTTTACTTTGGAAGTGTAGTTAAATCCCTTTTTTCCAAAGAGAGAAGTTACAGTACTTTGTTCTAGTGAAACTGTTTTCTCCAGATGCTTTTTCCCACCTTTTTCTTGGTCAGATTTTCAGTAAGATTGAACTGAGTGCAGTAATTGTTGCTGTGGAGCCAGAGTAAGATGAAATTTAGAAATGCCAGTTTTAACTGATGAAGTATGTAAAAGCATCAGACTAATTTTCAGCTTCCTTGCTGCAATAAGAAACTATTGAATTGAAGAGTGGACATCAGAATCTGTCCTTTGCACAAGTAAAAGATAAAACCCCACATTTGGGTTGGTTGCTCATCATATAATTTGATAAATTAGCATTCAGCAATGAGTAGTTGAATAGTCTGCTCTTTCAAACAGGCTTCTTATTTCTTTTTTTTTCCTTTCTCTTGAGGGTTTTGTTTTTTGAGTGTCATGATGCCCATCCACAGCATGGCCGTAATGCTTACCCTATAGCTGCAGTATCTTTGCACTGTTAGGGCTGGATAACGATATGTGTTCAGTAGTGTAAAAAATTGTTTCCTGAAATATTTGAGTTTTTCCTCAAGCATTTTGGTAGCACACTTTGCGCCAGTATTTCAGGCATGCAGTTAATTGGAACCCTCGGGAAAGAATGCAGGTAAATCTGGGGCTCTTCCAAGTAAGCTTTAAAGGGATCAGATCAGCAGGGCTTGAATCCTTGGAAACAGCTTGGTGAGAAATACTGAATTTCTGTCTTCAAGAAAGTATGAGCAGTTTCAGGGAGTGTGTTCACCTAGCATCTTTCTTTCATAAGTTTTTCTTCCATACCAGTTTAAGGTGTCCACCTGCCACCTTTATCACACCTTTCAGACTTTGTAGTGAAATTTCCATGTTAAAACTTCCCTTAAGAGAGCTCTTGTCAGCTTTCTTTGTAACACTGACTTTTGATGTAATTGTTAGTACAAAAGGCAGAATTCCCCGGGAACCCAGAAATTTCCTGGTACCAGAAGTCTCAGTGCTTAAAAAGCAGAATATGCTGAAGGAAAGCATAAATGTTTTTTTGCTATTTTCTCGAAGTCTAACTCACTGCAATCCAACTTTAAATTTGCTCATAAAGAAATGTTTGTCTGCAAAAATCTCTATTAATCAGTAGAGGCCGAGGTACTCCATGTTTTTATGTTAAACATTTTGTTGGATTAAAAGATTCCCTTTGATGGGGAAGCTTTAAGAAACAAGGTGATGACACATTTTATGATGTGTCAGTGTGATGATGATATGGTTTCTTCAAAGTGCAAGGGCTGTCCAGGAACATTTTTCACTCCCTTTTATACAGCTGCTTAACAGATACAAATTGATGCTCTTCAACTAGATTCCTAAAGGGCTTAGATTATTTTGGGATTTGATTTATGAATTCAGGTGGAAGTAGAAGTGGTCCTCAGTGGCCTCTCCATAAACATGTTTACATGTCTGCTCCTACTGTTCAGGAGGATATGAGACTTGCTGCACGAGCTCCTAAGGGTGACAATTCTCCAATGTATGCTTGATTTTGACACAGCTGACTGTCCTTGTGGAGTCATCTAGGTCCAAATTCCCCCTTTGGCATTTGGACATAAGAGGAGCACAGCTGAAGGACAGATATATATGTGCTAAGCACAAGACGTCATACATAGGTGAAACTGAAATCCTCTGTCTGAAGGCACTGCATTTGGGTCAGTGTTGCAAGATGACACCTTAATTTGCTCAGGATCAGAAACCGAAATCTTCTACTTAGGACTGGTAGTAACAGACGTGTTGTGTGGTTTTTTTGGTGATTTTTCTTTGTTTGTTTGGTTTTTGATGGTGTTGTTTTGTTGTGTTTGGTTTTGGTTGATTTTTATTTTTTTAATATGTTTGGAAGAAGATTTTGTAACTCAAATGACTTTCTAAGAAATCAGGGATCTGAGATCAAATTTCTCTTCAGTCTAAGAAGTCTGTGTTTGTCTCCCACCTCCTAAAAGACTGCTTTGATTACTTAGTTACAACTAGACTGAATAGAAGTTCTCTGTTTGTCCTTGGTTGTTGCTTCTTCCTGCCAGTGCTGAGCCAGTGTGAGGGCTTGGGTCTTAGTTTATACCACGTGCAACTAGATGAATGTAAAATCTTTTCCCATTGGTCTTTGTACAAATTCAAACATCATCACTATCTTCTTTACATTGCAAGCAATCTCAAAAAGTGTGGCAGTGGGCCAGAAGATGTGTGAGGCACAGCAGCTTTGCACTGAGCACTGCAGACAGGTGTGTGGAGCGTAAAGAACTGCTCTTGCATGTCTGCTAATGGCCAAAAGTCAGGAATGCAGTTACCTAGGGAAGCCTCTGATCTGATTCTCTGAACCTTTGATATGCCAGCAAAGTGACTAAATGAGACTTTTCTAAGTATCCTGTGCTTTGGGGTTTTTTTGCTATATTCTTAGTCTTCTTCTAAACTCCTAATTCCTCCTTTTTTTGAAATACTATTTTGGTTTTTTTTCCCTTTATAAACTATGTATTTTTATCTCCCATGCTATATTTACAAAATTCTGATATTTTACTATTTCATTTTTTCCCTTTATAAATTTTGTCTTTCTGCCTTCCACACTGTATTTACAAAATTCTGCTAATATTTTGCAAACACAAAGCCAGTTTGTTGTTTGAAGTTGATGGACATGATCTTCATGAAACAAAACCACCAGCAGTAGAAGGCATAGACCACTAGTTCTCAAGGGGGGGAATGAATTCCCAAGTATGTTTCAATGGTTTGCATTGGATTGTGACTGCCCAAGAAATTCACTTTTACTCAATATTAATTTTTAAAATTGTTTAAAAATCAATATTGATTTGGAAGTGGTCTCACAAACAAAAATCATTTAGAAAACACTGCTGTGAGTAATTACAGACTATAACACAAAACCAAAGTGTGGTGATGTGTAGTTTAGGTGTGAAAAAATACATATTTATTTATTTTTGTGGTCTTTGTCTTTCATACAAAAATCAGTTTGAATTTCTACTGGCGTTTTGGGTATTTTGGTTGGTTTGCTCCTTTGCTTTGTTTTGTTTTTGTTTTCAGGCTAGTGTCAATTTCATTCTTAACAAGCTGAAAAAAAATACATTGTGTGAAGTTTTATCACCTTGTCTATGTTTAGTTAAGAGTGACATCATTAACCTATTTCAAACTTTTCTTTTTTAATAACAAGAGAAGTTCTGCCAGTCTTTAGGTTTAGTACACCCTGAGACAAATACTACTTTTTTTTTTTATAGAATTGTTTGGGGATTTAATTTATTTTCAATTCACTACTTCTTATTAAAACTTCAATCATCCTCCACTTGATTGTAATTAAAACTGCCCCTAGGCAATAAATTTTGTTCTATGCAAATATGACAGGTATAATTATGGAAAATCTAATTGTTCATATATTGCTACTTTTCATGTGGTGTTAAAATAAGTGATGAAGTAATTAGATTGTATCCCCATTAAATATTAAAACAGAAAAGAACAACAGAGTTTGTACTTTCGCTGAGCCTGTGTCCATAATGCACTCTCCTGACTCCATGAATTCTGGAAATGATCTCCCTACCACAGATAGAAAGTTGTTGATTTGTGTTCTATTGAATTAGTGCAGGGAAGATGTTTCTGTGCAGTGCTGGGCTTCCCAGGGCAGGCAGTGTGAAGAAGAGTGGAGGCACCTGAGTGCCTGTTCTGGAGCACCATGGTCAGTATGGCGGTGCCGTGGTCAATACAGTGTTTGGGGGGTCCTCTGAGGATGAGACAATGGTGTTCTCTTCTAGATTCTTTCATTAACATCTTCATTACACACAGCTCTGACATTTCTAAGGAAAAATATGTATTTCCTTACACTTAGTTAAAATATGTGAAATTCATCAGTGGTTATGTTTCAAGAATATTTCTTTAAATAGGTCTGTGGTGCAACCTGTTACAGATGTCAGCAGGTTGCACCTTTGTTATGAAGGGAGTTTTTTCCCCCGCCAAGGAGCTAGCAGGGAACACTTGCCAAAACTGAAAAGGTCATGAAGATCCTTCGGGTCTTGCCCTCTTGTACAGAAAAACCTTACATAATCCTTCGGCTTCAATTGCTACTTGCACACTGGTTATGGCCGCGTTCCTTCTCCTTTGCTCCTTATGCCGTTTCCAAGTTGGTTTGTGTTACAGCAGCAGTGACTCACTAATGCTCAGTCCAGTGTAAAGTACTAAACAGACAGCCTCTGCTGCTAAATTCAGCGGCTATTCCCCAAGTCCCTTGTCTGAGTCAGAGCACTGTGGAGCAGTGATTTTGTTTTTGCTGGATGTGTTTGGGCGGATGGTGCAGGAGTGGGCGGCTGTAACGCTCTCATTGCTGAGCAGGCAGTGAGCAATCCCCCTTGACGTTTGCGCTGCCACCTTTCCTTTTTTTTCCCTCTCTTTTTCTTTTTTTTTTTTAAAGGTTTACATGTATTCTGAAGGTGTCAGGATGTATTTTTGTTTAACCAGGTCTTTAAAAAAATTAATGTGAACGAACAGAAAATGCTAGAGGAACATGTTTACCTGGTCCCAAGGTGATAAAAGCAGATTGAGTTGAAATCCTAGGGGTGAGTATTTTCAGGTCGATTTCAAACAGAATCAGCCTTTAGCAACATAGCATATACTGACGTGTGTAAACCACACAGTCCCACCAGGCACTTCCTCAGCATTTCCAGTCCTTCTTCTTTTCCACACCTTTATGGCATGCCAGACTTCCCACTGGGTCAGCAGAGCTGTCCTTCCCTTCTGGCCCCTCAACTATCCCGTTTTTTTTTCCCTCAAAGATTGCATGCAACTTAAGGATATTCCTTTCATAACCAATGGAGGGGAATAAAAGCCAAAGGACTAGTTCATGGCATTTTGCAATTCTAGGAACAGAATTTAATCTCATGTCACATTTCATGGGCTTCGATTACATGTAAAAAGATGGCATCATATCTAAATGTAACATAATATTAGCTACAAATATGTTTAACTAATGAAAGCACAATAGCTTCAAATTTGTTGTTATAATCTGAAAAAAGAAATATATATATTGCTGTTTTTTCTACCCAAGCAGAAATTCATGTGGTGTAATTTTACCCTCAGCTATTGTTTTCTGGGTCTTCTGATTTTTCTGTATATTTTCTCTGTACTCTGTATCTTAAAACCTCAACTCTTCATTTTTGATATGCATCTTATTTTTAGGCTTTCATTTTTTAAAGCCAGTGGTTGCTACAGCTAGACTTTCCATTTAGAAAGAATATAGTAAAGAGCTGATTACAGAGGATGAAAATGAGCAAAAATTAATGTTACAAAGTACAACTCTGGTGTAGCATGACCATAACCGTGTGCCATTGTAGCTGGGAGAATGGAGCATAGGTACTACTATAAGGTGCTTTAGCTTTTTGATTTCATGTTTAACCCTTTAATGAAGCACTTTATGCTTTTAACCATTCTAATACTGTTCTAATATTTCATAAAAGGGATTTTTGTATTTGCCATAGATTCACATAAGATACATATTTGCATAGATAATCACTGCTGTGTTGGAGGCAAAGCTTATGGCTGCAGGCTATGTTCCTGATTTTGTTCATAATAAAGTATGGATTTAGTACTTAGCATGTAATAGTATTACTGACATCTTTTTCTTTGAATCAAAGTCTACCTATGACTTGGAATTAAAAAAAAATATATATTGTAATAGCGAATATAATACTAAGCACAATGGAAACACAAAACAGAATTATGTTCATATGGAGCAAAGAAACAGTGCATCACCTGGTTTAACCTAGACTTACAACTTCCACTAATTCCTCACTGAAATGCTGTGTTAAATGGCCACAATATTTCTAACCATAGATGTCTGTCCACAATTTGAATATTTCCTGCTTAGGAGTGCTTTGTGCATATTCACCTTGTTTAGGTACATTTAGGAAATTTAGGTTAAGTGACTGTGAATACTCTCTGTTTTCTGTTTCTTTTGTTTGTTTTGGGGTTTTTTTGTTGTTTTTATTTTTTTTTGTTGGTTGGTTTTTTTATTGTTTTTGTTTTTTTCCCCTCAGTATTTGGTAATGCTCTGCATAGACTCATGAGTTATTAGTAAAATTCTTGGTTATGCTGTTTAAATGAAATATTTCTGTTAAGACACCGTGGTCTCAGCTGCAATAACATCTGCATCAACTCTTGACCATGGATTAGAATTGCAGGAAGGACACGAAGTGGCAGAGAAGTGAGAACGAGATGTGCTTTTGCAGGATCCTTGACTACATGCTCTGATTTATTATTTAGCTGTGAGCTATGTTCAGTTCAGCAGGGGAGCTTTTCTTCCTGCAGTTCCATTGAGATCTCAGTGTGTCAAGTTACTCTCGTGCAGTGACTTGGACATTGTTCCCACTTGCATGCTACCACTGCTTTCAACAGAATGTATTTTCAGTGGCCTCAGTGCCTAGGAAAGTCTTGTTTTATATTTGTTTCTACACTCTCTGATACTCAGCATGTTCACACAAACATTCTACTATTTTTTTCTCTACTGACAACTATTGGTCAGCTTGAAAACTGCAGCATTCCATTCTGTTATATAGAATTAAATTAATGATAACAAATAACTGCATAATAAGAAGCTCTTTTACCACATCGGAGTAAACTCCCATCTTTTCTAATTGTATCTAATCTCAAGAAGATTTTCCGGTATCTTTTTTGTATATTTCATTAAAGATCAGGCAGGCAAGTGGAGAAGGTGATAGATGATGGAAGCAAGTTTTCATTTGGTTCCTGTAAGCAGGGTGTTTGCATGGAGTGATGTTTTTATCAACACGTACTAGAGGGATTTCTGCATCTGCAAAAGTTTCCTATGTTGTGAATTAAAAAGTTTAATAGTAATCTAGCTAACTTTGTAAGTCACTCAGTGCAAGGGAAAATGCTGGTAAAAAGGACATACACAGAGGTACAAAGTTTCAAAAGTATTGAAGTTGAACTTTTGTTCTGCAATGAGATTCATTACAACATCTTCATAGAAGTCTAGGGTCTGATATTTTCCCAAGCTGTTTTTTTTTTTATCTGCAGGTTTAATGGCTGTGATAAAAATGGAGCACTACAGTAAAAGCCATGGGAAAACTTTTGTGATCAACAAATAAATTTCATTGGCAAGAACTTGGCAATTGCTTAGATACTGTCTGTAGCTTGCTTCTCAACCCCATGAACAGTTTTGTGAGGAAGCATTTCACACCAGCCCACAGCAGATTGAAGACAGGGGACTCAGATAACCTGACACAGAGAGGAAGATTACATGTACTTCTCATTTTTTCACAGTTTTTCAAAATGAATGCTGATATGCCACCTATGTCAGTACTTGTGCTGAACCATTGCTATGTTGTGGAGTCCAAGTGTGATATATCTATTCTTCTGCGATACATTTTAGAGTACCATGCAAGAAAGTATAAATTCCTGACACAGGACATGCCAGTAACAGGTTCCTTTATATAGCATTGCCCATAAGCTATCCTTGATGTCACTGTTTTTACTGTCTCTCTTAAATGCTGAATACAAAATGAAAAAACAAAACAAAACAACAACAAAAAACCCCACCCAACCATGTTGCATGATTTGTTTTGCTTACATTAAGCTTTATAATAGAAAGTTGTCTAGTCTGAGCTAGGAGTGTAGACTTTTTCTGGGCTCTGCCACACTGAAGTGGAGGATTCGTTTCATTCTTTTTCAGTCCCTTTGGTGTTATTTCCTTTTTTTTTTTATTTTTTGCAGCAGAGAATAACATATGATCCTTTTATATTTCTTCACAGTTTAGCTGCTTCTTGCTCATCTACCTTGTGAATTACTTTTTTTTTTAATGCCAGCTGTGAACTGCAACCTTTTTGCACCACTTATGGGCCCTTAGTTTCTTTGAAAAGTGTAAGCTTTGGTATGTTCAAGTATAAATACAAATTCTCTCATGTATTTGACAGATTTTCCAAATTTTCAAACATTTATATCTGAAATAGACAGAAATAGCAGGCTTCTGTCTGACCTGCAAAACACAGTATTCATTTTCATTTGCATCCTGATAGGTAGTGGGCATAATTTACATCTGCGTAACCTCCCCTGGCTTAACAGATTTTCCGGAATTGTATTTTCCCCTATCAATTGAGAATCAAAGCTGTAAAGTCCTGCCCATCAGAGATCAATTCTATGACTGGCAGAACCAAAGGAAGCATTCCCTCGTGTTCTTCCTTGTGGACCAATAAAGGTGATGTCAATTGCAAGAGATCAGGTTTTCATGTTGTTGGCTCAACTTGAATGTGCTTCTTATGTGTGATTCTGGCCTAAGGCACTTTAATGGCAAGATCTTGGGACTTCCCGAGAGGGTTTTTTTGTGTATGTATTTGTATGACATCAGTCATTTGAGGTGAATTTAGAAGACTAAAAAAGATAGGTCAGATACAGTCATCTTCTTTGAAAGATGCCAAAATTATAGAATATGTAATAGAATAATTTGAGTTGAAAGGGACCTTAAAGATGACCTACTTCCACACCATGGACAGGGACACCTTCCACTAGATCAGGTAATATAGGTTTTATTTGGAAATATCCTGCACACCGTTTTCAGGGATCTTCATGGAAGAGAGTTCACCTGCAGAAGCTGAAAATAAGGGCCAAAAACCATTTACCAAGATGGAATAGTTACACATGCAAGAAGTTACAGAATGGGATTTTAAAGCATGGAATGCAATTATGCCCATAATGTCCTCCTCAGTTGGAGGATGACGTTCAGGCTCTTCTTACACTTGTGCATATATCACCAGATGTTGATCTTCAGAATCACAGATCTTGGAAATCCAACCCAAGCTCTTTCCCTGGAAGCAGTTGTGTTAACAAAGCACAGAGAGCTTATTCCCACATCGAAAATAATAATGATTTGCAGCAATTTGCAATTCCATGTTAGTCAAGGGCATTGGGCCATTGGATGTATCATAAACAACTGGCACTACCTATAGCATGTGTTATCATTTGAGAGGCAAGGTTAGCTCCTGAAAAGGGTTCTTGTTTTCAAACCCTCTTTGAAGCCCACAATTCACCCTGTGGACAGTTCAGGGAAACACTGAACAGATGTTTTCATCTGAAAAAGGCAACAAATGCACACAGAAACACAAGCAAGGAGGGTTCAGTGAGGATTCAGATATTTGAATTGGAATGGATGAAAACTGCTTCATATTTAAGAAAAAAGGAAAAAAAAATAAAATGCCTTGATTTGCCTGCATTATGGGAACTTAGCTAATAGCAGATTAGGCTCTTTAAATGTACCATGAATGATCTAGCTATGGCAGTGATGAAGGGGAATCTGAGAAGGCTGCACAGCCATACACTAATTGATTTGCAAGTCCCTGAGGACTTGCTCTTAAGGCCATGTTCTGGAAGCTGAAAGATGTATCCGTGCTTACTGTGGGTGTCCTCAGATAAAGGTGGTATTTTAGTAAAAAAGAAAAAACTGTATGTAAAGGACAGGCTTAGTAAGTAGCAAATGAGTTGTAAATTAGTTGACATTTTGATGTTTTTTGCCCTTCTCTGTTAGCCAGGCTGTGACTGCTGTCTCCCTGTGTGTCCCTGAGAGCTGGATGTGCTGTGCTGTAGGTTGGTCAGAATGCCCCAAATTAGCCTAAGGGACATCATGCCATCCTTCTTGTTTGAAGGGAGGGGAAGTAGGAGTGATCTCTGTCTTCAAAACCAGAGATAAACAACTATTTCTAGCCATTCCCACCCCCCTCTTGTTTTCCCCTCTGTTTTTCTTTCTTTTTCTTCTCTCTTTTGGAGGTTTTTTGTGTGTGTTTTTTTCTTCTCTGGTGGCTCTGGTATTTCTGTCCTACACCATTTGTATTTTTCAGATTGCTCAAAATAACTTTGCAGAGTGGATATGGGGGGAAAATTAAGTTAATATTGTCATTTGGATATTTCTTTTTATTTTAGGGAATAGAGAGGAGAAATGGCATGTTCCCCTATATGCAGAGAGGGATTGTATTTTTTTGTGTGTGTCTAGGATGAGCTTATAAAATGACGTATTGTTGAAGAGGAACAATACTTTTCACTCCAGTAAATTATTTTTGTGGTTTCTGAAAGCCCTTAATACCACAAACTGCTAATTGATTAAAAAAAAAATAAAGTTATTACTGCAGCAGTTCACATTTACTTTTCGTAATCTTACATAAAAGTGAAAACCTTGAATGTTGTGTAATTGAAGCAAAGATGTGGGTACTGGGAAAAAATCAGACCTTTGCAGCAACACCAGAGACCTGCAGGTAATTTGTTTACCTTCTGTTCATGGAAGTCAAGGAGCAGCATTATCATTAAAAGAATGAAGTGCATTCAGACAATCGAAACAACAGTAAGATGCTAATTAAAGAAATTGCAGAAAAGTATCATGCTGGGTCCTTTTGTTCTATAGAGGAATTTAACCTGTGGTCTTGTTTTACAGAAGTCACATGAGAAATTTATTTTGGTAACATTGGAGCTTAGTAAATAGAGAGTCCTGTGGCAGAATGGCAGAACACCCGACCCTTACACAGCAGTGGTTTTATATATCAATATCAATTTAAATATAATTAAAGTTTGTCTCAAGGGCCTGCAAACTACCAGAAAGGGAGAGAAAATACGAAGAAGAGAAGCCAGAAACATGAAATGAAAACAAAGAAGAAACTACAAAAGGAGATAAACAGCAGAGGTGGATTTGGGTAGAAACAACAGTTAATTGGTGTGCAAGAAGAGCAAGATGAGACTTGAAATAGGAGAGATCAGTCCAAAAAGATGAAAGAATAGAAGAAAACACAGTCGAAATTGATTATTTTGTCCATGTTCATAGTTCTCTTGATCTTCCTGTTTTGTTTTTATATAACTGATCAGTAAATGATTCTTTATTAACTTTTCATTAAAGTTTGAATGATTTTATGATTATGTTTGGCATCTTGAACTTAGAAAGAAAGCAGACCTGGGGCTGTGTACATAAATCCTAGTGAGATGGGCTTGAGATTGAGAACAGACTATAAAGTATTTTCTGTGTGGTGTGAGGGAGAGGACTTGGTGGTGGTTTACCTGCAGAGCAGAAACCAAGGGATCTCTGAAGACTGCAGATCAGAAAATGCAGGTCAGCCAACAGTATAAAATGTGATATTGACAAACTGGCACCTGAATAAACTATGCTTCACACACCAGAAAGACAGAGGGGCACGTGACATGCTGATTGACATGACTGATGGAGTCTTCATGTTGGAGATGGATGATGGATCAGGGAATTGCATGTTTTCTGTTGTCATGAAGTAGATATTCTCTGTATTGGTGTTTCCAAATTAGAAATTGAGGAAGAAACTCAGTTTTATACCTTGTAGGTTATGGATTTTTTTATTCACCGTAATTTGGTAAGACTAAACATTAAATCTGAGGATATTCCAAATACAGACCAAAACCTTAATCTGTCATGCAAAATAAGTGACAGGGTAGTACTTAGTTGAAAGAACAGTAAATCTCATTAACTTCAACAGTGAGTGAGCCATTAGCACGGTCATTAGTTTTTTATCCCTTTAACAACGGACATCAAACACCCAGCAAGCTTTTTCTTTCAGTGAACATATTTTGAAGAGGAAGGATATTTTGAAGAGGTAAGAGCTGGTAAGAACTGGAAGTCTAATTTGTCATCTGCAAGGCAGGACCTTGATAAACTCCTCTTCACTGCAGCTTATAATGAAGGCTGTAGTATCAGAGACTAAAATATTGCTGTAAATCCTGTCTTGGTTTATCTGGATTTTGTGACTCACTAAAAGATAGTAACTCATTTGAATCTGAGGAAGTCAGTATTAGAAAAAGCAATAAAATATTAAACATCATAGTCTCTTATTGATTTCTGAAGTGAGGACTGATGCTGTAAGACTTCAGTTCCTACAGATAAATGTTACTGTGATTTCATATTTCGTAACAGTGTGCATATTGGTCCCTTGAGGGAGAAATGTATTGTAGGGAAACATAATTACTCCAGCTCATTTCTTGCATTTACTTTTGTTTTCTGTTTTGTTTGGTTGTAGGTTTTTTAGGTGTGTTTTTTTTTTTTTTCTTTTTAATGAATTCAGGGAAACAAACAAAAGGTCTTGCTTGGCTCAGAGCTGAAATTAAAAATCTGTCAGAAAATTTAAAATATAGAAACACAAAAAAATGTTAACAATTTTGCAGAGACACAAACCATCAAAAGTTGTCACGGAAAAATCCAGCAAGGAGTTTATATATCTCCTGTTTTAATGTCCATTTAATGCCCACATAGACACTGAAATTGTGCTTCAGTGTCTTTCTTATGGTTAACTGAATAACCCTTCTTTCTGAAGTCCAGGATTTAGAGCACATATGCCAATGCAGAACCTTATTTCCTAGGGAGATTATGACCGATCACTCTTCCTTGGGAAGAAATTCTGATTTCTGTGAGACAGCTGTCTGCATGTGAGCTAGCTGCATACACAAAGTTTGCAAAAAGGAGAGAGAAATAGCTTTTTCTGGAACAGGATTCCGTTGGTCCAGTTTAGATACTTGCCTGTAGATGAAATAGTCAGGACTGCCTCAGGTGTAGATTGCTGCTCAGATGAGTGTCACCTTCCCTTTTTGTCTCCTCCCTTTATGCACTCTCTCCTTTACTAATATACTGTAAACCAGTAAGATGGGAAAGTATTGAAGGAGCACTACTACAGCCCAAAAATTTAGGAATCAACTCTATTTTCTGCTCCCTTTCTCTGTCCACAGACAGGAGAGGTTATAGGAACAGTACAGATGAGCCAGCAAGTCAGTCTGTATCTTTCCATACCAGAACTCCTCACAAGGACAGAGATGATTATCAGGCACTGAAAGGCATACTGCTTTGTTTAGGACTATGGGAACTTGGCTTGTCTGTTGGGTACTGGATTTTAATGCAGTCAGTTCTGGTTATTATTATGTCTACTTTTTCAAGGATGAAATATGAGATCTGGTGCCTCAGATGTCGGAGTTGGGGTCTTGGCCAAGGTACACTTACAAAAATTTGACTGATTCATTTAAGCTGTGCTGTGTTGAACAAGTGCTCATGTTGTGTCTTCTAAACCCACTGTATTGCTTTGGTCCTCACTTGCAGCCTTATCAGATGCCATCTGAGGAAATTCCAGTGTTTAAAAATTTAATTCCCTGCTGAAGAAAGAGTTTTAGGGCAAACCCTATTTTATGCCGGAAGCATAGACTCATAAAATAGCTTGTGTTGGAAGGGACCTTTAAAGGTCATGCAGTTCAACCCCTCTGCAATGGGCAGGGATGTCTTCAACTAGATCAAGTTGCTCAGAGCCCAATCCCGACTGACCTTGATTGTCCTAGGGCTGGGACATCCACTACCTTTCTGGGCAACATCTGCTAGTGTTTTACTGCCCTCATTGTAAGAAAAATTATGTCTTAAATCTAGTCTAAATCTGCCCTCTTTTAGGTTTAAACCGCTACCTTATTGCAACAGTCCCTGCTAAAAACCTTCCCCATCTTTAATTACTCCTTTTCCACCTTTAAGTACTGAAAGATCACAATATGGTGTCCCCAGACTCTCCTCCAGGCTGAACAACCACAGCTCTCTCAGCCTTTGTCATAGGAGAGTTGCTGCAGCAATCTGATCATTTTTGTGACCCTGCTTTGGACCCACCTCAACTGGTCCATGTCCTTATGTTGTGGGCTGCGCAGCTGAACATGGCACTCCAGGTGGGGTCTCACTAGAGTGAAGCAGAGAGGGAGAATCACCTTCCTTGACCTGCTGGCCATGCTTCTTTTACCTTCTCTTAGTCTGCCTTAAGTAACAGCATCACAGTGTGGCTGTACGGTTCAAAACATTTTCTGCTGCAGGAAGTAGCACTTTTTCAGTAGTCTGTAAACCATTATCTTTGTTTTCAAAGTGAAGGACCTATAAACCTTGATGCAATTTATTTCCCATCATAAGACAGAGAATGTACTGTTGTATACTCCAGGAATTTGTATTGGAGTTTTCTACTAATAAGGATGATCCTGATAAATATTGACTTCTCTCTATAGACTTCACCTCTCATCTATAGTTCCCATTGCTGATCGAAGGGCAGTCCAGTGGGTCTGGAGCAGTAAAGGTTCCTACAGCATTATGAGAAAATAATCAGACTTGCCTCAGATATTTAGCTGTACATTAAAAGAGTGAATAAATAGAGTAGAACTGATTAAATAAGTGAAATACTTGTATGGGGCTTGAGTCTCAGAAGGACATTAAACTGCAGTCCTATGCAAACATCATTAAATGCTGTGTCTTTATGTGAATCAGTGCTGACGAGATATTCCCCTTGCTGTCTGTGACTTGTCACTTTGTGCCACTGAGAGGCTTTGTCCTTTCATCAGTTAAACAGGCTGAAGTGTCGCCTTTGGAAGATAATTACAGGTTCTCATTGAAAATGGCAGAGTTAAACCCTGCTAGATGGTACTTGTCTCATTGGAGAGAGCACAAAAAACACACAGGCCATGGGATTCTCTGCACAAGGGCCCCTTCCTGGGATAATCATACAGCTCTTTGTGGGAATGATGGATCTGGTTAGGAACCTGATGGCGGATCTGCAGTTTTACCTTATGTGACTGGCTGTGTGAGCCCTTCCAGAGAGCAGCAGGGTTGAAAAGGAAATGCTGAACAACAGGCAGCCTGTACCAGCTCCTCCTTTTGGGAGGGATCTTTGCATTCCAAATAACTCTGATGAAAAGGGGAGACATTATGGGAAGTATCCAAAAGTATTACATTCTTCACTACTCTTTCAGAAAGCTGCTCTGAGAGATACAAGTCTCTTGCTGGAGGTCCTTTGTAAATTCTCATGTTTGATTAACGTAGTAAGGTTTACATTGCTGCTTAATTGGCATTGCCATTGAGAGATGTCTTCTTGATGTCTAGAACAGTGTGTAGTGCTTATGTCTGAGTATATTGCTTTGTTAAAGCCTGATTTGTTATTGTTAGCATAATCACACTGCAGGGATATGGTTACTGAGCCAGATCTTCAGCTGATGAATATTAGGGTAAGTTTCAGTGACAATACAACTTTCTGGACTTGACCCATAAATTGCAGGGGATATTAGGGTCCACATACCTACTACTTTCAAAGTTGCATGAAGGTCTTTCTGTATTTATTATTATTTCATCAGGGATTGGATCCTCAAATCAAAAAAAGCTGCAAATACCCCATTTTTGATTTTAAGAGAAAACTTTATGTTTTCAGTACTTCTTAGAATTTGTGAATAGAGGATATAGAGCAGTTTTGAAAACTTGTTGTTCCCACAAATGCAGATAGTTAGGGACACTTTCAAGCTGCAAGTGCATACCTTTCATTCTGTGAAATTCTCTTTAGGATTGAGCATTTGTCTACAGATTAGTATATATCAATCATTTACTAGCTCTGTTTGCTTTCAGAAAGCATACATGAATATAATATGAAAGAGGAATGAATCAGTACAGAAATTGCAAGTACACAAATAGAGAGCCAACCATTAGCATTTTTTTTTTTTCCCAAAGAATTTGTTACCATGCAGGACAAACAAGAAAAAAATATTGAGAAATCAAATCAAAAGTCACTGCCAAGATTAGTTGGTTGCACATTTCTGGTATGAATGCTGGTGAAAGACTTTCCACTTCTGGAGAGACAGACAAGAAGTTCCCTTTGTGAGAATACATCAGATGGCAGCAAAATCAGAAGCAGTCTTATTAGTTTGACAAGTTGTCAATTTTCACAGACTCTCTCTTCGGGCAGGGAGCACTGATGGGTTTTGTGTGCAGAAGACAGATGTTCTATTTACAGTCTGTACACGAGATAATAAAAGTCCCCTGTCTTACCAACCTGCATTTGAGCAAACCCAAAAAGAGATAATAATGTATTGCTGCTGCCACTGCTTCTGGTTCTTTTGTGTCAGATGTGGGAAGGCACGAGAAAGGGGAATCTAAAAATAATAACAGATGCAGAGACCTTTATGATATGTATCTGTGTTTGTGCTACAGAAGCCTTTGCTTCTCTTGTTTATTTTGTAATATTACCTATCTAGCTTATGCTTATTTTGAAGGCAGTGTGATAAAAATATTCATTATGGACAACTATACAAGAGTGCATGTCAGGAGAAGAAGACTAGGCAGTAAGAACAATCTCTACCCTAATCTTCTCTTAAATTGTTTAGCAATGGGCAAGGTGTTAGGTCAACCTGAAATAACAGAAATGTGTATGATGAAAGGAGAGGAGGGGGGAGAACAAGCAGAATTTAGAGCCAGACAGTGCTAATTGGTTTGAATTGGCAATGAAACATTTGTATTCAGAAAAAATGAATGCCATTTCAGATCCATACGTAATGCTAGCTCAACTTGAGCCTTGAATCTAATTACCTTAGAATATTTTTGGCTGAATTCATAACTGATCCTCCAGCATTAGGATCTGTTTCTGTAGATCTACTTTTTGGTTGGAGCCAAAACAACATGGTCCTTGGTCTCATTTGGATCCATGCTGCAGCTATGAAGAGCAGCCGTTTTGCAAGATGCATGCCTCAGATTTTAAAAACATTTGTGTAAAGATATGATTGTATGTAGTTTTTGTTGTTTGGGACTGAAATGTTAAATGAGCTCTTAAATTAGTAACAAGTTTAAGATTTCTTAATTTGGAGTTAATGAAGAAATCTCAGCTTGGAAATCTGGTACTATTTTAAGCTTCTTGTTGAAACAGGGGAATGGGCACCAAAGTGCTGCTCCAAACACTGTGAAAAAAAGCCTTTCAGAATTGAAGAATGAAAAGAAATTGAAAGTCATTGGACATATGAGAGGTCATCTGCTGTTAATCCAGGCCTTTGCATCTCTTGCCTCTTGTGTAGCTTCTATAGACTTTAGACCATCACATCAGCTCAAGGATACAAGAGGTAGATAGAAAAGATGATTGAAAAGTTGCAGACACAATGCTCTGTTACTGGAATTCCTGTGAGGCTGAAGGAATCAAACAAAAGGAAAAATAAAAGCCAAATTTGTATGTTTTATTTCATCATGGCAGAAGAATGAAAAAATATTGAAGGAGAAAGAGGTCTCCAGCACCATATTGTCAAAGACCTTTACAATACATTAGCACATAGCACTGTGCCCCTGAAAATAGCAGACACTTTTGGGGACATTCTGTGGTGAATTTCTCAACAGTACTTGTCTGTCAAAAGCAATTTGAGAAGCTTAAGTTTGTTGACTGGCTATGTGACTTCAGACTCTGTGGTGGAAAAAAGGAATGCAGAGTTTCTGCAAACCTCACTCTGTCTTGAAGTATACACTCTAAGATTTTTATTTAATAAGATCATACTAAAAATACACTCTTATGCCATATTGATTAAGTCAATCTTCTTTTAGAATTTTAAAAAAAAATAATTCAGTCCCATACATAGATTTGGATAGAATATGCACCCTGAAATCACTAATGCTGAGTTAAATTGGGCTGTCTCATATGCAAAGCGTTCAGTGGGGAAGATTAGGTCCTGTGGCCTTTCCTACAGGCATGATTTTAATAGTAAAAATAAATTCTTTCTCTTTGATTAACTTCCTTAGAAATTCTGACTGATCAATTAGGAGTTTAGGAAGAAATAATTTAGCAGTCAGCAGTAGCTCTTAATTAATTCTTCATCAGTGTCTGTCGATTTATATTACTAACAAAGTGTAAAAATTGTTTCTCAATATCTGCTTTGACACATTATGTGTTGGCTTCTGGGTTTTTTTGTTTGTTTGTTTTGAACTTTTTTGAAGGCTATTGATTCATTGATCATGACTACAGTAGCATTTAAGGTGAGCAAACAAATCTTGTCTTTTAGCATCAACTTCCATTTGTGTCTTGCCATATAAATAGTATCTTTATGCCAGGCACATTTTTAAACCAGATAGTTCTCTGGAAATCACTCACAGATTTCACTCTCCAAGTTAGCTACTTTACTTCACACAAATCCTTGCTCACAGCAGATTAGGGAAACTTGTGAATCTTCAGCTCTCCTTAGGGGTCTGTAGGGAATGTGTTACTTTAGGCAGAATGCCTTTTGCCTAATTATCGCTAGATATAATTGCCACTTACCTGCTCTGCTTGTCCTTATTTATTTTTTTCTCTCCACCTTAACCTGCCTCCTCATTATATTCCCATTCCCCAGCACAGAAAGTCCTGCCTTTCTCTTTTATGCTGCTTATCCAAGCCTGAGTCCTCATGATCAGAAGGAACCTCCAGAGGTTTCTCTCCATCTGCCTCTATCAGCAATTCCAAATCTTCCGTCTGGCTTATCTTCTTATCTTTTCCCTTTTTTTCTTAGGCTTCTGTTCCCCTATTTCGTGTCCTAGAGATTTTCATCCTTTGTACTCACAGTCTGAATTGTTACTCCCATGGCACCGCTGCCCCTTCAGTCCTACTTTTTTTTCTGTACCACTCCCAGGCATCAGCTCAAGAGTGAGAATGCAACATATTTCTCTAAATGCTGCCTTGAAATACAGCCCTCATTGGCTTCTTTTCCTGAGGCTGAATAGTTGGTAGATGAAATATATTCTGCCATATGCCAGCACATCTATATTGCAGTGACTATCAAATCACAGAAACGTTAGTAGGAAGGAACCTCTAGAAGTCATCTAATCAGGCTCCTGCTCAAAGTAGGATTGTTGCCAGCACTACAAGCAGGTCAGCCATGTCTCAGAAATCTCCAAGGATGGAGATCCAATAGCTTCTTTGAGTGACTTGATTTAGAGCTGCACTACTCTCTTAATGAGCTTCTTCCTCCTGATGTGTACCTTGAACTTACGAAGCTGCATTCTGTGTTCACTGACCCCTCTTGTATTGTCTGCCAATTTAGCAAATGGTTGTAGGATTTTACTAGATCCCTCCTTAGCCTCTCCTTTGCTGGACTGATAAACCTCACTGACTCATCCTAGGTCATGGGCTCTGAGCCTGTGACTATCCTGGTAGCCCTCTTTTGAACCCTTTCTAACTAGAAACAACATCCCTATTGAAATGGGAAGTGTGCAGGTGGACACAGTATTTCAGATGCAGCCTCACCACTGCTGAGAAGAGGAGAATAAACCCTTCCTTTGATCTACTGGCCACATTGCTCCTGGTGCAGCCGACAGCCAGTCTGCCTTCTTTGCAATAAAAGCCGAGTGCTGGCACATTTTTGGTGTGTCCTCTGCCCCAAGTCCTTTCTCGCAGAGTGCTCATAGCTGGGATGTTCCCATGTGGTATGGCTTCAGGGGATTATCCCGTTTTAGCTGCAGACCTTCGACCTTCTCCTTGTTGATCCAGAGGATGTTTCTTTTGATTCAATTTTCAAGTTTGTTTGAGTTGAAGCTCTGTCATTCAGCATGTCAACCACTCTGCCTAATTTAGTGTCACCTTTGGATTTGCTGAGCCTGTTCTCTGTCTCATCATCCAGTCTGTCAATGAAGGTATTGAACACCATTGGCCTCACGATTGACCAGTCATGTGCTCTGCTTGTTACCAGCCAACAATTAGATGGCAAGCATTGATTCTTGCCTTTCAGCATGGCAGGTCCTCTCTTTCCTGCCCTGCAATGAATACAACCCTGCTTCTCTTCTTCACTCTCTCTCTTTTTTTTTTTTTTTAAGAAGGAAAAACTTCAAAATTCCCACGGAGAAGGGAAGTAAAGTCCAAAGAAGCTTTGAAGAGAAGTTGGGAGAGACAGAAAGCAGTCATAAGTATTTTCTTTCAAGTGTTAATACAAAGAGCAAGGAATGGACAATTTTTTTTCCCCCAAGGAGCTTGTAACCACAAGGTTTTTATCCTGCTTTTTATATTGATCTAGAGACATTTTTCAAGGCAGCACAGGCTTCATTTCCACAGCTGATCAAGCTGTTATTAGCATAAAGCACTGTAAAAATCTTGCTTCTTAACAATTGGTTTTTGATAGAATATTAAAGTAAATAAAACCCTCAAAGGGGCATGCCTTAGGTTGAATTTCAATAGATATGTGAGAATTCATAGAGAATTGAATATGGATTGTTTGTCCACCTTCATTCATGATCATTCCTTTATAGGTTTTGGTTATATCACCAAGTCAAATAACAACCTTTGCAATAAAGGACCTTGCCTTCTTTCCCTGTCCCTGCAACACAGACTATAGTACTATTAATTTCTTTATCCCTGCATCCAAATGATCCTCCAGTTTTGGTTTCAGTTATTACACTTTGGATTCTAAAACCTCTCTTCTGTGCATTCCTTAAGAATGTACTTCTGTTGTTCACAGTCCCCCTTTTTTTCCCTTGTAGTTAACAAAGTTCAGTCCTTGACTCTGTTTCTGGGATATGTGTGTGGTGAATTGTGTAATGCCTTTTTAACTCCTTTCACAAAGTTGAGTCATTCATTATGCCACATTCCTCAGGCAGAAAGGGATTGTGCTGCTATGCAAGGCTGCTCATGCTGGAGAGCACATTAGGACGGGCTCTGTGATTTTTTGTGTCGCTCTCAAGGAAGGGTTGGATGGGAACAGAATTATTCTTGTTTCAGTAGTGGTCTATAATTGCACAGAGTTGTGATCTGTACACCTTCCACACAGAAGCTGAACTGTGCTCCTTGGAACCCCACTACATTTCTAGCACCTCATTGCAGATGATAATGTTATCTCACACTGAAAATAAAGCCACAGTAATACAGTAGAATAGGATCCTCTCGCTAATGTAGTGTCAATCAATTTTGCTAAGCTTCAGTGCTTGTTTACTCTTCCAGTTGTAAGTTAATACCCAGCAGACTTTGTTATTTGAATTATTGATAAAGCATTTTGTTCCATGTAAAAATGCAAACCCAGTTTTGAATTGCAAAGTTAAGAGAATACCTTGTGCTCATTCCCAAGGTGTTCCTGTGAATATGTAGTTTAGAACTTAATAACAAAATACAATTGCTATTACTTCAGCTTTACAGAAAATGATTAATGAATGAGATAATTAAATATTAAGTGAATGGAAGCTTTTATTTTGCACCTTCCTCAAAAGCCTTTCTGTCCGTGGTATTTGAGAGTTAGCCAGGCTGCAGCAGGAGCAAATACAGCTTTCAAGATGAAAAGTATAGCATCTCAAAAACTAATTTGCAAATTCAGACCAATAGGCCTTTTTGTTTGAGTACAGAATTGAATTTGTCATCTCTTCCAAACAGCAAATAAGAATAAATTTTACATTTGATATCATCCTAGAAAGACAAAACTCACCAGTTTTGAGTCTAAATCGGAACTTTATGATGGCATGGTCCCAGCCCAGCTCATAACAGAAGCTTTAGGGTCTCCCTTAACATTTTTGAGATGAAGTTTACAGCCAGAGGCCAAGGATATCCTGTGTAACATGTCCAGCTGTAGGCTATGCTGCAGAATTATGCAGAAAGAATAAACATGAGTCTCAAGCTAGAGCTTCTGGAATTGAATTAAAGTGAATGAGAAATAAATAAACTGAGTCTGTTGTTACATGTAATTCAAGTGTAATTACTACAGCTCTTTTACATGGAATAGTTCTAGTGAAATAATTTTGAAATTTGGCACTTTTTTGTACGCCTTCTGTATTTTCTTGAGAATGATTTATCTTTTGCAGTCTTAATGGGGATTATGTGAGTTCATGAGAATAAGGTCTTGTGAAATGTTTGTGTACTGAAGCAATAGACTGGGGAGAAGGATGGTAACTCTTAGAGAAATCTGTAAAATTTACATTATTTTTCTAAAATACACTGAGACCCTTAATTTTGCAGGTGAACTGATCTGATCATGCCAGATCTCTCAAGTGCATTCTCTTCCAGTGAGTAACAAGGGCAATGCTTTGTATGTCAGGACTGTGCCCTGCATCGCCCTGCAGACAGCAGTCAAGCCATTCTTGATGCCAGAGACAGCAGTAGAAGGATTCATCGGGGGGAGGGGGATTAACGTTCCTTGGTTCTTGTGAGGAAAGTGACTGTGCTGCCCTGGGAAGATTGGTGAGAGCAAAAAGCAGGAGACAGTTTTATGAGGCTTCTGGTCACTGTATGAGATCTGAACTGTCAGCAAACATGAAGCCCATCCTAGTAGGCAAAGGCAGGCAGCTGTGTGCTTGGCTTACTCAAGCCGCCTTCTTTGTAGTCTGAGCTGTTTATACATCAATTAGATAATGGAGGAAAAAGAAACTTATTTTTCTTCTAAGAGCCAGTGCCTGGTGAACTTGTCAGAAAGGGCTCTGACTGATGTCACAGGATTCACCAGATGGGACACGAGGTTGTGCATTTCAGATGAAGTCATTCACATATTTTCTTGTTTTAGAAGATGTGTTTACAATTCTAAATATATTTTTTTGACTTAGACACATGAAAAGTTGTAAGGAATTATTTCCTTCGCACTAAAATGTAATAGCTTCTTAATGAAGATACATAGTTTTGTGCCTTTTCCTTAAGTTTGTGTGTTCACCTAAAACCAGAGTTGATGCACCTAAATACTTCTCAGATCACTTTGACAACCTGCACTCGAACTTTCCAGAACTCACAGGCAGGCATCTGGGAACAGTGTTTGCACAGATGAAATCTGTCTGAAGCGTGAGTCCTGCAGGAACATTGGCTGTGGGTACAAACCTCTGCTCTGAGATTTGTAGCTCAGAATGAACTTCTCTTCTGCTGCAGCGTTCCCTTCTTATGCGTTGATCTAAATAATTTGGACACATTTTATTATGTGTTGCCTTTATAATCGTGTTGGCACTCAGATATAATATTCAGTATTGAATGGGGTCTGAAAATCCTGATTGTTTTGTTGTGGCTGTGTTGTTGCCTGCTTCGGTGGCTGCTATCATTCAGGAGGGCCAAGAAACTCAAATAATCATTCAAAGTGGTGTGGGGCTTTTTTTAAACTGTTTTTACTTTATATATTTTATATTTTACATTAAAAGTTATTAAAACAGCTTCAAAGTCAGCTACTTAGTTCTGCTTTTTCTCTCTCATTTTGACATATTAACCTTCCATTTTTCAATGTTTATTAGCAAAATGTTCAGTTTTTCTTTTCAAGGCAAACATTTTAGGTAAATATTGACATATTTTTAAATGTTTGCATTACCATGAGATAAGATCCAAGTAATATTTTTACCCTTTAGCTTTTTTGAAACCAGGAAGCCTTGTTAAGAGGCTCTCACAGTAGCCAGGTGGGTGTATGGCAGGTGGTTTCTAGGCTTGCTGTGGTTCTCAGTATCACTAGGTGGTGGGTAAACACTATGAGATTGAGCAGGTTATCACCAGGACACCATGTAGTCTCACTAGTAGGAGGAATAAACTCTTTCCTAGGTTTATGTTTGATAGGATTTGTTGCCTTAAAAGATTCACAAAGTAAATGATAATTAAAAAAATCGAAATGTCGTCTTAACCATGCCTACTTTAATTCTGTCTGGACAGATGTTAAGCATAATATCACTTATCCATTTTAAAAGTACCCTGGAGCCATGTTTCCCTACCGTGTCTGTGTAAACAAGCTTTAGATCTGTCTTTATGTTTTTGGTTTCACCTTAGCTCCAAAAGTGAACAAGATTTTTGGGGGAGAGGACTTGATTTAGATACATGCCTACAGGGGTACTGCACTCTCCCTCACCAAAAGTTAGCAGCATTAAAGCTTTTGCCATTTAAAGCTGGTATTTTCTGAACAGATGGTGAGATTTCAGCCCTGGGTAACCCAGACCCATGTGGAAAATAAAAAATTCAAATGCTGGATCTGAAGCTTGCTGTCAAAGTTCACATACACAAAGGAGGACACACATGGAGTTCATAATATTCTCTTCATGTTATTTATACAGTGGTCTTGGGCATTCTCGTATTTAAAGTAATGAGATGAGAGAAACTTGTTCAGGAAGCATAATCTTCTAGACACCTGGTGTTTGTGTTCAGATTTATCCATTGAGCTTTGTAGCAACCTCTTCCAGAGTGCAAAGTTTATGTTTACTTGCACAGCAATAAAGGATTAATATTGGTAATGAGCTTCCAAGACTGACTCACTGAAGCAACTCAAAAAACCACAGGGAGTTTATCTGATGGGCATTTCTTGAAAAAAATATATTTTGTCAAATCAAATCCACACATTACATTAAAAAAAAAACATCTATTCTCCTCCAACAGTGGATTTTTTGGTGAGTTTTGTTGGGGTTGTTGGGGTTTTTTGGTTCATTCTTTTTTTGCTTTCTTTATTTTTTGTTTGTTTTGTTTTGTTTTTGGTTTTGGTTTTTTTTTAATCAAGATAATTTGGGTTATTGAAGATTCGAAGTTTATACGAAACATACCAGTTCCTCACTGTTCAGACTAATCTCTCTGTTGTTAATAAAATCAGTCTTGAATAGAAGATATCATGCAATGAAAGAACAATATTAGGTAAATGAACTGTCTCTAGTGGCATTCAGTTCTGTTTGAAATTTAGAACTAAGAAGATGTGCTTTTTGTAAGGGGAGGGTTTTTGCCAAGTCTTAAGACAACATGAGATTTGTGCAAACTCTGGATCACATATATTCATTGGTTTAGGGCATTACCAGTGCACAAAACATTCAATATACTAATTGAGCTTGTGGGAATGCTCTCATTTTAGCTAATTCTTCAAGAATAGAGCCACTGAATGTTTAGGAATATTTAGTGTGTGTCTCTGTGAAGAACCTCACTCAGGAGAAACCACCTGATACACATGGTATTTATAAGCATGGCTTTAACATAGTCTAAGGAATTTTAAAATAAATATTTATAATTTTTCAACCTTTTTCTTTCTGTTGGCTTTCACTAGAAAAGAACCAAGTATGCTTTATGCTAATTTTATGCTTATGAACAGTCCTAATGAATTCAATGTGAAAATGGAATAATATAGAGAAAATTGAAGCACATATTTATTTATACATGAGCTTTTGTTGGATGGGGGACCTGAGCATGTAAGTGGAACAATGGCCCAACATTTAGAGCTTTAGTCTTAGACTTTGGGTATGCTAGTTGAAGATTTTGTTTGGCTGCAGATTGCTTGTGTGGTTTCACTGTAACTACTTGCAGGATTGTCTAAGTAGCTGTTTCTCTAAATCAGTCACACCTCCTTCCCTCTTCAGAAGTTGAAGAGAGGTAGGTATTTCCAGATATTTATGTAGAGGGAACATGGATAGCTAGTTCAGACAAGACGTGATATTCTAGCAAGTTAGACACTTCATCCATAGAATCTTCTGCCTCATTGATTATAACTATCCTGGATGTGTAGACAAATGAAGTCTTAGAACATATCCTCTGTGTCATATTCCCTGTTTTCAGAAGCATACGCAGGTGAGGTGCTGGGACAACCTGTATGGTTGACATGTAACTCCAATGCACGGAGCCTTGTCTGGCTTCTCACTGTCTCACTAGTGTCATGGGATGCATCAGTCATGTTGCTTGCATAAGAAATCCCAGGGAGGTGTGATTTGAAGGTGACTTGATCTCAGGCTGATTCTCTAGTTTTAAGGATGTTCCTGGAACAAGCCATGTCAAGTATATCTAGAGATTTAATTCTGCATTAGGTAATCTCTGAGGAGGAAATACTCTTCTGTGTTACTTTGCAAGGATTTGGTGAAGATCAGGGCATTCAGCATTCAGTCACACTGGCCACACCTGGGCACAGGTGTATGATGTGACTGTCTTAGCCTGTGTCTTCTTTTCCCTTATTACAGGCACCTAAGAGTCTGCAGGTGATGAAATGGCAGCGTGGGTGTAGATCCGGACCAAGGGCAGGCTGGGACATGCAGCAAAGCATTTGTAAATGTTCTTGTCAGCAGCTTAGCTACAGCTTCAGTTACTATGATGATGAGGAGCCATTTATATCACAAGATTCATCAAGACTAAACCTGTATATTTTTTTCTGGCTTTTATTAACACCTTCAGTGTTTAGACGTAAAAGGGAGAAGTCAAAATATGTGTTCTCAGATGAACTGTGTTTCCTAAATCAAATGCACCGCCTTCTGTAATGCAGGCCATTCCCATGACCTTCTGCTTACTAAGGATTAATAAAATTATAACAATTTATCGTTACCTTCCAGAAAAGAACATTGCATCAGCTTTGGCACAATGAGCTTTGGACTGTAACGTTCTGTAGCCTGAATTCTAAAATTAGAATTGTGGAAATCCACAAGCTCTTTATATGGTAGCAATCTATAATACTGTTTCAGGAAGGAATCAAGACAAACCAAATAGCTGCCATTCAAAATAAATCTTGAGGATTTTGGACAAAAGCCACACTGAGTTAGGATTGCTTGATATTTTTTTAAGGAAGTTTTAGAAAGAAATGCATTAATATGCACAATGTAAATCCAACCTCAGAGGTCACTGAGAGTTTGCAATCTGCAAGTGCTTTAGGAATAGTTGCTAAAGATGGGAGAGGAGGAGGGGTAGGAAGTGTCAGTAGGAGAAGTAGTGCTGTAGTGCTAATGAGCAGATGCTCTGCTGTGTATTGAGAGACCTCCCTGAAATTAAAAAATAGTTGTAGGTAGGAGGAGATCATTCAGCTGTCTGTGTGCTGTCAGTTGTACCTTGACCAGCTTTTTGTATGCTGGATGCATTTTTATTAAAGCAAAATGAGTTTTAGCAGCAATGCTTTCTGCTGTGAAAAAAGTGCGACCTGGCTGCAAAGGGAACAGCAGAACCTCTGTGCAGGCAGAAGCCAGGTGTCAGTGGTGTGCTGCCAGCTAATGGTTTCCTGCCGAAGTCCTGGCTCCTCTGTGGAGGGGAACATGAATGTTCCCAGGAGGAGCACAAAGGGGCAGTTCCTGTCTCAGCTCTTCAGATGACAAGTTGCGGGGAAAAACAGAGTAGTCAATATTGGATTTCCTAGCAATTATCAAAGAGTTCAAACAGGAGAAATAAGGCGCAACTCTCAAAAGTAGAGGTTCTTCTGTGGCTGGTTTACTCCCTTCCCTTGTCGTCAGGGCAACGTGCAAGCAGAGGAGGGGTCAGCAAGCTCAGTTCACCCGGAGCAGGAGCATGTCTCAAGCACACATGTAGCTTGAACAGGGAAAGTGGGTGAAAAAGAAGCTGATTCCAGAATCGCTGTTTTAAACTCCAACTCTATATGTAATCCTGTCATGCTTACTAAACAAACACTTCAAGGTTTAGGAAGGAGGTGCATCACACATGGGCAGAATAGCTCGGTAAGAGTAGCTCAGTTGCTGCAGGCATTGTTTGATCCAACATGTACATTTTTCCCTTTCCTTTCCCCTACCTTTCTACCATTTGGTTTTTTGTTTTTTTTCCCCCTTCTCCAGGTTAGGGGGCTTACAGCATAATTAGAAATTGAATTATTTATGAGGAGTCATTAAAATGGGTGGCTTGCAGATTAATCAAAGACAGTCGATATATGATATGAAACTGCCTTTTCTTTTGCTGCTTTTGCTCATAGTGGCTGCAGGGAAGCTTAGATAATGCATCCCGAGCTCTGAAACAAAAAAAATGAGTGTTCTGCAATATTAGCTCCGTGTGTGTGTAAATATCCATATGAGAGCAGAGGGAAAATAAAAAATATGGGTGAGATTAGCCATCGGAAGGATATTGTGAGGAGACAAAAGGAAGGGATAGGTCGCAACTCATTATGCAGCTTTGGAAACCAGAAAATGTAATTTCTCTGCCAACTGGAGGAGTTTATGAGCCTAATGAAATTTGAAATCAGTGGGAGCTCATCTAATAGCAATAAGACATATAGTACTCTACTAATACTATGAGGAGTATGTCTAAAAATAACGTAGAAGGCCTTTATTTATATCCTGCCGTGATACTAAGGACGTATCTCTGAGTAGATAAGATCTGTCCCTCTAATAAATGAGATTCAAGGCAAACCCAGTTGAGCATTTTAACTGTCCCGCTACTTTTGTCTTTCATAAAACTTACTTATCCGAAGGTATTCTGAGAAATACACATTCAAACAATTGAAATAATCTCTTTAATGCTGGCTTCTCATTTGTTTTTAGGTGCTGTTTCGATTCTAATGCTAGTTCTTTCAAAACCCGGTCTTTAGAGTGTGAGTGTGTTTTTTTGCTATGATCGCTGGTGAATTCAGGTCATCTGAATTTGTGACGTTAATGATGCCTATGTATTATTAAAGATGCTTGTGGCATTATAGATTTACTGGATTTGGGTACATCATGAAAGGACAGAAAGGGAGCAAGAATGAACTTTTCCTCATAATTTCTGGACTTAATGGCTTTCCATATTAAATTTTTTGTTCATTTTCATGCTCTGAGCCTGTTGACGGAGGGTTCATTATTATAAAAATAATAGTTCTAAAATGTGCTTATAAAAGAACATAGGAAGGAGCTGGGGTTCTTTCCACAAGGTTCTCCCTCTTGTTGGGATGCTACATAGTAAGTTTGGCAAATAATAGCAGACCATTCCCTATGGAAGGAGGTGAGCTGCACACCTACTAGCTTGTTTATTTCAATTAATGCATTGCTTGGTTGCTTGGTAATTCAGGCCTCCTTTAAATGTGTATGGATGCATATGCATGTGTAGGCTGACCAGAAGGTACAGAGCCCCACATGTTTTTTTAATGAGTTTTTAAATTCTTCATTGAGCCGTGATTGATACAAGCTATAAACCTCTACCATCCATTTTAGATATACTTTTTGTTATTATACTGGTGGAAGTGTATGAATGTGCATGAGGAAGCTCCAAAATGCTTTTAAAACCCATGCTAGCTGAAAGCACTATTATTATTTTGTGCAATAAGAATAGAGATACATCATCACATGAATATAAATTGTATAAATTCAGGATTAGGATGCACAAGTGAAATAATTTCTGATTGTCTTTCCTCGCATGCTCTCAGTTTACAGTGAATGCTCCCATGGTAATTGCTGGTTTAGTCTATATTAATGAATAATTGCCACAGTGAACTCCTAAAAGGTCACTTCCTGCTCAGGTGGTGTAGTAGTCAGTTTTCATCAGTGAGCATTCACAAGCTGTTCCTATTTCCAAGTAATCAAGTATTTTTAACAAAGGCTTGTGTTTTCGAGTGTTTATGATTTTTGGGTGTCCCACGTGCAATAGCATTAAACCAACTCGGTTTTCAAAGAGTTGTAGAATCCTATTGACAATCACATACCTACACAAGGTCTATCACTTTGGTTATCCTAAATGAGAGTTATGTATATAACCACTTTAAAATGCAATACTAAATATGCTAACTAGAGCCTCTTCTATTTATATGTTATTTAGCTAGAACCAACTCAGTACCACAGTCATCTTCTGGGATCACTAATATCCATTCAATGTATTTAACATTTCCTTGTTTAGTACCTCCACATCTCAACAGTAATTAGTATCTCCACAGATCTCATACATAAACTTAATTCTTACATATTTCAGTTTTTCTGTAAGAATGATTAATTTGCCTTCTCGGAGTCAATTCTGCCATATTACTTGGATTTTTTTTCAATCGTGTGACTTTACTGCAGCTTAATATAATTTTCTTATATATGTTTACCTTTCTTAATTATAATTTCTGTAGGCAGTTTGCATCCTAATATTCCCAGTTTTAACTTAACATACCATTTTGTTATTGTTGTATGAATATCACAGTACTATTTCTATCTGTAAAGATATTGGGCCATATTAAACGTAGACAGGGTGCTTGTTTTGTACCTTTCTTTGCAGGTTTTTTCAAAGATTTTACATTTATGTTCTTGAAATTGCATACTGTATGTGCGGGGTTTTTTTCCCAAGAAAAAAGCAGGTAAAAAAATTCATGGTCACTGTTTTTATTTTAGTAGTGCTAAAAGATAAAAATAAGCTGATTTAGAGGGAAAAGATACAAGAAAAAAGTACGAGAAAAATCAGTGGGATATTCTAAGAATTGATTGGTAATGTGCGGATGGTTGCTAGTTATTTTTGGTGGGTCTTTTTAACACAAATTCGTATCTATTTAGAATATTTGCAGCGTCTTTTGTTCTAGTACCCTTTCGTTATTGAGCTGTGTAAATAAAGTAGCTTGCCCAAACTAGCAGGCCTTTAAATATATCACACGTGCTAGTAAGCAAAATAATAAATCATAAACATTAAAAAAGGCATTCTAGTTTTTGTTCATTACCTAGTTCTGTTTTTTTCCAGGCTTTGCAGAACTGTTCCTGTAAAAAGTGGATGACTAGTAGTGGATATTAGGATATATGCTTAGTGCTGCTTAATGGGATGCAATTTCTGGAGTCCTCAGGGACAACCCCAGCATGAATTGCATTACTCTTGCATAGTTTGGGATATGGCCTACAATGTCTTTTGCCACCTCTCCTCCTAGTTACGTGCTGGTTTTCCATGTGAGACGAAAACAGCTGCTTCTTTGCCCTGTGTTTCATGCTCAGGATCATTGTTTTTGCGTAGTGAGCTTAGGCGTTTACAAATGAAAAGGCATGAATGGAATATGAAGCATGAGGGCTTTGTTATTTTACTGCTGTGTAAATGGAAGGACTTCAGCATACATGGTTCTTATTCCTGTTTTTTCAGTCTAGCAATAGTATGTAATTCATGAATTCTTGTCCTCATTATGGATAATGCCAGCATTGCTGTGTTATACTCTTATATTTTTAAATTATTCCTACAATCTGTCAAATCCATTTAGGTAATCCCACATTTGCTTGTATTTATCTGCAAAGTGCAGCCTCCTTATTCATTACAGTTTGGCTACCAGCATGTATGGAAACCATCCCAAGACATATATGAATTTAAATGGCAGCAGAATGACTGGCACTAGATATGTGTTTTTAGTGTCAAGGCTATGGTAATGTATATCATTAGTTGTTAAACATAGTCTGCTGTCGGCTCGGTGCCAGAGTGCTGTCTAATGTGCAGTGCCAAACCTTGCTGGGAACATAGCATGTTCTCTAGTTCGGTTGCATATTTTCTCAGTTGTAGATGTAGAAAAGAGACACCAAATGTAGTGACACAAAATAACTTGTGAACCATGCAAATGCTGTATTCCAGTGTGACATGGAAACAAGTCTCACTCTGGGCCAGGTAGGTTACCTCTGTTTTTGTCTTCCTTTTGGCCTCATTTGCCTTACTCATCCATCCTAAGTGAGTAAAAAAGGAGTAAGATCATCCATGAGTGTCTTTCTCAGGTTCTTGCTGATTGTGAATGTCTGTGGTGGCTTCTTGACAGTTACTTTGCACAATCACAGCAGGAATATGCTTATGGTAATCCAGGGCAGTGGGGCAAGTTATGCCTTGGATAAATATTGCTTAATGTAGGGCATTTCCTGTGAGATGAGGGGGATAGCAAAGTCTCTATCACCCTTCTCTGTGTTCCTTGTCCGCCTTGTCCATCCAGCTCTGACAAGTGTGCAGGAGAAGGGAGATCACTGAGTGCTTTTCCCACCTGTGCTGCAAAGGATGGGCAACCAGATACAAAGAAAAGCTATTTCACAATAAATGTCGACGTGATTTGTTGCCTCAATGGTAGAACTTAGGAAATAAAACTAAATAGTGGTTCACTTTTAGTTTTTCTTCCTGTTCTGTGGGACACCGCCATGCTGCCTCTCACTATGAGTGAGGTTACAGCCTGTCTCTTTCTAGACTGCCAGTGTGACCTACACTGAGTGGAAGACTTTGAATGGAAAAATTGAATATTGTTTCCACACATGAACACGTAGTGATTTGTGTAGTGACAACTTTCAGTTCTATATTGCCATTTGGTTTTTAATCTTGGAGTATTCTATACTCCTGACTAAAATTTGTGTGCATGTGTATTTATTTACATGTATGTATGTATTCACACATGCACACACATTTATTTATAGCTGCTCCAAAACCAAATTAAACAAAATGAACCAAAAAGTAATCTCAAATTAATCTGAAGCAGATTGCATACAGGCAGAGCTGATGCAGCTTGGTCTGTTCACTCTCACTAAGGGAAAGCTAATAGGGATGTTATATATATACTAAATACACTATTTTCTCTCTCTGATTTTCCTTACTCTGTTGAATGAAACATTTTTGATATAGATTCTCACTTTTTTGTGTGTTGTGTAATTAAGTTTAATAAAAACATACTGTGAAAGTGAGCTAATATTTTTATCTAAATGTATTTTTTTTTGTTGCACTGTCAGATAATGCAGTTATGATGTAAGATATGACTGGTATGCAGCAAAAAGGAATGACAATTATGCTCACAAGTGCAAGGATTTAAGTAGACAAAAATATCAGTAAGTGAAAGAAAAAACATTTTTATGTGATGGTTTAGTTTAGTGATTTGAAACAACGAATGAAAACAGAAAAATCAAGAAAATTTAAGTGAAAATATAAGCCACAGAAAGGGAAAAGGCAATTTTAGTAGCAGGTTACCATCTGAGTGGTGTTGCAGGTGAGTGCTAATGGGAAATAGGACTGCAGGGAGGGAGTGAGCTTCTTGGAATAATGTGTAATAATCCAAGATTAAAAATCCAATATTATTTGTCAGATTGGAGTATTTAGATTTAGTTCACTGTAGAGAAAAAGAATCATCCTTATCTCCTTCTGTTTCTGTAGAATTATTTTTGTCAGACCCTGAGCTTAGAGCAGACAGAATAGAAAAAGAATAATTGCTAGTTGGCTTAAGTAAAATTTACTTGCTTTGTTGGTCATTTCTTAATAACTCTTTTTAATTATAGGTTGCCTTTATTATACAGTTTGCTCAAAGAATGCTCAAATCATCCTGTATTTTTCATGCTGTTACCAGTTTTAATAATTATTGATTTTCAGTTGTATATTGGACTGGATTTCTTGTGGGGGTTGTTTTACTGTTTTTGTTGGTGTTGGGTTTTTTTCCCCCGTCTCTATAAAAAGAACAGTATTATTTCTGAGGGTATTTTGGACATTTATTCTGGAAAATTGAAAAGAGAGATGTATATCCTATAAACTTTGTAGCACTCAACTGAAGTGTGCAAGGCTGAGTGTCAGCTACTGTCTAATGGCATTAGAACTTTCATTACTAATCTCTGCGAAATATATATAGATCATTCAGTGGCTAGGGAGAACTTTGCATAAAAATAATCACTGAAACAGCTACAAATAGAGCTTAAAAGAACGCAAAGGTTGGTTTTGATTTCCAAATGCTTGAAATTGAAATTTTTCCATTCAAAAATAAGCATTTTCTCATGTTAGGAATAGAAAAAAAGTATTTTAGTACAAAGCTGCTTACACCTCAGTAAGCTCAGCTTTAGGTTCCAGACTGAAGCTTCAAACAACTCCAAGATGATAGCACAGGTGTCTTTCTGGGCACGTGCCCGTTGTTTGTTGATGCAGATTTTATTGGGCTGCCCCACAGCATCTCTCTTCTACCCACAGTCACCAGAACAGTGCTGCTTTGGTTCATCCATAATTTAATTTATGTTAATCAAAAAAAGCAGTTTATTTTTAAGAGAAAAGGTTGAGCTCTTCACAGGCTATTCAACTGGGCCATTGCAGCACTTGTGCCGAGTACTAATGTGATGCTGTCCTTTGGGGAGAGAGAGCCCCTTCCATTTGGTCCCTGAGTCTGTGCATGGGAAAGAGGTGGGTGCAGTGCAGAGCTGAAGGAGAGGTTGGAGTCAGAGGTGGCTCATCTAATGGGGCAAACAAGGGCAAAATAGGATTTCATGAAAGTGCCCTATTTTAGGGTGATGGAAACTGTGAGAAGTTTTGAGAACAACAGATGGAATGGCCATGAGATCACAAAGTCCAGTTGCAAACTTCTCCTTAACACTTCCCACATGGCAATCAGTGTTCAGTAGGTTCATGTAATGAGTGTCTCTACACCCTCAGTGGTAACAAAGGGTGCCATCTAAGGGAGGTTGCTCATGCCTGGTGACAGAAATCTTTGTTTCGTTATTGCCCTTTATGAGTTTTGAGAACTCCTCACTCTTAAAGAGGTTTCCTCTTTGACTTTGGGCAAGCCCTTTTTGCTCTTGTGTTTGGATTTTCATAAGCTGGAAGAATAATAATATTTTCCTGCCTCCCAGGATGGGTTAGTGGGCATTGCTGCTGAATAGACCATGTCAATACTTACACAGAAATGCCTGATATCTTTTGGAATTATGCCAAGGTTTTAATTCAATGTTAATTTGGTGCAGTGTGTTCCAGCAGCTAATTATGTGTTGAGTGAAAATGTATTCTGCATCAGAGGCGTTCACTGAGGGTGGTTGTAAAGTGACATGCTTAGACTTAAGTTTGCATTTTGGGACTTTTGGATATTTGCCTGTGGAGCCTTAATTTTGCAGTGACATCTGTTTTGCTAAGTTTTGTTTTCAGATTTTTGTCTGTTTTTTTTAAAGATTTTGTGATATTTCAGAATGAAAGGAGTAAAGTAATATGCTATTGCCTTTCACTAAACATTTCATTTTTATAGAGGTTGTTTTGTTTTTTTTCCCTAGGAAGTAAATTTTTTATTTCCCAAGGTTTTCCTGCACTACCTGAAGGCATCTAGACCTTGTATATAGGGAATTCTCCAAAACTGTACTAAGGAGCTTGGCATTCATAAGCTAAGTTTTGTCTCCCTCAATGTAATCAGCTAAACCACTAGTACCGTGGACGTATCCATCCAGGGGGTAGCACAGAAGCGCAGAATGGTTGACATTGGAAGCAACCTCTTGAGATGATCTGGTCCAGCCACTCCTGATCAAGCAGTGCCACCTGGAGCCAATTGATGGGCCAGATGGCTTCTGAGTGTCTCCAACAACGGAGACTATACAACCTTTCCTGGCATGGATGATTATTTTCAACAATCATGGATAATTGCTGCCAACAAAAGCAAGTTATGAAAGGCTTTTTAAGAGGTTCAGTATCTCTTGTTAAGGTGGATAATAAATCAAAAAAGTGTGGGATGCTTTCTGGTCCAGAGTTTTGTCTTTCCACCTGGATGTTTAGCATACTTCCTAGTTTAAAAATGGGTTCCAGTTTGACTGCGTTTGCTGGGGCCCCATGTTTCCTGGATGTATGCCTGTGACTGTTCCCATCCACAAGTGGAGGACTAGAAGGTGCTTCTAGGTAGACCTTAGACAGCAGGATGGAGCTGTCATGGGACATGCGAGTTTGTCCTCTAAGGATCACTGAGCAGGCTGGATCCCAAATGAGCAGGGAGGCAAACTCCCAGTGCAGGTAAACACAGTTCATACCTGTAAAGTGTTCAGCTCTCTTGAGATAAGAGGGTGGCCAGTGTGTCAAGGACATTATATTACATAGGGTGGATTTCCTTCAAGAGATCTTTGGTTGCCCATCTCTTTCTCTGTGTGTGGAATGACCTCTGGCAGAAATGTTAGGTAGGCCGGATCTCCTGTCCCATCCTGAGTCCAGACTTACAAAGTTACAGTGAAGCAGAACCTGAATTGTGGGTGGACTCAGTTTCATCCAGGAGTTCTATACAGATGTATAGATATATGTATAGAACTAAAATCTTCCAAGTTTAAAATAAACAAACAAACAACAAAAACCCACTTTCTTCTTTCTGTCTTACACTATTTTCTGCAGAGGACGGGCTGATTTAGCTATGCACATCATAACACATAAATAATGGAAATACCAGGAAAGGCTTCCCCCCCCCCTCCCCCCAAATAAAAAGAAAACAGAGAAAGAAAATGTGTGCTCTTTGATCTTGATTTGTCAGGAAAAGGGTGAATGACATGTCATATAAAGCTTTAAATTAATTAAAGTGCAACATCAATTACATTTTCATCACTCAACAGTTGTTTTGCTGCACTTTCTATCCTCTGTGATGCATGCACATCAGTTTACATTGTAAATTCTGTAGGTGACTCCATCATCTCTGTTGATACATGTTCTTAAACAAATCAAATTATGTTGTCAGCTTGGTATAGTCACTGAAGGAACAGCAAAATACAGATCCATTTTTCCTGTAGGAGGAAAGGGAGAAAACTGTAAAACTGACTGTCACCTAACTCTATGTCTATAGCCTATATCCTTGTTGAAGTTGATAAGAAATCAAGATTTTTATATATGTATTTCATTCACAAATTTTCTGAGCCTTTAAAACTTCCTGTAAATGAAAATAAAGTTTCAGAACTTCATGTGTATTTTATATATATTTGATGTCAAAAGTAAAAATATAAGAGAATTAACTTTCCTACAGCAGTAAAATAAGGCAGGACAAGTGAAATGAATCACTTTCAGATTTCCCTATTTTCGCTACAACAAAATCAGCACTTACAAAAGAAAAAAAAAACATGAAAGCAAGCAAAAAAAAAAATCCACCCCCGAAAAAAACAAAAAAAAACAAAACACAAAACCAAAAAAACCAAAACCAAACCGATGAAACAAAAAAAACCCATCCAGTTTTTATCAGCTGTATTTTTTCATCACTGGGAAATACCTTGGTCAAAGTTCTGGACCATCCTCATCATGGTGGTGTCACTCAGGCCTCTGAAGTGGCAAAGTGGAGTTCACAGCAGCGGAAATCAAGGAGTTGCACATTTCCTTATCCTCTATGAAATATAAAAGCAGAATTGAAATAGATTCTCACAGTTCAAAATAATTAAAAAAAAAAAAAAGCTTTATATTGAATTGCTGTTTCACAGACCTGTTCTTTGACTTACCAGAATTAGATTTTATTCTTTCATGGGAATATTTAAGTATGATGTTAGTTGTCAGACTTCCAATATTAAGGCTATTTACTAATAGAAAGAAGTCACTTTACTTACTGAAATGGCTGAAGGGAAAAAGAGTGACACCCAATACATTATCATATAGATAATAACATTCTTATTGCATTTCATTGTGGTTATGGTGTTAACTTCTGTGGCAGCTAACAAAGCCACCTTTTGAAAGTAAATTCATAAAGGGAATCTATAGGGCTTTTGGGGCATATATTTTCCAAGTTGCAATATATTAGGGAGAAAACAGTAATCAGCTAAAACCATTTTATGAAATTATTATGTTTTTAAATTATTTCATTTTATTAAAAAAATAGGAAATCATGACAAATAAAATTTGCTTTCTGCTAGGATTCTTTCATGACCTTTATTGATATTCTGATTAAAAAGATGGAAATTGTCTTAAATTTTATTACTGAGAAGGTTTGAAAGACTAGTTCAACTCTTCTGTCCTAGGAAAGACTTTAATGTTTCATTGAAAGAAAAAAATTACAGCAAGAGCTGGAAGCCCTCCTGATTTAGAATTTAACTGTGGAGGAACAATTTCACAATGGAGAAACACATATAAAATGTATTCACAGCAAGAGCTCCACAGAACTAGGGGTGTCTCTTCTTCTAAAATTTCTCAGTGAAAGATGACTGGCTACGTTTTAGACTTTTTAAAAAGTATTATGGGGTCTCTGAGGTCTGGTATGTTCATTCTTTCACTTGTGTTAAGCATAAGTGCAGTAACTGTTAAAGGTGTTCAGATTTTAGGGGCTTGTTTAGCCTTTGAAAGCCCGGTAGAAATATTTGTATAGAATCTATGAAACTAGCATTTAAAACCTTCTCCCTTCTCACTACATTGTTTGATTGAAGCCTTTGCAGTTCAAATGCTGCAGCAGCCTGCATTGGAACTGTGAAATGAAAGGCCCTGCAAACAGACTCAGGTAGTTTCATCCCTTAAGCACTGATTTACAGAGTAGGTGAACAAAGAAAAAAAAACCCAACCAAACAAAAGATCCCACCCAGGAATTGGACCCACTTACATGTAGAAAGTCAATATTTGCTCAGATTTAATTAAAGCATTTTTAATTGTACTGTCCAGTTTTACATTTGAGAATAAATGGCTTCCGACCAATTTAATTTGAGGGAAGAATTATGTGGACACATCTAGAGTTCAAAGAGAAACTGGCAGGCAGAAGTGACCTATCTGAAACTAATTAGTACTCTCTTTCGGTCTCACAGTACATATGTGTCCATCAACAAAAATGTTGCCAGGTCCAATTATCACTAATTGGCAGTTAATCTGACTGGAAAATACAAGGCTAAGTAGGGCCCAACCTGGCACTCATTAACATAGAGGACAAAAATATTAGAAATATTATAAATGAGACAGAAAAGTAATGTAAATGTGTCTCTGTGTTGGCTCCAAGCAATTGGCTGTGGATATGACTGGGTGAAATAAGGGTTGCTGTGCTACTATCTACCCAGTCTAAAACCTGATGCGCAGGAAATCAAAGACTTCGAGTGTTGAAGCTAAGTATGAAACTCCTTGGGAAATGGTTAATAAAAGGAATTTACTTTACTTGGCACTTAAAGATTTCTTTAGTGATAGAGGTCGTAAACTATTAAAAAAGAGATGTAGTTCCCATTATGTGTATAGGAAGCTTATAGACTTTGTGAAAGGGCATACCTTTCTCTTTTTTGCCCCCCCCCAAAAAAAAAAATCTTTTCTTTTTTGTATTTGCAAAAGAAGCCACAAAATAATTGCAAATGGGCTGGACAGTGGCTTTGCACTGAGATAGATCTCCTTTCATTGTACAAGAAATGAATATCTCTGTGTAACAAAGGACATGGGTGATGCTTTATATTTCATTCCACATTTTTCTTTTCCCTCTGGCAGAACTATTTAATTGGTGGTTAGTGGAACTCTCTGCACTTTAGAACTTCACCTCTTTTAATTGAAACAGATACTATGACTGCTCAGAGCTACAGCTGCTTCTTCTATCTGCAAGTCTGTATTCTGTATTTCACTTGATTTTGAGTAACCATTTTCCCTTGTGATCATCAACATGAAAAAATTATCCATTGTTTCTGTGAAAGCTCCATTTAGTGCTCCTGGCATGCTTTGTGCATTACCATGTTGACAATGGACAAAATACTTTTCTTGAAGGAAAAGAGAGACGTATTTTAGTTGTCTTTTATTCTCTGGACTACTGGTCTTTAGTATTTGGCCTTGAGTACATAATTTAGAGTCATCAAAGAAGTAAAGTGAAAAACAGTACATGGGCAGAAGTGAGGAGAAAGATTGTGAATCACAGAGTCCTAGAATAGGTTGGGTTGGAAGGGGCCATAAATATCACTCAGTTCCAACCCCGCTGACATGGGCAGGGACACCTTCCACTAGAGCAGGTTGCTCAAAGACCCATTATGTAGTTTAAAATGATTTCCTAACTCATGTTATTTGATATGTAATTTGTTTTCTTTGTGGGGGTGGGGCTTTTTTTTTTTTTTTTGATGGGATGTGTGTGTGTGTGTTTTGCTTTGTTTTGTTTTCTGAACTAAAAATGTATTGCCATCTTCCCCCTCACTTGATCTTTGCACCTCACTTGATCTTTGCAATACATGCTAATTCCGAGGCAGCAGATCCCTTCTAACTGCATGCTTGAGGGGTCACATCCAGCTAGCATCTGCGCAAACTGCAGATGTGGTAAGACCAGCCTGTTTGTTCAACTGGGAGAAGCAGGAGGCATCATAGGAGACTATGAGATAACAGGCTGAATTGGAGGAAGGAGACAGGACCCATTATACAGCTGTGCTGGCTCTGCTGGCTGCAGGTCTTCAGAAGGACCTTGAGGTTACAGTTAAAGGTGCTAAGCCAGTTTATAAAGCAAAACCCATCGAGGCTCTTGAAGAGGAGAGCATCAGGTGGGGCTCAGGTTATGCTTGAATGGCAAATGTTGTAAATTGAGTACTTGCCTGCTAATACAGGCTGATGACAAAAGGTAATGGGCCAGAGTTATCGCTTGCATTATGTTGGTGCAAGTTTTTAAATTAATTGAAATTATCCTTTTTTTTTTTTTTTTATAACAAGAGTACATTTTGCCAGGTATGTTAAACTGTGAAGAAGTGTCTAATGAAGTATCCCAGGGCAGATTTTAAGTTTGACCTGGATTGACATCATCTTTAATGATCTGGAAGGACAGTGAGAATGTTCATTAAATTTGGATCTGATACAAAGTTTGGTTTCAAATACCATTGAAAGTACAAAAGCACAGAGGGGCAGAAAGAGACTTCCTTCACTGAACAAACCCAGTAAATAAGTAAAAAAGAAAAAAAAAACTTTTAAAAAAAAGAGGAAAAAATAAGAGATTCAGCTCAGCAAAATGCAGGTTGATAAAGGTAATTACTAATATCCTGAATTACAGTGTAGGAAGAAGTCCAGGGGAAAGCTGTGAGAGAGAAAGGTTTCAACAACAGCAAAAACAATCACACTCTATTAGTGGTATCACACCACTGATACATTTCTTTAAACAAGAACATTATGTAGGCTTCTGGAAATGTTACAATACGGAGAGATTGGAAAAAAAAAAAAATCGGTGGAATACATACAAGTATGTCAATAACATTAAGTGATTTCAGAGCAGAGGTTTAACCTGCATGCAAAGTACCAGAGGATGGTTGGGATTTAACATTCCTGTGCATTTTAGCCCCTCTATTATATCTGTCTTCCCAAACTGCTGTGAGATAGGCAAGTGCTATTTTCTCCATTTACCTCGTGGGATATTAAGGATGCTGCTGGACACCACTGATGAGTTCTTATGGGCTGTTGCTACTGGGCACACTTCCCTACAAGAGAGAACAGCAACAGTGCCTTCAGCTCTAAAGAGATATGAGAAAAGGATCAAGATCATTAATGAGGATGTTGGGGTTTTTTTGGTTTTTTTTGGAGTTATTTTTTGGTAATATGAAGCCTCAAAGTAAAGCTTATTTGAATTTATTGCATCATCCTCAAATTATAAGTGTTTGGGTTTTTTGTTTGTTTGGGGTTTCGTTTGTTTGTTTTTGGTTTTTTTGGTTGTTTTGTTTTGATTTGGTTTGTTTGTTTGTTTGTTTTTTAAATCTTCTAAGCTAGCATTGAGGATCTGGTAACTTGTCTACATTTTACCCTGAATCAGGCAGGTATCTCAAAGTACTAGATGTGATAAAAGACTGCTTTTCTTCAAGTATGCCCTTGTATTGTCCAGTTTTGCTCTTTTGAATAATCACTTTTTCTTGGAAAGAAACAGGAAAATGCTTCTTTTTTCTTCAAGAATGTTGAAATTAGAAAGAAGTGGTTCAGAAGAAAACTGCCAGTGTTTCTTTTGTTCCAGAGCAATTTCAGGATGATAGATATTTTTGCAAGAAATACTTCTTCATTAGTATATTCTGTTTGGTGATGGCTTCATCAGCTGCTATAGCAAATTTAGTGAGTCTTTTTAATTTGTCTGCATGTTTCAGTTCAATTAATTTTCTAGTTAAGTTTTCAGGGTGAATGTGTCTGGGAAGGATTGATGTAAGTTAAAGATAAAATTGCTGCTTCAGATAGGTGGAATAAATTAGCAGATCAAAACAACAGCTAATACTCACTATCTTCTAGGTTTTTAAAGTAAAATTACTCTTTCTTTGCCATCATGTGCTCCTTAAAGCCTATAAATTGTTTTCTTACCTCTCTAAGCTGTAATTACTATATCAGGAATGAGAGCTCTGGAGACCTTTATTTGCATAGACACTCAAGAACTGAGCCTTAGCAATGTGTGATAACAGTTAGAAGGACCATTTCTAAAATACTGTAATTGATTCAACATTCTCATTGACTTAATCACTTTCACATAACCAGAGACATAGAGTGATTTGGGTTGGAAGGGGCATATGGAGATCGTCCAGTCCAACCCCTGATAAAGAAAGTTCACCCAGAGGAGGTTGAACAGGGTTGTGTCCAGGTGGGATTTTAATGTCTCTAGAGAAGACCCCACAAGCTCTCTGGGCAGCCTGTTCTAGTGATCTGTCAGCCTTAGAGTAAGGATGTTTTTCCTTATGTTCAAGTGAAGCTTCCTGTGTTTCAGTTTGTACCTGTTGTCCCTTGTCCAACATGTTGCTGGGCACCAGTGAAGAGTCCAGCCCTGTTCTCTTGACATCCTCCCTTTTTATACTTGTATGTACTGATCAGATCTCCTCCGTCTCTTTGCCAGGCTAAACAGGCCCAGTTTGTTCAGCCTTTTCTCATGAGAGAGGCTGTTCAATCCTCTGATCATGATCATAGGCCTATGCTGGACCCTCTAGTTTCTTGTTTTCATAAAAGTGAACAAAATGACTTGGTAAACCTAATACCAGTTTACATTGATCCAGAAATGGAGATCATGATCCTGTATTCAGTTGCTGAAGGTGCACCAGAAGCAGATCAGTAGACTGAAGTTAACCAATACACTCCCTACAATACCTGCAATTTAAAGGTTTTACTTCAGACTGGATCTGATGTGTTTCTTTGGAGTCAATATGGCCCAATATAAATGTGCTCCTCCAGGGAAAAAAAAATAAAAAATAAAAAGATGAAATGAATTGGGGAGTAGGAAATGTGTCCAGAAAAGCAGGTTCTCCACAAAGGTTGTAGAAGTTAAACAGTTCAACAACAGTTGTTAGTTTGATAAAATATGCAACACTGGTATATATAACACAAGAAATATTTGTGGATTTCAATATATAGATATGGGATTAATGTATGGGAAAATTTTGCAGTATATCTTAAAATGGTTATTTATTCACTGTGTGTACAATTGTTTTTTTGGGTTTTTTTTCTTATTAAAACAAAAAAAAGGTAATTTAACCTAATTGAACATAATTGAAAGAGTACAGAAAGTGGTGGATAAATGAACAAAAAGCTTCTGCAGCTACAGTGTTAAGGAGGACTCTGCACATGCTTCTTCTTCCCAGATTCTGATGTTGCTTTCTCCTCCTTACTGAGCTTCATGTTTGGGGAGGCTCTGCTCCGTCTCTCACTTTCTGGATGCTGGCAAGGTGCCACTCCTGGGCAGTGAAAATGTGCATTTCTGTGTCAGTCCGGGAAGAGGGAATGCTGCAGCATAACCATTCCAGCTAACAAAAGGTGTGTGCACTGTCCCTGCTTTTACCCAGCCTCTTGCATTAGGTTTCTGGGCATGTCAGCTTGGAGACCGTGTTGACCATACGTCTCTGCATGCAGGTGTGTGGTTCTTCTCTCTCCCTTTGTTCCCCTTCACCTCTTTTCAATCCTTTGCTCCACTTCAGCTGGTCCCTTCTGGCTTCAAATTACATAGCAGAGTAGTGGAAAGGATTAGTATCAGTACTTCTGGTCTGTACAAAGTACTTTGCCTTTTGTTTATACGAGGTGCCTGCTTATCAGCATTTCTAAATAATTGTGCCACGCTGTAACTGTGGACACAGAAAGAATCTCAGCACAGGAACTGCTTGAGGTCAACTCTGAAATGAAATCTAACATGACAATGAATTCTTTACAATAGTCATTCTATAAGTTACTCCATATGCCTGCTGTGAAGTGATAGCAATGTTGAGTGCAGGCACAGGGAGAAAAATGTGTCTGTGAAAAGTTTATCAAGTGTATCAGGAAAGAAAAGCCTGTATGTCAATAATAAAAGAGGCAGAAAAAAACCCAAATCACATCATGATATATTCATAATACAGTTCTGTGATATTTCTAATATGTTAATTTTATACTGAAATAGCAGTCAGAGTTTTCATTCTAAATTTAAAACATTTGGATTTATCTTACTTGCCTTTTCAATTTGCATTAATTTGCACTTTTTTTTATTTAAAAACAAATACTTTGAGTTCAGGGAAATTAATAATCCTGAAAGTAGATGTTATACTTGTGATAACACTTCACTATACTTATCCTAGCAAACAAAACGCTTGAATAAGATGGCTTCCACAGATATGTAATGGGTACTATCAGAAATAGTAGTGAGTGGGCATTGAAAGACATGATTTCTTCTGAATGGAAGTTTCCATTTATTCAGTTCCTAAATGTACAATTCTCAAATTAATTACTTATAAGTAAATACTTCAAGGATTTTAATTTTGCAAGGAAATACTGTATTTAAACAAAACTGTCACTTAGGGTGGGAAATACCTGTTTTCTCCTAGCTCTGTTATGGTTGTGTGTATAGTTATAGTTTTCATGGTGAATAGTGCTATTACATATTTAAAAAAACACATCTGTCACAAGCTGTCTAAGCTAGGTAAGAGACAAAAATGGGTTACACATTATAAGCACAATTTTTTTCATGAGAAGGAGAGGTTTTAATCTGCAAATGCAGCATAATACCTATTCCCAGGTCAATTTCTGCTTTGTTCGCTAAGGCAAATGGTGTAAATTGGTTTAAATAGGTGCTGGAATTGAAGTGACAAGAGTAATTTATACTACCTGAGGTTCTGCTTCATCCTTTAAAAGATGAGGCACTCTGTTATAGTCTTTGCAGACTGGTCTAATTGGGCAGGCCTAAGGGATGCTCAGTAAGTTTCCCTGGGTCCTGCAGACCTTTTTGCAGAGTATGCAAGCAGAGTTCTTCAGGACAGCTCTGATACCAGCTGCCCTCCACCATGGTTTCTGTAGCTAATTCCGTTCTAGACTTCACAGAGGGTTCAGACTGGTTTTGTTTCTGCCACTGTATTTTTAAATGTTGAATGTGCTCTTTGCACTCACAGGTATCTTCAGTGCTCAGGAGTGTGTGAACACTTTGAGATATAGCACTATCAACCTCAAGTCCTTTTTATAGATAATTACATGTTTTCGCTGATTCTGAAACATGCACAATTTGCACAAACTGTGGCTAACAACATTTGATCCGTGAGCTGTGTTTGTGGCAAACTATACCTCAGTCTAAAATATGGGATACCAGAATGCAAGTTTATGTTGTTTTATATTACCCTTACTACTCAAACACATACTTTGGAACAATACCAGTTTTTCTACTGCAGAATTCTCGGTTGGGGTATGAAGTGCTCACAAGGAAATTAAAAAAACCAATTTGTTCTTTTTGTTCTTAAAAGAGGACCAGCGATGTGTCGCTTGAGCACTCTTTCCTCCAGTGTCTTTCCCAGTAAATTACATAGTTTCTCTTGCATGCCACATGCATCATTAAACATTCTGTGTATCTCCCAATGCTTCTCCATCCTAACATGGAGGAAGCCAGTAATAAGATTAATCTTTGTCACTAACAATTACTTGCATGGCTATAAGGGAGGAACATTTTAGGTATACATGTCTAACAGAAGTCAAAAGATAAACTGAGTGCTACTAAATTGAGGGCATCCATCAGAATACAGTTTTCTTATGTCTCTTCATGTACTCCTGCAATGCTTTTGTATTCAGGAATTTAAATGCTAATCCAGGGATCCAAACAATTGGTAGTTAACCATCTGCACTTGATACAAACAATAATAGCAAAGAGAAAGCCAGACCTGGAACGATGGTTATATAATCACTACAAGGCTCTTAAATTACTTTCTTTTCACATCATTAGCAACCTCCTTGGGGAATCAATGCTTTCTGTACTGAGCTACCCCTAATCTTAACTAGAACTGTGAGTTAGAGGAAGTAGCTGGCTGGGCTTGCCTGAGAACATCAGGATGCAATTGATCCTGTAAACAAGTACGCCCTTGTTGTACATTATATTCAAGGAGGAGGTGGAGTTAGCATCCCTGGCTTGTGGAAACACATGCTGGAGGAGGTTCCTGAAACCCCCAAGGACACATTCTCCTTGCAGTTCTCTTCTTCTGTATTGCTGAATCCTTCCAGTTTTATGACCTCTGAGTTCTGTGCTGGTGACAGCCCACCCTGCTTGCAAAAGGCAAGACAGTTTAAAGAGGCAAGTGTTGTTCAGGGTGAACAGGAGGATGTGTTCTGGATTCATTTTTCTTGCATTGCACATACTTCTTTGTAAGTAGTACCACAGAACAACGTAGGCACGAAGGAACAACAATGAGCAACGTGGTGCCACTCATATGTTAACAATCAACTGTTTTACTTCATCATGTGTTCCTAGACATTGAGAAAAGAATTAGAGCTTTGGCAGACAAATAAGTAGTGAATACTTTATAGTGACCTAGATAAGCAAGATATGTGTGGAAAATGCTAATAAGCTTTTTACCTCCCTGCTCTCTTTCTGCATGGCTGATTTATCACTTAATACAACACATTGCTATGCAGCTGTCCTTTCTTTTCATGTTCCTGGATTCCACCTAATAAGCCCTGCTTTTCAGCTGGGCTTGTTAACACAAGCAGTGTGCAGCATTAATAGTTGTCACTGTGTTCAGGCATGGCTGTTATGGACAGGATCTATTCTGCATTTCGGCCATGTTCTCTGAGTGAAAGTCCCACAGCCCAGAAGACCAGATTTGAAAATAAAACCAGCTTTCTGATCTTTACTAGCCAGTGTCAAGGGTCCAGGTGCCAGAGATGCAATTTTCAGTCCTTCTGATAAATCAAGGTGCTAAAACAGTGAGAGGTGTTGTTCTCAGCTGTTAGGGCTGAGCAGAGAGGGATTCTCCAGTTAAGTTTATGTTATGTTTTAGGAATTCTTCAGGGTAAAAAATGTGATAAAACATCATGTGTAAAAATGAGCATGTGGGGTTTATTTTCCCTTACATTCAAGCCTCCAAGGTAGCCAGCTGATAAGGAAGCTTGGGCAAAACCGGTGAGATTTCACGGTCACTCAAGTATATTGTTTGTTTACTTGGTGAAATATTTTGGGAATATAGGTACGTATGTAACATTGTCCTCTTTACTATTTAAGTATCTCATTTGGCATTCAAACCCCAGAACTAATGCTGAAGGTTGTTTTCTAGATTTCAGAAAAAAAACCTAATTTTGTCTACTTTCCGATAAGAAAAATAGCTTGAAAGGGAAAGATATCTTTCATCTAAAATGAAATGATAGGATGCTGTCCACAAAAGTGCACGGTGTGAGTTTTCTCTCATGCTGAGAAATGATGGAGCTTGGCCTCATGCTCTGTGTAAGTGCTTAACTCCTAGTAGCAAACAATGCTTAGTGTTTAGGAGTGGGGGAGATACCACTGCGCCTTTCCCTAGGCCTGGATTTTTTGCTACTTGTTAGGAATCCTCTGGGAATGCAAATGGGTGAAAATACTTGCGAGGACAAGGAGTGCAATTTAGTGTCTGGATTTTACTTGGGCTTACAAGTAAGGTCAGTGTTAAGCTACTTAACATTGCCAAAAGCAAGGTATTTCCTAGTATGTCCAGAAGCTAAACTTGAAGAGCATCTTGATTTCATATGCCTCTGAAAGCAAAGTGGCACCAAAGAAACAGATTTCAGGAGACTGAGGCTTAACTTCAGTACTTTTCTGGGTACTCCCCTTTTCCTTGACTCTGTTTTCGTCTCTATTAAATTTGATTATTAGTATCTACGTCATGAAGGATTTCCAAGCCCAAAGTAATTAAGTCTGAAAAGCGTGTTGAGACATTCAGATGGAAAGTGCCGTCTAACTGCACTGGTTTAATTATACACTGCATAACCGATTCAAGTACCAAAGGAAAGTGGAACACTAAAGAACAGCTAAATTTATCCTAGAAAATGGGTTCAGCAGTTCAGGATTCAGATTTAGATCAGTAGAGCAGCCTCACTGCTGTTTAAAGCCACGTAATCAGCTAATTCTGGCTGATGTACTATCAGTTGTTGTGAAGTGCCTTTTAATATTGTGTTCATTTAGTTCTTAATTAAGAGTCATTTTACTATACAATTAACATACAGTTTTGTTTTAAAAATGTTCTCTGAATAAAACATTTATTGTTTGATTTTAATTCATAAATATTTTTCTTCCACTGAATTTACTCTAATGTTTACAATACATGCATAGATCTTAGCATTGATAAAGTATTTTTAGGATATCGAGAAGAAGAATTTTGCACAAACTTGTCACTGCAAATGAAAACTCGGAAAAACAATAATCACATGATGGTGTGCAGAGTGGCTGACTGGGCTACAGGTAACATTTTTAATCCCTTAGCCTATTTCATCACCAAGGTGTAAAAAAAATGCCAGTGTAATCTGACAGTAATGTAGTCTCTTGGCTTGTAAAACAACTAATGTGTCATTTCCCAAATCCTGAGAGTAGTGCTTGTGCAAATTAATATTTTATAGCTCACACTTATGCACTCGCAATGCACTTTGTTAGCAGATAGAGATGTTGCTTGTGTTTTTCTTGATACCACCAGTTTTAAAGGTAGCTTTTACAACTGTTTTGCCTTTTTTCTTTTTTTTTTCCTTTTTCTATTTTTTTAAGTACAGCAAGCTGTTTAAAAAAAGAGATAATATAAGTATGTATCTGGAATGTATCCTAATCTTGCAGTTGTGCTGCAGCATTGTGCACATCATAGAGCTGCAGAGAACCTTTGACTTAAAAGGAGAATTATAAAAGCAACCTCTCATCTACAGAAACATATCCAGTTCCACATTTTCAATTAGTTCATTGAGCTGACTATTGCCAGCAGTGGAGATGTTAATTTGTACTGGTTTTGCAACTGTCCCGATTAGTTAAAATATGATTATCACATTCTTCCAACTCTTTTTCACAGCAGAAGCAAGCAGATGGGTCTGTTCTCAGCTGGTGGCTCTGTGTCTTGCTGAGTGCTGGGTGACAGTGCAAAGAGCTTTGCCAGCCTACACTGGGGGACAATACTTCAGCCAAGTCAAAATGTCCAGGCTGAGAGAGAAATGAAGTAATGCACACAAACTCTGTTGCCCAGGATGCTGTCTGTTGTAGGTTACAGGAGTAAAAATCGTCCCAATGTGCAACATTAAACCCACACTGTTCTCAGTGCTGCTGCTTAAAATGCACATACTCTTCATTGCTTGTGGTGATTATTAAAAATGCTATATACTTAATAACAGTAAGAGTATAATTCATATTATAATACATTAATGGTGTTCAGAATTCTTATTATGGTCTTAAATTCCAATGGGACTAGTGTATTTGGGTGATGTAGTGGTTGTTGAATTTTAAGTGCTAAAATAAAGCCCCAGTTACTGGTGGGCAATGAAAAGGATGACTGGATAAGTTTTACTCTACCACTGGTCTGTGGTTGTTATGTGAGGAATAAACACAGAAAAGTGCTACCACTGCTTATTCATAATGTAGAAATCAGAAATTTCTTTTCTTACAGAGCCAGTGAAATCAGGCATAAATGTTGGAATGCTTACCTAAAAATTGATGTCAAATAAAATCTACACTGAGACTCTGGTAGTAATAAAGGCTCCTAGAGTAGAGAGAAATTGAGAAAAGATAGGAGTAATAAAATCAAAAATAAAATTATCATAGGATTTTTAAGTTGCTCCTTGTGTTACTTAATGGAATGGGTACTTAAGGATTTTTGTTTCTATATATATAAATATATATAAAAATCATTCTAAATTTTATTTTCAATCATAATATCATTCCTGTAATAAATTGAATTATCATTCTAAATTATAAGTTAATGTATAAAATTGAAAATTACATTTTACTTTTCAAGATAAAGACATAACATCTGAATTTTTCTGTGTAAGTGAAAACAGAACACTTTGAGCACTCTTTATTTGAGCAACTTGCAAAACTATTTCAATTACAGTGCATTGGTAAGCATAATTAAGATGTATTTTTTAAATCAAATACATAGCAATGATTTGGCTTTATTTCACATCTTTTTGATACTTTACCAATGTCACTGTCCAGATTTTCTTGTATATTTCTTTATTTGCTCTATTGTTTAATTGCTAAGAGATTTTCTTAGCAATTTAAGTTACTCCATGTCTGTTTTTCCAGCAGTGTTTGCGCTGTTTTTCCATTCCTCTCCAGCACAGGAGAGGCATCTGGCCCTCTGCTAGCTATGACAGTGTAAGGATGGGGGACTTTGTCCACAGAGTTTCATAGAATCATGGAATGGTTTGTGTTGGACAGGACTTTAAAGACCAGGCACCTTCCACTACACCGGGTTGCTCAGAGCCCCATCCAACCTGGTCTTGAACACTGCCAGCAGTGGGTCATCCGCATCTCTGAGCAACCTGTTTCAGTGCCTCACCGGCCTCACTGTGATGTTTTGCTGAAACACCCTGCACCAAAGGCATTATTTTACCTTTAAACACTTCTTAACACAGAAAGTTTGGTTTGGGGCAACAGCAAGATACTTTATGGCTCATTCTAGTTCCATCAGTGAGAGAAGAAAAGGTGGCAATGTCACTTCTTGGCACAGCAGCAGACAGGGGCAGGGCACGGGTAGGGTGACCACAGACATTCAGTTCTTGCTGTGGTCTGGTTCTGGGTTGGTGGTTATTATTTTTATTGTTATGATCATCATTATTATATTTATATTTACTATTTATTTTTATTTTAGGGGGGGTTTGTTTGCGCTTCTGTTTTGTGTTTGTTTGTTTGGTTTTTTTTCCCTTTTCTGTCTTTGATTGTTTGCTTTTTGTTTGTTCCTTGTCAGTTCCCGCTGCAGTGGGGATGCTGCCGCGGTTCCCCGGGCCCCCCGTCCCTCCCCGCTGTGCCGGCAGGTGGCGCTGGCGGAGCGCGGGCGGGGCCGGTCCCGCTCTGCCCGTTCCGAGCCCCCCATCCCTGCCCGGCCCCTGCTTTGCCTCCCAGAGCTTCATTCCCGCGGGGAACGAGTCCCTTACACCGGGGTCACGCTTCCCCTGGAGGAGCAACCCCTGCGAGGCGGCGCTCCCTGTGCCGGTCACTGTGCGAGTGGTACCCAGTGGCCTCAGGCAAGGATGCTGGAGGCTGGTAAGATGCTGTTGATGCATTTTACCAGCATCGGACACCGTGTTGATGTAGGAGTTGCTCAAGCAGCTAAAATGAACCGTTTGCCCAGTCGCACAAGATGAAGGTATCACATGATATCCAGTGATGAATAAAGTGTCACTGGGGACAATGGGAAGTTGTCTCAGGATACTGTCCGAGTATGGATTTTGGCTTTATTCTTTTGTTTTGTTGGGAAGAAGGAAGTTTGAATTTGACTTCGGGAACTGGAACTGCACTGATTGTCAGTCACCTGCAGAAAGTTTGGACAAGTTACAGATTTGCAATAAATTCGTGAGACTATGAATCATCAATGGTAGCTGGTGAATGGTAGTGGAACGTGCAGCTGTGAATAACGTAACCTGGAGACAAAATGTAGAGGGGAATAATAATGAAAAGACTAGTCAAAGCTCTACAAAATTCCTGTAAGAATCCTGCAGAGGAAATCACAATTTGATATAGTAAAGATCAAAGCAGTGGGGGGAGAACTAGAAAAATATATCAGAGGAACTGAGAAAAAAAAATAAATATTCTCAGTAGACCCTTTGTACTGCCAGTGATGTGTTTAAAAGATGAAGTCTGAAGACGGATTCTTGAGATTAGCTAATAAGAGATTATTAGAAGAATTAATGATTTTATTGTGAGCATACTGCAAGAAGCAGATCTGATTACAGCTGGTCACCTCATTAATGAACTATACCTAGCTCATATGATATGGGGGGGGGGGGGTTATGTTCAAAACTGAGCATCCAGAACCTTTAATACACCTTTCTGCAGCCCATATCCTTGATACCCATGGCAAGGTTAGGCAAAGAGATATTTATTCATAAGTGCCAGAGACAGTTAGGAAACTAGAGAATTCTTAGGATGTTATTGCCAGTCACTGACCCTGAAAAGATTGACATATGATAACATCGTGAGACAGCCAGGTTGGGAGTTACTCTGGTTTCAGGTCATGGCTCTCTGCTGGTGAGAGACGACTCTTACTCTAGCTTTGTCCTCCAGAGTGAGAGTCATTTCTTCCTCTGGGCTTTGATTTCTTTAGGTACAGATATGTATTTCCAGGTGTGAGCCTGCCTAGCTAAGAAGTTTCTGAAACCAGTCTTTTGATCCAAAAGTATATTATAGAGAAAAAGCTATGAAGAAGGAACTCTTCAGAAAGCATATTTTTATTGTTTTATTTGAGTACAACTTGAAAATAAGGACAGAATAGTATTAAGCATATTATGTCCTTGCATCTGAAGAATAGGGGTATTAGACCTGTGCTGGACATGTGTCCCAAAACAATTGTTACCATTTAATAAATTACCATGATATTCTAAATTTTGTATTTCATCTACATATTTATGATTCATATTCTGTGTGTGCTACAGCCGTGCAATGATTGTTCATCTCTTGAAATCATTTGTTTTCTGGTTCATGGAATAAGAGGTGTTTGGCCTTCACTGTGAGTCCTCTTTCAACTCACAATCTAAATTCTCACATAAATTGAAAAGAAAGGACTCTGTGTCTCAAAAATAAGCCTTTTCCTAGGAAATTGGTGAACAGCTTAGAGTGGAAGGTTTTATACCTCTATGAGATGAATCAGAAACATTTCATTAATAATAACTTGTAAAGTGTGTTTTGGATAAGAAATTGTCCAAATGATATAAACATCTTTACTTTGCATTTGAGATATTTTTCTCCTTGATATTGTGCAAATGTAATGTTAAAAACTGGACTCAGTATTCTGCTGCTGAATCAATGATTGGTCTTATAAAGAAATAATACATGATATAACAAATGGCAGGAAGGGTAAAATTGGCAAAATCAGCATCTGTTATCTGCTATCTAATCTCATGATTTATAAAAACAAACAGCTAGTTAAGTCTTCAATAGAAATTTATGAAAACTCTTTCAATTAACAGAGACACATTGTGGCTAGAGGCAAATTTCTATCATTGATAGCATACTGTGTGTGAACCTGATAGACCAGAGCAGCCCCTCTGTTGGTGGGAAATAATGCATATCAATCAAGATCAGTTTTGGCACAAAACCTTAAGCCACAGAAAAATAAGCGTTCTAAAAGAGGAGCTAACAGACAGAATATTATCCAGAGGCCACCAGGGGTATTATACAGAATATTAGGCATGCTGAGAATTAATGGTAAATGCATAGAGGCTGGCTGAAACAACAATTATTATCTTGTATGTGTATTTACATTTTCTTCCCACTGCACTGCTGTGACTCTGAGGTGACTGAGGACTTCAGTGCAGTTCTGAAATAACCATTTTCTCATTTCACCACAGAGATCTGACTAGTAAAGACAGGCAATTTAAACTGTGGACACTGAAAAGACCAATAGATTTTTCTGCACAAGCAAAGCCCCATTGCCACAGAGTAGGCTTAGGTCATTGACTCTTCCCTCTTCCATACTACATCCTTTTTGAGCTTCATGAGTCCATAGCTGCTGGAGAAATGTTTCTATGCACACTTCCTGCCCTACGTCTTTTAGGTTTCTGAGAACTGTTGTGAGAAGGTCTCATACCACAAAGCAACAGATATCGACATTTTATTTCAAAAAGTGTTTGCACTTGAGAAGAACATACTGGGTTGGTGGTGAGAATAATCAACTTATTGTGCAAAAAACTAAGGGATCGATTTTAAAGAAAAAATAATGATGCAAAAATTGTAGGATTTCATTGCTCCCAAGCTAAATATTGCTGTGTAGTTTAGTATCATATTCCTACTAGAGCTTTGCTAGTCATTTTTTTTTTCATAATTTCTGATAAAATGCTGCACAAAAGCAAGGACAAACCAAAGCAAAGACAAAAGACTTAAATTTGGAATATGAACTTAGCAGTGTTTAATGGGAAGGATCTGACAACTTTTTGTTATCCTGAATTTATCCCATTGGTCTTGACTTTGATTTCATCTTTTTTTGATCTGTGTCAAAAATCTGCAGTCAATAAAGCAGGAGGCATTTATTATTTTGCTGTTGCTCATATTTTCCCTCAGTTTTTCTTGTACTAGTCTTCAGGCTTGTGGCAATGATCTCTGAATGTTGAGGTCTGAATTTATTTATGTGACATCATGCTTCTATGTTGCTAGTTACTATATCCCTAGAAATGAGGCAAGGAGATATGGTACAGGTCTTGTTTTGCTGTCAGTGTGTTTATTTTGCCCATTCCCATCTGGGTGCACAGAAGATGCAACTAATTTCTGCTGAGAAAGAGCTGACCAGAGCTTTAGTTCTTCACTGTAAGACAGAATTTCCACATTTTTCTAAGGACTTCATACATGAGTTTTGTTTCATCTGTTTTATTTGTGTGGGTGGAATTTTGTGCATGGGGAAGGTTTCAAGGCCATGAGGGTGACTACTTTTTGGCATACATAATTTTTTATCAGAATTGCTTTACTACGTTTTACCCCACTGAAGGGTGGGAGTACAGAGTATGCCTCTTTAATTCTCTCAGTACAAAATGTGTCCTGGAGCAGTCCCACAGCAGATCCCTTGACAGACGCTCTCCAAGGTTCAAAAGCAGATATGCCAGAGAGGGCGTAAAACCAGGAGGGACATAGTGGTACTTCCTCAAAATGCTCTCCTTGCCTCCAGCAGTTTGCAATCCAGGAATTTCTCTGGTCACAGATGGTTTTAATTGTGTTAATAGCCCTTGGTAGATTTTCTCCCCATGTCTGGTCTGTTCTAAACAGATGTAAACTTTTCACTCTCTCAGGAATCTGTGCAAGTTCTGCAGCCAGTTTGGTGTGTGAAGAGGCAGCTCCTCTTTCTTTTGAAGCATCCGTCTTTAGGCTCGTAGTGGAAGAACCAGACGTCAAACAGTGTCTGGTCAACCTCTGTGTCTCAATCATGTTTTTATAGACTTCAATCATATGTTTAGTCAGTGGTCTTTTTAAAATTGATAGTAATACACACAAAATTATTTTTATAACAGCATCCCTAAAAGTGTCTTCTGTACTGTGACAGCCTACAGTTGTTGATGTGGGCTTTCCTTGGTTTCTGTTCATAAGCATTGATGCTAGAACTCACTGAAGTGTAACCCAGTGTCCAGTTTTAGTTTGACACCAGTCTTGTGTGTGTGTATGTGTGTCTTTATGAAATCTGTTACATTTTGTCTGCAAGACATATTGTAAATCACTTTAAAATTAAATTATAGCATGAGCTATGCAATCCATATTAAAATAAACAAGATGTTTCAGTAATAAATATCTATTAGAATTAGATCTGGGGGATTATTTGGGAGATGCTTAACGATAGAGTGGGTTTCTAGGGAAATGGGCAGATATGAAAATGAGACTTATTAAACAAGCAAAGTCCTTAAACAGCTTCTCACTTAACATGACTACTAATTCGTGGGCTAAATTGTAATTAACAGTCCAGGATTCCTCATCTGTTGTAAAGTGATGCTTCTCTGTTTGAATATGTCTTTGGGTAACTTCATGAGTAATGATTACTCTGAAAGCACACAAATGAGGAAAGAATAATGGTATAACATTCGGATGGAAGGCAGATGAAACTAAAAGCAGTGAGGCAGGATTTTGAAAACTAATCCCTAGATTAATTACAGTGTTTGGTTTAGTGGGGATGAGGGATGCAGTTCAAGCATGTCCTCCTCAGATCTCATCACAACCATTTGAAGACCGAAGCTTTACCAGGGTTTAGTATTACACTTCAGGACACAACCTGATGAAAGACCAAAAGCTTACTGATTCTGATGATTTCTCTACAGTTTACCACTTTTATAAATAGGTGCATTATGGTCTTTTCCTTATTTGAAACTTTATTGTAGCACAACCTTCCCAAAGGATGCACTGAACCTGAACAATAGAACCAGTGCTAAAAATACACCAGATATTTGTGCTAACCATGTCCTGGATTAAGATGGAATGCTCATGCTGACCACCATAATGCATACCAAAAGCTAAATTTCCTAAGTTTGGGGGTTAATTTCCATTTTGGGATGTGATAGCCCAAAGATAGAAAAACAGTTATAGAATGGTGATATCCCAACATGCCTCTTGAAGTGGCAATAAACCTAGCTGCGAGTTTATTATTCTCTCCCTGCTATGGTTCTGTTGATGATGTTGTAATCTAAGGTTGACCACAATACTCTTGGGAAGTTGGATTTGTTGCATACAGTGTGATTGTCTGCTCCTTGGAAGAAGAAGGAAGGAATTTACAGTAAAAATAAGCTGTTACTGTCAGCAAAAAATCACTGTGTGAGCATTGCAGAGCACCTAAGGAACATTTAATGGCTTGGCAATTCTGAACTTTGTGTCATTGTCAAGGAGAATGGGAAAATTAATTTAATTAGTGTAATCTTTCATTTAGAATTAAGTTTAATAGGCAATATCTTGTCACTATTAGGGTATGTTATTTACTGGGTTTGTGTTTTCAGTGTTTTATCAGCCTTACATCACCTGATCTTACTGAGAAGAAGCTAAATTTAAGTTCTATCTACTTAACTTAGATCTCTTTACCAGATTTATTAAGAAATAATTATAAAACACGAAAGAGTGGAAAGGCTAAGTGAAAGTCAACTTTTTTTTTTTTTAAATCAACAAGAAATATAATTAATACTATGTAAGTTTGTTATACTAGTATGCCCTGGTCATAAAAGCAACAACATGGAAAATCTTGTCTTCCCTAAGGAAAATGATTGAGCAACATATCCCATTACGACAGGCTGTGAAAGGCATCAAATACTGGAGGCAGTTTAGGAACAAATTAAGGAGAAACTGGAATTCTTTAATATGGTTATAAAGGAATAGGAAAGAATATCTTGGAAACAAAGTGTAGACAAGAAATTTTATTTTTCAGAATATTAAGGATCATCCTTTTAATTTTCATGGATAAATAGTCTGTCTGGTTATATCACATCTGAATAAAAATCCTGTGGTGAGGGGGAAATTTTATTTATAATGGGTGCTTCGGTTCCTAAGCCACGATATCAATTTATGCTTGGTTCTGTTTGAATAACATTTTATGAGTTTCTGATTTAGCCTTTATTAAGCCTATTTTATGAAGCTTAATACATCTGCAGTGTGGGTTCTGTCCTGAACGGAGGCTATTGTTGCAGCAGCTATCCTCATTTTCTTAAGATTAATTTCATTTGATAAATAATGTTGGCAAACAAATACAAGTATTTTTGAACTGCATAAGTAGTTCTAATGCACTCAAAAAAACCTTATGTAGAAATTAATACTTCATCATCATATAGTTCACCATCATAGAAGTAGTATTAGTTGTTAAAAATTAGCCTAGTTCATGTAATGAAAAACCATCAGATATTACTTAGTCTGTATCCTTATGATAGATGAAATTTAACTCTTACCAACCAACATGAAGCTAAAAAGAGAGAAAGAGTAAAAAAAACCCCCTAAACCAAACCCCTTCTTCTGTTTATCCAATGGAAAGCATCAAGGATTTTTTGGTCTGTTTGTTTCCTCGCTGGTTTCTTGTAGAAGCCTGTCTTTGGTGTTTTCCCCACAATAGCTACGTATTCATTATCCCCAATACCTTTGTAATAACTGCATAAACATGAGTGAAGCCCAGGCTTGATAAAGGTCACAGGCAGAATTAGGTGTTAGTTTTAATTCCTATGATGGTGTATTTTTGTTGTTAAAGAGAGATCTTAGGCAAATGAAGTATGGAAGTCATGTGCATTTACTAAAGCATCATTAAGGGTGTATTAACATTAAGTATCTATGAAGACAAATGCCAATATTAGAGCATTTCTTGGTATCTTTATAGAGGAATACTGAAAATTAATATTCTGAGTCCCAAGTAGAAACTGGTTTTTATTAGAAGAATGATTAAGAATTCATAAAATATATTGCTAGCCACATAATCAAAATCTCCCATTTCTAACTACTTTTTTTTCTTTTTTGTACAATGTGATTTTTAATTTTACTCCAGTTCTTTTGATTGGAGAAAGTAGTATTAAAGTCTTCCTTTGTCCTCAAAGTCCATAAAAATTGAATAAAAAAAAAATCACAGAAAATTCCAAACCTGATTCTTCAACAGAATTACTTCACAGCAGCTGCTCCACAGTTACCACAAACTAAAGTTGCCAGTTTCCACCTTTGGGAAAATTGGCTGTTCATAGAGAAGCTTTTCATTCTGTTCTTGTCTTCTATTGATGGAAAAAAAAAGTAAACTAGGCAATAAAATTACGGAAGCAGTGAAACTCTATGTTACAGTGACTTTGCAGGTACAGATGCTCACCCTGGCCTTCTTTATTTGATCATGTAGCCTAAAGGCTGAACAATATCATCCATAGTAGTATCTTATCAAAGGCAGGGTTTGAAAAAGGGAGTGTGCTCTTTTGCTGTCAGCTGGTCCCATAGGTGGATTAGTCATGTTAGTTTGTTTTAAGGTACAAAAATAAAATACATGAAGAAAAACTCGATTGGCTTACTTCTTAACAAATTCCTTCACCATAAGCATTGCTACCTAAATATCTATAAAATTAATGGAATACATGGAACTCACCTGTAGAATGAAGCATCTTCCATACTAACACAGTATTGCAAATTTCTCTACTGTTCAGTGTTTCTGGGAAACAATCAAAATCATAATTTTATCATAACACTTACTGTTAAAGCAACAATTCTGTTTTCTTTTCTCAAAGCTGGCATTCTGCCAACAGAGCAAGGTATATATAAAAAAAGGAAAACATGTATGGGAAAACTATACGGTGGACAAAGCAGGTTTTGTTGGAAGCTACTTCATCTCCATGCTTCTTGAGTTCTGGAACCATGTCATTAATTATCTTGACTAATTTTCTCCCCTAGTGTTTCAGTTTGGTATTTCATGCATCATAAACCATGCTGCATGTTCCTGTAGTATTACACACTGTCTTGCTTAATTTCACGTTCTGTTATTCCCCCATGCATTGCCAAGGTTTGGCTTTAAGTAGCTGTTTAATTGAAATATTGGTGAGTCAAACCATCTGCATGCATAACATGCATGTCCTTTTGGATCCTGCCTCTCTCCCGGTCTAGCTTGTATGAAAAATACAGAAATGTGGAATTCAACAGACTATTGAACACAGTATTTTAGTATTGGTTGTGATGCTTGAAAACGGAAGAGTAGATGCTCATAGACAGGTGAGAAGCTATTGCTGTCATGGCTTGATGCCACTGTAGCATTGCAATGTCACACTGCTGTAAAGGAAGGGTTCATAAGACTGGGTAGATTTAACCTGGACTACTGGAGAATAAGGTTATTATTATCTGAAATAAAGGATACTGAATAAAATTGCCTTAGTGATAAAATTGGAAGTTACATTTTTTTTCTAAAGCTGTATCATTTTTGTTTAGCCATCAGATGAACAGCTGTTGTAAGAACCCAAGTGTTTTTGACTCTAGCAAGTATATTCTTAAAAACTCTTATTGATTTTATATAAACAAGATATGGATTTGCAGGCAATTTGTGCAATTTATTCTTTCTTTTCGCATGTATTTTTCCTGTTTTTAAAACTGTTTTCCTTAATATCACTCTTTGCAGAAAAGAGGAATGTTCAATACAAAAATTATGAAAACTTGTAAATGGTCTGCCATGTTTTCCATTGCTTTGTATTGTTTCTATTTTAAAGTATGAGGCACCAATATTTACTAGGACTGGCGATCTACCCTGAAAATCAGACTGAGGAAGGATTTTTTGGCTCTGACATTACACGGGCTTCAGTGTTTATGCAAATTTGATAAATATTATTATTTTATATGTCCCAGAGAGGATACTTCATTGGTTCCATATGACATGTAGTTAAGAGAGAGAGAGACATTCAGTGTATGACATATGGAGATCTCTATATGTTTGATAGGCAATACCTTTGCCTATTAAATATTTTTCAGCTTTGATCACACTCGGAAGCTTTAGACATTTGAAGTTATATTAGTCAAATACATCTTTGCCTTTCTTAGAAAGATGGAATAACTTAGGATGAAAGGAAATTCGTGAGGATATCTGATTCAGTCTTCCCCTAACCCAATGGTTATGAACATGAAATACGGCTAAATAAAGAACTTCTTTCGGGTGATTACCGTATTTGAGCATTATGCTGTCAGACAGATTCCTAGTCCATCATCAGGTGATAATGGATGAAGAATTAAGTGTTAATCTCTTATCAGTTACATAAGTTTATTTAATTCCCAGAGAGCCCCATGTCTGTGTTCAGATCTACAGTTTGATCGGAGATGTAAATGAGTCAGTGGCTTTTTGAAGTGGGAGGAGTTATAAATCTCAATCTTCCTGTGTGTTTTTCCCTGTTTACTTGCTGTCCCTGTGTGCCTTATTATTATTGTATCAAATTAGAAAATTTTGCATGGAAACTCTGATTCAAATATAATCATGATTCTCAGCTAAAGTATTTTAAGGTTTCTTTCAACTTTGTGCAGACTTCTTAGTTTAAAATAATATTAGTTACTACTCTCTGTTGTTTGGATAACTGATGCACAAAGATCTACAATTACTAGCAATTAAGAAAATCGACAAAACTTTGAACTTAAATTTGGTTTTCCTTTTTTTTTTTTAATATATGTATTACCAGTTGCTCTTCTAATTGTGATATAATGCAATATATTATAGATGATTGTATTTTGAAACATGAAATGATTAAATAGCAAGATCACATGTTAACTTTTAGTGACTGGGAAAATCTCATTGCTTAAATAATGCATCAGAGCATCAAGTCCAAGGGCAATGTGAAGTTACATGTTTTGAAGTTAATATAGTAAGTAAGATGTTATTATCTTTTATAATGCATTAGTTATTCCATTCCAAAATAAATCTAGCCATATTCATTTAAAAATAGCTTTTACTACTGACATGTTTATCTACTGTACCTGTACTGTATTTGCTTCATTAACCAGTTTCTTTTTTCTTCGATATCAATATCTCCATGTCTAAGAAAAGTGAAAAATCAGAGTGAAGGAAGCCAAGGTTGTGATAGAATCTTGTGACAGATTCAATTTCAGTTCCAGAAATCAGAATTTTATACCTGGCAATCAGAGTTGTTTAAGCCTATAACTAGTGCTAGTCATGTCAGCAGAACCAGTCATAGTAGACAAATATGACATAAAGGTGATTTTTTTTTTCATCAAGAGCCAGAGAGCTTTGGGTGAGTGATGATAGTTGATGCTGATGTGGAATCAATGTCCATCTCCCAAGTTACCCTCACATAGTACCTGCATTTTGTAAACACCTTCAATTGAATGTGCTACCAATGCTACTACAAAGCTTTTAATTTCTGCTGTGTCCCCTAGGGATTCTGAATTTTCATTGTCTGTCACTGGTGTGGAAGTGGGTCTTGTTTGTCATTGCAAATCTTGGTTAGTTTTGTCACACTGAGGATGCACAGCAGTAAGTAGCACAGATGGCCTTGTGATAAGTGAGTAGCAACATGATGGATAACAAGTTGCTCTGAGATGAAGACAGTTTCAGATCTATGTGAAATACCGTGTGCAACCGCGTATTTAAAACGTATTTAAATAGTGGCTATGCACAGTTCCCTAATGCCATAACCTTTGTCTTTTCAGGATTCAGATCATAGATGGGGATTTTCAGACTGAATTGTGATGAAATAAATGTCCTTTCAAAGATTCTGCTCATGCAGCATTCCTTCTCCAATGTATTTCTAAAAGAAAAAGGCATGTAATTATAAAAGCAGTATCAGTTTATTGGGAATTTCTCTACCTACCCCATTCATCATTAAAATTGTTTGCAACTGCCTGATGTAAGAATCCCTTGTTACCTACAATCTTAATCTTTTAATTCCTACCGTATGCTCCCCCCAAACAGTCCTAAAGACTTCTACATTTGAAAAAGTCAAACTTCACATGTGTAAAAATATGTTAAAAAAGTAACTCTTCTTTCCAATAGGACTAAAAATGTCAAACAGCTATTGCCTTGCCTGTTGTGCCCCTACAGGCAAGTCCTTGCTTCCATGCTTGTTTGTAATTCCCTTGGCACCTCTTTGGATTGTAGCATAGATGCTCTGTTAGTCCCTTCTCATTCCTAAGAAGTATGTTGTGTCTCAGAGGTCTAACAGACTTCTCCCTACTCTTCAGTGAAGTTTATCTGTGTTTTCTGGGGCTTTCATGACCACCATTAGTTGCTGTTTCTCTCTTGCCTGCTGCACTTGGTGGTCTGCCACTGAAGAGCACTCACTTTGAGCATCTCTCCCCCTGAGCCTGCTCAGGCAATCCTGAAGAGACAGAGCAGTCCTGCCTTTCTATCCAGAGGTTGCATCTCACCACATCTTGTCAGAGGAGGTTAAGGCACAATTCCCTGACAGTGGAAGGGGTTATGTTGGATTGCTTCTGGAGTTTGCTGTGTTGAGGCAGCTGGAAAGCGGTGAAGTATTTGATTTGGGGATGGCAAGGCTTGTTCTGGGGACTGCAGAAGGTTCAGAGATTCAACCTTTCTCCATTTTTTTTTTTTCCACTTTTTCATTCCCACACCTTCTTGAAAATACTTCCTTTTTGAGCAACCATACTTTTTGCAAAGAAATGCAAATCTTATTGTGATTTTAGATTCACCTGTGTGCATCAATAGTGTCCAAAGAAAGCTGATAGTTTCAGCAGTGCAGAATCCAAGTATGCAAAGTCAAACTCTTATTTTTACGCATGTAGGGCAAGACCTGCAGATGATACCAAATGGTTTATCTCTATTGACTTCAGTGAATGTCAGAGTCCATAAACACCTAAGTGAAATCAATGGAGCCACAGTAGGTTGGTTATACACAAGAGAATTCACTCAGCGAGTTTAAATATACTCAATAGCCTTTTAGTGCTGAATGCCTAAACTTCCTTTGTGAATTTGTTATCAGACTCCTGCCTCATGCATTTTTTCTAAAATGCTTACTCATACAAATGAGGATGCAGTGAGGTTATTGCAGAAAGGAGTTTTGTTTTCTGGTGCACGCTAACTGCCATGTGAATGTTGGATCTGCAGTATTATATTTATGTAGATAAATGCAGTCATTTTGTTGATTGAAATCAGCTCTAGAAAAAATAATTTCTATTTATTTATTTTCTTTAATTCCATTGGTACTGATTTTGCCCCATATATAAAATTAGTAAATGCTGAAAATTGCTGATGTATCATTTGAAAACCTTCCTCCTCTCCTCCTTCAGTTTGGTTGCTCAGCTTTTTAAACTTTTCTGCTTTTTAGTCTACAGTGTTGAATTATATCTATCTATTCATCCAGCCTTCCTGGACTTCTTTCTACCTCAGTACTTCAGGGTTTACTGCTGAAATTTTGTTCTTGCTCTCTTTTGGCCTAATGAACTTTCTCTGTCATTCACTTGGATTTTCTTCTCTCTAACAGAAGTGCATTTGCCAGTTTGAGGTACAAGGAAGTCTAAAATCCTTTCCTTGGCTGCTCATAGTTTGGTGACATTTTATTTTTATAGCAGGTATGGGAGGGGGGAGAAAGGATTGTCATCACCCCTTAGTCCCTTCCAAATGTGACCATCTGCAGAGCTTATCTAGAACAATAGCAAAGGAATACCATGCTGCAGAAGAGTTTCAGAATGTTGATTTACTGATGGAGCAAAAAAAGGCCTGAGCTTAAAAGTAAGACTATTCACAGTATAATAAACTTAAGCAGTTTAAGTAAATACAGTAGAATGTATTCCTATCTAATCATTGACCATTACATGTCTTTCAAAAATGGCATTAGCTTAGAAAAAACAAAGAAGTTATGGTTTAAAAAGTATCTCCCCCAATCACAATATTTCTTTATAGAACTCTGACATTCTTAAACCTTGACAGCTCCTTTAAGAGTATTTTGTACCAGCACTGTGAGAGTGACTTGGGAAAATTTTTATAACAGTTCGAAATGGGACATTTGTGGCTAAATGAAATCAGGATGTTTCAGTAAATCTGTCTGACACTTTTGACATTGAGGTTGGTAGTAAGTGGTAATTATAGGATCCTTTTCTGCTTATGAAATGCTAAAATATTTCTCTCAGTGTTTCTATGAAAATAGCAGGTAATGCACTTATAAATTTAAACTCACTTTACACAAGATGTATTTTCCTTTTGCATGTCACTCTATTATGTTCAAATAGGGAATTGTGAGACTTCCCTAGAAGACGTAAACTTTTTTATAGGCATTCTAACAGTGTACCCAAAATTCTTCATTAAATTCAGAGTAGAGCATGGTGTCTGCTCATAGATTTTACAACTTAATATAAGAAACAAACATGAGAATATTAAAAGTCAAAAATGCCATCAATTCCAAAGCTTAGGAAATAATGAAGACTAAATGTTGACTATGGATTACTCTTACAAAGAAGCCTCTTAGTATCTACTAGACTGCTTTCACTGACAATGAAGTAAGATAAAGCATATTATCATTCCATGTTTTAATTGCAACTAGAAGTTGCATTTAATTTTATTTTTTTTACTTTTTTTTTTTTTCGTATAGAGAAGAAGTGTCAAGAGGAGGGGGATATGCTCAAAAATAAAGGTGCTTTCATGGTATGAACATAGACACATATATGGCTTCATAAGCATTTGTCATCCTCTGCTGTTTTTTGAATCTGGTACATAGTAGTTAGGCTACATGCAAAAGTTACATGTTTTGTCTAAAGGACAAAGCATTACTAAGTTGAAAGAAGTTGAAAAAGTTTTTTTGTTGAAACAAATCAATGAATTAAAGACTAGCTAAATTAATAAAAGGAATAATAAGAATAAACTAAATTAATCCATTAATACTAACCCCTGTATAAACTGATTATGTCAGAAAAATAATGTATCTTTGTTGCCTTTCGCACTTGTGATACTTTAAGTGGAAGAGGTAAATGAATGACCAAAACACTGAGCCTTTAAAGTCACCCATGCGTTAGGATGTTGTCAGTTACAAAAAGAAGTGAAAGCATGAATATTTCATAACTCTTTGGCATTCAACCTGTTTTGCATAGATGGCAGCTGGAGGTTCAAACCAGAGCGTTATTGCTTCACCACTGTCACCATGGTTTAGCAGGTAAATAATGCATGAACTAAGAAGAGTTGACAAGGCAGACAGTAATGATATATTGGTTCAAGAGTCTGTCACCTCAAAAAGCACCTAGAAATGACTCACATCAGACTTATTGTTTATTTCATATGACTGTTAGCAGAATATTTGGAGCTACAGTCTGTAATTAACCTAAAGATTTAGCAGCTGAAAGATATGGAAGGCATGTAGATCTAGCAAATTTTCAAAATAACCTTAACATTAATGCATATACAGCCACCTTTGTAAACTTTGTAGCTTAAAATTGCAACAAGTAATTTGCACCACATCCTGAATTTGTCTCTAGGAATGAAAAAGTTCCTTCATATCAGTTAGGCAGTGCCTAACTAAACAGGGAACATCCTGACATGTGTGTTAATGCAAAGGCAGGGCTGGTAGTCTCTGTTATTGTCATTTTTTTGTAATCTGACATCTGATTAAAATGCTGGAAAACTAATAGCACTACAGCACCAAGCATAATAAACAGCTTTTCAGTAAGAACGTCCAGTCCTCAAATACAGACTTGAGAATAATGGCTGTTATACGGTGGCTGTGGAGCAACTAGGGGTCAGAAGCTCTAATGACAGGCTCATGCTCATCCCGTTTGTCAAAAATATTAAGATCTTTCAGTGACTTAATTAAAAAAAAACACGAACAAACAACACATGCACATCCTATCCCTGTTCATTGCTCACAGACTGCTTAACCCATAAAGGTTAATTTGTCACGCTGGTGCTTTGTTTCCCATTTTGTTTATGAGATCACTCTCTGTAGTGACATCTGCATACATTAACTAGCCCAACACGTTTTGTGTTATCTGGCAGCTTCTTTAATTACCGGTCAGGCATCACTTTTTAATATTGCAGCCAAGCAGAAATGTATTTGTTCCAGTAGCATTTTTAACAGGAGCCTATAATATCTGAGCCTCCCTGGAGAGCCCTTCCAGCCAGGGTTCGCCAATAAACCGCAGCCGCTTTGCTGCAGCCTGAGGTATCGACAGATGCTTCGAACTGGATGTGTAATACATGGTACCTGCTGTGAATAGAAAATGACTAAGGACTGATGGGACATTCTTTGGGCACAAATAAGCTGTGCTGATTTTCATATTTTTTAATGTGAGATTTCTGATGTGATTTTTCCCTATCTTAGTGGTGGTTTTCAAACTTATTTTTTCCTTGGGATGTGTAACATACAGCAGTGACTTACCAGGATTACAATATTAAACATATTCAGTGCAATTAATTTATTACACTGATAGCAATTTCCAGCTAAATTGTTTCCTTAGTACAAAGAAACAAAATGGCAGTAGTGCCAGTAGGAATGGGGCAGGGCCAAACAAGGTGAGAAACACAACAGAGTGGATTGGACCAATTGTGTTTATCGTAAATACTGTGTGCAGTAGTTGGAATAGCATAAGACAGTAGACTATAACATGCAGCCAGTGGGCATGTGGAATTGTTCTTTATGATTATAAAGCTTCACAGCTGAATATCCAGGGGACTGGAGGTCCAGCATGTGCTATAAGCTCTGTAAATACAAAACAAATGTATCTCTCGTTCTCCACAGAATCAAAGCACAGAATCAAGTAGGTTGGAAAAGACCTCTGAGATCATCAAGTCCAACCTATGACCTAATACCACCTTGTCAGCTACAGCATGGCACTAAGTGCCACATCCAATCTTTTCTTAAACACCTTCAGGGATGGTGATTCCACCGCCTTCCTGGGCGGCCCATTCCGATGCCCAATCACCCTTTCTGTGAAGAAATTCTTCATGATGTCCAAACTAAACCTCCCCTTGTACAGCTTAAAACTATGTCCTCCTGTTCTGTCACTGGTTGCCTGGGAGAAGAGACTGACCCCCACCTGGCTACAACCTCCTTTTAGGTGGTTGTACAGAGTGATGAGGTTTACCCTGAGCCTCCTCTTCTCCAGGCTAAACAACCCCAGCTCCCTCAGCCTCTCCTCATAGGACTTGTGCTTCAGACCCTTCACCAGCCTCATTGTCCTTCTCTGGACACTCTCCAGTACCTCAAAATCCTTCCTAAATTGAGGGATCTAGAACTGGACACAGGACTCGAGATGTGGCCTCACCAGTGCCGAGTAAATGGGGAGAATCACTTCCCTAGTCCTGCTGGCCAAGCTATTCCTGATACAGGCCAGGATGCCATTGGCCTTCCTGGCCACATGGGCACACACTGGCTCATGTTCAGCCTGCTGTCAATCAGTATGCTCAAGCCCTTTTCTGCCTTGCTGCTTTCCAGCCACTCTATCCCCAGCCCATAGTGCTGCATAGGGTTGTTGTAGCCAAAGTTCAGAACTGACATCATGGGACTCAGTGTGGTATCTCATCCTGATTTCAAGACCTGTTTCCTAGGAAGCAATGGGACTGTGCTTAAGTGTGTGCTTAAACTGTATTGATTACATCTGCAGAGTCAGATGCAGAGTCAGAATCATATGCTCTGCTAAACAGTGGTAGGTTAAAAAGAAAAGGGAAAACTCAAAATATTTCAGTCATGGGGAGTTTTGCATGGGAGCTTCAGACTGCAGAACCAAAGGCAGAGGTTATTGGGCTGTGTCAGTGTCTCACACCATCACTGCATGCAAGCCCTGGGGAGCTGGTACTGCTCAGAATGTTCTGTATGGGCATTCACAGTGTTGCTAAGACTGAGGGAAATTACTTTTCCTCTCCTGCCTTCTTCTCCAACGTATTCTGCCTTCTTTTTTTTTATTTATTCCCAGAGTTAGAATGAGACTTAGTTCTCTTACTTTCCCTATTGTTGACAAAAACATTCTTCTTGTCAAAGTTGAGAACCTCGGCCTAGTCTTGCAGAGGTTGGTCCACCTCAGTTGTGTGACTGAGTATTACTGCCTGTTCTAAATAACTTGTGGCCATGTTGGCAGACTGAAAGTCATTTGCATCTGCTTTTCACTGCGATGGCTATTGTCAGAACACTGATTTATTATCCAGCCTAATGGCTATTTCCAGTGGGATTTGCAGTTTGCTGCCAACAGTTATGGAGTCAATATGTTCCAACAGAATAAAAGGTTAGATTGAGGCTCAGATATTCATTCAATTAAAAGCATGATTCTTCAGAATAGAACTGGGTGAGTTTCTGTAATATGGATTGATACTGGTTTGTATGTACAAGCTTGTAGGAACTGCTGTGTTTGAGGCATATCAATAATGATTAATTTCCTGAAATATTGTTGTATGTTCATTGTAAAGAAGATTGGGAATAAGTATAATGTTTTATTTTCTGTTTCTTATAAATCAACAATCAACTTCTTCTTTACTCTAGAAACAGTATTTTCCTTTCTGACTTCCAAATGAGATGCTTTTAAAGCATAACTGTTAGATGAATAAACAATGACAGCATAAGAATAAACAAGGCTAGGGAACCTGACTATGTTAAAGCAAGGATTAGTACATAAAAGACACATAAAGGCATTGTTGTTGTTACATTTAAGTCTTATTTTATGTGCACAACACTCTGCTATACCAGATGGACTTGAAAATTAAATTCTTCAGTAAAAAAAATAAAAATCTGGGGGAAGGGGAACAGTAAAAAAATGCTGTGTGAAATATTATAATATTGATAACAGCATGTCTAGTTATGATAGTTATTCTTCTTTGCTTCCAAATGAAGATGAATTCAGCTTCTCTTGGATGAAATGTGTTGCAGGCACTCACAAGTGACTGGTAACTCCATTCTCTTTTTTTTTCTTTTTCCTGTTTATTCTCAGTGTTACTTCGTTTTTTTTTTTTCCTTACAAATGATTACATCAAACTCAGAGATCCATGCAACTGGGTCTTTTTTGACTACACTGTTATTTAAAATGGAAATGCTTTTTTTAAGTGGCCAAATCTACTTTTTTGCAATCTCTTCTGCTTCAATTCCTAACAGGAACATTTCTAACCCAATGAGTATTTTGCAGGAATCAGATTTACTTGGTACCTTTCCTGAGGTTCAAAGCAAGAACAGCTTCCATCACCTGTAAATTTCTAGTGCAATTAATTAATAATGACAGAATTATTAGTGCAAATAGTAATCTTTAGTGCAAGGCTGGGATATTTCTCCTTTAGGCTGTTTGCAAAGATTTTGAAAGGGGAAATTTGTTTTCTAGTTGCATTTCAGTGTCAGCTAATTTGCATCATTTGACAGTGCCATGAGTGAAGAGGTTTGTGAATACAGCACTTTTCATAGGTGCCAAGAGTCTTCTCCTGGTTTGCTTTGACTCAAGACCTTTCTGTCTTTAAAGGTTGTATTTGGGTGGATGGCAACTGATGCTACCACTGAGGATCTTTTAGGGGATTTAGAAAAGGAAAGGTTGAACAGAAGCAGCACACATCTGCATCTGACAGGCTGGTGGTTGGGTTGCAAGAGCTCTGACCAATGCTTTGGTATTTCCATTTTTTTGTGCTATTACTGTGAGTGAGCGAGAGAAACACAATTAATTAGGGCCCTGACTAGCAGCTTCAGCAGCAGTACTGCCTGTTAGAGCTACCTGAAAATAAAACAAAGCAATAAAAGACAACACCAAGCTTTTGGTATCAGCAATATGGTAGAAGTAAGATTTCACTGACAGTGTATGCAACATTTAAGGGAAAATCAACATTTAGCTGTTCATCAAGGAAGGGAATATTCCTTTGCTATGATGAATTGGGACATTTGTCCTAATATGGGAGCTGTAGTGGAGATCTTTGAGTGCCGGGCTAAGACATGTCTGAACCATAAAGCACCAGTTGTCAATCTTGAGTGAGGCCAAAGGTTGTTCTTTGTAGGATCCTGTCTCTGACAGTGACGGATACAATTTTTTTTTTTTTTTTCAGAGGAAAGTTCATAGGCAGTTATGGAATACTAAGATGGTAATGTATTTTTTGTGACTGACTTGTGCAATGAGTGGGAGGATGTTTAAAAAGCTGAATTCTTAGAAGGCTTGAACATATCCTTGAAATCCACTGCAAAATAGACAGGTCTCCCTAAAAGCAGACATTTCTCTGAAGTAATATATTTCTTTGGAAGTTACTTCTTACCATGACTGATGGTTCCAAAGAATCATAGATTGCCAGGTTGGAAAGGTACTTCAGGGATCATCTGGTAAAAAGAACTTGAAATCCACAGAGAGACCAGATTAACAGGAATGTCTCTCTTCATGCATTCGAGTGGCATGGCCTGGCATTAAGAGGCCACTGTGTCTGTTCAGCCTGCAAGCAGTATCCAAAAGTGAGGATTCAGCTCCTCAGAGTGATGATGCCCTTGGCTCTCTGCATGCAGATGATGACTGCTCACCAGCTGAGCAGCCACAAAGTGGAGGTGCCCTGTGTGGCGGTGAGAGCTGCCACACAGCAATTTCCTCAATCACTTTCCTCTTAAAGTGTCAAATACTTTAACATATTAATAGTTAAGCACTCATTAGAGGCAATGATTGAATGTCCTGGACAACTAGAAGTCCCAAGGCAAAGAGAAAAGGATTGTTTAACTGTACTGTTGAGGTCATTTATTAGGCAAAACTTACTTATCAACAGTTTACTGCCATTAAATGTTTCAAATAATTCCACAGAGTCTGTTTGAAAGGCTCAAGCTGCCAGTCAATAGTTGCGCACATAAAGTTGAGAACAGACTGGAAGGGTGAAATAACCTAATATAGTCAGATGAAGAGGAAAAAGCTGGATTGCCCAGATAAGACAAACTAGATGAGCAAACTGTCATGTAGAGAAAAGCCTTTACTTTTCTCCCTTTGTAGAAGTTGCACAATGTGATACAGATAATTTACATTTTACTGAAGATGAATACGATGAATATTTTCAGCAACACTTTTCATGAATATGGAAAACTGGCTGTACTTTTATTGCTATATTCATAAAATATGCATCTGGTGAGTTCGTGTTTTCACAGTGTGAAATAAGGATTGGAATTTGTAATTTCTTCATTTATTTTTGGGATATTTTTACTTTTAATAAGGTGTTTTAATGTAATGATTTAGAATGTGAATCCTGTCACAGTTAGTTATGTAATAAGTTGCCTTTAGAAGAAGCATTTGCTTCTTTTGCAGCCTCACTGTCAGTTCTCTTACAAATTGAGAGTAAAATGGTTGAACTCTCATACAGGCTGGGGAACTGAGCTATTGAATCCCTCTTTCTTCATAGCATGATAATACCCCATCTCCCAGAAAACATTTTCCAGACTACTAAATTTTCAAAATCATAGGTAAATGTAAGCCTTGGGACATGGAAAAGAGTATTTTTTGATTAAACAATAGGGGAAAGCAGTTGTCTTGTGAAATGCCAAGAAGTTTAGATGCACCAAGAGAGTGGTTTTTGCCCAGCTCTAGTCCTCTCCTGCACTTCTTAGGGTATTACAAGAAACCTACATGTAAGACAAGAACAATAATTGCATTCATTTTCTCACATGAAAAAAAATCGAGTGGGTAAAAAGATTAGTTAAGTATCATTGCCAGTAAGATGTGACTAATCTCATTTCAAAACACCAGCTATGCACCTGACATTTAACATAGATATTTTATTGATTTTTTTTTAATATATATTTATCTATAGCTTATTATTTTCTTACTACATTGATATATATGCTATTTACTGTATTACATAATAGAACAGTTATATGAAATCAGAAGAGGTCCATACCCAGAATATCATCTGCCAGGAAGATTTTTTCATTCCCTTTTAAAAGTCCTTGCTTTGAAAGAAATAGGTTTGTTAAAAGGTGTGTATTTTTTAAAATGCTACAGTGCCTGTTTCCATTTGGTGTGTAGTTGGAGCCAAAGTACTAACACAAGTACTCCAGTATCCAAACTACATGTCTCTATTAACTATGATTTTGAAATTATTTGGTGAAATTACCTCAAATGTATTACTAATGCAAACTGTACGAAAAATTCAAAGAATTTGTCCATAAAATTGTAATTAGGATAAACAGCTGATGCACATCTGTACCTACAATGAAATGATGGTCACAGACATACTCTGAAAACCTCTGTCTGAAAACCTACCATTTCTCTTTTGATTATTCAAATTTTCACATTTCAAAATTAATTTTGAAATTGAGATTTCTAGGAGGAGTTTATTGTCCTTATTGAAATTTGCTGGTGAATCTGCATTTGCTCCTTCTACAGTGTTAGTTTTTTGATAACATATGGAATTAAATTGTCTCCCTAAAAGGTCCAGAATCAAATAATTTTAATTCAATAAAACAGGATATTTTGAGAATGAGGGTAAGAAGAAAGTGATTTCCTAAAATACTGTTATGGGAGGTACCACAGAAGGTACATACACACAAAGTGGCAAGCTTGTTCTCCTTGAAGCTTTTTACTTAATGTGAATTTTGAACAGATTGGTAGTGTTTATTGAAATTTTGTGTTCAGCATTCAAGAAATTTCACAGAAAAAGGACAAGGAGCAATGAATAAAATTTCTACTATGAGAAACTGATTAGACATTGGGAAAAATAATTTTAAGACAAAGGATGGTCAACACTGGAACAAGCTGCCCAGACATATTCTGGAATCTCCATCCTGAAGGCAAGAAACTGATTACAAGCCTGAGCCACCTGATCTAACTTCGAAGTGACCCTGCTTTGAGTGAGCACTATTATATGATTCCTGAAACCAGTCTGGAATTGACTGAATGTAATGTGCGTCTGTATTTGCCAAAAAGATCGTTATATTAAAACAAACAAAATACCATCTTCAGAAGAAGTTCTAACTCCTGAAGAGGAGCTGTTATCCAGCATGAGTGAAAAGATGTCAAAACACAGACAGGAATAAGAAAATAAATGACATTGTTATCACAACAGCCCTTCGCCTTGCAGAGTTAAGCACGAGGTAGATTGTAACTTTCTTAGATGGCAATTAAAGACAGGAATGAGGAAGGATAAAGTCTATAGATTCCATTAACAGAGAAGATATGATGTGTTGACAACAAATCAATAGTTATATTAGACCTTAAAAACAACAAAGGAAATGTTCAGACGATGACTCATTTTAGTGAAAGAAAGTGACAAATGGTCTCAGCTTAATGACTAATATCAAACATTGTTAAGGAAAGTAATTTCTGAAGGTTCAGATCAATATTACCTCTTTGACTCACAAAGCAGAAAATATGCAAAGTTAAACTGTCACAAGACCCAAATAGCTAAAAATATAGGAAAGTCATGAAAGTAGAGAAAACTGTTGTAATTCTCCTATAGAGCTGTAATCTTAAAAAATTCAACACAATCCAAAACCTTCCCACCAGAATTCATGTTCTTATTCATTATGGCTTCATAGCAGGCATCTTTGTCATCTGACATTTATCCCTTTCAAGAACAAAACTAGGGATCTCCATATGGAGTATAAATGGGATTTAAGTTATCTACATGCATTCTGTCAGAGTGGTGTAGGATTATGTCTCTAGGTTTGTATCTAGAATTCTTAATGACACTGGGGGAGACCCAGTTTCAGTTGCAGACATCTAAATTCACTGTACTGAGCCTTTCCACTCACTTTTAGGTGGTCACCTTTATTCAGTCGAAGTGCTGTCTTGACATCAGTGATTATATTTCTACTAATATTAGAGGTAGATAAACATCTTAATCTAAGTATTTTAACCTGAAGCTATATCAGAAAACCACAGACTGATTGAGGTTAGAAGGGACCTCTGGAGGTCATCTGGTTGAACACCTCTGCTCAAACAGGGCCACTGAGAGCCAGGCACCATTCCAGAAAGTTTAACATTGCCCTTCCAGTTGAATAGTGTCATATTCTGAACATACCATCATTTCAAAGCAGAAAAGGACTTGAAATAGGGAATTATCAGATACAGAGATGGCAGGCTAGGAGTGACAGAGCTTCCCAGTGATCTTCTATGGCCATTTACAGCACATTAAGAAGATGGACTTGCAATGATTTGTAGAAAACACTTGCCTTTAAATCTTAGACAAAGAGTTTACTCAGGAGATGAGATAGCTTTGGACTTTTCAGCTTGAAAAAAGTGGGACTGAGGTGACTGTGGAGGTCATGGCAGAAGGCTGCCTGAAATACCTAATTCCACAAATGACATGGAGAAAGTGACTTTGAAGTGATTGGATATTGTTTTTAAAAAATAAGAACAAGAAAACACCAAATGAAATTATTGTGTTGGCTTTCTTTAAAGCAAGTATTTCTTGACAGAACACAATTAGATTGTAGATTGTTGTGGATGTCAAAATATAAATCGATTAGAAAAGCTATTCTATGAAAGACTATTAAATACTGTGATGCAGATACAAATTCTAGATCAGGAGGTTCGCTCTTCTCAGAGACAGGATTCTAGGCAACACCAGCTTTTGCTCTAACCAGTACAGATCCACATCATTTCCATTTACTAATATTTTTTCAGTATTTAGTTATGAATGCAACCAGTCTGCATTTAAAAACAGTACAAGAATCTTATTACAAGGATATTTATAGGAGAAATTTAAAGATTATTGTGAATATAGTAAATCTGCTTAGGATTTATCTGGGTAAATAAAGGAGAAAAAGAACCCTGTTTTCCTGATTGGGGGCAGGAGGTGGCAGGCAGACTATGAAAAGAGAATAACAGATGTAATTCCTTGTGAATGGGAATTTTTCAAATGTAAAGTATTTTAATATGGCACACTTGATGCAATTGTTTGTGTTAAAAAGCCAAAAAAAGTGTTACTTGGAGAATAAAAACAGCTATAAAGGTTTTGAAGGTAAGCTTGACAGAAACAGATGTCCACATTTGTTGCATGTTCCACCCTTTCAATCTCGATTTACTGTATTCATGTAACAATTCAGAATAGGTCTAGAGTTGTCATTCCACAGTGAGATGTGCCTGTTTTAAAGTACTGATTATTTTCATGACATAAATCTATTTTTGGTTACTTCTATTGGGAATTTTAACCATTTTTTCCAGAACATTTTCCATACACCTGAACATTTAAATAAAACTTATTTAGTTGTTTCTAAGAAAACAGGAAAACAGGACAGGCCATTTTTGTCTCCCTGTTAGAAAGAGTTGAGATTTGATCTTTTGGAACAGAAAGTAGTACTGCATGAAAAGATGGAATTTGAATGTGCGTGGTGTTACCCATCTGTAAATCTAATAGGTGACAGGATGAGAAAAGTTTATTATTTTTGATCAATTCTATATGTATGTCTTAACTCTTACACCTGATCAGGCCATTACATCAGGCTGCCATAAACCAGAAATGGCTTCAGTCTTATGTTCCCTTCACCTGGTTGAGGCTAAGTTTATACCAAGTACAACTACTTTTATCCAGATTTCTTCATATTTCTCTTGCCCCCCTTGCTAACATCAACAAACATGAAAAAGGTAAAACATGAGAAAGGTAAATTTAGTTCAGGCACTGCTTGATTTTGAGGGGTCCCTTAACATCACTTATGTTGTGTGTGAAGGTGTTTACAATGTTAGGAAAAATTGTCGTTTATTAATAAATCTGAGTGGATTCACGTTTTTTGCCAGAGTACTTGTTATATCCTTGTTCTTTATAGGTCCTTGTGGTCACAGCATTGATATGAAAAATGCAAACTATTAGTTCATATGAAGTGATAGAATTTTTCATTTGATTATGGAGCTGTTGCTGTTACAAATAGACCATTATATAAAGGATTTTTTTAAGCTCATCTGCATTAAAATGTCCTTTTTCTCCTTTTCCTGCAGGAACATTGTACTGTCTATCAGGCAGATACATCCTTCTTTTGTCTTTTCCTGACTTACTTTACAATCTACAACTACTTGTACATATATATGCTTGAAAGTAAGCTCACCATTCATCAAATGAAATTCAGCTGGTAGTTGCTGCCTCACATTTCAAGAATATAAATAATTAATACCTAAGATTTGTAGAACTAACTGAAAAATAATACAAAAGTATGCTAGTTTTTATATTCCATATACATATTTTTTTTAATATTTATCACTCTTGCATCACTAAAACCAAATGATGTATAGAAATATCTCCATAGTGATAGAAAGCTTGTTTTTATAGACTAAATAAATAATGAAAAATATATTAAATCTGCCACTGCTGTAGAAAATAAAATGCTGTCCCTTTTTAAGCAATCTATTCCACAGTTAAATGTTCAAACTTTTGGTTGTTAGCTTCGTTTTACTGAGGTAGTTGCTTATGTGAAACCAGGTAACTTCTAATTGAAATTTCTGAAAATTCTGGAATATGATTTCTGTTTTTAAAGAACTAGATGACTGAGCAGAGAGAAAGTAAATGGTCAGAGACATTTGAAACTAGTTTAATCAACTACTTTGTCAAGCTAGAGAGTGAATTTCAAAATGTGACAGTGTAATAGCATTTAGTACAGTACTAAAGGGGAATTAATACATGAAAGTACACTTTTCAGGTATTTTTCCTGCTTGCCTATTTATATACACATTGTATTTTTTAAAACATTTAGTTTTATCAATAAAAAGAGAAAAAATATGCTACTATGCTATTTTCTTGATATTTTAGTACTTGACAGGGAAACCTAAATATTAATGTTTCTAAACTGTTGATTATAAACAATGAATATTCTGAGCCAAAGCTCTGTAAATATGATGTCTTTAGAATAATATTGGCTAAAGTAACAAACAGTAGAGAAAGAGGTGGGGAGGGAGACCAAGTGATGTCTGGGAGTGCCTCTAATATTTTTCAAACTTCTAATGGGCATTAATTTCACATGTCTACTGCTAGTTCAGAGTCAACTCACTGCAACCTGGACTGGGGATGCACTGGTATCACAGCATACTGGATCTCAGCACCAAATTCACTCTACAGATGGAGGTCCTCTCCCTTCCCCTCTGTAAAATACTATGTACTAATACAGCTATAATAATAAAGATCTAGATATAAACATTTTTGAGAGAGGTTACCCACAAATTAATAGCTTTATAAACCATGCAAAAAATGCTGTTTCTTTGTCCTTGAAGTAAAAAATAGCTTAATATTCAACTACTCAATATATTCACTCATACTTGGGTTTTAAAACTGCACTGTAATTGTACTTGTAAACAATATGAATGCAATAAGAAAACGCTCAATAACAATTTGCTTTTCTCAGTAAGGCAAAGCTTTATTAAATTTTTCATGATCTCTGAGAACTAGGGTTTTTCAAGTGTGCAGTCAAAGGGGGAAACTTGGAATCCTTAATTAAGCCCAATGAGAAAAAGATTTCAAGGTATAATTTATATAACTGACTTTCTGAGCACTGGACATGGTGCTTAATTACTACTGACTACTCAGGATGGGTTAGAGTTCTTATACCTTAAACTGAGAATTGTGAATGATTGAAAAGTTGAAAACAACATGTTTGTCTGTAAAAAGAAGCAGATTCTTCAGTGCTGGAGCTCTGCTAGAGGCTGAAGCAGGAAGGACTGAAGCTGTGAAAACTGCTGAAAGGGATCTTCAGGCAAGAAGTGGATGGAGGAGGCAGGCCCTGGTATAAGACGGATGTATAGGACTATTTGAAAGCAAGCTATGTGCACAAGCCACAGCTGGAAGCTTTGTACCAGCTTTGATTGACACTGAGTTGTTTTTAATTTGCTGTTACTTGGAAGTCAGGAATAACACATGGACACACCTAGCTACTTGGTTGATCTATTGACTTGTGTAAGAGCAGGAAAAACAAGGCTTTTTGAGAATCCAATTCAAGACTAGACTAGACTAAGCTAGATTACACTATATTAACACAAGATTATTTTTATATATGTGTTTGCTCTATCTGTAAATGACCCGACCTAGAGTACTGTATCCAACTCTGGGACCCCCAACGTAGGAAGGACATGGACCTACTGCAGTGAGTCCAAGGAGGCCATGAAGATAATAGCAGAGCTAGAGCACCTCTTGGATGAGGAAAGGCTGAGAGAGTTGGATCTCTTCAGCCTGGAAAAGAAAGAGAAGGCTCCAGAGAGACCTTATAGCACCTTTCAGTACCTGAAAGCGCTACAAGAGAGCTGGAGAAGGTCTTCTTACAAGGACATGGAGTAATAAGACAAGAGGGAATGACATTAAACTGAAAGAGGGTAGGTATAGATTAGATATTAGAAAAATTCTTTATTGTGAGGGTGGTGAGACACTGAAACAGGTTGCCCAGAGAAGTTGTGGATGCCCAATCCCTGGAAGTGTTCAAACGCAGGTTGGATGGGGCTTTGAGCAACGTGATCCTGTGTAAGGTCCATAGCAGGAAGGTTGGAACTGGATGATCTTTAAGTTCCCCTCCAATCCAAGCATTCTCTGATTCTATGAAATGAAATATTAAATACTAAAGATGAAATCAGAAAAATACATAAGTGGATGAAGTGAGATGACAGGGACAAAACAACAGATGGACTCTGCAAACACTTGTACGTAGTGTTGGCAGTGCTTTCTTTATCCCTGTTTTTGTTTCTGGGAAGGAGCAAGCTAGATAAAGAACATCTTTGTTATTGGACAAAAGCAGCTGAAAGGGAGGAGGAGTGCACTGAATGGAAACAGTAGTCTATCAGAGTTAGGAGTAGAATAGCATTGTCTTCCTGTGTGAAGTGATCTCTTTTGTGACATGTCCTTCTTGCTGGAACTTTTGTTTAAAATGCTCTTTCTTACTGAAACATAGTTCTCATAAATATGTTGGGAGTAAAAAATGCAGAAATAAACCATGTTATCAGTATCAAAACAAAACCCCACACTTGGCCTTATGAATCCGTAACTGGAACCTTTGCAGGGTATTTCTTGTTGAGTTGGATCTCTGCGGTCACTGTAGAGTGCACCAACTCACAGCATGGATGTGTTCATTAACCCCAGCATCTCTTTTCTTTGAGCTCTTAGGAACAAGGAAACAAAAGCCAATCTGTTTGTTTGCTATTTCATATTCATGCACTTTCTCCTTTCTAATGCCTTGACTGACAGTCTGGATATACATTGTCCAATGTCTTCACATCAAGCCCGTGACCTCAATTCACCTATCATTCACTTCCATCATGTCAGCTGAGCCTTTTGTGGATGTCCATTATTCACACACTGTATTGTGTTATGATGAATTATCCTCTTGGGATTTTTAGGACATCTTAATCCCAGTCTGACAGAACGCTCTGCGATAAGTAATTGACAAGTCCCTATGCTAAATGCAAGTACATCAGAGGATGTGGATTTTTGACAGCTTTTACTGAATAAAAAGAAACAAGAGAGCATGCCTTCAGCTGTGTTGAGCAGCTTCCATCTCTCTTTTTCATTTTCATTGGATGCTTTTCTTCCAAGAGATTGCATGCAGCATGGGATGGAGATTCATTATGATTTTTATCCTTAGTTGTCTTCCTTATTAACAAAAAAATATTTCATTTAAAAAAACAATTATGGGGAATTTATTATAATTTAATCTCACATTAAATCTGGCCTCTTTCTCCATCCATGCATGTTAAGAGAACTTTGTTTCAGAAAAGCCAGTAGCATTTAAATGTGCATTTCCAGTGACAGCCACGTGTGCCTGTGTGCTGCCTGGCATTTAAAGCAAGGCAAATTCCTGGTGCTCATCAAGCTGTGCAGGGATGGAGAGTAAAGAAGGTGACAGACTCTTTGCCTTCTTGTACTGACAGCCTCAGACTGGCTGGAATTGCAGTGTCCAGGGAGCTGACAACTTGCTGCCAATTATTTTCTTGTGGAAGGAAATGGAATGAGCAGAGTCAAACCCTCATTCACTATGTCTGTGCTCTGCCAGGCAGTATTAGAAGGGTGATAAAATGTAGTCTCAGTGATGTTTCCACCTCTCACACTTCACTGGATTTTGCCAGGTGTTTTTGCACTTGGTATGGTCCTGAGAGGACTTGCAATCTGACAAGTGCCACAGGTCTGTTCCTGTGGGACTTTGAGTTATGGGGCTGGCAGGTACCCCAGGGGTTTGGCTCCAGCATTTGTTCTGTTTGTTGTTTCTGGAATAGATGACTGCATGCCCTGTGCTTGCTGGAGTTCCAGGAGTCATCCCTCAACAACTGGCAAGCTCAAAGTGAGCCCATTCTTAGTCTAGAAAATCACAGAATTTGGAAAGCCAGAATAGGTAAAATATCAAAACTGTTTTGAGACTATAACAGGAAAAAGCATTTCCTTTTTTTTTTTTTTCCCCTTTTTTTCCCCCCCTTGTTTTTTCTCTTTTGTTCCAGTGTCAGCCATCTGGAGGAGGAAGTAAAAGAAATACAGTTAATTGTGTGTTCTGTAGGATAGCTCCTTCATATCTCCCTTTTAAGTCAATTGGACGCAAATGTCATTATTGCTGCCAGAGTGTATCCTTAAGGTATTCTTAGCCACACCTGAAAGAACTACAACTTTAGACACACATGTTCTCTCTGTGGAAACTGGTGAAGAATGTCTCTTCTCATTTCCTATAACTGGGGTGAATGGAAGTTCATATTTATTCCTGTCGTACATGCCAGAGGGAGGAAAATGCTGATTTAGCTGTGTTACACTGAAGGGTGTAGAAGCATCCATGTGAAATGCATTATATTGCTTAATCTGGCCAAGGCACAAAACAGCCTTCAGAGGTAGGTGAGTCTTGCTGTCAGATCAAAACTTGCCACTCTTTCCTTTTCATTGCTGTAATGCCTATTTGGACCAAAAATTGTACCATGGATGTGAAGAACTATTTTTTAACAATATTGATGTCCTTTTGAATAAAAGCCTTTCATTCAGAAAAATGGCTGATTTTAAATTAAAAAAATCCCAAAACCAAATAACAACAACAAAACAAAAAACCCCAAACTAAAACAAAATTGTTGAAAAAATTCATGAGCTTCTTGGGCTATAGTTGATATTTAATTGCAAATGTGTAAAATAGGCTAAAAGTACAGTATATTACAGTATGAAAATAATTATTTTGATATTTGGTAATAGTTATAAAGGTCATGAAAGAGATTCTTTTTAAGTATATTGAAATTTCAATTCAAAGATCCTACATACATATGCTCACCAAGACAGTCGCTTATTTCTATAAAATATATTAGTGGAAATAAACAAAAGATAAAGCTATTAAAGCTGAATGTTGTAAAGCTGGAGGCTAAGGTTTCATGTCACATTTCACTGTTTCTTGCATAAGATGCATTATCACATTTTAGCTGAGGATATTGTCAAACTTTGCAGGAGAAGCAAATTCCAATCTTCTGAACTGTCAGACAGTGCTTTAATTAAGCTACAAAGCAACTATTCTCTAAATAAGAAAATGTTAGGTGACTCTTCTCACAATTGAGATCTAAGGCTCCAATTGACAATATAAAGTAAGGGTGTTGCCAGGTTCTCTGTGATTTGGCTTTGTAGGTTAGACAATTGCAGGTGTCACTTTCTGTGTGTATGTGTGAGAGAACAGTTTGGGTAATAGATGATAATGGGTTCAATAAGAGCTTTGTCTCCAGGATACCTTACTTAGTGAGGAACCTAAGTAAGAGCAGTGATATTGGGAATAATGTTACTGAAGCATTCCTTTATTTCTCTGAAAAAATAATCAGTTTTATTTTACCAGAAACTGTGGCTCATTTAAAAAATATGGCTCCTATTTCAAAAGGAGGTTTTAATGAATAGATTTTATGATTGAATAATTAAAGAGTAGGAATAGAACTTCAAAGTTTTGCAACTGTTTACTGACTATTTGCAGAACTCTATACTGAACAAGAATGTGAAAATGTGTCTTAGGGTGCATTTGGAAACAGGTGTTTTGAGGGATAAAAACACTACTTTAAAAATTACAGGCAAAAGTAAGAAGAAAACAAATTGAGGATGGTATGGTTTCAGTCAGACTAACACAAGATCAGAAATCTTTCTGTGGTAATTACTTTAAATTTGAAACTAGATAATAGAAATTAATTGAAAATATTAATTAGGTGTTACTTACATTTATTATATTCTCAGGAAGATCTTTACCTGAAAACTTTTGAAGACCAATAAGAGTTCCAGCTCTTAATGTATGAATATCCATTGTAAGATCTCTTTGGCAGAAGAGGCAAGTATGCACTAGTGCAATTCCTGAGTTACAGAAGCTGATTTTTTATTTTTAATTATTTCCTCCTACATGCCTGACATACAGATCTTCTCATGGAAAGCACTGCTGCATTAACACATCCTCTTTGTGCTGCCCCCTGCAACCTGCCCTGTGACATCTGCCAGCCAAGTCTGATCTTGGTGCTGTTTTGTAAGGTGACATTTCAGTCTTCACTTTATAATTGAAAGAGAGTGATTAATAGTCATGATGACATTTATTTTAATTTGTAATTCAGGAAAATTGCATTGCATGGTTAAGAATACATCATTTAGGTTTCATTAATTTAATTGCATCAAGAGAATTGCAAAAAATACAAAGCTTTATTGGTAGCATAAAATCAAAGCAACCGAAACCTAAGGGCCTCTTTGTAAGCACTTTTTTCTGTGGGGGAAAAAAAAGCACCTTACGAAAACTCATTGTCTCTCCAAAACAAACAAATATACAAAAAGACAGTTTTAAGACAGAAAGAAATAAAAAAAAAAATTAAAAAGATGCCTTAAAAAAAGAGATGTTTAGAATGTGTGTGTTTCGAGTTTTGGCTTTTAATTAGCTTGTATGTTTTTTCACACTAAATTATTTAGAAGTTGTTTTATATTTCGTATCAATTTAAATGGAGAAGGAATTAAATAGAGCAGATATAATGAGATTTAAATAACTGAAGAAAATCAATTCAGCTCAGTCTGTGCTATTAGCTAAGCTACGCTTTAAGATGTGCTCTAATATTGTGTTTGAACACTTATTCTTTAGGGATTCCTATTATGTTCTGGTATCCAAATGCTTCGGCTGCATAAAAAGTTTGCTTTGTGTTGCCACATGCCAATCCTGCAGTGATTGCTGTGGTGCCTGCACAGAAATGGGTCCCCTGGCTGGTAATGAGACAGCACATGTGCTGTAGTAACAAATAATATGTTTCTTTATAGCACAGAACAGTTTAGTTAACATACACTAGAAAGGAGTATTTTTAATATGCATAAAGCTACTTACTTGTTTGTAAGGCAACACTAGATCTCATAAAGCAGTTTAAGTACCGAATCTGGGTACTTTGCAGTGCTGTTAAGCTCTCAAACCCAGACATATTAGCATACATATATTGTCTGAGACAGAAGTGGCCTTGTATACACATGAACACATATGGTTTATTGAGTCTCTGTGACAGACATTAAATCCTTGTATACTGAGGGATGATAGAGTTCTAAATGCAGAATATGAAATTACAGCTGACAAGGGGGTAAACCTGAACAACAGCAGTGTAGATGAGATGGCACTGAAATCTCCATCTATCTTGGCTTTTACTGTAAGTTTCTAGATGATGTGGATTGACCCCTAAAAGACTAATTCAGTATTTTATAAAGGAGATCAGTAGAATCCCTCTATTTGAAAATTTGATATTTTTTTTCCCCGGCCATAAATTTGGCTGCTTTCTCTCAGACAAGAGAGGAAACAGTGTTGCAAGAGGATAATGCAGAGCAATTAATTTTGATCATAATTATGCAGATAGAGAAGTAGTTCTGTAGGGGATAGATTTCTGGCATCTCTTCTGCCCCAGACTTCTTCAGGTCAGCCTCTTAAATGAAAGATTCATGTTTCAGTGAAAGTGGATCTGGGCTCATCCCATCTGTTTTAAGGTAGTAAGGAATGTTTACATCCCTGGTTAGAACCATGGTGGTTCTACTAAGGCCAAATATTTGGGAAAGAGTGTGTTTGGAGTAGAATTAAAATGTCCGTAGATTCCATAGAGTTCTAATAAATCCTACTGATTTTTGGAAGTTACCTGGATCTCTAGGGAAAGTAGGGCATGGCTGTCTTGTGCTGCAGTTTCTCAGATTTGCCTTTCATCCCCCTCAGTGAAAATGTACCTGGGATTTGCATGGGTACTTTGCTTAGGGTTTATATTAGCATTTGAGCAGTGCTATTTCCATAAATTTAATACCAAAACAAAGAAAACAACAACAATCAATAACAACAGCAAAACCCAAACAAAACTAAATCTGTATAATAAGCTACTACTGACTGAGCAGATTTTGGTACAATGTTGTGGATTCCACTTAAAACAAATCTGACAACTTGATTGTTCAAAAATAAGGAAGAAGAGTATTTCTATGACATTGTCAAATGTGCTATACCTAGAAACTGCATATTTGAAAAATAAACATTTCAAGTATTTTTATGAAACATAACGTCCTATTCCAAACTGGAACATGTTTTCTTTCTGAGACTTTTGCCTAGATATATGCTAAGATAGGGGGAGGTCAGTAGTAAAGCATATATTGACAATTCACATATATATTGAAAATTCACTTCTTTAACTCACTGCAAATGTTATTGCTCAAGGAAAGCATAAATAGTTCTTTTTATGTAAAACCAATTCCATAAGTATCTCTCCAATACAAATTTCTTTCTGGTTGCCCATGAAATACATGATATGATTAGCCAGAAGTCCTTCCACTGAAATAAGCTTAGTTATTGTGAAACTGTCATATCAACCTGGGAAAACATTTGGTTTAACAAGGCTTTCATTTTTTTTAAATGATGAGAAATAAAATACTTGTTTGGTAATATTCACTATTCTGGATTGACTGGAACTGCTAAGTAGCCTTCTGCAAACATTGGAAGGTATTGTCCAAAGTGTGAGGAAAGTGCATCTTTCCTTTACTTTCTACTTAAAAAAAAAATAAAAATGAACTAGCTTTGCTCATACTTGGCAAAAGAAACTAGGCATAGTCACGACTGTATCTGGGAAACATTGAGGCATATTATAGGAGATGATGCCTCAGAAGAGGGAAGGAGGGCCTTAAGAAGAAATTTGTATTCAACTCCCCCATTTTCTCAGTTTTCCCATGAAATGTTTCCTTCTTTACATTGCTCCAAGTGTAAAGAAATTCTGAATCCAGGTGTCAGAAAGTTTTTAATTTTGGGTTTGGTTTGTTTGTTTGTTTTTTCCTTCCTCCACCCCCCCTCCCCCCAGTTAGTACAGCATCAAAAAGTTTGCTATAACTAGAATCAGCAAGTATACCATTTTGACAACCATAGCTGTAGTGACTCCAGTCAGCTCCCCTTGGAATACTCCATCCCCCTATATGCATCTGTATATTAACCTATCCGGGAGCGGCAGGCTAAAAACTGTGCATAAAATTACTTATGCAAGAAAATCACAAAGGAGAATGACTGATGATTCAGGGAATAAAGAGAGATTACTCTTAGAATATCATGATCTTTTGAAGATAAGGACTCTGAAATCAGAAGGATCAATTTAAGCAGTGTACAATGTATTTTATGTAAAGTGGGATTTTTTTTGTTTGGTTGGTTGGTTGGGGTTTTTTTGTTTCTTTGGTTGGGTTTTTTTAGTTGTCCATTTTACTTTTGAAATTTTTATTGGCCTGTTTTGTCTCTTTCCTTTATGTTTTCTTGAGCACAGGAATTAAAAGCACAGGAACTAAAAATGCTGCAAACTAATAAAGTAATTAGTCAGCTGAACACTTCACCAGTGAAAAAAACCCACCAAACACCAAACTCTATTATGCTACTGCAAAGAAGGCATCTGTCTGATTATACACTCTGGCCCAAAATCGTGATGTGTCAAAATGTTTATATTATAAATATTTGGGGGTTTTTGTTTGTGGGTGGAGGTTTTTTTAAGTATTTGATTCTTTTGTTTGTTTGGGGTTTTTTTCTGGTTTTGTGTTTTCATTAGCATATATTTTTAAATGAAGAAGCACTTAGAGCAAGATGTGTACTTTACATACACATTTCAGAAAATAAGCATGTGTTTTATGATGCATTTCTAACTTTATTATGTAAATACAATATAAGGATGTTTTCTACACACTCAGAAGAACATATGTAGTGTAATTCAGTGCTACATTCTGTAGTTTACTGAGCATACAGTACGTGTAAAACTCCAGCATAAAGTAAATGTCCGTTCCGCCATATTTTTAGAATGCACAGTACATCAGTCACTTTGTTTCAAGTTAACCTGCTAATTAAAGCTGTGATCTTTCCAGCAACTGAGTGCTTTTGTGATCAACTGCTGTAGTTTTTGTTGGATAACAACGTACTTGATGGATTGAGATCCAGAACGGCTTTGGATTTAAGGAGCTTCTCTTTGAATTGTAGCTATAAAAAAATTATGAGCTGGCAGAAGTTGCCACTTTCTTATTTTTTGCCTTTCTGGGCACTCTGGAGGTTGGCTGTGATCTTTCCCATGGAAAGCTTGTGTCAGAGCACCAGGGGCTTTGCTGGTGCAGCCCCAGCTGATTTAAAAGCAAGGTGGGAATCCGAAGCCCAGCAGAGTGTTTGCTCCATTGTCATGTAGCTTCTTGTTTCTTACAATGATTTATGCCATCATCACATACCTGCCTGAGCCTGCTAATATTTCCAGTTCCACAGAAAATTTGTACTCTTTTTTTCTCTAGCGTATGAAAATGAGAGACACAGATAAAAATAAGACCAAGATCTAAGGCTTGGAGAAAAGTATTGTGAGACGCGTGCTAAAAGTCTGACTTGGCAAGTGACTAATAAGAAAAACAAACAAAAAAAAAAAACCCTCTTGAAAATGCAGTTTACAATTTTAATTTATAAAATAAAGTCAACTTTCCTTATTTTTCATTTCTTCTTTAACCTAACACAACTGAGTCATGTGACTGTTCAGGTGATAGGGAGTGTTAGGCTGTCTGGGTTTGCAAACCACAGCTTTAAGTAGTGATATCTGGTGACGAGGGAGCAGGGATTCCCCGTGTCTCTTCTCACCTGGCTCTTCATGTTGCTTCACTCTAGTTCACCACTCATTATATCCTTCTTTCAGCTTTGCTAAAACGACCTGACCACGGGACAGAGGTGCAGAGTTCAGTATATGATTGAACTTAGCTGTAGATTAGTAAGGCTTTAAGGTTGGGATTTATATGTTTGGAGCTTGTGTTGTAGATGCAAGTGAATGTGTTTTATTGCCATTTCTGTAGTTTATCATACTGATCTATGATGAGTCAAAAGTCATTGTGTGATGGAAGATGAACAGTCAACTACATCATACTGAGTTAGCTACATGGAATGTCCAGTCTGGCAAGATAGTGCCAGATTTTGCTTTAAGATGTACTGTGACATTTCTGACGTGCGTTTATATATATATATATATGTATATATTTATAATTATGTCTTAGCTTTTTCTTGTTTCTTTCTGCTGTTCACAATTTGATTCTGATGGTGGTTTTCAGTAAGTAGCTCTAGCTGGAAAACACACTTTTTGGAGGGTGCTAAATTTGTTGGTATGGTTCAATATATTACCTTTATAAAAAAGAAGCATGCAAGACTGAAAAATAAAATTACATCAGATGTGAAAGTAACATGAGGAAGATGGTTAGGCAGTTTTGAGATGGGATAATACTTCTTGATTGTGTTCTTTGAGCTAGAAGGTGGCAATTAGATTTTCATGCAAAGAAAAGTGTGAGACATCCTAATTAAACACCTTTTGGTGGAAGTCATCATACATAAACCCAAACCGCTTGTAGTAGTTCTCAAATGTGTCATCTGTGAGGGTAACACTAAAAATATTCTTGATAGGTTTTTGGTGCTTTTTTTCCTTTTCATAAAAAATGGAAGGAAGTTATAATTTGAATTTTGATTCAAATATGTACAGTACTCACTAAGACAGTCAATCAAATATATTTTTTAAGCATAGCTATAGATCATGTAAATAAACATAAAAAAAGACAAAAATAACTGAAAGGAAAATACAACTGATTCAACCAGAGTATAAATCTTGTGGACTTAGGTATTGCTAGCACCTAACCCTAATGTTTTGTGTGACTTTGATCACATCAAGTCACCTTTCTGCTGTACTTTCCTTTCTGTTAAATACAACATTTACTTTCTCAGAGGATGTAAAAGTTATTAAATATTTCTGTAGCCATAGCAATGCACATTATTTTTAAAGCTGTAGGTGTTAAGATGAAAAATAGTTGCTTTTCTTTTCCACATATAAGTCCATTTTAAAGATTGTATAGTGCAGAAATATGATGTTAATGGTATACCTTAATCAGGTTGGACTTTTTTTTTCTAATCACAAGAATGCTCCGAAATTGACTGTGCTGCCTGGAACAAAAGGGTGATAGATTGTCCAATAGATGACATATACATGTCAAAAGATGCTGAAGAGAAATAATGGCTAAAACAATGTATAGAAAGGTAAAATATACCATTTTCAGCCTTCTCACCTTACATTTTTGTCTACTTTTAAGTGTTTTTTTACATTACTATCCAAAAGTTTTCATTTGGAGGGTAAGAACATAGTGAATCCCATGTAGTCTTTTGCAGAAAAGGAGCTACTAACAAAGGACATTAGTTGTTCCTAAAAACTTTACATGAGTATGCTTGAAAGTTAAAACTTGAACGTGTCCAGTAGGGAAGGAATGTTGGGAGTGCAACACTCCTTTTCAAAGATATTTGGAAAATTTTAGGAGCATCATGTTGTTACTCTCTGTGTAATAAGAAAGAATGCAGAAGCTTTGGGTGTCCTGTTGCCCCAGGTCAAAGCCAGGCGTAGGAGCAGTGGTGTGTTTCCAGCATTGCTGTCAGGACTAACATAGCATCTCTGGGAAAATAAAAATTGTTTTTACAGTTTGCCAGGAGAAGGTCATTTTCTTTTGTACTCAGTTTTCTCCAGGACGCACAGTTAAATGCTTCTTATTTCTTTTGACTAGAATTACTTCCATTAGGGAAATGTTGCCTGAAAATAGCATGCAATATTAATGTATCATTTGTTTCTGCTGTTGCCAACAGTAACATGTTTCTTTGGCTCTCACCCCCTGACTGCTGATGAGATCACGTTGATTATTCAGCATCTATAGCCCACCACCTGCTCTGTTTTGTTTTTTTTTCTTTGACATGCAAAGCTGTTGAGACACTATCGTGCCTTGTTAAAGCTACATTTGTTATTCAGCTGTAGTTTTAAACAAATATAAATATGTGTGTGTATGTATATATATGTATGTTTAAGAAGTGGATTCATTTTTGAACAGACTTGTAATAAGTCAAATTCATGCTTCTGTTTTATACATCTGAGAACTGAAGATGTTGATTTCTTTTTCTAAGGTCCCATTTTGGATCTACCATTCAAGCTCTATATTTTATTAGAAATAAAGTTGCATTGTTCATAGGCCCGTTTCTGGAAATGCTACTGCAGAGTTCAGTGCTATCTTGATTTTATTATAAATCATAAACTGCTTTGGACTTTATCATTATAGTTTAGGTTATGAATGTGTCTTAATGAAATAAAACATTTCATTCCTATTCTGCAGAGGAACAGATGCTAATGAGCTCTGTTCACTCTTGTTATTTCTGGAAATTCTGGATTTTACTCTTCCTTCTATAAATACATATGAAACTCTGAGAGAGCTTAATGCTGTTTCTGGTGATGTGGCCAAATGAGATATTTGCCTCTCTCTTGTGCAGTGATTTTAAATAGCCAGCTTTCTGATCTTATTTTCGGATTACAGCAGCATTACACTTAAATGTCTTTTGTACCACACAAAGTGTGCGTAAATCCAGAACCCACTACACTTCTCTGTATGCAGTGATTCCTTTCTAGCTGAACTCCTCTTCTTTGACTGTAGCAGAAGCTATAATTTGATACCAAAAAAATACTGAAAACAGTATTTTGAATATACAATATGAATCTAATATTGTTATTTTATTGAATGTAAATGTATATAAATTGACGTGTTATTAAACTCATGAAACTGGAGCATTCTGTGAAATTTGTTGTTTAGTTTGATTATGTGATGAGATAAAATGCAACTGCTTATGCATGCCCTGTTTGAGTAAAGATAACTGACTTCATGAGTGTTTTTCTTGCATAAGTGATACCAGCCTGTAGCAATGTTTTCTTCCCCTTTTCTTTGCCAGAAAGTATTTACTTGATCTGTTCTTTTTCCTACTTTTTCTTTTAACATAAGGCAGTTGCATGTGTATTTCAGTTGTGTCTGTTCCCATTTGGATACTAGTCAGATTTTAGTGGATCTGCTAACATGTATAAATTGAAGGTCTGTACTTTGTGTTTTGTGGATTTGTTTTTTTTTTTTTAAACTGGATAGTTACTGAGGAGATATTAAATGAGTTGTAAAGCAAGCTGAAATACATGTAAGTTAATTTATTATTATTTTCTTTTTTTTTTAAAGTTAGAGGAAATTTATCTTGTTGACATTTTAGAACACCTTTTTTGAAGCAAGTTATTTTGATATTTTTAAAAATAAATTGATGCAATTTTCTCCCTGAGTTGCTAGAAACTACTTGAATAAAAACTGGGTAGCAAGGCATGCTTGCTCAATATATGTGTCATCTTCTAATCATGGCTGTGAAGTTAGTAGCTCAGCTGTGAAGCTTAAAAGAGTTTCCTAAGGCAGGCAATGAGCTGGAGCTGGTGGTGTTATGCAATCTGTGATTTGTCAGAGCAGTTGGCAATTTCAGTCTAATGGTTTCAGCCTGTGTCCTTCACTTTCAGCCTGTTTAAAAATATAACACTAATTTGACTTGCTTTTAAGGCATATGAATTATTAGGATGAAAATGTAATAAGCTCTAAGGAATTTAAACCTTTGCAAATGAGAATTATAAATCATATGTATAAAGAAGGGTCTTCTGCCGTTTCTCTGCGGCACTCCAGTAAGATTTCACTGCTAGATGTCAAGATGCATTTGACAGACTCTTTCTTACTCTTCTAACAGTTTTTCTTCATGCTTTTATCTGCAGTTCTCTCTATTGTACTCCCTTGTCTACGGAACCATTTTTAGCAGTATCAAGCTGTCATAATATTGCCCAGCTTCTCAAATCTCCTGATTGCACACATCCCAGAAATATACCCTGGCTTTGGAACTGAACCTCTTCCCTCCCTTCCTCCCTCCCTCCCTCTTTCCATAAATATGGAGGTGATGTTTCTCTACCTTCTGACAAGAACTTTCTACATTCCTTGTTTCTGTTCAATAATAGTTAAACATAATTAATTTGTGCACTTCTACTGCACCAATTAAGTTTGGAAGATATTTCATACAAGTGATAATTCATACATCATGGACTGGACTTGGTGCTTTGGTCCCAGAAGACAATTTTGTGCTCCCTCCATTCTTAATCGTACTTGATCTGTTTTGTTCTCTGGTACTCAGAAAGGTGCCCTCCAGCAATGACTTGGCACCTGTGATTCATTTTTCCCATTGACTGCTCATGTAAGGTTGCTTTTAATTTTAGGATTATGAATATTAGAGGGCAAGCTGAGATGAAACCAATAAATTTTTAGACAGCTACAAACTGGTACTTGGCCTCCTGCAATTTCCTTAGGTTCTGTACTCACCTAAGTGCATATGCAGATATACCACTTTTTCAGAAGTTTAAATGTATGGGGTTTAGATTAGTTAGTTAGTTAGTTAGTTAGTTAGTTATTCTCCAGTGATGATTTTCAGTGGTATATATAGCTCCAGCTCTTTTGTGATTGGTTTTCAGGACTGAAACAAAGGCTATTTCACAAGAAGTGTACATTTGACTACTTCTGAAGAAACTTAGACTATTATTAAAACTTAACTGGGAATCCTAACATAGTATAATATATTTGAAAGACTCTTCAGCACTCTTTTAGAAGTACTATCACCATGTCAATTTTGCCTTCCCTGTTAATTTGCTAATATTAGCTAAATTTTTAAATCCACTCAATATAAGAAAGGAAGAAGTAGAAGAGAACTGCTCTTCCTAGTTCATGTTTTAGAGAAGGGCTGTTTTTATATAATGGAGAAGCGTTACTGGGACAAATGTTCTTTTGGTTTTACCCTTTCTCACTTTTCCTATAAAATAGATTTGTCAGAGACAGGTGATCGCAGGAGACATTTTAGGTGTCAGAAGCACATGTGTGATGTATTCATTTAGGGCCTCCCTATTTCAGTTTTCCCTGTTAAAGTAAATACAATTAATTATGTCAAGAAAGCATTAAATTCACCTGCAATGTTTTAATCTCAAGTACTCTAGTTCAGATTCGATTTCCAATTGATTTCTAATCTTATTTAGACCATTGGCTTGATTTGCTTTGGAAAACCACTAGAAGAGTAAAATTCCTCTGTAGAAAATCAGCCTCTTTTTTAACTTCTTTCATTTAATTAAACAATAGGAATAAAGGTTGTCATGAATCATAAAGAATGATTTTCACTATAGCTGTTAACAGATACAGAAATCTTTTAAAGCCCTGTCTTCTAAATATGGGGAAGGTGATAATAAATTTTTTCCATTAGGTTTCTTTTTAGCCAACATGACAGCCTTGTGTTGGATATGAGGTTATCTTGTTATAAAAAGTGATTAAGAAGGTCTGAAGTAGAATTACTGTTCCTATGAATGAAGCAGAAATGGCTTGAAATGTGACACAGACCTGAACGGGATAACAGGAAGGACCACTCCACATGGAACGAGGGAGAAGGTGAAATGGCCGTTTATTAAACAGGGTAAAAGGGTTTTATAGGGGCTAGC
>JAWWEE010000040.1:8893679-8929269 GCA_035221455.1 Xenops minutus
CTGCCCTTCCCTTCCCGTCCCTGCCCTTCCCTTCCCTTCCCTTCCCTTCCCTGCCCTTCCCTTCCCTTCCCTTCCCTTTCTTTTTTTCTTCTGCTACTGGACTGTTCTGTTTTGTTTAGTACTGAAATATTGGAGCATTTTCCACACAACCACTGGAAGATGTAGTTAGTGTCTTGTTTCTTTTGTTTTTGTTTGTTCCCTGTTTTCAAAGAACATTTATTTTAGTAGTTTTTACCTCTGCTTCATATCATAGTACTAAGGAAAAAGGCAAAACCATGAAGCAATTCCTCTTCTATCTGCAGAAAGAGGACAGAACTGGGTGGTAAAAAGAAGTCACACCCTTCCACTTAAAAAAAAAAAAATAAAAAAAGATAAAAGGATACAGTTTTCTGTCAAGAGCTGCGTGGGACTCCCTGAAATTAAGCAGCTTGTGGTTGTGACAGTGAAGATGCTCATCCAAGTGCCTTTCCCTGCTGTGAGATCCCAACCAGCTTAGTCAGAAGTTTTGGTGTCTCTATTTCTTTTCAGTTTGTGGCATAAGTGTCAAATGCCTAATGAGTGAAAACCCCTGTTGTGATCCATGGAAAAAAAGACAAAACACAAATCACTTGTCATTCAGTGCAGTTGTTAAGATCGAGAATGAGAAACATAATAGCAAGATGTTGATGCAGCTCTTAAATCTTAATGCTCTTCTGCATGACTTCCAGCATACTAGTGTAACATATCAATAATTAAGAAGAAAAGTAATTATGATTTAATTATTTCTGATATGAACCTTTTGCTTGTAGTGATTAACTGGAAAAGTGTTCATCATTTTATGTAAAACAGTAAAATGAATGACATTTTCCAGCTGCTGGCTGGTCTAATGCTACGGAACTGCTTCTGAAATAAGGTGTGCTCATGAGGCTTTGCTTCACTGCAGTGATTGAGTGCAAGACATGCACGAAACAGACGTCAAAGCTGAATAATTGAATTATGATTCCTTCTGTTCTTTATTAATTAGGTGAGCATGAGATATTTCTCAGACCCTGGTAGTGCTGTCCGGAATTGTTTTGGCTGTAAGAGATGAGAGATAGAGAAAAATAATTTAAATGAAAATCTTAACAAAGATTTCTCTTCATAAGAGGCCTATTAAAATAAACAAGCTATATGCCAGGAATATTTGTTAGGTGGGTAAGCCGAAGCCATGTGAAAAGAAGACATGGCCTGACATGATTTAAACTTTAATACCTTTGGGAAGGCACTTTTCACATTTAGAAAGAAAAGGAGAGATTTTGCTTTTTTCCCCAAATTTTCTTATGATAAGTTATAGCAATTGTGGTGGTTTTGGGTTTTTTTCCCCTGTTTGCATGTTGTAACTCTGTGGGTTTTGTGGACACACTTTTAAATGATTGAATAAACTCAATGAAGAATTGATCCAGGCAGGGAAAGAAATCAGTGCTTCTAAAAATTTCTTAGAGATCATTAACTTTACAGATCAGTGTCAGCTATGTAAGATGTGATCCAAAGCTTGGATCAGACTTTCATAATTTATAAGCGAAAATACATTTTTCTGGCGTTACAGAGTATTGTAATAACCTGCAGAAATATCCTAAAATCTTTTTGTATTTTAGTTTTTCCATATGAATAAAAGAGGAAAAAAAAAAAGCTGAGTAAAGCCCTCTGTTGCTCTAGTTTAAGGAAAATTATGCAAAATATTGGCATTTTTCTATCCAGTGAGATTCTTAAAGGACATTAATAGTATCTTGGTGGTTTTGCTTAGAATTTAGTTATAGTGACTTTGTATGATATAGTCCTTGTGTTATACTTTTTTGTTTTGTTTTGTTTTTTGTAAAGAGAGTAATAGGGGGGAAAGTTTCTGTTTTTGTGGAACTGTTTCAACCAATTGAATGTATTTTCAAAGCATACATATTAAACTCATTTACAGATGGCTGTATTTTCAGTAACTTAGAGTATTCCAAATGCATCAAACCACAAGATCAAATGAATTAATTTGTTTGGAGCCAAATATATACTGAAAGAATGTGTAGGTTTTTGTGTGTGTGTGTGTTTTGTTTGTTTGCTTCAGGTTTTTTGAGGGACTTGTTTTGGTTTTGGTTTTTGGTTTTCTTTTGTTTGCTTTTGTTTTTTTTTTCTTTTTCCTAATCTCCTGTCAAAATGGGCATATTCATAAACAAAATTTGACCTCATGATCTTTACGATCACAGGATGACTCCTTAACTTCAGAAAATTGATCCAGATATCTATCCACTCACGTATTCTCAAGTTTAAGAATAATTACCAACACTGATAATTCAAAATTCCTGCAACATTTTGCAAATACCTACTGCTTAATTTTTTTCCCCCTAAATTTTTTGTTGTTTCAATGTTATTAACTGCTGTGCAGTTCCAAGGAAGTAAGAAATTAAATGAGGGATTTAAAACACAATGTGCAGCCTTTGAATAAAAGTTTAAAGAAGTTATTCTAGTTTGAAAAAAAATATTTTTTTTGCATCACTGAATTTCCAGTATGTGTAGTACAAGGTTCATTACATCAATTATGAATGGATTTGTTAGACTTCGGTTGGATATATTTAGATTATTTTCGTGGTGTAACTGTGGAACCAGAAGTGAGGATAACCCTGTTTATACAATAATAGTTACCATTTTATGTCCAGAAGCAAAACAATCTGTGTAAGAATATGCTCTGCGTTTCATATAGTTGATCATAATTATTTAAATTAAAGAAGTTATAATCCAGTTACTAATGGCTATTAATTGTTTAATACATTACAAAGCCAGAGGGAATAGGACAGTATAATTTTACTTGTGTAATACTGGCAGTCATGGCTTGTGGAGTTCACTTTTGTGTAGTCCATTTTTTATACATTTTACCTTGCCTAGCTACCATGTGATGAAAACACAAAGGCTAAGAGAATTCCCCATTGAGAGTCCTCAAGCCCTGTCTTGATCTACCAGCAATTTTCCTGGTTTTTGTCTCTGCTCAGCACTAATTAGTTTAAGCAGCCTCTGATGGACTCCAAGTGTGGGCTAAATGAATACAAATCTGTATGCAAAAAGTGATAAAAATATACTTTTGAAAATAAGCATTTATCCTCAGGTCCTGGGTTCTGGATTTTGAGATGATGCAGGTCCAGAGTGATGTCATCCAACTGCCAGACCTCAGTGTTCTGCTGGGTTTGGATAAGCCTTGGAATATACCTTCTTCAGCCACTCTTATGGATCACTGAGAAGCTAGGCTCTTGACTTTTTACTCCATTGTAGTGGCATATGCCTAAAATTTGATTCCTTTTAAGTGTATTGTAAGTGCTGATTGCAGCATTGCTAAACATGTTCTCGTTTGTTGGCTCTAATGGATATCACAGTGGCAATGTGATAAATGCACACACATATTTTTGGGGATAAATTCTATTAAAACTTTTCCCATTGCTTGGTAGAAAATAATTTCCTCAGAGGCTTTTGCAGATTCTTTGGAGTTGGAGAACTGACCTATTTTCTATATTCAGTTATACAGTGGATGAGGTTCATTACTCCTAGCTCTTTATAAGTATGAATTCAGAATGCCAATTTCCTATGAATCTGATGTAAACTCATGTCCAAATTGTCCAACTGGGCTTCTGTACTATACTGGTCTCAGTATTTACAATCTAGATAATATGCAATCAGTTTAGACAATTTTTAATTCATTATATTTTATTTTATTTTTATCTTCTTTCATCAGCTAAAGAAAGTAGTGTTGAATAAATTATAATAAACATACTTTGCTGCTTTAATTAAACTGATCAGATAGTGTGATAAAGAGGTTAATTAGCTGCTAACAAATTAATTTCATTTTCCCACCTGGAAATATGCTTTGTAATCGCTTGCATTTTGCCTTATAAAAGGAAGCCATTCACAGCTGCTTATATTTTGAGGAAGTTACTGTGATGAGAAGATTAGCAGTTTCCTGAACCTTTTGGAAGATTATATTTACCAAAATTAAAATGGATTTAAAATATCCTTGTCTCTCAGGGTTGTCTTCCTTGTTTTTGACTTGGGGCGCAGAAGGCATAATAGAGAGGATGGTGATTTGAATCTTTGTATATGTAACCAGTTCTGTTAAATTTGATAACTCCAGAAAAGTCCCCTTTTGATTTTCTTTCCTGGTCCTTTGTGACCTGCAAGTACATAAAATCCTAGAGTTTGCTTTTTTGTCATCCTCTGGGAGATGGTAAGAATATCAAGGTAGGTTTGGCTGGATTTTTTTCTACAGTTTGGTTGATTGAATTTAGTGTGTTTGATCTCAGTATGAAATAAAATGGTTTCAAACAGTCTTTGGAAAAAAAGGTTGTGTGCAAGTTAATGGTTTTTATAATGCTGCCTCTCTATCATATTCTTCCCAAAGAACCTCGTTCTGGATGTTTAAAACTGAAAAACAATAACTTTAAAAAGTTGGTGGAGGTTAAATCCATTTTAATACTGTTTTCAAGTGGTTGCAGGACTAGACAACCAAGTAATCAACTCTCAAAATAATGGGGGGAGAGAAGTCCAAGAGCTCCTTCTCCTGCCCCACTGATTACTACAGGTTTGATTTGCATCAGGGGTCATGCCAGTGGTTTGAATCTTAAAGAGATTTAAGCTGAAACTTTATTAATGCTTATAACATTTTTTTTTCTCATATACAGCTGTTTTACTGAATATTCCTATATAAAAGGTGGAAATAACTGCCTATCCCAAGGAATTTTTTTCCCTAATCTTACCCTAGATGTGCAGCTTCTGCCTGGTAGTTTACCTCCTTTGCCTGCATGGGATGGAAGTAAGCAAATAATGCAGTGTTGCTAAAATTAATTGGTGTTTTTTACTTGAGAGAAAATCAAACCCAAAACACACAAATAGACTAGAAAAACAATAGTCTTTCCAATGGAAAGCCTATATCTACTTTCTCATTAAAGTCTGCAGGGGAAATCTAGTTTTCACAAAAGACAGATTTCTCAATCTGCCCATTTACAGGCAACTTTCCTCGCTTTGGCCTGCTTGAAATATACAAGACTAAAATCCAATACCTTTTAAATCGTGCATATTCAACAGATAATGCCATTTGATCACAGGCCACTGAAGAACAGTTTCAGAAGAACAGACAGTTCTGTAGATTTTGATTTTTGTGTTTGTCTGATATGTATTTATCACCTTTTGGGCTGTAGTACACTTAACCTCACGCATTTAACTACTTTTGCCCTAATTCTGCAGTTACTACTTTAATTTTTTTTATTTTTTTTTTAAAGAAGTTAAGTATCATACTGGCAGCTTAAGTAGTCCTATGGCATTTTCTTACAACAATGCTTGTAGTGAAAAATATCTGAAAATTGGGGAGTTTTGTTTGACATGGAGAATTTGTTCCTGTTCTTTACAGTTTCTATGATCAATTCGAGATACTTGAAGGCAGAAGTACTATTTTTAGTATTATGATTCTTTTTGAGGTTGTGCATGCAATCTTAATACTCTTTGTTTCTTCTCTTTTGTTGTAAGTAAATGTATAGTGTAGCATAATATGGGCATTGAGGCAAAGGAAAAGAATCCTACTTATTGTACTCTGAAAAATAGTAGGGTTTTCTCCTGAGATTTGAATGTGATATAAAAAACCTTCTTACTCAGCTTTACTAATTATACTTTGCACAAGACAAATTAAATCAAGCATGGTTAAATTCAGCATGTAATCAGATATTGTCATGGTGACAAAAGGAACACAAGACAGTGTGCCACTGTGAAGGTCATGCCATTAAGTGAGCCAAGCAATGGATGGGCTGTGGCAGCAGAATCACAGACTCACAGAATGTGCTGAATTGGAAGGGACCTACAAGAATCATCCAACCTTGAGCCCTGCACAGGGCCATCCCCAAGAGTCACACCATGTGTCTGAGACTGTCATCCGAACGCTTCTTGAACTCTGTCAGGCTTGGTGCTGTGACCACCTCCCTGGGGAGCCTGTTCAGTGCCCAACCACCCTCTGGGTTTAAGAACATTGTCTTGCTATCCAACCTAAACCTCCCCCGACTTCAGTGTCGGCCTCCCCGACAACTTCAGGCCATTCCCTCAGGTTCTGTCACTGGTCACCACAGAGAAGAGATCAGTTCTTGCCCCTACTCTTCTCACAAGGAAGTTGTACCTGCAATGAGCTCTCCCCTCAGTCTCCTCTTCTCCAGGCTGAACAGACCAAGTGCCCTCAGCCACTCCTCATACGGCTTCCCCTTTAGACCCTGCACCGTCTTCATAGCCCTCCTTTGGACACTCTCTAATAGCTTCATATCTTTCTTATACTGAGGCACTCAAAACTTCCCACAGTGTTCGAGGTGAAGCTGCCCCAATGCAGAGCAGAGCGGGACAATCCCCTCTTTTGCCGGGCTGGTGATGCTTTCTCTGATGCCCCCCCCCCCAGGACAGCGTTGGCTCTCCTGGCAGCCAGGGCACTGCTGACTCATATTCAACTGGCCATCTACCAGAACCTCCAGGTCCCTTTCCACGGCACTCCTTTCCAGCATCTCATTCCCCAGTGTGTACAAACAGCCAGGGTTGTTCCACCCCAGGTGCAGAATTCAGCATTTCCCCTTGTGGAACTTCATACGGTTGGTGATTTCTCAGTCTTCTAATTTGCTGAGGTGTCTCCCACTGCACAAAGTAAGTGGAGACCTGACCTGGTCACAGTGCTGGCGAGTTGGCAGAGCCCAGCCTAGGGGAGATGGGATGCTTGCCCCGGTTTTGGGCGGTGGGAAGTGGCTTGGCACCATTGCGGGCTGGTTCGACCTTGATGCTTGGCTCTCCTGAGATGTCAAACATCTACAGTCTCTGTGTCTGGGAGTTTTACAGACAGGTGGCACAGGATGCCAGTCAAATCAGTCCCTGACATTATCATGTTTTTCCAGCATCTTATGTGTTCTCTTTCCATTTATCCATGCACAGCCCATACCAGGGCTCATTGCACTCCTTGTTGGCACTACCATGTGTGCTGTAGCTCACCACACTCAGCCTTTTGCATTGTTGGAATCTCAGATATTTCCAGAGTTTTAGATTCTTCCAAATTTAGACTTCAATGAGCTCTCTCAGGATCTTAGTTTTTAACTCAGATGTCTAAAATCTGACCACAATCAGCACTGCAATATTTGGATCAAAATTCTTCAGAATCAATGTCAAGCACTTGAAAGTATATCCATATAGTGTATTTTTAGCTGGCATTCGTATCTTTACATTACACTTAGCTGATAAATTATGTTTATATGAGGCTTGTATGTTTGAGTCCCACCATTTAGCATGCAGATGATTAATAAATTACTCATTTTATTTATCACTCTGATGCGTCTGTGAATAGATAAGTGACCACCTCATGAAAACTCTATAAATTTCAAGGCTCCTGGATTTTGATAGTTTTAGTGAAGGAATAACCTGTAAATGAATGCTGAAAAAATTGATCTTTCTCACCATTTGAAAGAAAGACTATGTCACACCTCTAATGTTCCTGTATGTTATGTCCTGTAATCTTCATCTTTTCATTTCAATTATTAGTTCAGTGGAATCTTGAGAAAAGCCCTTTACACAGATCTGATGAAAAAGACTTATCAGAAATTATAGTGCAGACCTGGAAGGTTTTAATTAGTGTATGAAATTTAATATTCTGATAAAGCCGTTATTTGATCAAATTATGTTTTAGGGAAAAAAATGTCTAACCCAAGTGACTCATTTGCCCATATTATAGGTAATATGGGGGCATATTTCTTGATGAGGATGTTATTAAACTGTTTGATATTTTTAATGTTTTTATTAAAAATATTGTTATTATAATGTCTAAGTCCAGTTTCAGGATCATGTTTTAAATGCACTTTCTAACCCATTTCTTACAGCCCATATTCAGGCACTGTAATTGCATGCGTACACTGTAATTATAATTGAAACTGGTTTACTGTGTCGCCTGACATTTTGTTCACTTTAAAGACAAGTGATAAATCAGTATTTCTACACATGGAAACTGAATGAAAAAGAAGTTATTAGCTGCTAATCCTCCTATGTGACCTATGTCGTTTCACTTATATAGAATTACAAAGCTATAACAAAAGAGATTGTAGTAGTTGGCACTCCTCCTTTTTTCCCCCTATGTTCAGGCTTTTATTCCCTAAAGTTATCCTCTTTAGAAATAGATATAATTTTTTGTGTGGTAGGCCATATTTAGCTTCCTTTTCTGAAGAGTCTAATAGCGCCTTAAACCTCATGTCAGACTATATAAGGGATTAAACTAACACTCCCTGGCTTATTTTTCAGAGGATTTATTAGAATGGATTTAAATCTTAATTACCCCAAAGGTATTAAAGTGGACTTTTTTTGATGCACTTCTTTATCCATGGGGACACAAGAGAATGTTTTTTTAAACTAAAGATATCTTACCAACACTTAATAAAATGTTTTTTTTAGCATTTGTAGGCATTTACACATTTGGTCTGCTTATAAAAAGTGGTGCAGACCAGTATTATTAATATTTTTATTGTTGCATGCTGAGCAAAAAAGTTCCTAGTTTTTTCACTAGTGTGGGTGTCTTCCAAGTGTGTGGGATTAATATGATTTTAAAATGTTCTCAAAATTTGTATCTCTAATTCTAAGAACTTATTTCTAAAATGTCGAAACCAGACGTATATTTTCAATACAGTTTGGTTTCTTTTGAATTTTGATTTCTAACTCCATTACCTGAAAACCAAAGGAATCTTCACTGCTTGCAGATTAGCTGCAATATAGGGGAGCTTCTATAAGTTGCCTCATTTTGGGTGCTTTAACACTTTTTGAATGAAATACTTAGTCATTGGAAGGAACCTGTTCTAAAAGAAAATCCAAATAAATATATTTGGCCTTAATGTCAAATTTTAAAACATGCACATAATTATGCAGTAATATATATATTTGCCATATAATCTATTACATTAATTTTAGATTTGCCTCCAGTGGTTCACTGTAGGAAATCTTTGAAATATGGAGATCTTTAACAAACACTCTTCTGTTTTCTTTTCTGAGGGAGTTCATTATCTTCTAACATCTCTGAAATTAATAAAAGTGTAATTATTTTTTGCTTTCACATTTTACCTACAATTGTTTTTGAACTGCTGCTTTAAGGAAAAAAAGGATAATGGTGATGTCTAAATGAATACATTACATACATTACATTAATTTCTTAATATATGAAAAGCTGCAGAAAACCAGTTTCTTCTCCTCCCTTTTTTATTTTTTTTTTTTTTTTTTTTTTTTTTTTTTTTTTTTTTTTTTAAATTCATGGTAGTATTCATTTCAGCCTTCAATCTCCCCACTTTGGACTCCATCACAGGATCAGTGTTGCATAGAGTCTCTAGAGACCCATGGACAGACCCAAGGGCATATGTAATTTTACCCACAGCTTCAGCATTTCTGAATAGACTGCACAGGATGTTTGTGGAAAATCTTAGATTGGTTGGGTTTTTTTGTTTGTTTCTTGAATGAAATGCAGACATCTCTTGTGGGAAGGCACACATAAATCTTTCAAAAAACACACATGAAATCTTTCTACCAAACCCAGACATTAGACTAGTTGGTGGCGCTCATATTAAATGGAAAATTCTTGGAATTTTAGCATAAGATTTAGAGAGGAGGTTTTCCTACAGACATCATTTTGTGGCAGTGATGGCAAAGAACTTTCATTTTGGCACTTGGTAAAGGAGGATGTATAGCTTTTGACAACAAAATGACATATATATATATTTGCAATATAATCCCTTTTTGTTGTTTTTGAAAGAATTTGATTGGAAAAAGCAGTATTTCCTGTGATGGCAAGCCAACTTCAGCCCCATTCATGTAATCTTGAGTTGAGTTTTAGGCATTTATTTGTCGAATCAATAGACTGTGTCTGTAAACTTGCTCAGTAGAGAATCAAAACCGGAATTTAAGTTGCTGTGGGTTCAAATTTCATCCGTAGATATTCTGAAAGATATTTTTGAATGCTTTTCTTCTATTAGATGTATCTGTGTGTTTCTTCAAGTCTCTTGACAGAGAGGCTATAGAGACCAGAAACTTTGGATTTTATGTGGTGAAATTTAAGGACTTAATAGTAGGCAATATATGGTGTTTCCCATTGGAATTGTTTTATACCCCAAGCTGGAAAACAGAGAACTATTGAAATGAAAAGCAATGTAAAGACAGCGGAACAATCTCAATTGAACAGATAATACTATCAATGGAAGCATGGAAGAAGATTATTAAGATAGAAAAGAAAATCATAAAAATCACAAATAAAACATTTATGATCTGGTCCTTAATGTAACTTTTATATGCCTTTCCTAATATCCTTGTCAGATACTAAAACTGTTCACTTTGAAAGGGGAATTCAAAGACCGTGAAACCTACCCTTCACCTTTCCAATTGCATGGATTTTGTAAACTCCTATATTGATACTATGATAAAGTTTCTAATTTATGCATATGGTCTCCTAAAGCCACTCTCTCATAAATTCAGCTTTAGGACTGTCTTACTAAATCCCTTCATTCATGAACAGAAGCAGTAGTGAATATTTGCCCCCTATCTCTGTGATAGCATTACTGGATAAAGAACAAAATTAAATATCTAAGATATTTACATTGTACCTTAGGTTTGCTGACCAAGTGTGCAGTATTACCCTGTGGCAAAAGTGTACAAGAGTGGGAAGATTCAAATCCTGTGTGTCAAGAAGTTAATAAATGCCTAAACTACTCACTTGAGTACTAGCAACAAAGCAATTTGTTCTTGTCAACTAGAAGTGGTTAAATTATGAAAAATTGTCCTCTAAAGATCTGACTGATCCATGAATCTAATTTGTGAACTGCACAGCATTCAGTGTGTTGCAGCACTGGGTATCTCATATTTTCTATGTTAAGAGTAGTGACATATGTCCAGTGTCAGTGTTAGTTTATGCGTTTATACAGGTAATATCTCCAGGCAGGGTAATGCACTAGAAGATATGAATAGCCTAGCAAAAATACCTAATTTGTTTGGTATGGGGAAGTGTTTATTTTAATTAACTTGTAAATATATCATGTTTCTGAAACATAATTTTTTAATAGGTCGTTTAAAAAATACTGTACAGTCCAGTGGCAGTACATAGTAAAGCTATGCCATCTTCTAACAATTTAAACAAATAAATAAAAAATATAAAAGACAAGAGAAAAAATATAATTGTGACAATAAAGAATCATTTTGTTTAAGCAGATAAACAGAACTGTATTTGTTGAGGACAGTGTTAAAAATCTTCTGCAATAAGGATTCAAAGACAGGGTATACTGCTAGGGTAAATGTGAGCAATGGGGAGGGAAATAAACTGATACCTGGATGGGATTCAACACAAGAGAGTTCCTAATAGAATTGTGTTTTATGAAATGTTCCTTTTAAAGATGAAAGCAGTAAACAAAAACAATATATACATAATATCCAGATAGCTATGTCTTCACTGCTTTTCCTGCAGCTCATATTTCCTGAACAAAACCTTCCAGGGAAGAGATTGCAGGGGAACTGCTGTAACACAACCTGACATTAGGAGTTGTTGTGAAAGAAGTGTTTGTTTCCCATCTTCTGAAGCGAAACAATTTTTTTTATTGTTTTTTATTATATTTTTCTTATTTAAACTAAACAGATCATCTTAAATGAAAGCACTTGTGTTAACATTTCTGGCTAGTACCACTCAGAGCTGGATTCTTTCCCTAACAAAGAATCAGATGGGTTTTTGAACAGATCAAATTACTTACAGAATTATTTTGTACACAGCCATATAAAAAATAAAGAGGAAACAAAGAAAATACAATTTTTTGCCTCTTCTTTCTTACTTGGAGTCTTCCACAAGCATTTTATGACCTTTTCTTTAGAACAGTCAAGTGAATAAGCAATTAGCTTCAATCTTTAATGAGGCAAGGAATTTCCCAGTGTCTGTAACACCTTGAGATCTGTCTTTGTTACCCACATATGGATACAAAACCACCTGATCTGTGGGTAGAATAGTATCTTGATGGAAAAGTGGGAAAATGCATTTTGAGGGAAAAGCAAAAATGATGAGTTCATGTTAATAGCATTTACCTCAAATAGCATTTAGCTCATCTTCAATATATTTCATGTTTGGCTCTCTAAAAGGTCACAAAGGAGAATAAATGATGTCATTATTTACAGAGTGAAGAAAACGATGGTTTATAAAGATGAACTGCATTACCTTGTCATGGTACTTTTTTAGTGCAAGTAATAATTGTCATTGTTTTATCCACTTGAAAAATGATTACTGGAAGCGTTCTCTCCTGTTGGTATTTGTAGAAGGAAATACTTGTATTCAGCTTTTTATTTAGATTTGAAGGTATTACCATAAACAGAACTGAAAAGATAAATTAAGACTATTTTTGGAGGTCAACAGCAATCACGTATTTTAAACATGCTGCTGGACATGAGGAAGAGTAACTTCTCCTTTTTTTATTCAAAATCTGTAAAGAGATTTAAAAAATACGATCTCCATATAATTTCATACAGAAATGCACATAGCAATTGTTTTATTTAATTCCAAAAGTATCGGGCACATTGCAGCAATTCTATTTGGTGCCAAACTACTACAGCAGACATAAATCTTCAAGGTTTTTAAAGGGTTCAGAAATATTTCAAGAGAAAACAAAACTGTATTCCATAGGAAATATCTCAATTTTCAAACTGCTGTATGCGTTAACACTGAATGAAGCTTCTCACTGTTTCTGTAATGGAAACTAGCAATTTTCTCCTTCTTTGCTTTGCTTGAATTACATGGTACAGCATTTCCACAGAGCTGCCAGGATCCGCTCTCCGCTACAGCAGCCAGACTCTCCTGTGATGTATTTTCACAGATTGTATTTTCACTGTGGGAGATGAACAGAACAATAAACGTGTGTGTGCAACAAATGCTTAACCCATTTAGCAATGCTTGTGCATTGCTGTATCTGTTGTCTGCTGGATGTCATGGCACATAAATTGCCTAATTGCACAGGAAAATCACATATCTGTAAAAAAACCCCCCAACTTATGGAAGTCTTTTATGAGCTCTGGAGTTTGTCCAGTGTTGCCTGTACTTTTCTAGCTGTGTTTTGAGTGACTTATGCCGTTTCCCAAGGAAGAAGCATTAAATGTATGACGTTAACCATAAGCATGGGAAATATTACATGCAACAGAGATCAAGGAAAGATTTGATCTGTCATATTTCAAAGAGCATACATAAAGAAATGTGGTTTATTTAAAAATGTATTTTACAATAGTACAGATTGTTGCTACTTACATTTATTCTATTCTTTCAAACTAACAGAATTCCTTTTCTTTCTCTTACAGAATAACGATATTATCTATTACAATGCAAAAGATGATCAGAATGATGTAAGTAATGTTTTATTTCACTTAATTGCCTGCAATCCTAGAAAATTAAGGGATTGAAAATACTAATGAAATTTCAAGACTGGCATTTAAATATTTTGCAGAAGCAAGAAAGCAAGAAACTTATAAATGTCTTCAAAATTTTCTTTGAGAGCCAGATAATATTTCATGTTCTGATTCTCAAAGTCTGTCTCCTCTCATGCAGCTTTGAGTTAGTGGTCAGGCAGAGAATATGCTGGGAGAAAAGAGATAGACACAGCAGTGTCTTCACTTTTTGAAACTTAATAAAATCCTATTAACAGGACTGGAGAATCAAAATTATAGATGTAAATAATTTACTATTAAGGAACCATTTTCTGGCCTTATTTCCCAAGTTTATATTATGTTGTTCTATATTCTTTGTTTGAAATTTTTTACATGAGGGAAAGGCAGATCTAAAATGTTACTGTATAATTATTTTCATGCAGTTTGTGATTGCTTGTGTGACTGCAATAAGCTTTAGGGAAATTGAAAATCCAGTCACAAGGTTTAGACAAAATGTATGATACTTCAATTCACGGTTTACTAAAACTGTTATTTTAAGAGGTTTGAATCCCCTCTCTGCCATTAGCTGTTAAAAATCTTTATGTCTTCTGGGGAGAATACAAGTTACCCTCACCTTCACTTGAGATAATACAACTGCTTGTCTTCATTATAGATTTAATTTACAAAACCGTAGAAAAAATGCTGTAAATGTATTAATCAGAATTGCCAGCATGCTTCATTTGCACTTTTTAATCAAGTATTCTTTAGAGATTGATGGCATCACTATTATAATTGATGCTTCTGCTGTAAGGCAATTAAAGAAGGTACATAGATCATACCAAGCAGAACTACTTTTTTATGCTTATATAGAGTTATGAGGTTTTGAATCCAGATACAACAAACCATACTGTTCTGAGTTTTAAAATTTGCATCTTTAAGTAAAAATTCTTTCAAAGTAACCTAAATTTGAAAGATGCTTCTCTGTTCTCATTAAATTCACTGGAATGGCAGATTCTACTCATATAAAGCTTAAATACTGGGGTTTTAATCTAAATATAACAGATAGTGATGGTAGATTGTGGTGTAAAGTAAAAGACCTTGGTGCCTCTGTTATGATTAAGTAGTATTGGGAAAGGTCTTGAGATTACTACTTCTACAAGCAAAATCCAAATCTGTTGGAGAAGGCAGGGGAGGAAATACTATTCCAGAGTTGGCTCTCAGTTCTTCTGACTTTCATCAGCACATTGTTTTTTTCCCCCAAGAAATAAACACACACCCTAAACAAAACTTTATTAGACCAGATATCTTGTTTTATTTCTGTTTCAGTTTTGTCTCTCTTTATGTCTTTTTGAACTATTGGAGTGAAGTTTATAATGACCTTTATTGCCATGAAATGATAAGGATACAATGGTCAGTGATCTGGTAGTGATTTTTTTTTTTTGAGAAAACCTTCATCTGGTGTATGCAAACACCACAGAATCCCCTGTTCCTCCCAGGGGAAAAAAAAAAAAAAAAGCTTGCGACAGGTTTTTTTATTTTTTTTTTTTAATCAAAAGGTTTTAAGAGAGAAATTTTTGAAGGACTGGTTAGTAATACTGTTTTTGCCATCCATTCTTTTCTGCCTCTGAAGTCCGTATTTTTTCCTCTTCCATGCCGTGAGCCTTTATTTAATCATGGGAGATTATATAAATTATATTTCTCTTTCAGTACAATTAAGAATAATTAGTAGCAGAAATTTATTTTTTAAAATTAGACATCTAAGCTGGTCACTGTGGGTACATCCAGAGTGCTGTTCAGTTTGTTCTGAGGCAGATGTCTAAAGTCAGATGAATCTCAATGTGCATTGTTCTGATGTTCTCTCTGTTGATCATGTTCCTGTAACAGATCTTTTTAGATCTTAACTTTTAGATTTTGAAGAATTAGAATAAATTGATCCCACAGGTCCTGTCTGACAGTTTTTATTTGTTTCCACTCATTTTTTCCAGAACAGAAATCCTTCTAAACTTAAATTCTTTGTATTTTTCTGTATATGCTGCAATACAGTTTGCTTTTCTTCTTCCTGTTTACATAGCACATTCAGGAGATTCTTCTCTCGTTTTTCATCTGCTGTCTTGATGGGCCTTTTTGAATCTAATCACTGTGTTTTCTTGGACTTGAAAAAAAAACAAACAAAAAGAAGCATGTGAAGGTCAATCATTCTTTGGCCTTTGGATTTCTGAGCCTCTCAGATAGAATGATCAATTTGTAACCCCACAGTCCATCAATCAGTAATAGACCTTTTGTACTCTTTATCCGACAACAGCAATTAGAATCTGCTTTCTTATTTCCACCCCCACCCCGAGTTCTGTATGTAATGTGTGAGCACTTCATGATAATTAATGAGTTTGATCGTCACAACAACAGGGGAGGTATTACACACCCATTTTTCATATTTCATAGAAAGATAATGGCCAAACTTGGAATTTAATACAGGTCTCTCAGGTTTTAATTCACTGTCCTTTTCCAAGAACCCTTTCAGTTTGATATATTGAAACCTGTGTTGTGCACTTCAATTTGCAGGTGTCAATTGCTTGTTGTATTTAGACAAATGCTGCAATGGTTTTATTGGACAACATTAAGATGCTCCTTCCCATTAGTTTTCATATTGCTTTCCCTGTTTTCCCTTTCATCTGCATACATAAGAGTAGTTTTATCAGTGCTTTCACTGAGCCTGGATGCCAGCATCCAAATAACAAAATCAATATCCTCCCATCTGGGTTTAGCTACCAGTGGATTTCAAAGTATCATTTTTTTTCCTGAGCAAAAGCTACTGACTTTTCTGTATTTCATAGACACTGAAGGATAGACAGTTCCAATGAGAAATTTGTCTCAGATAATTTAGGATGAGTTTAAGTGCTAAACTATAAAGGATCTAGCTGCCTTTTACAATAGGGCAGCCTAACCAAGAGTACCCAGCTAATGACTCTAGCTGCCTTAGGTCTCCTATTCCCTCTGCTTTCATTGTATGACAACCAATATGGTTTGGCATTACAGTCACAATTATGATGTGTTGTGTTTCTTTTCATCTCCTCTTTGTCCTTTACTACTTCCATGCTGAAAAAAATTTTTACGATTAGTCATAAAAAAATTGCCTCAGCTATTTTCATTTATGATGAGTAAGTGGGCAAAGTGTATGCCGTAGAGACTGGAAAGTGTAGTTAGTTAACTTGACAATGACTGTGACTCGCAGTCCCCTGCACTCAACAAGGTGCCAATGAAGAGCTGTTGCACGTACAGCATATTTCTTCAGGGCTTATTTTTATTGTTGCTAGTCTTCGTGTATGTATTCTGCAGCTATTTTTAGAGTTATTTCATTCCACTTATTTTATTTTTATGTTTTTATATTTATTTCATCTGGTTATCGCCTTTTTTTGTTTGTTTTTAATACAAGAGGACTTATAAACTCTAGTAATTTCATGGTTCTTTGACTTTCAGATCTTTTAGGAAAATGCATGCTCCAGTGTTCTTGCTGTGCACATTTCTTTCTCAGATCAGGAATCCTGTGTTATCTAACAGTGTGATTTGGATGCCATTCTTTGAAAAATAAGCATTGGAACTGATAGTGAGGGCATGATTGACATTGTCTGCTTTAGTACCAAGATTTTTGCATTGTTCACTGAAGAATGTGTGCCTTTTACCAAGTATCACTGGGAGACATGTCAGTTTTTTCCATTTCAAGGCATTATAGGTAGTCTTGGGTCCACCCCAAGAGGGAAAAGGCCTTCCTTTGAGCTTCCTATTGAAATTATAATGATCTATTGCCACAGGGAACAGAGGTTCTTGCTTTTTTCCTTTTTTTTTTTTTTTTTATCATTACAATTAAAAAACTAGGTGTCAGGTTTATATTCCTTTATTCAAATTTGTGCAAGTGTTCCCTTCTCCCAAATGAATATATGTTCAAGCTTGCAATGAAAAATACATGATAATGAAATAAATGACTGCCCCAAAGCTACCTCCTACCTGTGAAACAGAGTTATGAAATAATAATGGCAAGAGTGATAACTGTAGTTGTCAGGGTCCTAAAAAAATGAGAATGCTTTTAATGCGGAGAATCCTACCTTGAAGGCAAATTTGCACAAAAGAGCAGAGCTTGAAGTCTCCCCATGGAGGCTAAGTTTATGCCACATCAAAGATCAGAATTCAGCCCCAAAGCTAGTGATTCATCAGTTTAATTAAAAATTTCTTGCTTCAGGGTATTTCCTACTAATATCAGATGCATGAGTGATAACAGTTGCAGTGAATGTAGTGTAATTGCTTACTGGTAAATAAAAACAACATGAAAAGCTGAACTTGTCATAGGATGTTTATAGCATTTGAAGCTGTGATTTTTAGTGAGCACTTTGTTGCATGATTATAGATAGCAATGTTGTACGAGTGTCCTGACATTTTGTACGAGTGTTCTAACACACTACCTGGAAACTTGTGTGTCACACTGAGATTTTTAAGTGGTGCAAAACAAAAGGAATTACTCAATCTGATGCTTTCATATGACTGGTGGAAGGTGGAAGTAGGCTTTGAAAACTGCAAGTCATATCAAGCATCCTGGAATAGAGGACTTACTATATTTTAATAAGATTTAATATTTAGACTCGGGATGTCTAAGTCACCAAAGTCTTCAAGTCATGTTTTCGAGTTTTCCTGCTCATTCATTGCTTATGCATATATCAGATTGAATAAACGTCCAAAGGAGGCCTTCATCATAAGTATGGCTGAGATAAAAGATAAATATTATAAATACAAAATTTATTTCAATATTCAATATTCTCCTTTCCTGAAGTTCTCTTAACATCTCTGGCTTCCAGTACATGCCGTAAGTATGACAAAGCAGCGCATCTTCAGAATTCAATCCTCTCATTTCATGCAAGGTCACTTTAGTTCTGCACCTGAGTCATGCCTTGAGAAGGGTTGAGTAGAAAGAAGTCACAGGATCACAGAATATTCTGAATTGGAAGGGATGCACAAAGATCATCAAATCCAACTTTTAAGTGAATGGCCCATACAGGGGTTGAACCTGCCACCTTGGCATTGTTACCACCATGCTCTGACCAACTGAGCTGGTCTCAGAAGCACTTCATAGAATCATAGCATTGTTTGGATTGGAGTGGACCTTAAAGATCATCTTTTTCCAATCACACTACCATGGGCAGGGACACTTTTCACTAGACCAGGTTGCTCAAAGCTCCACCCAACCTGGCCTTCAACACTTCCTGAGATAGGGCATCCACAGCTTCTCTGGGCAACTTGTTCCAGCTTCTTGCCCACATAGCTGTGAAAGGCCATTTGTACTTCTGTTCTGACTTGAAATCTTCTGGAGGTTTTAGAGTTGATATGTGAAAAGCTGGATTAAAGGTTTTCTTACGTCTCTCTTTGTGGTGTGTATTGCAAATAGGTTTTAATTCAGTGGGAAATCACGTTGTCCACATCTAGAAACTTTGGAACTTGTCTTGAACTGACCGTTTACAGAAGCTTTTCTTTTTATCCTAACTTTCTAAAAAATATTTCAAAATCCATAAGTTGACCGTTTTGTTTGTATTTTCTTCTTTTTTGTTTGTGTGTTTCTTTCTGTTTCCTGACATGCTTCTTTTCTTGGGCAGAATATTCTTCTAAAATTTCCCTTAGTCTCTATGAATGCTATTCCTCTAATTTATTGCAGTCAGAATTTCATCATACTACCATTTTTAAAAGCCACATAAATAGTCTTACATACTGTTATGGCAGTTTCCTTAAATTATTATATGGTATTTAGTCTGCAGGGATAGTCGACAGTCCATAGCTCAGTGCATGGTGTTACCTACAGCACTTTTCTACCTAGATACAGCTGCCATTTAATTAGTGAAAAGCTTCATTAAATTTATGTGAGCGTGAATTGTCCAGTGATATTTATATAGTGTTTTGAGCCCCATTAGTGGGGGAAAACAGTAGATTAGGAGGGCTCCTGGAGGTCGTGTAGTCCAACCTTCTCAAAGCAGATCTGTAGTGTTATTAATGTTGCTATTGACACAGAAGATGGCACAAATTAAGAAGAGGGAGCAATAACCAATTAGTATGCTGCAGGATGTACAAAATCTGGACCTAACCAGCGTGACTGAAGATAAGAATGCACTGTGAAAAAGGATCAGTTGATGGCTTAGCAAAGCATGGCAAAGACAACTGCATCAGATGAAAAAAATCAAATTAATTAAATGTTCACATTCAGTTGGTATTATAACTAATTCCCAATGAAGCATTAAGATGATTTAACAGTTCTTGTTCTCCAGGGAGATGATCTTTAATCAGATGTGGGGATGGTAAAAGGTAGACAGGGTAATTTATTCCAATAAGTGTAGAACAGTTCCTAGTTTGAAATTTAATTGGATGATGTATGAAAAATCTAAATCCCCTGGAGTGCATTTTGGTGTCAAAATTTTAGATGACTACATATTCTATGGGACTTTTGTCAACAATGGATATTGTTATTTTATTTTATTACATGTTTGAGTACTCTAATGGATTGTGCAAGATCAATGTAGGAGGCTATGAATTTTAAAGTTTGGGTTTTTTTCATTTGTTTGTTTGTTTCTTTTTCATTTATAGATGGGCTTTTCTGCACTCTTAGTAACATTTCAATCAGTCAAAGTAAGGTGTGTTTCTCTTCTAATGTGACCCTGCATTTCTGGTGCTGGCTGATGGCATTATTTTATCCAGTTAAGCCACTATTATAGTCAATGCTGAAGTAGGCAGTTCTATGCAACACCTGCTAATTTAAGGGCAGGAAGGAAAATCAGTCTTAATGAACACCTTGGTTCTGAATCCCAGACAGTCACTCCGTTTAGAAGACGAGGAGGTTGGGACATTCAGGTGGGATTACAGTCATGATTCCTGATCTCATGACCAGGATGTATGATGCAGGAGGGATATGGAGATGTTACCTGAACCTTTGGAAATGGAAGGGATGGAATTAGGGACCACTGAGGCTAGTCAGACACACCCGTCCATGTCCATGGGACCAGATGAGATGGATCCAAGGATGCTGTTGTCAGTGTGAGGCAGCTCTCAGTCATCCTTGAAACACTGTGGGGATTGTAGAAGTCTCTGATGATTCGGAGGTGGGGAAGTGTCACGTTTATCTTTAGGAAGATAAATGCATCTTATGCTTCTTATATGCTTAAATATTTAAAATACACATTTCATTTTACCTGACATTGTAGTTCAAGAGAAAATAGGACGTACAGCAATGAATTTTTGCATACTGATGTTACTGCAGCAGACTTTATGCAGATTTGAAGTGAAGGTCAGCTATCATCTGTAATAATGAGAAAAGAACATAGCTTTTAATTTCTTTGTGATTATTAAAAAAGAAATTAAGATTTGAACAAGTACAAATCCTAGCTTACTAAAATATGTCAGTTTGAGGAAAGACAAGCTAATCGCTCAGGTTCCATTAAGATAAATTACATTAATTGCTAATATGCTTTGGTGGCTTCAGCTTTTCAGCCCCTCATTCTGCTGTCCGAGTTAACCTCCTCAGTCTTACCTTGTTGGAACACTTACAGAATAAAGTCTCTGCCTCTTCAAATCAGAGTAGGTGATCTCCCTGAACTCAGTGAGCATTAGTTGCACAAACAGGCTGGCCCAGGACATTTATTCTTTTAGTTTTCAAGCAGGCATCAAGGAGAGGAAGGAGGGAGTGGTCTTGGCTTGCAAAGTGGAGAAAATTCCCTTTAGAAGGTCCTTCAGGAATTTGAATTGTTGTCTTCAGATAAAAAGAATAAATCTACACAGGTAATCCTACTTCTCTAAGAAAAGTGTTAAAGAGCTTTGAATTTTTAGCATGATATATTGCCAGGTTCTGTCCCATTTGGACCACTAGTCTACCATGGACCTCCTTCTTTAATATTTGTCACGTGCTGACTGCCTTTTCTAGCTGGATAATTGTTCATCATGCCTTTGAAATCAAGCTGTTTCTTTCAGTTTCCTACCTGCAAATTTGAATAGAGGTTTTACTCAGTGATTTACAGTCTGTAACTCTAAAATGCAAGGGTAGGTCATGTGGGTATGATTCCAGATATAAATAATATCAGTGCTTTCAACATTTTTCTTCACAACATTGATGGTAAAATTCTGGTGTAATCACTAGAAATTCAAAAGAATTGGTGTTAAAATTTTCACTAATTCCTCTGTTATTTTAGTTTAATCTTAAAGTTATTTGTTTTTTTTAACTTACTAACAAATTACATTTTCTATTTTGAGAACGTTCCTTTCTGACAGAAATTAAGAAAATAGTTATATTATTTACAAGAAATCATAATTGCATGAGTTGTGGTATTTAAGACACATTCATAGAAATTATATCAATTCCTTCAAGCAGAAGAGGATTTCCATAACCTTGGATTTCTACTTTGAAAATCCCTCCACCTGATGAAATTAGGAAAAATCCTTTTCATCTGTTTCTCTAAAATTTGTTTTACTGAAATATTATGAGAAGTTCACTGAAATGCTACAAGATTTTCATAGGATCTTGGAATAGTTTGGATTGGAAGGAACCTTTAAAGTTCATCCAGTCCAACCCTGTGCAGTGAGCAGTGACATCTTCAGCTACATCGGGTTGCTCAAGAGCCCTGACCAACCTGACCTTGAGTGTTTCCAGGGGTGGGGTGTCTGCCACTTCTCTGGGCAACCTGTTCCAGTGTTTCACCATCCTCATAGCTAAATACTTCTTCCTTACAGCTAATCTGAATCTACTTTTTTTCAGTTTTAAACCATGATCTCTTGTCTTATCTCAAGAGTTCCTGCTAAAAAGTCAGTCCCCAGATTTCCAGGTCCTTACATGTGGTAAATTAATTACATTAAGGATTCATTTATTCATGAAACCAAAGTCATGATGCGATGAATTTTGTGAATAGGTTGGAATACAAGTAACAAGAAAACACTATTATGTTTGAGATTTATAATAATTTTATGTGTCTCTAAAAGTTCTGATCAGAAACTGTGAACCATAAAGGTCAGATAAATGAATATATAACCTCCCCAAATGGTTTTGAACTGTCCATAAGATATCATATAGTTTTGTATATAGTAGACATGGAAAAGCCTGTAAGTAGCTGTATAGAAATTATTATCACCAAATTGTAGTTGCATTCAGAAAAAATAGCTTAAGAAGCAAATAAATACTTTTTAATTATTTTGTCTCTATACTTGATACATACTGAAATTGCTCAGTCGGCAGAACTCTGAAAATAAAATGACTGCTGTAGGAGTTTGGAGTTTTTAAAATATAACTAAGCCATACAGAGATCAATTATTTTCCTACTGACATACAGTAACCAATTGATGCATTAGAAGCATATGGAAACATTTAAGGCATTGAAAACATCTCACATCTATATTAAATATAATGACCCTTGAGCATGACACACTGACAGATGAAAACATAAAACTATTTCCCTACTAAATTCCTTTCTCAACCTACCCAAAACCTACATATAATCATATATATATTCTTATGTTTATGTATGTGAATATACATATGTATATATTCTTATGTTTAACACCTCACTATTGTATAACAGATAAAATAAAAATATTTCAGTTCTGAGCCAACTGTTTTCTTATTTGTAACTATTTTAGTTGAGTTTTGTTTCTAAGAGTAGACAGAAGGATGTCAGTTTATCTAAAATCTGCATGTAGCTGAGTGAAGACTGCAGTCCCCCACTGACACACAAACAAAAATGAAATAAACTGTTTGCAGGTCTGTCACAACCACCTAAACACACTCAGCAGTTTTCCCATAGCTGGCAAATCACATCTATTGAAAAGGAAATAAAAAATGTTACCAGAAGGCAGTGCACTCATTACACTGTCTAAAATGATGTGCAAGTGCTGTGGCTGTTAGAAATGCACTCTAGATGCCCCTTCAAAATTAACTCCCCTCTATCTCATCCCTAGGAGAGCTGTTCCCATCCTTTGCTTGCTGCAGGCGTGTTGCTGAGCTGGGTGCTTCAAGCAACATCTCCTTTTACTCTCTTTGTTATGTCCAACTCTAACTTTTTAATGGGGCCACAAGCAGTGTTGGAGGGGCTTTCTATGTAGTTCTACAGGAATATTTTCCACAGGGAGGAAAAAACGCCAATAAAACAGCAAAACTGACTAAAACAGCAAAAAGGAAAAAAAAAAAAGAGTAAGGAGAAATTCTATACTTATTTTGTATGTGACAGCAGAGTATATCTGGAAAGGGACTAAAAGAAAAAACAGCAGCGATTTCAATTGTTTAAAATTTTATATTTGGGATTTTCAACAGACATTCAGAAACAAAGCAGGCAGAAACTAAAAGATGAAAATATTTTTTTTTTCAAGTTAGGACAGAGAGGAATCACAGAGCAAGAATTTTGATGTCTATAAAACCATAACAAATATAATTTCCTCTTTACATTCAATCTCTAAAATAGCATTGTTAGGAGCAATGAGGTTTTGTGGAAAACCCATGCCTAGACACTAAGGCAATACTAAGGCAATACTGCCAACCAATTCCTTCCTATTTTGCATGGGTATGAAAACAGGCAGGTATCATTGTTTCTGGCTGGGTATCTGTTCACAAATTGAAGGAAATCTACCTTTGATTCTTTTGTCATGATGCTAAAACTGTTCTGATGCTTTGATCAACTTCTGCGTTGTTCCTGGAAAGAGTCTGTCTTCAGAAATCAACTGAAGATTGCTTCAGTTTCCTTGTGGTTTTTATTCTGGTTGCACTGATGATTTCTTTTAAATTAATATCAGCTTTCTGATCTTCAGTTTTCAACAGCTGCAAGAAGCAAAAATTAAATTTTATATTTGCAGGAAAACCTTCTGATTTCTTCAGTAATCAATATTGTTTAACTAAATGAAAATTTGCTAGTAGAGATACAAAATCCAATCATAGCTGTGATGATGGAAAGTAACTGAATTCTGCAAAAAGGAATCAGGATATGGTTGACTGCAATGAAAGGGGCAGATAAACTCTGTCACAGTTTCTTGAAATTACCTTGTTTTGTTTTGTTTTAATGAATGCTTGCCTTTCTAGACACATGTTTCTGTGATACTTCTTGGTATAAAGCTTCCGGTTATCTCTTGTATATATATTATGTTCACAAAGTCCTTGAGGTAGAAGTTGCATTATTTCTGCTGTGTATTTGGCTTACAAAAATGTCACAGAAGGCAGCTTCCAGTTTATTGTAGATCATGCCAAAAGTGATCACATGCCAGAAGGGATCACAAAGAAGAACTTCAGAAAAACTCAGTTTACCCAAATTTTAGCTGCTATATCAATTTCCTTTTACTCTGATCAGGAATGGTAGATGCAAGAAAAAAACCTTTATTTATTATTAAAAACACAAACAAACAAACAAACAAACAAACAAAAAACCACCACCCCTTAAAATGGCACAAATGTGACCTGAAAAGAGAAATTGGTTTTATCTGCCTCTCTAGGGAGTGAGAAATTGGTCTGGAAATTCATTGCAGAGAAATGAGTGAGTTATTTTGCTGACTGTCAGTGGTAGGTAACAATGTAATTCAATAAGTGAAGGCCAGGTTTGAATAGATAGAAAATTAATCTTCAGCCACTATCTCCTGTGGGATTTTCCTGTGCCAGTATTGATTGCGTTTCAGTTCATGACTGGGGAGAGAAATTGGTTAGAGGTGGATTTTAATTGTATTCACATGCTGGATCACTTTCCTTCAAAATATGTATTTTGCTACTTTCCTGAAAAGAAAGTTTAGCTGAGTATTTAAACTGTACCCACTGACACCACAGTCTGTCAGGCTTTTCTTAGAAATGCCAGACTAAAATAATTAATAATACTTAGGTTTTTCTTTTTAATAATTCCTTTTTTAATTTTTTTTCTGATTTAGATGTAAGCTACATGAAATTCTAAAGTGTGACAAATGAAAACTAAATAGATTTATTTTTTTATAGAAGGATCCACTATAAATTTGGAAGTGTAAGGCCTGGCACAGCATTGGTCTTGCTGGTCATGATGTACTGGCCCAAGTGAGTTTACTTATAATGCTTCTGATACTTACCTGTTATTTGCAGAACTAGTTAAGACACCTTTCAATTTAATTGAAGAAATGTTCCTATATAAGGAAAACTTTGTAATTTTTAAAGGATTTTGTCATTTGATGTCTTTGGGTTTTGGGACAGATTGATGCCTTGTTTCAATATCAAAGCTGGTCATCACAAAATATTCCCAGGAAAAGTCAACAAGAGGGATGTGAAAGTTTCTGCATTACTTTATGGAGTTGTAGATCCACTGCCCTGCATTAGTTAAGTTAGAAGAATTTTTAGATTAATGTTTTTTCTTTGGTATCATGGGCTACTGGTATGAAGAATAATAGACTAGATCTTTATCACAGTCTTTTTTTAGGGGGACCTGGTTATGTGTGCTGTTAGAAATATGGGAAGTAGATTTTATGTTTGAAAGTTTAAGGCATTAGGGTCTATTAATTAAACCCTATAAGTTTCATCAAAGTTTAATCAAATTTTGACAGTAGACTTGAATCTTCTTTCATAGCATATGAATGAATGGAGAGACTTAAAGGTCATATTTATTAATGGGATTGAAACTGAAATATCAAGCAGAAGAAACATGATCATTTTATGTTCAGATGCTTCAGGAATTTCAAGCAAAAATCTATATATTGTAATATGAAAATTTCTGTCCAAGACATGCTAGGATAGACTGTATGGCACATGGTGTGATTCTTGGGGTTGTCTTGTGTCAAGGAGTTGAACTTTGATGATCCTATTCAGTCCCTTCCAACTCAGGACATTCTAAGATTATGCTTACCCCTTTTCCCTTTTCCCATACCCCTTCCCTCCCAATTATATCTGTGGAAAATAAGTTGAAAAAAACCCCACTTCTGACGTTCACTCATTCTTGTGTTTTATTGCAATAATGTGGCCTGACGATTCCCAATTCTTTTCTGAATATATCTGTGAAAGCACTGAGAGTTTGTAGTCATTGCAACTAAATTCAAAAAGAAATAGAATGTTAGGATTTTTTTTTTTTTTCAAATGACTTTCAGGCAGGAGTGAAATTTTGTCATATGAAAGATTGATTGTTGAGATAGCATTTGCAGAATTAGACAAACTCATTACTTTGAGCAGCATGAAGCTGAAAGATAACTTTTGGAAAGAACTCCAGAATTTGCTTAATGTTTTGCATTCTGGTTCTGGGTGAGTGAAAAAATCCTGTGTGATAATGTAGAAGAAAAAAAAACCCACCACCAACAAAAAGCCAAACCAAACTGAACCAAAAGAAATCCCAAAGAAAACACACGCCAAAACCCATCAAAACAAAAACCCACTGCCCCAAAGCAAACAAACCCATCCCCCAAACCCCCAAACTACCACAAAAAAAAAAACAAAAAAACAAAAACCAAACCCACAAACAAAAAAACAAAAAGCCCTGTGCAAAAATTGAGCCAAATTGCAGTGCCTGAAGCTATCACGATGCTGTGTCATTTCAAATCACACAATGCATAAACTGTTCCAGATCTTGGCTCCAGTTTGGACACTTCAAAGTAAGTTACCATGGGTTGGGGGGTCAACCCAGGCTGGCTGCCACTTGCCCACCAAGTCCTCTTTCACATTCCCCTCTATCACATGCCCTCCCCAGCAGCACAGAGGGGAGGAAATAGGACCACAAAAGGCTCATGGATCAAGATAAAGACAGTTTAATAAAGAAAAGCAAAGGCCACACATTGAAGCAATAGCAAACAAAAAGATTTGCTCTCTACTTCCCATCAGCAGGTGATGACCAGACACTTTCTGGGAAGTAAGGCCTTAAGATACATGGCAATTGCTCCACATATGCCTTAATGATGAATGCCTCCCTCCCCTCCTCCTTTCCTTTAGCTTATATTGCTGAGCAGCCTTAGGTATGGAATACCATTTTGATCTCCTTGGGTCAGCTGTCCTGGCTATGCCCCCTCACAGCCTTTTCGCCACCCCCAGAGTCGTGTTAAGTTAAACTTCTTAGCATAAGATACAATAGCTATGCTGAATAAAAGTAGTCAAAATTAGTACTCCCCTTCTTTTCTTCCAGAAGTTTAATAGACTTGTGTTGTGAGATCCATCTCACATAATTCTAGACAGATGTCTAGAATTGCAGATTTCTACATCTGGGTCATCTGCCCTAGGGCTTCATTTACAATCAGTTGAAAGTAGTAGGCACTTCTAAAGCATGGTTCATGTCATGGGAACGTATCTATCTGATTAGGATGCACTCTAATTACACTCTAAGCATGACCATTTCCCTTCATTGCCTATGAAGGCAGCCTGGAAGGATGAGCACAGCACTGCTATGTTGTTAAGAGCAGTGGATGACTCTGGTTAGATGAGGTCTGCCCTTTGTGTTCCTAAAGAAAACCTCTTCCTTGAAACTAATCTGAGACCAATGCTTCAGGCAGCATTTGAATCTATACTTAGTATAACATTTGTCTGTAACCCTGTGATGAAGCAGATGAGAAAACACACACAGTTTTGTTAAAATTTAGCTGTCGATCCTTTGATAGGGGATAATAATAAACAGAATAGCCTCAGCACACATATGCCTGACTGACCAGCAGGTGCTTCATTGTCAGCATTATTTATCAAGCACAGCATATTCTCAAAAACTGATGACTCTATAGTATCAAAAATATCCTTATAATTGCCTACAATTGCTGGCCTGAGTTAACTATTTGGTATCACAGTTGATGTGTCATTGCTTTAAGTGGCAGTCGACTTCTGCCGGGGGACCTCCTGTTCCAGCTGCACCTGAGACAGGTGAAGACATTGCCCCCTCCTCTTGGACCTTCACTACCTCCTTGGTCCCACACTTCATGCAGTTGTTGTAACTGAGTTAGAAAACATCTCTGCATTTCAAAATTTTAAAATATTGATCCGAACTGACTGAGTCAATTGGAAGGAATCAAGAAATGTGTATCAGGGTACAGGTAAGAGAGGGTGGGTACCTCAGGCAGACAGGTGATGGTGAGCACCTGAGAGTTTGGGGACATTTGCACTCGGGCAAATGCAGCCAGTATATGAGATTTCATTGAGATGTTGTTAAAATAAACCAATGAACAAAAAAACCTGATTCAATCAGAAGTTCTAAGAAGGCTTAATTTGTTTCTTTGTCTGAATTTACCCCACAGTTTCTCAAAAATCCATTTATGAAATGTATATGAGTATATTAATTTTTAGATTTGTGATTTACTATATAATCTCCAGAAGGAAAGTATGAGATACAGTGTTTATTTTTAAGATTCAATACAAATTACTTGTAATAAAAGGTAATGAATTTGCTTGGCATTATGGGTGTAAAAATTACATGCACTTATGAAAAACTTAGGTGTGTTAGGCTCTTACTTTTCTTTTGCAGGTCTTCATGTCACTGAGTTTCATTGCATAACTCAAAATCAAAAGCCAACTATATGCAAATATTCCTTGACCTGGAGCAACTAACTGTGTTTATACACAAATGAAAATGTTAGCAATGAAAGAAAGGCTATGAATCTTTGAGGTAAAAAGAGGCAAATGTGAGTGGAATTGTTTTTATCATGCTTTGTAATGTTTTGCCCTTTACATGTCTTCTTTTTTAAAAGCCTGAAAAGAATGACACTGAATCTGGCAGCCAGAGAATCAGACCAGTATTTGAAGATGATCCTGTTTTCCGACGGCAAACATCTTACCAACATGCAGCAGTCCACATACCGACAGATATTTATGAAGGCTGTAAGTAGCATGTGAACAAAATGATTTTATTTTTTAATAGTAAGTTCATTATTTGCATCCCATTCTTAAAACAAATAACCTCCAAGCTAAACTTTCATCTCCATTTTTAGTACAGGTTTGCTGTTATTGCCACTTTTACTTCTTTCACTAATACTTCAGAGATGTGCTCTCTTAGACATATGATTCATTTTATGAATTAGAAGGAACCATAGTTAAAGAGATCCATTTGGATTGAATCTGAGTTTCTCAAATGGAACTGGAGATTAAATGAAACTCTTACATATTCTAATTTTCTGATCCATTATTTCTCTATGCTGTTCTCATTTCAAATAAACAATTCTTGACAGCCCTTCCTTACATGCTGTTTGACCTCAGGCATACATGAGATATGAAAACATTTTTAAATTCCCCAAATCAGATACAGTTCAGGTAAATAACATGCTGTGTGGGATGGTAGTACCAATATTGCTGGAAGTGTATTTTTATAATTGCAGTAACAGACTTTAGCAGAGAATTTGCATACAGTCTTTCTAAACTGTGCAAATATATATAAGCATATACTGCTGAGGATTCTTTAATTGTATTTCAAAATTAAGTATTTGTCTTTCAAGATGTAAATAAGTACTTTTTCCTGTGCCTATCATCAAGCAAAAAATCTTTTCAAAGTGGCTGCATATTTTTAAAAAGAGGAAGAAAAAGTATATAGAATCCCTATTTTTAAGTTTTGATTTTTTTTTTTTTCAGTTTAGAGTCTTAATTTCAAATATGTGGTCTTTTACCTCTTTCAAAGTCTCATCAAGAGGAGAAAGACCCTAGTGTGACCCTGAGCTTTTTAAAATTCATGGACACAGTTGCGTGCAGCTTCCAGAAATGACACAGGGATAAAAATGGAAATGTCTGTATGATGGGGGAAAGAATCACAGTAACTTGTATTCCTACATGGTGTGCTTGACAGACAGACCTAGAGGATTATTCTGGGATTCTGGCTTTAATAAGTGCTAAAGCGCACCCTAATTGCAGGATTACATAGAACTGATGGGCCATTTCCTTTGCTTTTGTTTGAAGAGAATTGATACTTCACTGTTGAAACGTTATGTCATCTGACCTACAATTATTAGGATATTTGTAAACACCATGCGAACTGTGATATAAGATTGTCATCGTGACAGTCTGTGAAATGGTTTGTTGTTGTTTTGAATTAAAGATTTTAGAAGGTATTCATAAAGACACATATCCCTTAAAAATGAATGCTAGGTAATGTTGCTGTACAACCTGTCAACGTAAAAATGAAGGCAGGTTATGACTTCCATAAGAAATGTACAACTTTAGTATCTAATAAAATGAAAGTAACAGACAGAAATGTACAATTCTGGAGAGAGGTAACTGCATGTGCAACATATATGGTTCATGATTCTTTGGGTTTGGCTTTTATATTAATTACCAGATATGTGGAAGCCTAAAAAAATGTAATTCTGTGTCAGAAAAATCAGCTTGTTGTATGACTAGGTAACTTTCAGTTACAGATGGAGTTTTCAGAGATAACTGCATGAGAGAATACCTCAAAATCAAATCACAGATTTCCTATCAACAAAGACAAAATGATTACCAGGTTTTATTTTATAGTTACAAAGTTCATGTGTCATCTGAACACAGTGAACAGTTGAAATGTAGTAATTCAGCAAAAGATTTCCCAAGGTAGAATTCAGGTTTTTTTTCCTTTCGCAATGCAAGGAATTTTTATAACCCTAGAAAGACTGATAACGTATCTTGAACACTGTTTTCATTTTTCTTCCTGTTCACAGGAGCTAACCTGTTATTTCTTGATAGAGGTTTCAGTGTCCACTATAATAGGGAAAAGTTGTACACTTTAAAAATAGTATCTGCAATTCCTTGTCTGCATCACAGTCTGCTAGGGAGCATTTACAACACTGGTATGACAACAAATCCTTCTGAGAAACAGTGGATGAGACACAATTTACAACTTCTATTGCTTGGAAGCCAGTTGTTTTTTGGGGTTTTTCTTTGACTGAATTACACCTTGGGGAGCAGATTTTATTTTTGTCCTATATTGTATATGTTTTGTAGGATGCCAAGAGAAACAAAGATGTGCTCTTTGGATCTCATAGAACAATTTTCAATGACTGAATATTTGACTTACTTATTCTTCCTTGAGATCTGTTTTCACATCTATTGCCTCTTAGAGTAGCAGATTGTTGTCTCTAGGGGAGAGGGACAATTACTGTTAGAGCCACGTGCAATTTGAATTTTCATTTGGACATGTCAGTCGCACTTTGTCATGTTAATTAATTTTTTTCTGTATGAAGCTGGGAATTTGAGAGTCTCTGATTCTTAATCATAGAATCACAGAATCACAAAGGTTGGAAAATACCTTTAAGGTCTTAAATATGTTATCTATTAAAATCTGTCTTTCCTATTTAGGTTTCATTTTTATTACAATCATTTGTGAGTATATATGGTTTTTAAAATAGGAATCAAATAACAAATTTGTGTCCATTTTTGAAAATAGGAAGCTGGTTTGGCTAGTATTTCTGTAATGGTGCACCACCTATTTAAACTTGACAAACTAGTATTGGCTACCGAGTAATATTCTTTGGCTTCCTTCATGTATAGTGATTTGTAATTCCTTTTATTTCACAATAGAAATACATGATACATTATTACAAAATATCCATTTATTGCATCCAGGTTATTACTTTGCAGCTCATTTAATCACAGAAAGAAATATTATGAAAGTTGGTCGTTTGGGGTTTTTTTTTCCTTTTACTGGATCTGGTGCCAAAACCTATGCAGAGGCAGAGGGAAGTCTAGGGAGTTAATTTATTTGCCTGTTCTGGGATTGCAGTCCCACCACAAGAGAGTGCAATCCAAATAAAATAGACCCAAACCAGGATTTTAATTCAGTACTTTTCAAGAGTCCCATTTAGGTTTTGAAATAAAATCAATTTGCAGCTGAAAACAGAACAGACCCTCAGGTCGTCTTCCTACCATATGCACTGGGAATTAGTCATGCATCTCCTATTAGCAATAGCAGAAGTCTTATTTCTAAATCCTGGTTAAAACTACCCTGTTTATGCCTAAGCAGAATACAGGAACTTCAGGCCAGAAGTAAGAGGAAATCCCTGGCACAAAGCAAGTGGGGTTAATCTTCCCAGTGGATCCCACTACATGCCCTCACATCTGAGATCATAATGCTCCATCTTGCTCTAGGTGTGTGCCTGTACCAGTGTAGGTTTTAGGAAAAGTGTCAGGCAAAGCACACAAACAAGGTTTGCTTTTTTTCCCTGTGGTTATTCCTGCTTTACTTTCTCAAAATCAGAAATCTTGCTTTTATATGTTACTACTCGATTAGCATTCAAGAGCTGTTTAAAGTGTCAGCTTGAAAGTAATGTGTCGTGAACATGACAGCATCACTTTGAATATATTTGGACAGCTACCAGTAAGAAAAAAGGGCTTCCCCTGCTCAAGACACATTAAACCAGTCATAAATAGAGTTACAATTAATTGATGGTTCATGTATCTTAATAATCATAAAATATGCATACTCTTTGTTCATAGTCTCACAGCAGTCAAAATTTTTCTGCTGCTTAAAATTTTGTGTTTATTATGTATTATTTGATAGCATTTTTGGCAGTGAAGATAAATGTTGCATTTCTAGTAGTGCAACATACATGTAAATCAGTTATTGATAAAGTATTTTGACAAAGTAGCACTTAGCACTGGGGGGCAATCAAAACTTTTAGGAATAACTTGAAAACTTTGTGTTTGATGTTACAGTGATTTTTATCTTGACTGGAATAAAAATCTCTTTGACTGGGATTTTTTAAATTATGGACATTTTTTTCTTAGCTTGAGTATCTCAGGCCATCAGCTTGAAAAGAAGAAATATTCTTCAGAAATAGTGGTCTTGTGAAAGGTGATCATGCCTATGGTAGGGGATTGGAACCAGATAATCTTTAAAGTCCCTTCCAGCCCAGGCCATTCTATGTTTCTATGGTTATATGTAAATAAAAACCCCTAAGAAATGTTGGTAAATGAAACCATGAGAGTGAGAATATTCCTCCTCTAAAAAAAACCCAATTCAAATAAACTAGGTAAAAGCGCATTGTCATTCATTCATGAAAGGTCTTATGTGTGGATAATAAATACAATTTATTCAGGAATCAAGATATTGATAATGTATTGTTATATGCAACACACTTTTATTCCTTAAATTAATTGGCTCAACATATTTTAAGATTAATTATATTTTTGGTTATAGCTGAGACACTGAAGCTATTCACAACTATTTTTCTCATGGTTTATTCTAAGGGGTAAATAAATAGTGCAGGTTTACTACAGCTGAGATTGAAAAATGATTGTTTCTAGTTTGATTTTGTGTGTGTTCACACCTCTAAATTTGGAAGTAGATATCTATATCTTGTGCAGATGGCATGCGAGATTACTTTCTTCTATTTTTTTTTTTTTTCAATATTCTTTATTATAATAATCAGTGAGTTATTTGTGAAAACATATAATGAGTGAAGTGGACCTATAAATGATTTTTCAGTGTCAGCCCGTTTTAAATACCAAACACTATGTCTTGGGGTAACTATAAAGCAAATGTTAGTTGCAGCTAAGTCCCTAAGTACTGCCTCGCTGGTTCAATATTAAACCTGGAAGCAAAATACTGATGCAGAAGCTTAAGTAAAGAACTCTAGGGTCGGTATTGCTTTTTACATTCTGACAATTATAGTGTGGTTTGATTTTCTTTTCCCCGAAGTAGCTTGCTAAAGCTCTCTGAACTAAATTCGTATTTAAATAAGCAACAAGAAGTATCTTTTCTAAATTGATGAAAAACCTTGTTTGCTTTGTCCAGAAGGCCAAACAATTTGAATAGTATCCTTCATCATGAAGAGGTACTTATATTTTGGTGCTGGGATTACATTAGTTTCATTGGATGGATGGTTTAGCATAATTCAGATGAAGTCAAGCTGACAATGACTTCTGTCTAAAGCCATCAAAATTTAATATAATAAGGTAGGATAAAGATGACTGTTTGGTAGACAACGTTATTTTATTACCTCCATGACAGACTAATTTGATTAGGTACATGCTATTTTGAAGATACAGCTGTAGTAAGGAATTATCAATGTAGATTTAAAGCAACCTGCCTAATAACGATGCATGACAAAAATGACATAATACAATATTCTCAAGCTGAATATTTGAGAATAGATTTTGGCCTGGAAAGTTTGTGCAAGACTAACTAACTGTTAAATGTGACTTAACATTCTTAATGGGAAATGAAATAGTGGCAAATCTGAAATAAGACATACTTCTGTTATAATTCCAGGTACTATTCCAGATTTTCCTTGCCTTGCCTTAAGATATTTGAATAGGATTTTCAAATGTTTCTGCAAAATAAAAAGCAGAATTTTCATTTTCAGAAGTAAATTTAGAACATAAATGCTATAGATTTTAATAGAGACACACTTGTCTGAACACAAATTTCTACTGGTCTTTTGGAATATTCTACCTCTGAACCGAAAGATGTTTATTTGAAGTTAATCAAGGGTTAACTATTTAAAATCAATATGACTGTTTTTATTTGTTACTTGGTATGCTTTAGTGTGGGAGCTGACTGAAAGACAACTTCATGGGATTCTTGACACTTAACACTCAATAGAATTCCCCGTGAAGACCACAAAACAAACTGCATTAACCTTTACTTCCTTTTAAATGAAATAAAATATATCAATATTTATTTTCCTATTTCTTTAAGTCTAGGAAATGGCTAATTTACTTCCTTTTGTTGTTGTTGTTTATGCTCTTTTTAAAAAGGAAACAAACCAAAAGAATATTGAGTTTGAGTTTTCAATAAAACAACAGGGCTTGAGGCATAGACCTAACCAAAGGCTGTGAGCTTTTTTCACAGTGACAATGATGCCTTGGGGACCACCAACTAGTAAACTTTCTATGTTATGTCATTCCTCTTGTAACCAGCAGTTCATCTATGTGGATCTCTGATGTGATACAGTCTTCTTATTCAAAGAGTGTGATCTCCTACTTGTTTAATATTTTTATTATCATGGTGACTTGTGAAAAGCCATACCAGAAGCCAAACTTGTGATACCTGGTTAAACTGGTGTCTTAGTTCAAAGGGGAGAACTAAGATATCTATGTTGGCCAAGAAATAATCCCTCTCTTTTAAATTTAGAAAAAAAAAACTTTAATTAGAAAAAAGAAATATATATGAAAGGATAACAGTTCTTAACCACAATACACACATATATATATCAAGAAAAGAACCAAACAACAACAATTTGTAATAAACCAGTCCACCTCCAAACAACAAGGCAAACAGTCAAAAAGGTCCTTTTGGCTACCCCCAAAAGAAGGGAAGATGCAATTATA
>JAWWEE010000040.1:8929846-8946433 GCA_035221455.1 Xenops minutus
GCTAGAGTTGTTATCAGGACATACATATTCATTACGTCCTTTGTTAAATCTCTTTATCAGCACTAGGCGTTGGCTCCCAGCTTTGGAAGGAATTCCAACTGACTTTTGAAACTATAACAACTGGTCTTTACAGTGTGATTTCAGCAAAATAGAATACCATACAGTGAAGTAACTTAGAGTGTCTTTGATTTTGAAAACGTGTAGTTTAGACAGAAAGATACCACATGTGGTTGTATTCAGTTTCTTTTCCCAAACCGTATAACACTAATTTGCATAGTTTTTAAAAACAAAAAGTGTGAAAATACTTTTCTAGTAAATTGAATGCTGATTATCATTGTTATTCGGTGTAGCTGCTTCTCACTTCAGATTTCTTGACCATCAATGTGCTGTGCCTCCAGCATTATCTTGGACTTTATAGCATGTCCTGGGATTCCAATGTCTGTTGGGCCGCTTGACTCAGTAATAAATGTTTAAGCTGTGCATACTGCCAAAGTCTGTTTTGGAGACCAGGTGATTGCTGCTGCTCCTCAGATCCCTTTCCATTCCTTTTGCAGTGTTTTTTCTCTTATGCACAGCTTGGAATAGCAACTAGTATTGAATCCTCTTGTACCAAGAGGGAAAAGTTGGCTCTGCAGTAAGATTGACAGTGTTCTTATGGTAAAAATAGCTAATGGTGGCCTTTGGATTTGTGCAATATGGACAGCAGAACACTGAATATCAGTACATCTTTATCATTTGACATATTAAAAAATAAGGCAATTTTAACAGCCATCCTGAGGGAGTCATTGGTTCTGGCCTGTGCAATTCTCCCTGTGTGGAAAACCAATGCAAGGATGCTTTATCTCATAAATTATGACATAATTAAGGATTCTTTATGTCATATTAGCTTTGAAAAATAGGTTGATGAGGGGTGTATAAATTGCCCAAACTTTGTATTGGTCCTCAAGGAAGGGAAAATGTCACCTCAATCCTTTGATCAGCTGCATCACCTAAAAGCCTCTGCTGATGTGAGGGTTGGCTGTTGTGTTCTCAAACCTGCTCTACAGCAAGGGAAGATCATCAGGAAGCTACTCGGGCATTCTGCAAGTGTAATTCCACAGTATGTAAAAGTCTTTCATTCAGGATTCACAGGAATTTTTCTATAATTACTTCTTCTGAACTCTTTTCCGATATCTATAAGGCAGAAATAGTTGCAACATTTGCAAGCTCAGAATGAAAAGAAATAGGTGTGTTTCAGTACCTCAAACAAATAGATATAGTGAATTAAGTTGACTACTAGGAAAAAAAAATAAAGTGCTTGAAGTAATTAATATGTAATGAGAAATTACCAATTTGTGGGAAGCAGTTCATGAAAAAACAATAAAAGATGTTCTGTCTAAAGGAGCTTGTACCCTACTTTAGATGGAAGTGTTAGAGATTTGGAATATTCCTTGGTTACCCTGAATCTGTCAATTTTATTTTTTTCCTCCTCTTCTCAAACAACACCTTATTTTGTACTCAGTTTTAATTTCCAATGCAGTGTGTTGAGAGGAAGGAGAGGAGAAGGGAAGGGGAGCTGTGGCCTATCCCCTTTTTATTCTTTCTCTGTTCTCACACAAGCTGCGAGCTCTGCTCTGAGCTCTGATCTGGCACCCTCTGTAACCCTGTGCAGAGCTGTAGAAGAGCAAATGTGACTGTACAGGAATTTCTGTCCCCACCTCTGTGCCCCTGTGGCATTTGATAGCGTTGTCTGGGCTGAAAGTTCACATGCATGGCAAAACTTGTGCGAATCCTCAAAGAAGAGGATAAGGTGATTTAAACCCAGTAATATAATATAAGCTGCATAAAATAACCAACATATATGGCAAAGAACAAGGGCCTTGATGCATACGTAGATAGATTTTATGCACACAAAAATAATATTTTAGAATTAGAGGAGTTTGTTTATTCTTTACTCAACCCACACCAATTATGATGAATTGAAATAAAGTATCTGCTGACTGTCCATTTCTTCACTATGGTAATGTGAAATGTTTTGTATGGAACCATCTCTCTGCTCATTACATTTTTAGAAATGTCTTGTTTTGTCTTGGGTTTAATATCTAAAAGGTTTAATATGCTTATTATCAAGAAAGTTCTGAAAAATTCCCCCCTGGAAAGAAATCTAATTTTCAGCTTTGCAATATTAAAACAAAAAGTTTGCTTTTTGTGAAACGCATTATTAAAAAGTTTGCCCTCACCTTTCAGAATGTCTTGTATTTCTAGCCTGTGATACCACAGCTACAAATTTCACTCTGTTGATGGCAGCCTAGCTATGAGTTATGGTTTTTTTTTTAACTTCCACTGGTTAAAAATTATATGCCTGGGTTATTGCACTTTATGAGACTTACATGATGAATTCTTAGAAATCTATGTTCTAAAAATATTTCATTCATTTGATTCTCTGAGAACAAAGGGAAATAGAGTTGTTAAATTATAGGTGTGCAGGAGATAAAAATTAAGGTTCAAAGTATTTTATTTTGAAAAAATACTAACCATGATAGATGATATATTAAAAAGAAAGGTAATAAGTCTGGGTACTGTTGGAAGTATCCCTCTTGATAAATTTATTTGGATTGCTTATCAAGAAACTGCTTGTAAAATCAGCATTAGATTAATAGATTGGAATACATCTCCTCTACTATAATTTTAGCATGCGCATTATCATATTGTCTAATATTGTAGTTATTACTTTTTTTAAAGGAGTATCATCCTTAGAAACAATATGTTTAGTTTTAGGTTTGAAGTGAGGAAGAAAGATAAGGAAAGACTGGGAACAACATTTTGTAGTCATATATGGATTTGAATATTCTTAGAGGATGGCTTTCTGTGGATATGTTAAAACTTTGCAGTCTTTTAAGTTTGTAACAACATAAAAAATGTAATTGAAGGACGTGATTACTATTTCATTATTTATTACTACAGGCTCAGTGATTTGATTGGTCCACTTCATTCTTTCTGCCATGTGAATTCATTTCCAGTCTTAGCTATTAGGAAGGAATAATGCATATTTTAATAAAAGGGTGTTTCTCTGGCAATGCATAAATCATAGATTTCCCCCCATTATTTGGATTATATTTTGTGACATTTCGACAGTGTAGTTTGAATATAGTCATCTCTATATGTGTGTTTCATCTCTGTATATGGATATATAAATATATGTATAAAGATATTTAAATAATACTGCTGAATTACTTAAAATTCATACTATTCTTAAATGTCCATTTGAGGATCAATTATGATATCTTCTCTGTGTACCATTTAAATGTCTTTCCTCAAATAATTTTAAATTCATGTCAGATTACTATGTTTTAATGGTCTTGTATAGTGTACAAATATCTTAGTTGCTTCTCTGTGTCGGAAGTTGTTTTACACCAAATTAGCTATGGTTATTTCTCCATCTGACTCCAGTTCATTCCAGATTTCCGTTTCCATCAATGGTAACACATTGGTTTTATTGTGTTTCCATACTACCCTCCCTGCAGTCTCTCAATCCTTTAGTCTGTGCTTGCCTACTTTTCCCCTGTTAGTATGAAGCTCAGCCCTAGAAATTATTTCTCTCTCTTAACAAGCATTGATTTGAAAATGGTGTCCAGCTCTGAGTGAAACTGTTTTACTTCAGATTTGTGTCTTATAAACAGAAAATCCTAAAATTCACCTCACAGAACCAATCCATAAAATAAACATTTACTTTCATGACCTTCTCATACACTTTTTCCTTTCTTTTTGATAATGAGGAAGATAAATATTAATTCTCCTTGAGAAACTGATGTGCAGCTGAATAAGCAGGAGTATAGTCCCTTTGAAATCCTTTCTGGATATTTTCTATCTGGCACATGATGCAAATTGCAATTCTTTGGATTAGATCTTGTCTTCAATTATTCTAAAAAGTTACCACCTGGTTTTTCTTTTACTCTTCATACAAATCATACACTATTTTTTCTCACACACATGAGATTTTTATCTTTTAGTCATCTGATTCACAGTTTGTTCCTCTGATCCTCTGGTTCAGCAAACGTGCATTTCTTCAGTCCTCTGTCTTGCTTTATCATATTTAGGATTTTCCTGTTTTTTCAAAGTGTATATCTAGCAATTTTTCATATTCCTGTTGGGTACTATTTCATAAATAACTCTTGTCATACTTCTGCCTAAGATAATAGATATCTTGCAGCCTTGGCATCCTGTCACCTTCAGACTCCCCCTGGAGTCCCCTCTCACTTCACGCCTTCTCTTTTGTATATTGCTTCTTTTACTGGATATAGATCTTTGAAAATAGGTATCAACAATTCTAAAAGAATATTCATTTATGCCTTTTTCTATAAAAAAATTCATCAGTTTTATCTTAGAAGGATAATTTTCAATGAAAAAAAATGTACTAGGGCAAAACCCTGAACATTACCCGATGCATATGTTTCCATGGAATTCCTGGGTTAGTTGAATGAAATGGAACAAAAAATGTGTCATAAAATGCATTTTTGCTTGAAATATGTGTTTCTTAGCAGGACTTCTAAGTTCACACAGGACATTTTGTTGAGACCATTCCCTGCCCTTGCTGTTGGAGCCAGCCCCTGCCTGTCAGAACTCCTTCAAGTAAATGCTCAATTTTTCAACCAAAAAAAAAAAAAAAAAAAAAAAAAAAAAAAAAAAAAAAAAAATTTTTTTTTTTTTTACATGCCCAAGCATGTATTTTAAAATGAGACTTTTCCACTAATCAGCATGATAATATTAATTACTTCTAATAAACAAGGGCACACTTCTCATTGCAAATCAACTTTCAGCTTGCAAATTGTTTATTTCAATGATTTTGTTTTTTACATTTACACACACCACCCTGTAAAACAGTTATCTGGATAACTGGTCATTGTATAGGAGCATTTTGTGGTAAGCTATTTGCAGGGGTTTTTTTTTTACTTTTTGGCCTATTCCTGTGAAAGGCTCTGTGTTCTTCATATCCTTCTATTTTCACTAGTAGTTGGAATCACTCAGGCCCATTCAGGTCAGCACCTTACTTTCTGTTGTTGAAAAACAATACATAGTTGCTGACTAGGAAAACAGTGAGAAAGGGGGGAACCCCCAAATCTAAACTTTGGCTTTCTCAGTTGGCAGCTGAAAATCCAAAGCGCACTTGGGTAGCCCAGTGTGATGGGTATGGCAAGTGACAGATCATTCAGAGCTGAAGGAAAGACGATAATGAAATCTTAAATTAGAAAATTTTCCAAAACAAGCTGACAATATGGTTCAAAACAACTTAAAAAAAAAATAAATCCATAGAGGTTGTCAAAGAAGAAGAAGAAATAAAGATTGGTCATGCAAAAAGGCAATTACATCCTTAGAGCTTTTCAATTCAGACGTTTACACTTTACCACATGAACTTGTTTTCAGAGATGCCTGAAGTTTCACTGGTTAGCTCCGTGGAGGTCCAAAAAGATTACAAGGGTCAGTAGGTACACTGTGTTTTTCCTATATAGATTTTTGTAGCAACACCGTTGCAGTAGCAGATGCTTGTCCCATGGACCGGGGGTTGGAACTACATGGTCCGTCATATGTCCATTCTAACCCAGACCGTTCTGTGATCCTGTGATTCAATTTATATTCCTGTGGTTCTTTACGGAAGAACAACACTTATATTGCTTGTTAGAAATAACCAACTAAACAAATAGGATTATATGAACTTATTCACAGTTAAAACACTTTCTTGGGTCTGTAGAAAATAAATGCTGTAAGAAAGGCATATCATAGGGATTTACTGAGCTGAGGGGTGCCAGGAGATGTTGATTTAGTATTTCCTAGTACTTTTTCTTGTTGGGATAAGAGGAGGCTTAGTTGTTTGTGCTGTTATTTTGCTTTATTTGAAATACAAACCTCAGAAATCAACACTTTACTGTGTATCCAATTGAAGTTTCTGCATAGTCAGCCTGGACATACCAAATACTTGTTTTCTACATTTCTTCAGTGTCATTTAGTTGAATCCAAATAGTAGTGCTCAATTCCATGAACAGTATACTGAATATCAAGTACTGTTCATTTTGTTCCTAATTTGTTAAGGCTCCAAATAAGAACATTCTGGAATCACAGAATCTGCCAAGCTGAAGGGACACACAAGGATCATCGAGTCCGACTCCTGGCCCTGCACAGGACCATTCCCAAGAATTAACACCATGTGTCTGACAATGTCATCCAAACGCTCCTTGCACTCTGTCAGTCTTGGTGCTTTGACCACCTCCCTGAGGAGCCTGTTCAGTGCCCAGTCACCCTCTGGGTGAAGAATCTTTTTCTAATATCCAACCTAAACCTCCTCTGACACAATCTCAGGCCATTCCCTCGGGTCCTGTCACTGGTCACCACAATGCAGAGATCAGTGCCTGCCCCTCCTCTTCCCTTCACAAGGAAGTTGTAACTGCAGTGAGGTCTTCCCTCAGTCTCCTTAACAAACCTCCTGCCATGGACCATGTTGTCCATAGTTCCACCCAATCTGGCACAGAACATTCCCACGGATGGGGCATCCATCACATCTCAAGACAACCTTTCCCAGTTCCTCACCACCCTCACAGTAAAGAATGTTTTTCCTAATTTGTAATCTAAACATGTCTACTTTTGGCTCTCAGTTTTGCTTTCTGTAGTTCAGAGGAACTAAGTTTTACCTTCTGCTTATCCAAATGAAAGTGTTCCAAAATTGATATGTCGATATCAATACAAGGTATGTTTAATGGAGAAATGACTTAACAATGAGTCAGATCCAGGAGATACAGTGCAGTGGTTCCTCTGACTGATATTTCTGATACTGTGAAACAGAAATCTGGCCTCTAAGAGGATTGTGTTGTCTATGAAATACTGTCTGTGGTACTGCCTGTGACACTTTCTCACATAACTCCATGACAACTGAGTTCTGAACTAACATTATCAATGAATTTGAAGGTTATGATATCTGTCATTGGTAGTTATGAGGCACCACTAGATTTCTATACAAATTACTAAATATTTGTTTTAATGTCTAGTAAATCCAGTTAATCTCAGTACTGTAACGATAGCTTTCATTATAATTTGTATTACCTATGCATTTTAGAATGGTATGTTCACAGGCACAAAGAAAGCAGATATAACAAGTAGGGTAAAACTGCAATCCTGCAAGGTCCTCATCTACAAATCATATTTTGTCGCAGTGTCACACTAAATCTCTCAGATTATTGCATATCTTGCAAGACTTTTAGTGTACCTTTACTGATTTTTCAGCTTTCTAAGCAAGTGACATTGCTTCGCCTTCTTTCACAGTATGTGGCTTGATCTGAATTTTCATTTTGTCAGTATTTTTCTCAGCAGTAATTAAAGGTCAAGGTAATAGTTTATCTTAACATGTTCTCAACTGGGATATTGCACTAAATCTGACTTTATAAAGAAACGTAGGGATGTAGATACAATGAAATTATTAATTAGCTCAAATTCTCTTTAGCTTGTTGAGTCAGTGTACTGATTTTATTTGAACTAGGATTTCACCTAGAACATCTAAATACTAAAAAAAAGATGCTAGTATTTTTATACTATTTATATATATTATACAGTTTTCCTATGAATATATAATATATTAAGAAGTGTAATATAGTCAATAATTCAAAGTATATGAAAAATCAAAGTACTAAAATAGTGTTAAAATAACATATTGCTGTTAAATTTTGGATGTTTTGTGAAAGTAAATTAATAGGGAAATCAAGTGACTTCCTGTTCACAATTTATACATGAGAAGGAATTGTGTCCTGAAGAATCCATTTGTTCCAGCTTGAATGTAATAGTGTGGACAGTGAATAAATGAGATTCCATTGAAGGATGCCTGCTCTATATTTAAAAGAAATAAGCTGAGAGATAGAGAGTGTCCCTACTTAATTATTTCTTTATTGACTTTAAATTTCATTCCCTGCAGTTCTCACCAGCATAAGAAATTTATATTACGTAACCAGAATTATTATTTTATTTTTTTTTTTAGCTTTGCAAATCTTAGTGCACTGTCAAAATGATGTTTTGACATATAGGCTAGATAGTTGCAATGTTTATTGTTAGGTCAACAGATATAGATGGTTGTTGGCTTGATTTTAATCATAGAGATTTTATCTGAAACAACAATTTTATTTTATTTTTGCTCACATGCAGGGAAAATGGTATGATGTTTGATGATGAAGTAGAATTAGTCCAGATATTTGAGCAAATACGTTTGCTAGTGAAAAAGGATGTGGTATATCACTTTGTTTTTACAATTATGTCAAGTTTAATGAATAGGAGCACTTGTTTTTCTTGGCTCTGTCATGCTTTTGTTTTTCAGATAATAACTTAAAAAAAATCTTGTAATTCTTATCTTGTTGACAAGGTGGTAGATACAGTTGTACATAAAAGTGCCTGTTTGTGGCATATTTATCATCTCACTAGCCATAATGCATTTTTCCCTCTTATCCACTCTCTGTATGTACCTCAGTGCTGATTTTAGCTTGTTCTCTGTGCTCTGGTTTTGAAAAAAAAGCAAAAAATTGGAAAAAAAAATAGTGGTTGATCTTAGATGTGGGAATGTTTTTCACAGTTTATTCATGTTACTTCTCTGATTTTTCTAAACTTGACTCTTTCTAGTAGTCCTTGAAAAATGTGAATCTCAGTTACCTGTCTGCCCTCAACAAGCTCCGTGAGGTTGAGGAGTCACTGCTCATCTCTTGTTTATTTTTAAAATAATAATGGTTATCCCTTATCTTGTGAAAGCTTGCAGTGAAATTAGAAAGATACCTGACATTAGGTAGCATCTGTTCTTAGGTTAAATATTTGTAATATGTGAATTAATGACTTTGTTAAGAATTTTGGTAATGCAAAAGGTATCTGTATTTTCTCCATGCATTTGGATATTGAATTATGTAGGGAGTATGAGGCTGACAGGTTGCAAGACTGACTGTGGTAACAGTCTTGATAACCAGCAAAAAATCTCTTTGCACTGTTTTTTGGTTATTTTGTTTTGTTATTTGTGTGGGGTTTCTTGAGGATGAGCCCAGAAAATCGTGTCTAGTCTTTTAGACTGTGTGCTGTCCATGGATGTCTGAGGCCATCCAGGTCTAATAGAAAGTCACAGGATAATAGTCCCTTACCACTAGCTTAAGTGAAAGGTGAAATGGAAACATTTATTTTCCAGATGAGACATTGATTTAGTAACAGCTTTCTATTACTGAAAATTGCTGATATAGAAGTTAGCATTTTCCCCTCTTTGAAGCAGTCTGGTGTGTTCAGAATGAGTTACACGCTCCAGCAGCTAAAAGGTGTTTGACTCTAATAAGAGGCTTTCTAGTCAAAATATGGACTACACTTACAGGGAAAATAAAATCACAGTCATTATTGTTTAAGAGTGTTCTTCTTTCCTTTCTCTCTCTTTTTTTTTTTTTTTTTTGTTTGGTTTAGTTTTGGGGTTTTTTGTTGTTTTGATTTTTTTTTAATTGTTGGGGGGTTTTGTTTCTTTTTCTTTTATTTCTTTGGGATTTTGTTGTGGTTTTTTTGTTTTGGTTGTTTGGTTTGGGGTATTTTTCTTCTCTTTTTGTTTTCTCTGATATGCAGGGAACATGCAAACTCTGGAAAAGGTAAGAAAACAGATGTTTCCTTATGATTTTCCAGTACAACATTCATATATCTCCAGTTATTACTGGTTGCTTTATGAAGAGTTTTGTTGTATGTTTTGGCAAAACTTTGTTGCTTCATTGTAGATATGATTAAATAGTTCTTCTTCCTTTTACAATATTTATTTTAAGGTATTTTCTACTGTTCTTTCCCTATGGAGTTATCTTGTTCTGTAGAAGCTAAGAAAGGGAGAGAGCAGTGTCAAAATGGGACTCTTCTTCAGAGAATGGTAACTTTGTAAAGTGTCTTGGATTGTTTGAAACAGCAGTATTGAAGTGTGGTAAAATACACAGTGCATAAATATACATAAATATATAATAAATGGATTTGAAATTCTAAAGAATATAAGAAAAATAGTACAGCATATATTGCTTCAATTTAATGTTATATGATTTGATATGATATACTATAATATAATTAATATAATATATATTGTTTGTGTATAATCCAGTAAGTAACTTCTTTTGTTCATGTAGTTTTTTCTTTCTGTGGTCTCTGAGAAATTCTTTGCACATTTTTTTCAGCAGCGGAATACTGGAATTTAACATCACCATCAGGGAAACAGGAGGCTAAAAGATGCAGTAACATGATTGCGATTATAACAGAAGCAGAGAGAAAATAAATCTGAGACTGTAAAACCTGAAGTTCTGTGTGCTGGTAAACAGCCTTTGTCAGATCCAGCTTGAAGTTAGAGCAGAATTTTCACATAAAGTAAGAAAATGGGAGCGAGGAGTTGAGGAGTTTTTTGGTTACTTGCTTAATTCCTAGACCAGTGTTGATTCTTAATGTAAAAGATAATGTTTTTATTAACATTTTGATTTATTCAATCTTGAAAAATGGAAGACAGCCTTTTTTCCTACTCAAAGAATATGTAGATCCCTTTAGTCTACCTTAACACAAAGCTCTGAAAGGCTCCTCCTTATAACAACAGCAGAGAGACTTTCTATGGTAAAAAATGCTTTATGAGAAATTCTCTAATGAGCTATCTGGCTCCTTTCTAAATACATATCTATGTATCTTCTATGGAAAAAATAGCTGGTAAACAAAGACTTGAGGAGCATTTACCTTCTATGCTGAATTTCGCATTTTTTTGTCATAGTTGCTCAGCTTAGAGATATTTAACTTTTTCAGTTTTCTATTCCAATTATTCCCAGATATCATTCATTGAAAACATTTTTATAATGCATTTTGCTGAAACACTATGAACCTCTGCAGAGTTGCATAAATTAATGATAATCAGAGAATTAAAATTCTATGCAGTACACAAGTCAAACTTGTTGGTGCTCTTTCTAAAGAACTAGTTTATATAAATTTATTCAAAAGTGCAGTTCATGCATTTTTATATGTTAATTATTTTATATTTTTGTGTAGTATTTAAAAGACTAAGACAAATGTAAGACTTTTTTTTTTTTAATATCTGACTGAGTTGAGTTTTCATTTGAAAACAAAGTTTGCCTTTTCCCTTTGTAAAGGAGTGTTTTTGACTAACGTTAACAGAAATTTTACACACCCACAAAAATACGTGGGGAAATTGCATCCTTCAAAATAAAAAGCACACAATCAATCTCCCAAACTCTTAGCAATGCATCAGAAAGCATTCTTCAAATGCACTTCAAGAGTATGGATTTGTCTCAGCTTTGTAAATTAGTAATGGGATTAGAAGTATCAGAAGGCTGTTTTCATCATGTGGCAGGTTTTGAAGGACTTCTCTACTAGTGGATTTTTTTTTTTGAAACCTGACCTGACAAAACCTCTTTTCATCTCAGATAGTTATGTGAGCTATTGGTGTCTTATAGATCTCCCCAAGAATGACAGGAGAAGAGCCAGAATCTGGCTTTAGCTAATATATAAAATCCATTAAGAGATGATTCATTCCTGCCTTTGCTACTTCTATGCTGTCAGTTTTCAGTACTGACAAACGCAGTCCTAGATTATATGTAGGAAGATTGAAATTATTTTTTTTTTCATTTAGCTGCCAGAAAATATTTTTAAATTGCATAATAATAAATAGACAATAATAGGAAGATTCTCTTTTCGTAGTATAAGGGTTCTCGGCAAGTATCATGGACTTTTTGCTTCAATGAATGAAAAAATGTACTAAAATCCCATTTTAAAGAGAAAAGAAAAAAAAAACCCCTCCTTGATTTGCAAGAACATGTTTGTAAAGTTAATGATAAACGCATTAGTCAAGTTCTCTCAGAAGCCCTGATTAACTGTTAATTTAACTATCCATATCCCTTTCATGTTACCCATAAAAGAGTACTTCTGTAATGGTCTCTTTCTAGTCATTCTTTTGAAATATCATAGATAACTCATTAAATATTGAAACAAAACTTGAACAATCTTTCTAAGGCAGCACAGAGTTAGAAGTTCCCTCCAGCATTATTCATATTTCAGAAAAAGTTACACCCTGATTGAGGGCAGCTTTAAATCTGACATGATGCAGCAATGACTTAAGATTTATCACTTTGCCTATATCTTACCCTCATATGGTAATACCCTATGCATGCTTTTATATAGCAGATAAGGAATATTGTAACTCATGAAGAGAAGATTCAGGTTTCTGTTGATATTTATGTCCCTAAATCCCTGAAAGGAATGGTTCCTGTATATCAGGAATGGGTGTGAACACCACATTTAAAAATCTCTTTGTTTATGTATTTCAGGGAAAATTCAGTTTTCCAGTGCCATAGGCTGTTTCCTCCCTGATGATTATATGGTGCAGGTTAATTCAGTTTCAGTCTATTATTGGTGACTAGATATTAACATCATGCATTTGAAAGAGCCAATTTATATGGAGTGATACTTAGGAATAGGGATGTTTATTTTCCTCAAAAGGAAGGAAGAGATTACTTAAATTATGCCATTTCAGCAGATTCAAAAAAGCTTAATTTTGATCAAAACAGTTTGTATCATAGATCCATTGCCAGGAACTGAATGAGAATGTAGATGTCATTGAGAGGGTGATTGGTGTCAATTATTTCATTTTCAGGCCTATACAGATGGTTCTTGGGGTGATTATGCCAAAAGCCCTGCAACAACAGACAAAATCCAAAACCTAATCATGATACAAGTAAGGATAGATGTGAGAATAAAGATGTGCCACAACTGCGTGTCCTGAAAGACTCAGGAATTATAAAGTTTTACATACCTTCACAACAAACCTTTACCAAAATTAATTAAAAAAAAAAATCAACATTCAAACTGCCATCTTACAATTTTGTTAATTCTATTAAAAACAAACAAACAAACAAACAACAGATTCCTTTTTTCTACCCCAAACCTCTGAATGTGGTGGTTTTAGTAGTAATAGCATTATTTTAACATTTCTTGAAGTTTAGGGTACTGGAATGGGATTCAGGATTTTAGGGGTGTTTGCCTACATGTTTGATGCAGCTGCTCTGTTCAAGTTAAGCTCTTTGTTTGCTGAGTCTCCATCAGGCTAGATTACTGAAATGGTCCTGAGCAGGTTGAGCTGCAGTGAATTGTGGTAACCCAATGCCACACCACTTGTTTTTCTGACTTTATGAATACCTACTGCTCTTGTGATGTATGTTGCACTCATTTTTACTCTCTGGTTGTTTTGGTTTTGGTTGGTGTTTTTTGTTTTGTTTTTTTTTTTTTTTAATCCCTGTAGATGTACTCAGCAGCTCTACTTGTACAAGCATCGTCTTTGAACATCAATGGCTGTCTCATGTGCAATGACACTAGTACTGAAGTACATCTGGACCTTTCTGCTTCTGTTTTTTTAAACTGTAAGAAGGTGCACCTTCTAAGAGAATTTTCAGTCAGATAAAATCCCATTCCTACTACCCATGTCATTGAGGTTATCTGTTTCTATCCACAGATCTTTCAGACCATGAGTCTTCATTGACATGGCTTTTTAATTTCATGTCATTAGTATAAACCATTACAAAATACTGAAACAGTACTTAAAACTGATCATTTACAAACTTCATTTTTAATGTCTTCTTAACCCCATATTAACTTTACTAGCTTTCTGATGCAGTCTACATTTATTGTATCCCTCTTCACGCTTCACTTTACCTAATGGTTGTTCTGTGTACATGACTTGAAATGTTTTCGTGGATGATTTGAACTGCATTCTTCCTCCACATCTCTCAACCATCAAATAAATATTTAGAATTAATGTATTACTCTGGTGTCTTATATCTTACTTTCCCTTCATCCTTCTGTTTTTCCTTTTTCACTGTTTATTCTAAAAGCATGCATTATAGGACTCCTGACTACTTGAGTCACTTCTTCTTCCTGTTTCTTCATAGAGTGTATGTCCTGTAGTCATGTAGCACTATGGTATGACTGTTAGAAATTCACAATTCCTTTCTTTCAGAATTTAGTAATAGAGATTACCTATTCCCTTGGTTGTTAAGCAGTAAGTTTTTACTTCTCTTCAGTGTTGTGTACTCTATTTCTGTATCCTCATTTACAGTAGCTAAGAATCTGTATCAATGTGAAAAGGAAAAACAGAGAAGGAGATGCTGTTGGAACTGCAGCTACTAGTAGACAGTAAAACTTCAGTTGTAATATATTTGCCAGCTTTTATTTTTACTTTGACTTAATAGCCTTTGGCACAATTATCACACCCAAATCTTTTCTTCCCTATGCCAAGCAACCTTGTTTGTTCTTCCTGTAGGGAGCCCTCGGAGAGTTACATCCACACTTGCAAATTAGAGTAACACCATTGAAACACATTTGAAAGAAGGCAAGCTGTGGTTAGAATATCAAATCCATCTATTGAATGGAGCTGTCTGAATGCATGCTCTTCACTATAACAATAAAGTAATCCGCCTTTTGCAGGGACCACTAAGCACCATTGCAATAACCACAGGGAAAATATATATCTAGAATATTTATTCAGGTATATATTGCAACTTACTTTCTGATAGCTTGTATTTGCCAATGTGCTAACTAAGCATTCTGTTTAAGCATGATTCTATCCATGGAGAGGCAATTGAGCAGGGTGATTTCTCAAGCAGTGTGTTATTTAGTATTTTATAAAGCTACATGTATACTTAACCTATCCATGGCTTTGTTCTTTCTGCTGTTTGTGCTTTAATACCCACTAGGGCACTACATAATAGCGAACTCTGATTTTTTGGATTTTTTTTTTTTTAATTATCTCCATTGATTTTTGTTTTGTTTTGTTTTTAAAGAAACAAAACAACCAGAAAGTCAGCTGTGTTTTAGATGGCACTGACAGAGAACATGTTTGACAGTAAACTTAACAGAATGAATCTATACATCATCCTGAACTGTGAACCATTTTATGGAAGCCATTAATGAAAAGGCTATTAATGGACAACAGTTTTTATCTTTAGGAGGCAGAATACATTCTGTTTCTCAGTAAGCAGAGGAGCTGCCTTTCATTAGCTGGATTAGTGAAAACATCTAGTTCTGGGACATAATTTTGATCAGGCACAGTATCACTGCATAAAGTGTGTTTTTTGGTGTTACAAAATTTCTTCAGCAAGAGTATATTTGCTATTTGGTGTATTCTACTTGGATGAGATGCATTTTCACACAATTTAAAGATGAGAAAAGCTGCTTGAATTTTCCTGAGGGCAGTATATTTCACTGCCCACTTAAAGTAATTGTTACTGGGATGGTTCATAAAACACTTAACTACATCGCAGAAGAGCCTCATCTGAAGGTACTGTTTAAATAGCTTTGCATGTCAACCACTTTATGCTGGTAAGGATCTTCCTGTTATTTCTACTTCATAGTCAATCTAGTATTTTTATTGCTATTATGCCAATAATTATTGATCACTTAGTCATTCAGCATCATTCTTTAGGGCTAGTATAAATGAAGATGCAAATCAATAATGGAGAGTTATTCCATTTTATTTTAAGAATTTTTCTGGGAAGGTAGAGGCAAGCACACAATTATTTCTGAAGAGGAAGTCATTTTGATACTTAAAATGTATTTTATTATATCTGTGAGGTGGTAACTTAGAGTTTGTGTTTCAAAAAAACCCAATACCTAAAGCGTCTACAAAAATAATAATATATGTAGAAATAATTCATGTGCTGTGCTGGAAGGGACAGAATGCACAATCAAGTCCGGTTTCCTGCAGCCGTAGCTCTGTGTCACCCATGCTGATCTCACCGAGGGGAGCAGATGTCCAGTTCAAACATCAATATCCTACAAATCAGCTACTCTTGTGACACTGTGAGGTACAGGTCATGAAGTATATTCCAGTTGCTTTCCACTTGCAGTAACCTTAGGAACTGAGTAGAAAATGAATGTCACCATTAAAGTCTGTCACAGAAAAAAATGCAGGCGAGATTAAGAGCATTTTATTCCCACACTAGCAGTACATTTGCTAAGTCAAAATGTGAAGCAGAAAATTTCACCAATTTATTTTAAAAACTTATTAGTATCACTAGCAATGGGAAGATTTCCAGGAAAGAGTTCAAATTAGAGCAAGTGTATACCCTTAATATACTTCCAGTTTGCTGAAATTTGTGGCTGAAGGTCTTCCTGGTGAGGATTAATGTCTGTATTTTATATCCCAGATTTTTTTTATTTTTTTTTTTTGCCTGTGACAATAGGTTTTTGAGGCCATGTTAATTCAGCCTTTTCAGCATAGAATACATACAAGGAAGTATTTTTTTTTCCAATGTACTAGTTTCTTCCAATTCTTGCATTAAAAGAGACAGTAAATGCTTGTTCCATATTCCCATTTTCCAGTGTACTGCCCGAAGGTTTTAAGATGTCCTCCCCCTAGGCTGAAAGAGTCTTCATTAAATCAATTTGTCTTAATATGAAATATATTTTTTGCTTCTTATCCCTGCTATTAGCTTTTTTTTTCTATGTTTGGTTGAGTTTGTTTAATGAGTCTGTGGTGGTTTAGTTTTCTTGGTTTTGGTTTAGGCCTTCCTTGGTAACAATGTCATAACTAAGGAAGTATTCCAC
>JAWWEE010000040.1:8947510-8976135 GCA_035221455.1 Xenops minutus
GGTAAAGATATTGGTAATGTAGCTCTCTAAGTCATTATTGAAATTTTTTCACTGTGAATAATTGCTTCCTATAGTTTTTGAATACATTATCTAGGGGAAATATTGATTACAATAATTTCTAAGTTAATTGTGGGATTGACTTCATTTGTATAGACAACTTCTGGCTAAAGGAAGTCATTTTTGACCTTTAGCAAGACTCTGAAAGCCGTCTTGCCACATAACTCAGGTAGGATGGCACCTGCTCCATCTTCTTACACCCCTAGGTGTAAGTGTTGCCTGCATATGGAAAGTTTGGAGTGCTGTGCACTGCTGCACTTTTTCATCTGTTTTAACCTGAAGTGGAATTGAGATAATTTGTGTGAGCAAATAGAGTGTTTGTGGCTTGGTTCTGGGAACTGACAATAATCAGCATTTTCAGATCACAAGAGGAAAGTGTTTCACTGAGGTGAATGGAAGTGAGAGAGTGTGGAGATGAAATCCTGGAGAAAACGTATAGGTTCCTAAGTTGTTTTTTGAGAAATAATTTCTAACAATCGTGGAAAGTTTTGCTTTTGTAAAGGCTTCATAAGTAAGTAAAAAATGCAAGTCAGCCTACTTGTACCATAAAACAGATGTGCAGCTCTGTGTGTGTGTGTATGTGTGTATGTATGAGAGAAAAAGTTACATAATGATGAAGTTTTAGTTTATTTTCCTCTCATCAGAATCAGTCGGATAATTGGAAGAGCGGACAGTGTTTGGTGTAAGGATAGAAAGATATCATCCAAGAGTGCTGTGAATTTAGTACTGTGAGAGACACTGACCAAAGTCATCACGGGGTTTTAGGATTGTCCTTCTGAGCAGTTAACAATAATGTCAAGATGAAGTGTTTAAAATGCTTTTATCAGTAGAAATGCTATAATGTGGAAAAAGGCAATGGAGGATCAAAATGTTGACTTCGATTTGAAAATTAACATGATATCTATGAAAATTATACGGAAGTGGAAAGCCTTTACTTTGAAAAGATTAATACCAAAAAAAATTCAATAGAAGCTGACAAGAGAAGCGAAAGCTCTTTGCTGGAATAAGATGACTATAAAATAGACAGGAATAGAATTTGACCTGTAAGTGGTAGATTGCTGCATGCGTACAAACAATATATAAACAATTGCAATTCAAACTGACCAAACAATAAAGGGTTCTTGCAAGAATAAAATGAATATGACAATATGTAAAATAATCAAAATACAAATCATTGCATTGGGAAGATCAGGGCATGTGATAATGTATATAAGAATGACATTATGTTAGTGTACCTCTTTCTTTTATTATGCTTTTAATTTGTACAAGTTACTTATTGAGATATGCTGTCATTTGGTCACCTTCTGGCAAAAATATTTAGTTCTTTTTTTCTTTCTTTAATAGCTTTTGCAATTGATTGCAAGTTAGATGAAGGTGAAGTAACTATTTTGGTACAGAGTTTTAAACAATATTATGTGTATTCTTGGAAGGGGTAGATCCAAATTCATCTCTTTTCAGCGGCTTATACTTCCTTTTTTGTGTGATCAATACAGAAAGTCACATCTGCCGAGTTCAAGAAATTCTAGACTAAACTTTTCAAGTCTGGTCTCTATGTCTGTGGGTGATAGAGCCCAATTTCCACTTGTAGCAGTTTTCCTGCAATAGTTCTCCCACCCTCCACCCCCTGTTTCTGTTTTACATGGAGTGGTATCTGTATGACTTTCTGATGAGCTTATATTCATCCTCTTGATCCTGAATAATGGAAGATATGACAGGCCTGAAGAATCAGAGAGGGAGACAAATGTATTTGCTCTCTCTCGCACTAATAAAGCCCATCTTAGGCTGAATTCCAAGCTGATGGGCTCTAATAGACCAACAGAGGTCCATCAAATGTCCCTTCTCTCCTTGTTTCTGCTTAAAATGTTCAGTACATAGTTATTTATCAGCTTTGGCAGATCGGTCACAACAGTGAAGTTTTCCATACAATGATGGTATTGCAGAATCACAGTATGGATGATGCTGGAAGGGACCTGTGGAGTCCATCTAGTCCAACTCCCTTCTCAAAGCAGTGTCAACTAGACCACATTGCTCAGAGACATGCCAAGATGGGTTTTGAGTGTCTCCAAGGATGAAGTCACAACCTTAGATTTAAAAAGCCTGTCCTAAGCAGGTCTTTCAGTTTGGTTTATAAATAATTGAATTCTTTGCCTTGAAAGAACCCACTGTTTGATAGCACTGACTAGGAAGTAGGAATCTTTTTTTTTTGACCCCCATTACTTGCTGCTCCAGAGGTTTTTGTAAGGATGTTCTAGAAATTTCATGTCAGATAATGCAGCATAACTCTGTGTGTTTGGAGGGGGGTTGTTGTCTGGGCTTTTTGGACTGCACTCTTTTTGGGAGACGTGTCTCAGTTCTTTATGACACTGGCAAGTAATTTATTTACTACTGATGTTTCAAGCTCACTTCTCTGAAGGTTAGTTTGACTTCCTACTGAAAAATACTTCAAATACCACCAATAAGTGCAGATAGAGATATGGAAAAGGAAAAAAATGGGGGAATACAATAAGCTCTGTTGAAATCTCAATAAGGGACTGATCGTCACTGAACTAAATTCATCCTTTATCTCTGAAGATTAGAATTGTAATAGTGCTGGGATTTCTTTGCTACTCGCTCAGATAAGTTACTTGATGTATGATTGCTCATGAAGGATCTATTAGCATTTTTCATGCATTCTGGTAGTTAAAGTTTCAAAAGACAGAAATACAGCTTGAGTGTTTAATTTCAGAGCTTGGGGTCATCTTGAAGTCACTAAAATGAACAATGAGGCAGATGACCATTTTCATTAAGTAGTAGTCTAAAGAAGAGCAAACCAGAGTTCCTGCAGTAGAACTTTGCCCTATTTTTCTACTAGATATACTCTGCAGACCTAACAAATAATAATGAAAACCTAGCAATGTAGTATACACTGTTATAGTGACTGACAGTGTTGATGGGCAGCTGTTCACACTGGAGGAAAAAACCTTCCAATCTAGCATACCAATATGCATTAATATCAGTGAGAGTACTCTCATCACTATGTTTGTATGTTTATGTTGCTGATGGATCTGCTGATTCAGGTTTTACTGGGAAATGCCACTGAAGAGTGCATTATTTTTAATATTTAGGGTAATACAGTGCTAATTAATAAATACAGTCACTGGATGAAATCGTGAATTACGTCCTGGTTTCAAACCTAGAAAATCCTAAAAAAAGTAATGGTAAGCCCTGCTATTTTTTTTACATTTTTCAGGAACTACAAACAAATATTACACTTGGTTTATTTTATTTTATTTTATTATTTTATTTTATTTTATTTTATTTTATTTTATTTTATTTTATTTTTCTGTAACATGATCTTGCTGGATGCACACACTGAAAGCTCTAGGGAGATGAAGAAAGATCATGAGCAAAACAGAGATGGCTGGAATAGCTAATGAAAGCCTAGAGTAGGGCCAAAGTAATATGCAACCTGAGGCAAAATTAAGTAACTGCTCATCTCAGCTTCTTCCTACTCCACTGTGAGAACTGTAGTTTTTCCCTCATCCATTAATTGAACTGGTTACTCACTGCTTTTATGTATATAAGTATATAGCCATGTGAATCACCATATATTTACAAAATTATGTATATAATCCAGAAGAGATTGAATATTTGGTATTTATTTAGCTCCAAATTATGTATCTACACCTTTTAAATTTTTCTATATCTTTGTTGATGACTGATGGAAAATGGCACAAAATGTATAATTTGCTAAATCATAATACATTAATAACTAACTAATTAATTGTGACAAATTGCACAGCCACAGCATTTGTCTATTCCATTCCCTTGCCTTAGGGGTTGTTCTCTTCTCAGCAGATGGATAATTTGTCTGCTTTTTTTTTTGGTTTGTTGTATGTTGTCATGAAGTGCAAACTGGATGCCTTTGACAGTATTTTGCTGTGGCATAAGATGGCAAGGAGGAGGACAAGGGGGAGATACCCAATGATCATTTACTAGGTATGCACCTGAAATCTGATTTTGTGAGAAAAATTGTCATTGGTTATGAAAAAAATTGTCTTGGGTTAGTTCTACAATGTTTCTTTAAATGTTGCCCCTGAAGTAAGTTTGTGGGAGTCTGTCATCCAGAACATTTGTACCTTGCCATTTTTTTGGTTCTCTCTTGTAGATAGATAACTGAAGGAATAAAACATTGTTTGTTTGTTTCTGCAACAATAGATATGTTCTGTTTAAAAAAAAAAAAAAAAGATATTTCCTGACTTCAAAAGAAGTTTGAAGATTTAAAATAAAGAAGTACTACTTATGCTGATACCTTAAAATGAATTTTGTTCTACAGCTCTACAATCAGTTCATGTTCCAATGGTTGGATTGATAGTCTTAAAAAAATCCATGATGATATTACCACTGTAAAATGCTAGCCAGGTGTTGACTCGTAAACAATACAGAAACTACATACACCACAAAGCTGCTTTTGTGCCACAGTGTCAGATTACATGAAGAAATAATTCAAAAATACCTTCAAGACATTAAAGACTCTTCAAGTTTCATACTGGATCTGACACTGACGTTGAGAATAAATTGTTCCTGTTCTATAGCTGAGGAAGACGTGTAGTAAAATTGTGATATGCCAAAGATTTTCCTGAAAATCAGCATTAGAATCAAATTTAAAAGCATGTACATCAAATACATTTTGCACCAACACCTTCAATATTGGTACATCAGTTTCCGTAAGCCAGGGCCCCAGCTCTGGTTTCTTTTCTGTTGGTAATATCTCATTTTCTGTGCCATTCTTATATACATAAAGCAATTAGAGGAACTGACTGATGTAAAATTTAACTAATGTGTAGTGTCCTTGGATACTTAAAATGCCTTAATTTTGCATTTGGACTGCAAGTTGTAATGGTGAGACAGCTAATTATAGAATCCTGGTCACATTTTCAGGTTATACACTGGAATAATGTATCAGTGGCTTTAGTGAAAATGCAACAGGTGGGAAATTGACCATTAGTCTACAGAATATTTGTATCAAGGAAGCAGTTGCTTTTCAGATGAGAATCTCTGGTTTTAAATACATTACTGTTTGTCTCTTTGTCTATAAAAAATATAAGTTTTGTTTGTTCTCATCATGCTCAGACCCATCTTGTTATATAAATTGAGTGCCCTGTCCTTGCAGTTATAACAGAATATATTGCTATTGTTGGATTCAAATACATCGGCTGCTACAGATAACTAGGCTAATGAAAATTGTGGGGTGACATTTTGCTCGAATCAGGATGACACTCTTGAGCGTGAAGCTAAGTGTTGCCAGTTAACTGCAAACTTCTTTGCCAGTGCAAAGCAAGTCACTCTCACTCTCAGCTACCTAATTTATCTGACCACCATTGCTTTGTGAGAGCTGCATCTGTCTGCATCAGTATTTTAGTGCTGATCAGAAATGTCCTTTGGAAGGAAACAGCTTGGCCCAAGTTACTGCAGTTGCCATTGCTGAGCTGTCGCAGAGAGTGGCAGCTGGATTCCCTTCTGATGCAGCTAAACCAGAATGTGCCTCTCACCGTGCCCCTGGCCTGCAGCTGCTGTAAATGGGCATTCAGGCTACAGCACAGGTTAGATGTAGCAAAAAATAAAATCTCCTAATCCTGTAAAATATGAATGTCACATTCCCAGCAGCATTCCCTACTTTCTCAATGTAGAAACTTCTGTCGAACTGCAGTTCTGGCTGATACAGGTGAAACAATTGAAACCAGCATGGTGTTAGAAGAGCAAAGTCAGGAGTTTCTCACAAGACATTTTCTTTTGCTTGGTACAATACTGTGGGGTGTTTTTTTTCTTTTTTTTTTCTTTTTTTTCTTTTTTTTTGGTTTGTGTTTATTTGTTTTTCTGAAAGTTATATGAGAAACTAAAAAACACTTGGTCTTTCATTTTTGAAACAGTTGTTGAAGTGGGTTGTTAGCAGATCGGGCCATTATTTCCCTGGAGTATATCCTGAAGTAATGCAGATCATCAGAGCACAGTGGGAATTAGCTGGTGCTATGCTGCTGGCATTCAGCTTTGCTTCCTTCATCTATCAAATATAAAAGTTAAATATGTTGGGAAATGCCTGTAAGAATGGGGCTGAAGTTTCTTGTATTTCATTCTGTGCTATGACTCCCCTGCTTTATTTTAAATCCAGATTCATATTTTCCTATCATCATTTTTCTCATCCCTATCCCAGGAAATACGGTAACGTGTATTCTTACTCTGAACTTAGTTGAAAGTAGCTGTTTAAAATACCATATGACTTCAGGGTTTTTTATAACGTATTCTTAACTAGTTTGGTTCCAAATGCATTTTTTCACTCCCTAGCAATTGGTCCAGATGTGTCTGTATTTCCTGAACACACTGACCTCTTCCTAGTATTGGGAAACCTCAGTCAGCAGCTTCTATCATTTTAAAAGCTCTGTTTCTGCAGTATTTATTTATTCATGAAGGGTTATGGGCCCTTAGTTAAGTATGGGAGGCTAAAGTAACTAAAATTTAGCAGGTAGGTATTTATAAGAAGATAAAATTTCTTCTTAGACGGGAAGATGGATGAAAGATAAGATGCCTTTCTTCATCCCACTCGAGTTTTCTGCAACTTTGCTGCCTTTTCGGGTGGTTTTATAATCATAAAGCAAATTAAAAATAGGAGACCTTCAGCAAGTGAGCGATTACAAAAAAGTATTTCTGTCTGGACATTGTAGAACAAAGAACTGCTATACTGAGTGATTAAAGCAGTGAATAGAGAAAATTCAGATGAATCCTAAGAGACCGCTCATGACATGGAAGAAGACAAAAACAACTACAAAGAAGCTTAATTTTTCTGCGTTCTCAAAGCTTCTTTTGAGTTTTTTATTATTTCAAAGCCATTTGAGTCTTACAAAGTGATTTATAAGGATAGGGATTTTTTTTTTTTTTTTTAATCTAAAGCAGTAACTCTTAAAACTATGATGTGTGTATTGCATTAGACTGCCAAAATACTGTGCACAGAGAGAATGGCTGAACTGCAGGGTTGTAGTGTTCTGAACATGACGGATGAAATCAGTTCCCTGGGCAGTAAAATTTTTGTCATTAACTTCAGGGAGGCCAAGATTCAAGCCAAGATTGAAACTCAGCTTGGCACCTCAGAAGAAGAGGGCTTGGAGTCTGTGTATCCTTCCTCATAGACTAAATACTGTAGATGAAAAAAAAATATATATATATATATATATATATAGTTACTCTTCTAAAGATACAGGGAAAGTCTTTATAGAAAGAAGAGTCTTCAGAGAGAGAAAAAACCTCTGTTTATACAGGAAGCAAGGTTTCAACTTTAATGTTTCTGGTACTCTACAGCCCTGTGATCTTTAAGAGAGAGGAGTTTTATCCATATTCCCACTATAATCTGGAAAACAGCATCAAACCGCACTTAATTAACAGTTGAGGTACAATACCTCTGATGATGATAGGCCAAAAAATAACAATGTGTCTTCTGTTTTTATGTTCTGCTTATGAGAAGGCACAATGCACTTGCACATGGTACAAGTGTTTAATCTGTTGGAGAGTGGAGACTTCTTGGGTGGTTGAATTTCAGAAAATATCAGTCAACTTCCTCTTTGAACCAAAAACAACGAGAAAAACAACCAAAGGAATATTTGTGGAAATTTCATTATTTGTAATTCGCAAGACATCCATGAGATGGTTGGAATATTGACAAGGAGCAGGAGCTGTCATCAGCTCATAATGAAACAAACCTTGTCCCATCATCATTTTTCTCACATTTCCTGCTTGTGTATTGCATTCCCCTCACACACACCTCGTGTGTCTTGGATTTCTGTTGCCAGAGATTTATTTAGATAGATTAAATCAGTCTGCTATTCCTTAATATTTAATTTATATAGGGATTAGATTAGAACTCATTAACCAAATCCACTGTATTACTTTAATATTTCTTAATATCTGTGTTCTCCATATATTATCTATATAACATACATAAAATGTTTCATAATAGCAAATTATTAATAATTAATTTAAATGTTTTATAATATATATAAAACATTCATATATATGTACTGTAGGTATAAATATATATACAGGTAATGTAAATATTCTTAGCTTATTTGCAGACATTTAATATTCATTAATGAACAATAAAAATGTTTTACTTCCAATTCTTGTACTACCATTAGGTGTGTATAAAAGTGCATTGTTTGTGGTTCCTAAAGTTCAGCTTCTAAACTGACTTTTTCTTTATTAATAACAAAGGGTGATCTATCATAGATCACAGAGCATCTACCATAGAGCAGCTTTTTGCTTGACACATGCAATCCTTAATCCAGCTGGGCCATGTCATTCTTTCATAAACCAATCAAGTTTGATCTTAAAAGATCTGGGCTCCTTGCTGATGTGTCCTAGCAGAAGACCATTCTAGGGCTTTCTGCTCTAAAAGAGACTTTCTAATTGCCTGTTCTAATTTATTCTGAACTAATTCATCCCTATTTGTTGTTTTGCCAGTGCCATCCGTACTCTTTCTGACTCTGACTCATATTTTTTAGGTTATATTACTGAACCTCTCTCTAAGTTCAGAAGACAGGTTTTCTGTTCTTCACCACAATCTTACTGGCTGTTTTCAGCACTTTTTCCACATGCTGTTCATATCGTTGGCATAATGGACAAAACAGAGTATCCCAGACAATGCGTCAAGTGATCTTTCTTTTACTAACATATCTCTAGTTTTGCTGGAGATACATGTGCTTTCCAATTTGCCATGGCTGGGGAGAGGATCGGAGGGAATGCCCTTGATGGTTATTATGCATGTTGTAAGAAAAATTGTAAGAACTTTTTAGTAGGCAATCTGCATAAAACCAACATGGGATAGCATCCATTTTTGAATTAACTGCTTTCAAACTACAATTAATATGAAATAAAATGAAAAAGAGCAAAATAGTTTTTAAAAAAGCAGAAAGCATGAGGTAAAAGCTAGTGTGTTTCTAGTCCTTTTTCTTCTCACTTAGCCACTGTTTGGGATGTATTGCTCTAATAAGGTGCTCTAGTGATTAGAAAATTATTGATGTGATGGTACTCTGGCAGAGTGAAGACAGAGTTTAATGAATTATTCCACAACAGCATTTCCAGACAGCCTTTTGATTGGTTTTATTTGGTTTTGTTAACACCTAATTATTTTTTTTTATAGAGAAAAGTCTTCATTAAAGATCAAGCATATCTCTATAGTTAGTTTAATTTGAGTGTCATTCTGATATCCTTTGAAATGCTAACAGAAAAAATGAGAGAAAAGTGAAGAAAGACCAGAGTTAATATGTGAAATACAGTCATCATTATTTTGAGTGAGAGCTTTTTGATATTTTATCCCTGATATTTCTATAAAAATGCAACATACTCATCTCCTTGGTTTGAGGATTTTTTGGTTGTTTTTTGTTTGTTTGTTTTTTAAAGAAAATATTATTTCCAAATACAGGCCTGGCTTTGAGCTAAATCTGTAAAAGTAATAGTAAATAGTAAAACAATAGAATAATAATAAAGATTCATCTGGTGTTGTAATTGCTTTTATGATTTTATTCTATTTTTCATTTTACTTAGGTTCTTACACTGTGCATAGCTCTACAAAATCTGAAAAATCCTCTAGAACCACTTTAATCAACAGTATCTGTCATATGTTTTGTCTTCTTATCATCTTCCCAGAAAATAACCTTATAGTACTGTATGGTTGTTTACATTGAGGGTTACTTCACGCTGGAATACATCCTGGTGTATTTTGATATAAAAGGAAGCAAGACAGGAACATGTAGGATGCACATATGCTGTTATCAGCAATGGCTTGTAGTATATAATATGAGTATCTTTCTAAGTAGATATTAACAACTTGTTGAAAAATTATGAGTGTGTACTGAAGAGCGTGACTCTGCATTGTATTAACTCTTTTTTGCTGAGCTATAATAGGAGATTAATTCCATCTTCTGTTCTTGACATTTTTATTCTCATTCGTTCTCCTGGGCGTTACTTATTTTAATGAGTTTTTACTGTGCTTCTCTAGCTATCAGCATGTGGCAGCTAAGGCAGGCAGCAGACAACGTATGGCATTGCCAATTAATTTACTTGATTTGACACAGACACAACAGTATTCTAGACTTCAGTGACTTCTTCAGAGAATTATTTATAGAAGTGTGTGGGACATAATGCCGAATAACTAATGGGGAGTGGAGAAGTTGTTCATTTAAAGGAAATAAGTACATGATGTTTCATCATTTGTGCTTTTAATTGTGAGTGTAAAATATCTACTCTATAGAACTTGAAAGTATTTTATGTAATCATTTCTTCATGTGCTAAAAATTGCATTTTAATACTTTGATTTTACGCACCATTAAATGCATGTTACCTGAACAGTTCTGATTATCCAGTAATTTTAAATTATGTTCTGTTAGGAAATAGAAATGCTACTTTCGTAGCAAGATTTTGTAACTGATTTGAAGATATGCAATGTATACAAGACCTGGCAGAGCATTACATGTGACCTATCCAATTGAGAATGCCACTATTGAACAACTACTGTTCATTAAATTTTAGGACTTATTTTTGCTTTTTCTCCCTTGCTTTGAATGAAAAGAATGCATTTCCTCTACATTTGTATAACTTTGTTTTGATAAAAAGTAACGGAGTCTAAAGGAAAGGTTGGATAAAGCATTCCCCAGTTCTCTTAGCTCTCAAAATTTTCCTGTTACTTGCCTTTGACTGGTTTATAATCATCTTTGAAGTTTTTTTGGATGACTGTTTTGAGTTGGACACTTTCCTGTGATTTTCTATGGAAAACCTAAATACCTAAATTCAGGTTTCTGAGGCTGCTCCAAGGACCAGTTACCTTGGAGACAGTGTTCGCTTTGGAGCCACCAAAATCTTTCCTTTGCTCCAGTGTTTTACCATGTGCAAAACTTTTCACATCAGAAGGAACTGGCTTAAAACATGCATCTAAATTCAAAGGATTGAAGTTCAAGTTACTACTGGAATAATTTTTCAAGTTACTCTATATGGGAATTATGTAGAAAATGCATATATGTATATACACATATGTATATTTGTATATCCATATACACACACATATATATGTCAGTGCAAAAATCTAATTCAAAGTACCTTAAAATAAAAAGTCCTGTCCTTCTTAGTCCCATGTAAAAGATGAGAATGCAACTTTCCAGTGGCAGTTGAGAGTGAGTAAAATTTTGTGTAATTTAACAAAAACTGGAAGAAATGTAATCTTTAAAATTACTGAAACACACAAATCATAAAAAAGACTATATCTTCAGGAGAGTTTCTCTGTTATCTGATTAGCATGGCTACAGATGGAACTGTCTGTGTCTGCACACATATAGGCAAAAATGTGCACTTGCAAAAGTATTATCCCTCTGTGCCCACTTTAAAATATCATAATATGTGATTGTATATTTAATTCATAACAATAACTACTCAGTGTTATCTTTAAAGAAATCAATGAGTCAACTTCATTAAGCAGGATATGGAAGGGTAATACATTCCACACATTAAAAGAAGATTAATGACCTGCTGAGGAGCTCCCTTCTGTTCTCCCCAGTGCATGTGTAGCTGCTGTAACAGGGAACAGCAGCTCACATATTTTCAGATATAGGAAATAGCTCTCAGGCTTTTCAAATAAAGTTGCATTCTCTTGTATGCAGGACAGGGCCCATACATTGAATAAATCATCAGAAGTGTATTCCAGTTCCTTTAAAGAGAGTGCAGTAGTGCTCTCTATTTTTTATTGATTGCATTAGCAGGGGAAAATTGAATCCGTTCCTTGTCAAGGCCCTTAAACCTCATATCATAAAGAAGGAGGAAAAAAGGAAAAGACGGATGGAGTTCAGTGGAATTAGCCAGAAAGAATGATGTTTCCTATTGTGTGATGGTAAATTTTATTTTTTCATCGTGCCCATATCAAGTGAAAGGTAGCAACTGAAGTACTTTGAAGTAATAATCTTCAAAGACTTCTTTTAGCAGAATTGAAAATAAGCTTATTGGAGAGTTGTCTTCAGCTAGATTTTCTGCCAATTATGAGTCAAAGGCTCTTTGCTGTATGGACTTTAACTCAAAAGAAAGGCAAGAGGATATACAGTATATCAGTATGTGTGGCTATAACACCTCTGAACATTTTATTTTAGTAAAATGCATTTTTTAATAATGGAAAATAAATTCTCATTATATTCATGAAGTCAATGTAAATTATCTTTCAAATTAGGGTGTTCTGACATCCTATGGTCTCTCCTATGAGCTGGTGAAAGTAACACTGCATTGATTTTTATGTTCAAATTGAGAATCAGGATATTTTAGAATGAACCATTTGAAGAATAGTTTTGTGCTGATTATGACTGGCTTTGCTATGTTTTCTTTGGAAAGTTTCAAATCCATTGCTGTAGGCTTTAAACCAGAACTCAGAGATATTGGTTTGAAATTGCCTATTACCAGAGATACTGTGTTCAAAAAAAAAAAAAAAAAAGAGGACTTGATTTACAGCTGACTTCTTGAAGTGCAGGGTGTATGCTTTAGCAGAAGGAAAGCATTAATAGAAGTTGTGGGAAAACACTTAGAAAAATAAATTATTAAGACTGAAATTCCCAGGACCCTTTTCCTCATTTACTCGTTATTGAATTAGTTAACACAAATGTAGGTGCATTCTGTATCAGGTATACTTTAGATAGAATGAAAAAAAAAACACAAAAACAAACAAAACAACAAAAAGACAACCAGACAAAAACCCCTGAGTGAAGGGAGCTACTTTGAATTACAAGTAGCAAAGTGATTCAGAAATGACTGTTTTAATGACCGTGCAATCAGCTATTTGCCCATCAGTCCTACCAAATAAACTGTGTCTGTTCCTAGCACAGTTGTTTTTTTCTTTTGTCATAATGAGAAAGTGAATTAGGAGGGAGGTGATACATGCTGAACCTTACGTGTGTGCTGTTACAGTTCATTACTGAAATGAGACTTGGCACTTAATTGCGAGTTTCTGGAGTGCAGGAAGATCTGTTTTTACTGCCTGAGAACAGATATATAACATACTGTTAGTAGCCTTTTCCCAAATTTATTTCATTTTGGTTCTGTTAAGATGTTCTGGTTTTGTTGCTTTTCTTGAATTCCACATTATTTTTTTTTTTTTTTTTTAATTCCAGCTTCAAGTGCTGAGTTGTTTGTGGGGTTTTCTTTGCCTTGCTGCAAGTTCTTGGATTTTATTAGGCTGTTGCATTTGTCTCTGGGAGAGAGTTATAGAGGAAGAGGAGGAAGGGGAAAGTGGGACATAAATAATATTATAAAACTCTTGACTGTAAAGCATCACTTCCCCAAAATTATTGCAAGCAAGATCTAGTAATCTTTATCTCTTACTTTATAGCCTAATCACAGCAAGTCTAATAGTGCTGAAATTATAAGTTCCAATATATGGATTAAGTACTTCAGTATTTATTTTACTATTTGTAGATTATCTCCTTAACGTTTCCTTTCCTTTTTAATTTTATTTTATTTTTTTTTTTTTTTTTTTTTAGTATGTGTGTATTTTACGTGTGTATTTATATATATATGACTGTGTATATGCAGAGGTGTCTATAGAATATAGGTTCATATATATAAATATAAATATATAACTCTTTTCAACAGATTTTTGGATGATATTGCACAGGCACTCTGCAACAGTATTTGTAAATTTAAGATGTTTAATACCGCTTCAGTGGATATAGTTTATTCATTAGTAAGCTTGTAGTCTGAAGGAAATCCTCTTAGAAATATTGTATCACAGCTCACATGCGAAGAGTTTTTGGGTTTTTTTTTCATGGAATACATAGTCACCAATTTAGAAAAGCGTTTATGGGCATGATTAACTAAAAAAAAACCCAAGGATTCCTGATTAAATGTTCTGTTGAGCAGGGGCATCAGTGGTCTGACCAGAGTCCTAAAATCAATGACAGATTTGGGGACAGAGTCTGCAGCAGTTTTAAGTCAGGTCACAAGACCAAAGAAATGCACTGATTTATATTGTTATGGAGCTTGGGAATTCATGCTGAACCCTTGATGCTTTGTCAACAGGCAGAGAGGGAAGAGTTAATGTTTCCCACATGCCTTAATGAAGTGTCTGGAGTCCAGTGCTCTAAATGCCATCATTGACTTCAGTGGGCCAAGTACTCTGCACGTTGGATAGGGAAATGGTAACATGAAAAGAAATAAAATCAAGCTGAAAATTTCTTATCTAAGTAAATGACAGAGCTACTAATAACTTCATGGAGCCAATTCTGGAAGTAAGATCTGACACAAAGTCAAGTTTAGAAAGTCTGTACATGATTCTTAATTAGACAGCAGGTCAAACAGGAACTGAAAGAGATAATTGAACAGTAACTATTTTAAAATTATAATTAACATCTCATCGTGCCTCAGGGAATTGTTCTTCATTCTTAAGTAAACATATATTTATTTATAATTATCTACTTGACAAAGAGACAGGTATATAGTACAAGCTTATTGCTTACAGGAAATCTCAAGAGTTGGAAATTTAATTTGATATTTCTATTAAAAGCTATCTCTTGAGAGAGCAGTATCTTAAAATTACTTTGAAAAAAACAGATAAACCTTTCTGCAAAACACATGGTGTAGCAATTTTCTCCTTAACCTTTAAAAACAAGCCTATAAAATTTAATGTTGTGATCTCATTTCTTTAGTACCTGTTAACAGCCTCACTTTGGGAATGGACTGTCAACTGTTAACTTTCAATCCATCCTTATTTTTATTGTTTCTTTTTTTTACCTGGTAGCAGGGGACCAGAATGTAGACTTACACTGTAACACCACTCCAGCCCCAGCTGCTTTTATTTCCGGTTGAGTTGCCCATTTGCAAGAGAAGGTGAATTTTATTTCCTGTGTGCAATACCAGTGTAAATAGGATCTCTCAGGGTTAACTTTCATAGGATTCATACCCCCATCTTTAGTTATTTCCAATGGTTTTTTCCTCTCTAGTTCCCTTTCCACTCTTGTCTTGCTGGTTTAGGTACTTTAATTTAAGAAATGTTGCTTACAATGCCATTAGGCAACACAAAAAATTAGTGACTAGACCAACAAAAAGCCTTTGCTTTTCGTAATTAACTGTATATTTGCTATTGTCTAAAATTATGATGATTTTTTGGGAGGGAAATTAACTAAATATTTACAACTGATTAAGTGAGGTAAAAAGCATGACTTATCATAAGGTATATCATGAGGTGTTTTGTATCACAATAAAATTTCTGACTATAGTCCATTGACTATTACTCTAGCAGTCTTCATCAAAGTTTCCCAATGCATCTCTCTCTCAAACAGGCATAGAATATATTAATATACTATATATTTGATTGATTATATAAACCATTTGAATGATCAAAACAAGTATTGGAACAGGATAGCTTAATGAATATAAGTTTCTGTGTAACTGGCCACAGTGTTCAGCTGAAATGTGAGTTTTCTTGCATTTTAAGTTCATTGCAGAACTGACCCAACTCATAAATGTTGATATTCAGATTACCATTCTTACCATAGAATCATACCAGATTACCGTACTTACATCTATGAACATTAAAATCTGCTTATCCTGTGATAATGAGCACTACTGTGTATGCAGCCCCACCTTAATATTACAGTCCAAATAACTCATCAATGCCTTTTCCCCATGTAATCCTTTACAGCATCCATTTGGAAAGGGATACCTTTGTTACCTTTAGGAGATGTACAGACCTTCTTTTGTTGACATCATTCTAGTTGTTCTTATTGCAGTGTGTTGTAATTAGTAAACATTAACTTTATATGCATTTATTTTTCTATAAGTTATCTTTGCTATGAGTGGAAAGTGCTACTAGATTGGCATCTCTGAAACAAAGTATTTGTAGAAGGCATTGGCTGTGCAAATAAGCCAAGAGTAATTGCATACAAACTATGCAAAGGGAAGAAGAGAGCATGAAGAATTTAAAGAAAATTCCCAAGAAAAAGGAAGTGTGTGTCTTTAAATTTACTTTCCGGATTAGTTAGATGTGACTGCTTTCTGTAATAGTCCAGTTTTCTTTTTGCAGTCATTGTTTCTTTAGGCTGTGACTATCTAATAACAAATATGTTTTGTCTTTGACAGCAACGATAGTGTTAAATGAGCTCAACTGGACGGCAGCGCTGGATGATGTGTTCAAGCGGAACAGAGAGGAGGACCCCACTTTGCTATGGCAGGTTTTTGGTAGTGCAACTGGCCTCGCAAGGTATTACCCAGGTAACTGAAGTCACCTTAACAACTGTCCTATGCCATATATTGCCTGCAAAATATTCTGAATTATTTACAGGCAGTAAAATATGACTAAAAGTTACTTTCTTCCATAGGGGCAGTTTCTGTATGTCAGAAACAACTCAAGGACTGGGAAATTATTCTGGCATAAAGCTAGTATGAGGGGGAAGAAACTGGGGGTGAAATATGCAACTAGTAATTTTTTCAGTAAGAGGAACAGAAGATTATGTCCTTTGAAATGCTGAAAAGTTAAATTTTATTGTTGTATGGTTTTTTATATGTTGTGTAAATAATCAGTTGAGTATTTGCCAGTGCGATTTTTGTACCTGTCTAGTTTTATAAACAAGGGCCTGGGGACAAGGCATGTATGTAGTGAAAATACAAATGCACCATACTGTGTTTATGTCCCTCAGAATCCAGAGTCTTGGACAGGTGCATTTTTGCTATTAGAGCTAAGCTAAATGAATACAACTTGATTATTTGAGCTGGCATCTGTTCTACCTGTTGCAGAGTCCCATCACTGGACCACACTAATTAATTTAAATAGATGTATATTTTACTGAATTTAGATAACCAGTAGCCTTAATTTGATTTTTTGTTGTTGTTGTTTGTTTTTTTGTTTGTTTGTTTGTTTTTTGGTGTGATAGTTAATAGAAAGACTTGTTTTATGGCAAGGACTCTTCAGCTGCTGTTCTTGCTAAGGGAGGCTGTTATCAGTGACAGCATAATGTGTCCACTGCACACAAGACAATTGTGTGCAGCATCTTGTCTCATGCCTACAACTGCCTAAGGAAGAATTTTGAGATCCTTTCTCATCTGTTTATACAAGATTGTTTCTGTTTCTGAGGGTGAAGGGGATTATTCTAAAGCTGTTACGGTATCATTAGCACAACTGCTAGCACAGGCAGAGAAACTGCCTCGGGCTACTTTACAGGGAGAATATTTCATAGCACTTGAATCCTGTTTGCTTTGTCATGCTGGATGATCATGAAATAAATGCAGTGAGATTTTGTTGCAGAAAAAATAATATTGAATATGCCAATTTCATATTTCTTTTATTTTCCCAGTGTTCTCTTTCAATGCTTTTGGGATCTCTTAGTTCTGTATTTGGGGTCAGCATTTGTCATGGCTCACTATGTGATGTTTTTCAAGTGCTGAAAAAGAAGTGTTTCTTGAATGCATCTCTGTGCCAATCTCTAGGAAATTAATTTTCAAGTGTAAGATTATCTCATGTGTTGAAAAATATACTCATGTCTAGCTAAGCTGTCTAATGCAATTGCTCACCAACAAAACACAGGAGCCTCAGAATCTCTGTGTATTCTTCCTCAGAGCATCTCTATAAAATGGGAGAAGCTTTGTTTCCCTGTTTTGTAGGTGAATATGTTGCTTGTATATACTCCATTTAAACACAAATTTAAATTTATTGTGAAACTCAGATCGTCACACCTCCTGCTTACTCCACAGCTAATTATCTAAGTCCTTCTTAGCTGTCCAACCCTGTTAGAATGTATAAATGTCTGAATAATTCCCCAATTCCTAAATTCGACACATTCAAACACAGTGTGGATCATTCTGATACTCCTTAATTTATATATGTGTTGTGTGTCTCCTTCCCCTTTCCTTACATGTGTGGCTCAAATTGTAAAGCCCTTCATGTTTTAGATTTGTAGAATAGGTCTTTGTGCAAGGTTCTCCATCCTTCTCTTTTTGTAATTTTTTTTTTTTTTGCATCTCTTGACACAGACAGATGTTCTGAAAATTAATTCAAGTTTCAGATACTAAAATACTAAATACTTTTCACATTTGCATTTTGAAAATGATATTATAAATTGTCAAACATGGCTTAATTATATTGGCCTTAGGTAAGCCTTCTTCAAAGTGATGAATTTTTCCATAGTGATGATATTTGTGAAAGAATTTGGAAGTATCAAAAGCCGAAATTAGAATACAGATAAGTCTGCTCATTATTTCCTGAAACGTATCCACCCTGTCTTTTGTCCTTTATATTAAAAAAACCCCTTAAACAAACAGTATTTTCTGGTACCCATGTAAGCCCACAGTTTTTGTGAAGTTATTTTTTTGTTTGGTAGTCTGCCTTAAATCGTGGGTAGATGGTACATCCCTTCTGTCTTAAGGAGGTTCTTGGGTGCCCTTCTCACCATAGCAACCAGCAGCATCAAGGGATCTTTCTGTGAGCAACCCCATGGGGGAAAAGTATATGTGAATTATTAGTGGTTTTTTGTATTTTATATATCCCATTGTTTCCTACATATATTCTATTTTTGTACTGTTGTACGCCCCTCTAGCATCACATACATGATTACATACAATTTTTCAGTTATGCTTTATCTATCTCTTTAGTACATTTGTATTCCCTTGTCTCTATCAAGAGGACAAGAGAGCTTCCTTCTGACTGTCACCTAGGCTGTGATACCTGGCAGTTCCTTTCCTCAAACCTTGTTATTTATACACTCTATTAAATGCTATAAGGCTTAAATACAATAGTAATTAGATGCAGTGGAGTAAGAATAGAAAACTATTTTACTAAAATCGCTAACACATCAGGTAGAGGAAGTAATGGTACTAAAGTATCGGCTTCCTATAATGATACGATTTAATCAGTCCATCAGATGTTCCTTGTGCAAAATGACATTGCTTACTGAGGAGAAAACCACACTCTGTGTGGTGTTACATTTGTTCTGTTTTCAAGATGAAGAAAGTATGCAATCCAGGCAGGCAAGCCAGATGTAGCCATATATCTGTGTAGATGGATAGATACAGATGTACAACAAAATATTAGAAATATAAACACACATATATGTTCATATTTGCAGTGATGGCAGAACCAGTGCCAGGCAAGTTTTACTTTACAAGATGCTGCTCTGTTGGAAACATTGAGTTCAACTGCTCTCTTTATATATACATAACTTCATTTTATTTAGTAACTACTTTTTCCTAGAATATAAACAGTTCAGCTCTCACTCTCAAACATCAAGACTAATGACAGAGAAGAGAGAAAGATTTAGGATACCTCCATGAGCTTCAAGCCTAGGTTTTCACCTCTTTTGGTTAGCATTTTAATCAGCTTGATTTAAAGAGTCAGTATGAGTTTATTCATACTGAACTTTTTCTTCTTTAAGTTATTTAAGAAAGTATGTCTTCCCTAAAATATTTTTAAATATTAGACAGGTTGCTTAGTATCAACATTTTCATTAGTTTCGATGGCAGCATATTTGTGAGGAGAAGTGCTAAGCTCTGTTACTGTACTGGCAACCATCCATTTTGATATGAAGATGCCAAGAGCAATTTTGAGATTTCTATTATCTATTCTATGAGCTCCGAATAACTCAAGAAAACAAACAGTACTTTAATAAATGATCTCAAAAGATTAAGCATAGAAAGTCAATGGAACTTTTAAGAAGGATGTAATATATGCTCATTCTTATGTTTAAAGTTATATATCATAAATTATTCTTTCATTAAAGAGAGCTTTCAGCATTTTAAAAATGCATTGTCCTTTTTACACACATTTATGGAGTTGTATCAGAATCAAGACAGGAATCTGTACGTTCGGGTGATAAAATCCTTATTTTAAAAGGGAAGTGGAGAAGAAGTGGAAGGAAGGATAAAGGAAGGATACTCCTGAGAGGAATATATTCTACTTGATGAAAATTGTCTCTTCAAATTAAAATTGGCCATTTCACCTGTCATTACACAGAGCTGTTACCAACACATCGAAAATGTGAAAGTTACAAATTTAATATAGAGCAAACAGTTTCCCAAAAGGTAGATATTTTATGATAATTTTATTTTATTTTACATAATTTACATTTAATGACCCTTAAATATAGTTAAAATATGTTAAAATTGTTAGAGCAAGTTAACAGACTGAGTGGTGAAATTGTCAAGTAATTGAAATAAAATTCTAAAACATTTAAAGAGTAATATAATAAATGTAGTGATATTTAAATGAATAAATAGTTCAAAGAAATTTAATGAAGTTTAAAAATATTAGAAATTTTCAGCCTTTGTCCTGCAAGTGAACAGTTTTCCATAATATTATGAAAACTGTAAACAAAATCAGAAGAGTTTCATTGGGAAAACTGTAAGCCACCAAGTTTAAAATTTGGATTCTTTGTGATTTCACAAGAGAGCACAAATGGTTAGACACATTGAACACTTTCTCATCAGTACTGTAGATGTTCATCTACTTGACTAATCTTTTGACTTTATAGTTCTAATTCCAGAACGTTGTATTGGTTTTTAAGATGTCATTTTAAGATGACAGTTGACTAATTCTAGTCCAGACACAGGGTTTCAGTAGTTTTGATTCAAATTAAAAGCACTAATTTTGCATCATTTTAGCAAGATAATTGAAATTAGCCGTGGACAAATTCGTTGCTCAAAATTAATAAATTAATTAATTAAATTAAAGTAATTTAAAATGGTTTGACAGATACTAAATTGCTTACATTTTGTGAGGCATCTATCCCACTAATTTGACTATGTTTTAGAATGCAGCTACATAAAAGAATAATTTAATATCAATTTTTGGCAGGTTGTAGGTACAAAGTAACCAGTTCCACTTTTAATCTTGAAGGCTTTTTTTTTATTTCAGGGGTAATTAGAATTATAATTATAAATCAATGTTTCATTCAAATACTGCAATGGGAGACACAGTTTTTGTCTTCAGCAATTACCAATTAATCAAAATTTAAAAAATGCTTTGTATTCATGTGTCTTTACCAGATACATATTCTTGGTTGGTTGGTTGGTTGATTGGTTGGTTCGGTTTTTTTGTAAAACTGAGATCCTCTGTAAGGAGTGCATTTTTGGGGTTTATTGACTGCAGACAGCATACATTTTTTTACAGTTAAATATGATATAGAAGGCTTTCTAGTTATGGCAATAAATACACTTAAGAAAATTTGGCTGCAAACAGTTACTCAAACAAAAGCACAGTCTTGATGTAGGTGAATGTTCAGTAAAAAATCTGTTTGATTAGCAACACTGACTCAGGTCTCTCAGGGAATTATCCTAAATAATAATTTTCCCAAGGGTAATATTAGAAAGGGTAGTATTGATGTGAATGCTGATAGCACTGATAGTTTCAGATTTCAGTTAGTCAGTTTTATATCTCCATAACAGTAGCATGATGATGCATGAGGAAATTCAGCATCTTTTATGAAGAAATGTGAAACCTAGGCTCAGTGTGACAGTATTTGGTCTACAGTGACCTGAAGGTGGGCATGTGCCACATTTGGTCAAAGTCCAAAAAGTTGAGACAATTCATATTAAAAATAAAACCAAAAAAGAAATCCTATCCTGTCCCCAGATGTTCCAAACCTTCCCACTTCCATCTGGAGATTTAAAAAGGGCCTGTTGGAAATTCAGCTGAAAACTTCCTTTCTCAATATGGTATGTCTGACTGGAAGGTATGTCTTCCACTCTCCCAAAGTACTGCTTAGATCTGTGATTTCTTTCTGTTGTATTTGTTGAGTTCTTTGTTGGGGGATTTTTTATAGAGGAGAAAGCAGAGTCCAACCTGCAGTTTCATAGCCCTTCTCTTCTCACAGGACCTAGACACACATTTGTCATCTTTATTTGACCTTATCTGTATTAGAGAAGAATTCCTACTTTGAGCATATCTGAACATGTCTTGATCATGTATACATGTCTTAAGTTCACCTGCTCTCTCAGCTTTAAAGGTGTATCTGTATTATTAAACAGGATTGAGTCAGAGTTTTATTAGAATGCTTTAGACAGCCCCATGATGTGACTGAGGGGACAACACATGCTGACAGCTTTTCCCAGTGAACAGCATAGGGGTTTTGTTTCTTTTGTACTACAAGGTTCTCCAGTCCTCTTGCAGGCATATATATGCTGCATGGCATATAACACATACCTAAATTTCCATCCTCAAAACACTTCTGGTTTCAAAACTAATGACAATATTACTGTCCTCATTTGACAGATAAAAAAGAAAACGAACAGGTATAGAGAGACAAACAGCTCCTTCAGTGATTCTCTGAAGGTTAGGTATTCAAGCCAGGATTATGTGTAGCCACAATATTTTAAGATTCAGTGTGCTTTTACATTCCTTAACTCATACTTAAATCCTTTGTTTCAATATCAGTTGGTCTGTAATCTTCTCTGGATGTTTGTAGTATCAGTACCAAAGGGTACAGTGAAAAGAACTGGTGTATTCTTTCCCTTTCTCTACTGTAAAGTTGCCTTGTATTTAGCTTTCTTTGTTATTTATATAATAAACAAGTATAATATGTTGGGAATTTTAATTAGAGAAAAAAACTCTCTACACTCTTGCCAGTATTTTACTGGGATATTCCTCTGCAATTAGACTTTACAAGGTGTTAAATGGAAAAAGTCACAGGTAAAGAAAATAATGCTGCACTGCTGATTATCCAGAAAAATAATTTTGTCTGTAAAGTCTTCAAAGTCTTGGATTTCAAATATGAATAGAGAAATGCTACTATGATCTCTTACCCTTCATTAAAAAAAAAGTCTTAACCTGTTTCCAGATATTAGTGAAGCAGGTCTCACTCAGCTACTAGAGCATTCCCCGATTAGACAAATTAATAATAGAAGAGCTTCAAAAATCAATTTCTAGTAAAATAAAATGGTATCTCTCCAAATGAAGGACTTGCTGTGCACAGCTGCTCTTGTGTTAACAATTAATGGCAAGCAATAGTGTTTTGGCCATGATATTGAACTCTCCAGAGAATGTAATTACTGAGCAGACACTAAGAGACTAGAAAGCCTAAAAAATCCATACAAAATGAATCAAAAGCCTTGAAAAACTGAGAACTTCACTTTTTTTTTTTTTTTTTTTTTTGCAAAAGGTTTTTTATTTTATAGCTGTTAGTTCCTGTTAACAACTCAACATTTAAAGGAGCCTTTAAAGTAGAAAAACAAAGTAAAGCCTAAACTTTTCCTAGTAATGCAGATTATAAATTATCAATTAGTGCAATTAGTGTGTGAGTTGCATACTTCTACTTTTTATATGGAAATAAGCCTCTTTGAGTGTTGTTGACTTCCTTATTTTTATTTTTAATTTTTTTCCCATTGAAAACTGGAAGGGAGGGACATGAGCTGACATGATTTGAATCTAACCATACTCATAAGATCATAGAATTGTCAGGTTGGAAAAGACCTTTAAGATAATCAAGTCTAACCATCAACCCAGTTGCCACCATCATGTTCACTGCTAAGCCATGTTTTTTGAACTTGCGGGGTTTGTGACTCTACCACTTACCTGGGCTGCCTTTCCCAATGCCTCACAACCTAATCTGTGAAGAAATTTTCATAATATCCAATCTAAACCTCCCTGGGGCAATTTCAGGCCATTTCGTCTCCTCCTGCCACTTGTTACCTGAGAGGAGAGACTGACACCCACCTCACTACAACCTCATTTCATGATATGAAAAATCTTACAATAAGATCAACTGTGGCTCATTTTTCAAGACTGACATGCTGAATGTTGCAGCTGTGGAAGGAGGTCCACCCAATTACCTGATAATGTGCTATTTCTAGTGAGTTAATAAAATTGCATCCTGCAGGCCACCATGCCCTCTTGCTGAAGTTCGTGCCATTTCTGTGTCTTTATGATACAAATTGAAATCTCAAGAATTTGCTTTATGGGAGAAAAAGGAAAACAACAAGAAACCCAAGAAAACACCTTCTGTCCTTCTCCTCAGGCTCTGATACTCCTGCTCTCTTTGGGGAAGTGGTAGCTAGTCCTGGTGAAACGAATGTAAGCAACACAGTTGGAATGAAATTCAGTTTATACATGCAGAAGGAGCCTCTGAATTAAGATAACACAGAGCCATTTGAGAGGTTAATTTTAAGTTGCACAGTGCGTTATGAGTTGCACCTTCCGATTGCTTTCATTTTTTTTGGCATATTGGGACCAAATATTAAAAGATTTGTTTGTGTATGGACTATTCCCAAATAAATTCCTTACTGAACTGATTTGGGATAAAACTGTGTGCAGTATTGCCTATAACATAATTACTCAATACCACATAGGTAATACATTCTGAAAAATCTCTGAGATTATTTTCCTCTTTTTTCTGTATGGTGGTGAAGCTGTGAAAGTTGCAGAGGACATTGCACAGACCTGTGTATGTTAGATAGATGTTACCTGAACATACTTTGAAGTCTTGGCAATTTTCAGTCATTATCAGAGTAAAATCATGAAGCTGCATTCAGTTTTGACTGAACATCTGGTGTGGTTAGTGCAGAGTTGGTTAGGAACAATCTCTGGACTGAGGGAATGGTATTAACCAGTTACTAATCCAAGGCATCACTATGATACAAATGTCCTGAGTACTAAGCCTAGCAGTTGAAATTTATGATAATTAATGTTAGGGGCTTTTAAAGTTGTGGCTGTCTCTTAATTTTACTTATTATATCTCACCACTTTTCACCTTTTACTGAAAAAATAGCTGAGTAATTCCACAAAGGTGCGGCTGCTACACTGAAAATCAATTGACTTCTTTCTGAGCAGTAAGCTGAGTAATATCACATTTCTCAAATAGTCTGGGCTATTACATGTCTGGATGCAAATTTTTTTTTCACGTAAATTCACTAAAAGATGAAAAGAAATAAGAAATTAAACTAGCAGCAAAGTATATGTTGCAGCTTGTATCTTTACTTCACCTGAGGAAGACTTTACTTAATCCAGCTCAGGGAATTGAATAGTGTGTGGTTTTGATTGTTTTCATTATCCACAGGAATGTTTGTTTTAGAGATAGCAAGGTAAAATTCAAATTTAACAAATACTTGTTTGTCTAACCCGGTAGGATGTCAAACCTGTTAAATGCCATATTGAGGTTAACTACCGGATAACCCTCTGAGAGGGTAGTACAGTTTGAGACAAAATAAGATGATACTGTCTGGGATTTGACAATTGGCATTTGTTGCCTATCTTACTATCAGCTTTCAGCCTCTTTTCCCAAATGTGTAAATAATTCAAAGGATGTAAAGCTCTTAATAATTCATCTCTGCCTACGCATTCCTTGCACATGCATACCTAACCAGCAGAGCAGGGCAGGACTTTCAGGAAAGTTTCCCTCCTGACACTCACCTATGCTTCTGGAATCATCTCATGAATTCAGAGTGGGAGGTTGTAGCCACAGTCTCCCTTTCCTAAGAAACACTTTCATTTAGGCTTTACCATGTGACAGTCTCTGTATTGCATGAATTGTTTCTGCTTGTAATCAACAAACCCGGGGATTTCAACTGTACATATGCAGAAATAACAGAAGAGCATGCCTTAACTCTTGCTTGAGACAGTCCTGTATCTGCATAATGCAAAAAGCAGGAGTGGGAGGGATATCAAATCCAATGAATATTTTATAAAGTATCAAATCTACCCACATGCCAAACAAGAAAATCATCAAAGGGGAACATGACTAAAGCCTAATGTATGCACCAGAGAAAAGTGTTGATATAGTTCAAAGGTAGTCGTGTGCAGTAATAAAACACAGTGACTCTGATTTCTTGAAGCTATTGGTGAGCTGGGTTCCAAGGCATCAGATAATAAAAGTGCTAAACAATAGGTTATGTAAATAAAACTGTAAATCTCAAATTCCTTGATCTGCAATTTCAGTTTTTTAAGAAAAAGTGTAATCATATTTTTTGTGTATTTCATTTTGCTTTCATTTTAGATCACATAATGCCTTTACAGTATGTACTGGATATGGATCAAGGCAACACATTTCTCTTTCAGTGGTCTCCATCCCTTCTATTATTTCTTGTATAATTATAGATGCATACTTGTTTTTACATAGAAAACATTTATCACCTTTAAAAGAAATTAAAAGAAGAAATCAGGATAAATTAAAATTGATCAGTGGGGATTGTATTTCATAAGGGACTATAAGTTTCCTCTTAATAACTATTTCAATAATATCCATAAATACTCTAAAATGTTACCAAAATCAGTGAATAGATTTGAGACCATTCAAAGCCATCTAAAATTAAAAGTGTTATTCCAGGGAGAGCCTAGGATGAATGAGCAATTTAGGTATGTTAATTCTTGAGGTTGAAGAGGGAATTCATCACTTTTTTTGTGTGAATGAAATTTGAGATACTAAGCCCTGAGTTTTTATTTCTGTTTAGCCATGCAGAGCCTTTCTACTAGATTATGTAAACTGTTGTAGAAACCATCATGTAGATCAATAGAACCAGTTTTCTTATTAACATTATATATCTTAATTAGTGTATGATCCAGCACTCATTAATATCTGATGATAAATTTTTCTTTCATGGAAACTTAAACATGTAGGTGCTTGTTATATTTGTCTGGACAGAAAATGATACATTAATTAGGCAAATGAAACTTATTGACACATGGCACAGAAAATGTGTATTAAACCACTGGTTTAATAGCATTGTAATAAACAGTGTTTTTAAAGACCTTTTCCATATCTTCCTGAACCTATGGATAGTCTTTTCGGAACTGTTTGTACGCAAAGGGCCACACTAATGAGAGGAAAGTAGAATTTACTGTGGCTATCTCCCAAAAACTGTGTTACCATTGACAGTAATCTCCAAAAGGATTAGATATGCTGTAAGTAGCGTGCTGAGTGGTTTATGTTATTATACACGGTTTATTTTGTGTATAATTGGACTGTTGTAGTAGTTCTTAGCCTAGTTCGGGTGACCATGTTCCCTTCTGTTGTGCTTTTTAACCTACTAATGTAGATGTAGCCAGAAAGGGACAAGTTCAGACCTTGTTGCAATCCAGGATACTACTGATAAGCTGTGGTAGAACTGAGTCCAAGTCTTAGCAGTTCAAGTCTTAACAGAAGGAACTTCACTGAAGAACAATTTGGAAATACTTTTCTTCACATCCTTTATTTTACTCTGTCTCAACCAGAATTTCTGAGCATCCTCTCCATCTTTAGAAGGAAACAAAAGAATAGAAGTAATTTTTAAAATTGCTGCTGTGGTATGTATTCTGGTTTAAAAAAATCATCAGCTTTTGTTATACAAAGTATTTTGGTGCTTTTGGACATACTAGAGAAAGTTTCAGGCATTTTAATTTTTACTATTTGGTGTTCAAGTTGGTATTAATTTTGCCTCTTCATGTTTTTAAAAGATTTGCCACACACTGGTCTAAAGAGCCCAGTTCTGAAGTGCTTTCTATCTAAACAACTGGCATTGACCTCAAGGAAGTGAAGTGCTTACCTGTCAGGTGGTATTACATTAGCATGTATTTGTAGCTCTCAAATTTTGCTGGAAAAAGTTGCTGAATTATTTCTCAGTCTTCTTTTACACATGTAAAACCTATCTTAACCTATATTTGTGTAAATTTTAGTTTATCACTTATTAAAAATACATTTTAGTTTAAAATACCATGTGAAGTCACACTATTATCTTCTTGAAGGTTATGATATCAGATAAATTCTAGCTAAATGTACCTGTGATGGTTTTCAGCACATAATTTAAGTTAGCTGAGGGGCCAGTCTGTTACTTTGTGTGTCTTTAGAACATTGATTCAATTTTAAATGATTACCTATGCCAGTATCCACTGTCACAGAAGACAAAGATCGTAATGTTAAAAGGACCCTTCTTCAGCCCCTGCATTCAAATTCTCTGTGAACCGCCATCCATTTGCTCTGGCGAATGCACTTAAGGAGTTGGACTTACCTTTCGTGTGAAAAAAAGTGATATTTCCAGTGTAAATTGCATTTTATGTGTTTTGAAAGAAATCCAGATCATACATTCAGGTAATTCTCTGTATACAAAGACTGCCCAAGATACATGTCGATTTACAGGAACGTATTTGTTATGGCATAGCCTTTTATTGGATGTCACAGGGAAGACTGAAAGTACTGGCAAAGATATAGCAGTGTTGGTCAGTATCTTGATTTATATTTATATTTGCTATTTTGCTTAAACCACTCATGATATAAACTGAAATGAGCACATTGCATGCAGGTTTTGCAAGTCTCAGGGAATGCTGTTGAAGGATGCATTTTCAGATGGAATACCTATAGATAGGACAGCTTAGATAGACACAAAAAATCCATCATTGAACATGTGCTAACCATGTAGGCTCATAAAGTACTGGTGAATTTAACCTGTGCATGAATAAGTAATGCTTCTCCATGGACACCTCCTTGTTGTGGGGGAGAAGCTTGCGTGCCCTCATGAGGTTGCGAGCTGTGCTGGCGGTGGTTCATGCCTCCTGTAGGGTCTCCCATGCTAGTCAGGTCTCAACTGAAGGGTCAGACAAAGTGTGTCCACGGGCAGGATGGGCTCGCTAG
>JAWWEE010000040.1:8976235-9028634 GCA_035221455.1 Xenops minutus
GTAGTGCCGACAGAGACTTTCCACTGTGCCTTTTGCAATCGGACTTGCCTATCTCTCATTGGCCTTTTTAGCCACCAGTGTGCTTGTAGCAAGCATGGGTAGAGCCCTTGTAAATCTTTGTTCGTGAAGCCTAGCCATGATGATCATGACCTAGGTAATGATACTTAAGTTAGAATTTTTATGTGTATCAGTCTCAAAAATTCAGTTCTCTCATTCAGTTTAGTGGTCTCACCTGACCACCTGTCAGGTGGTCTAGCCTGAGATCACAGACAGTACTGATATAGAGTTTGATGTTCCCCTGGTGTACAGCAAGACATAGTTTTTTTTCTGTGGCTGTTAAATGTGTACTGATAAGTGTTCTGTGGGTTATAGTTAGCTTAAATGTTCTGGCAGGTGATGGACCAACTCAGAGTTTGGTTGCTTAGGAAAGGGTTCATTTAGTAAAATCAAAAATAGTCAGCTACTCAAAGCTGGTGGCTTCTTTCATATTCGTGGGTAGAGATATCATAATTCTTCCATTTTGTCTTAGATGAATGCTTTTTCAGGAAGAATCCTGGAGCTGCTTATATCTTTATTTCCTAAACAGAAAAATTATTAATGTCAGGAAATAGTTCCCCCAAGGCCGTTGGCATACAGTGAGAGAACAAATTGCTGAACATTTTCTCATTCCCTGTAACTTCTCACATTTTTATTTGTGTTCGTTAAGCTGTCAAATGGTTTTGAAAAGCTCATTTTATTTTTCAGTAAGGAAAAGACTCCTGCCCTTGCTGAAAATTATGATAAAGCCTAGATTAAACACCTGCAAACGGTTTTCAATCTTAGCATTTTCTTTACAGAGACATAAGTATCTCATTTGTTTTCAGAAAATATGATACTTTAATGTTGCTTTTCTAATTTGCCTTTTTAGGTAAAGCTCTTAAGGCAGTGCACAGTTATTTAGGTGCATAATTGAGCTTTAGATAAGAATGGCACTACTGTATGCAACAATAATTAACCTACAACTTTTTTTAATCAATTACTCTCTTGTTAAAAAAGTGATTTCATAGTCTCAAGTACTTTGGTTGAATTTCTGGTTTCATTGAAATCGGTGATCAGTTACAGTCAGTATCTGTTTCTTCAACACACTTGGCCCTCGAAGGTCTCTCTCTTTATATATATACATATATGTATGTATGCATATATATATATAGTTTTACTGCATTAGATTGTACGGTCTTATACACAAGGGTATATAGGTATTTCAACAACATATTAGACAAATGCAGATGTTTTTTATCCATACCAAATGTTGATATTTATGTAGTGCAAAGTCTATCATACTGATTAATTATATTACTTTAATAATATACTTGACATGAACTTTTTAATTTATTCCGTACTTTTTTTTTCTTTTTAGCTTCCCCATGGGTAGATAAAAGTCGAACTCCTAACAAAATAGACCTGTATGATGTCCGCAGAAGACCATGGTAAGCTTTTTTTTTTTAAAGGTTTGAGATATATATATATATATACATGACTTACTTTCTAGACATTAAAATGTAAAAACATTTTTTTTCTGTTTATTTATATCTGATAACCCTTACTTTCAGGTATTGTTATTTTCTTTTTGAAATTTGTTAAATCTTCAGAATCAACAATTTTCAAATCATCTTCCTTGTTATGCAATATTTACTGTACTGCATTGTGCTGTTGCATTGCATGGACGTTTTCTTAGGAGTAGAGCTATCCAATAGATATAAGGCAATTAAAAATCTGATTTTGTGCCAAAATCAAATATACTTCAGAGTATTAGACTGAACTATTCTTCCAGACTTTTGCAAGTGTTTAAAAATGCCTCTCAGTGGTTCAGACCATCGGTAAAATCACTAGATTGCTAAAAGACAGGAGAGCAGTGGGATTGCTTCTCATGACTTTTTTCTGTAAGCCTCTCAAGACATGAAGCATATTGATACTTCAATATAGTTGAATATATTTTTTTTTCAAAGGACTAAGTACTTTTTCGCCAAGCTGGAGTGAATAATAATTCATCTGTCATTCAGTTCTTTAGCTCTGATATAGCATTCATTTTTTTCAGTTGTAAACATCTGAAAACAGTGAATTTTGATCAGTACATCCTACTTCCAGATTTCCCTAATGTGGTTTAGACTTTGATTTACTTAGAAGACACGGCAAGAGAAAACGAAAATAACAGTTTTTTTTGGTACTAGCTACAACAGGAGGATTTTGTTGGTTCAGCTTCTTCGAGTTTAGAGATCACAGAGCGTCTTCCATTGCTCAAAAAAGGTTTTCAAATTTGTCTCATCCATACCATTTATTTATTTCAGGTATATCCAAGGAGCTGCATCTCCCAAAGACATGCTTATTTTAGTTGATGCGTAAGTGTTTAATATCTGAATATTGACATTAGAGGAATAAAAGTGCCTTAGATATATTGAACAAATCTCTGCATGCTGAAAAATAGAGGGGATTAAGAGGTCCTTATATGCAAGGTTCAAAAGTCTTGGTATATACAGTAAAACTTAGTTCCAAAAAGCCCAGACCAAACCGGAAAGTTACTTAAACTGGGGCTAGGGTAGCTGGGGTTTTTTCACCTGTTTGATATTATTCTGCTTTCAATTTACTAATTACTGAAGTAATCAAGTGACTACTTTTCATGTGCATGCCAGGATTTGTTGTAAAACACAAACCTAAAAAAACCCAATGACTAGAAGCATTATAGTATATTTGCATGTTTTCCCACACAGATTTTAAAATTGCCAAGTTTGGTTACTATAGAACATTACTAGAATGTGAGCAAACAAATTAATGAAAGCTCTGTCTTTGCACTGGCAAGGCTTCCTTGCTGTAGCTGCTGTTGAGGGACCGATGGAAGCATTGAACCTGATGTGTCAGATTGCTTTATGCCAAAAAGCTTCTCAGTCAGAGAATTTGCATTTAATGCTTTTACATGTGGTAAAGTGCTTTCAGATCAGCAGTGAGTTTTATCAACACTTGTTATTTCTTCACTTCAGCTTAGGTTTTGCCTTGAATCAAACAAGCTGTCATTTGCATATCTGAAAATCTAAAACTGTAAGCCTGTGTGTAGGAGTATAAAATGATTAGATAAGGCATTGGTTGAAAGTGGTAAACTTTCTCAGATTTCTTGAAAAGAAAATGAGGAAATCATGCACCATTATAACTTCAACTAAGCCACAGGACCGGGGCTTTGAATTACAGTTTTAGACTTAATAACTATTAATAGTGAGTAACACTAATGATGAGTTGGAGAATTTAAGAGTTAAACTGACAATTTTAGTGTGAAAGCTGTTGAGAGTGCTGGTGGGTGCTCTGTATTGTCTTTGCATGTTTTACACAACAGTTGTTAAATTCAACTTTTCTATTATTTTGTGGATTTTTGTTAGGAGTGGGAGCGTCAGTGGATTGACATTGAAGTTGATCCGCACTTCGGTCATTGAGATGTTAGAGACCTTGTCTGACGATGACTTTGTGAATGTAGTTTCAGTGAGTATCTGTTCTTTCCACAAAATTTGCATTGTCAACAAAGGAAACTATTTTTAATCCTGGATGTGAGGTACTTGAACGTTAAGCTGCAAAGAGACTTAAAATATATTGCAAAATATCACATTTGGCATTCTTTTCTTAGAAAGTAAAATGAATGTTCTGGCATTGTAATTATATATAAATTTGAGTGAAGGGCAAAACTAATTTAAACAAACTTCTGCATAGCCAATCTCTCCTTTCTCTTATAGTACTATGGTCTGTATAACACATGTTCCATTAGAAAGTTATATGCAAAATCTCTTGAAATAATTGATGGTTTCCAGATTTTCCACACAGCAGATACTTGGGTTGCTTATGTTGACTGATGCATGATGACAGACGATGTTCAGCCATATATCTGACCTGCTGAAAAGATGTGTCTGAGAGATTCTACAGTTAGCAACTTTATGGGTAGCAAAGCAATTTTTTCCCATAATAAATAATAAAATAGAAAGTACAATCAATGAAGAAGGTATGGGCAACTTTCAGTTTTCACGCTGATACCTTGGGTATCATGTTCTAGCCTTGGGCAAGTGTTTTTCTATTTTTTATTAAGCTGTTCGACTGTAGTGCTTTGATTCTAAGGATTTAGGATGGGAACATTGACATACTCCTAATGACAAGAGACAGCCTGAATGATGAGTAACAGGAATGATTTTGGAGATAATTTTCAACTTCTACAGTTGTGTTGTAGCCAGCCTGAGGGAGAAAGACCTGAAATATAACTAAAAGAAATCTCTTTTAAAATCACTTATTGCTTCATTGCTTGTTGTCAGTCTGGCTAGACCTTTCTTCAAGCAGCAGACAGGCCTTTATTCTCAATAGTGTTTCCTTTGTTATAGTTTTTAATAGTGGATTGGACCATTTTCTTTAGTCTAAATTGCAGTGAAAAACCCCCAAACTTATGTTCTTTATTTTTATTATTAAATGAAATTATCTTTCCTTTTATTGTTTTAGGGTGCTTAAATTTTTTTTTTATGTTAATTTTTTTTTTTAAAAAAAAAAAAAAAAAAAAGACTCACCATCTTAAAGTGATGGAAATCGATTACTGTGTTCAGTGGAGCTGTGCCAGCTTTCATTGCTGGAAACTCTAGACTCCTACTACCTCTTCATTTACACAGCTTTCCAAATTATTTCCTTACATTTTCTCCCAGATGACCAGAAATAGCATATCTTAATGCTAAGCCTTTCGTAGGCTGTGGGTATTTTATTAGCTAAAGTTCACTATTATTCTGGTGAGGCTCCAAGACTGGGATTTGTGTCAAAAGAGAACTGGAAATCCTCAAATATTTTCTATAATACTTTTCCCCACTGGTTTGTAACTTACAATATAGAAGGACCTTTTGTTGTTTGAAGAAGTTTAGAGGCTCGCATCAGATATTTGACTGCAGAACCCGAGAGTACATTTTGGTCAGGCTGTGTTCATCAGAAGAGGAGGGCAACACTCACAGAAATGTACATAATAGAACACGGCATCTTTAAATCTTTTATAAAGTGCTGCTTGGTATTGTGCACATTATAATTTAAAAGTCTGTATTAGATCCTTTCAGTATTGCAATTACTTTTGTATAACCTATGCTTTCATGTAATCAGATGATTTATGAATGGAATTGTGGTGGATGCTGTGTTATAACACATATATATTTTATTTCTCTAACAGACAGGAAATCATATGCTATAAAGAGGAAGCAAATGGTTGTACTACTATAAGACATTTTATAAGTGAGGGAAGTGAATTTTAAATTTTATTTTTCCTGTATTTAAAAAAGTTTTTAGTTTACTCAGTTTTTCCACAGCCCAACCAAAGCCTTGAATACAGCCACTAGAGTTGCGGCTGCTCGACAAGGTGATATATTATCACACTTGGTAATATTTTTTTCTTAGGATTATTCACAAAAGCATGTACACGGGTCTAACTTTTATAAAGAATTCATCCACTGCAAAGTTGGTATTAGTTGCTGCACTGTCTTCATGCATCTTGCTTTATTTTTATGTTTGACTTAGGTATCTTGACACTTGAAGTAAAACACAGTACGATAGAACAATCGTTATTCAGATAATTCAGTTAGATCTTTGAAAATTTCATACATGGCTTTCATTTAGGAGATCTGAGATCTCATCTTTATTCAAATGCTAAATTTCACATTTTACTGCTTAGCTTTTTCCCCACCTATTCTTCCTTGTTTACTTTTGTTGAAATACTTGATGAGTTATTAGGTTTATGTACTGTGCTAAAAGGCAGATGGTTCATTAATTCTTGTCTAATTTAAAATTTTAATTTTTTTCCCCTAAATGGTGTGAGGATCATCTAGAGATATGTTCTTATACAAAAGATCATCTGGTCACCAGGGGAGTTCCCCAGAGCTCAGTGTTGAGTCCAGTCCTGTTCAGTATCTTTTTTGATCTGGACAAGAGGATCACCCTCAGTAAGTTTGTAGATGACACCAAGCTGGGGAGAGTGTTGATATGATGGAGGGTAAGAAGGCTCTGCAAAGGGATCTGGACAGGCTGGATCGATGGGTTGTGTCCAATTCTGTGAGGTTCAACAAGGTGAAGTGCTGGATCCTGTAGGATCCTGTAATTTGGTCAACAAGTCCCTGCAGCACTACAGGCTGGGAAAGAGTGGCTGGAAAGTTGTCCAGTGGAAAAGGCCCTGGAGGTGCTGGTCAACAGTGGCTGAACACGATTCAGCGTGTGCCCACATGGCCAAGAAGGCCAGTGGCATCCTGGCCACTATTAGCAATAGTGTGGCCAGCAGGACTAGGGCAGTGACAGTCCCCCTGTACTCAGCACTGGTGAGGCCACACCTCAAATCTCGGGTTGAGTTTTTTGCTTCTCGGTGCAAGAAGGACATTGAGGTGCTGTAGTGTGTCCAGAGAAGGGCAGCAGAGCTGGGGAAGGGTCTGGAGCACAAGTCCAGTGAGGAGCAGCTGAGGGAGCTGGAGGTGTTTAGCCTGGAGAAAAGGAAGCTCATGGAACACGTTGCTCTCTACAACTACCTGAAAGGAGGTTGTATCCAGGTGGAGGTTGGTCTCTTCTCATGAGTAACAGGACAAGGGGAATGGGCCTCAAGTTGCACCAGGGGAGGTTCAAATTGGATGCTAGGAAAAATTTCTTCTCTGGAAGTGTTGCCAAGAACTGGGACAGGCTGCCCACAGAAGTGGTGGAGTCACTATTCTGGAGGTTTTAAAAAGATGTGTAGATGTGGAACTTAGAAACATGATTTAGTGGTGGACTTGGCAGTATTAGTATAAAAGTTGGACTAGATTATCTTAAAGGTCTTTTCCAACCTAAATGATTCTATGATTCTGTGACCATGATTCACAGAATAATCTGTAACAGAGAAGGCATGTCTAAAGTCCAACTCCAGTGTTTTCTTAATAAATCCAAACCCTAAAATATCAGCTTAAACATTTTTTCTAGGTGAAATAAATGTAAATTTATTCAATATGTGTCATAGTATTGCTTAAGAACATTTTCTCTTGAAGTATCCTAGAATTAGACATGATTGGCTAATTAAAAAGTCCAAAAAGCTAGGTGAAAATATTCAGTTAATACAATATTAGCAAATGGATATATGAACACTAGCACTATACTGGAAGTTATCTACAATTTTTCTTTCCCTCATGGATCTTTTGGCTTAAAACGTGACAGTTGTTTTATGGCTTGTTAGGTTTAATAACCATAGAGTCTCTAGTATGAGGTTTTGAGTTAACTAGCGAGCTGTTTTACTGCTAACCTCTGCCAAGATGTTGTCCCACAAAGCCCATATGTATGATGATTCATGCCGGCAACTGAAAGACATGGATTTAAGCTCATGCCAATCACTTCTTGAAAGTGACAGGATGATTTAATGAACTGTGCCTCATAGAAATCCTAGGGGGAAAAAAGCTCAAAAGTAGATGTTTTAAAAACATTAGTTCTACTGATTGAACATAGTTCTTGCATCTATTTCCAGTGAAGAAAGGCTGAATGAACTATTATGTCACATAAAGTTAGCCTGGGGTTAATATGTCATAGTTTGCTCTGGGATTTGCATGTTCCTTATCTGAAGTGCAGTGCTTTGTTGCAGGGTGAAAACCTGCTGTTTGAAAGAGCTTAAATGTAGGAGTAATACAGCTGTTTTCCCACTAATCTGGTTATAGGCTTTGATAACAGTGAGTGGTAGATGATAGGGGCAGCAATTCCATCCCAGCACATTGTGATTTAGTGACTTGGTTTCAGATGTTGACATAGAGAGTGTAATTTCCTTGTGATTGTGGGTATTGTGCAGAAGAAATGTATTTCAAATCTGTAGAGGTGTGGAAAACCACACAAAGGAAAAACCTCCCTTACAGCAACAGATGTGTTAAAGGTCAGGAGCTGTAGCACTGTTTAAAATCACTTAGCCTTAGTAAAAACCCAAACTAGTATTTACTGTTTAGGAGCTGGAAATTAAATGTCATGAGCATATGAGATAGAACAGAATCATATTCTGAAAAAGTTGAAAGCTCATCTCCTGCTATTGTGCAGTTCTGCACATCGAGTAAACTCAGAGGGAAGGTGATTTCTGGATGAATTGATTTCAAAAAAAGCTGTGCAGCCAGACTGTGAAATTATTGTTGGGGATAAAAGCAATCTGTAGAAGATACATTCCTTTTCCCCCTGATTTTTAATAGCAGTTTTTCATGTAATTCTACAGCTCTGTGGTTGAAAACTTGTTTACTTTGTCTCCCTTACTCCCAAGTTGGTACAATCATTACACCTTCCTAATTAAAATATTTAAATATGATACTATAGGGGGAAAGAAATTCTGTAAAGGGTTGTCAGTTTGTCAAAGGTCTCCTTTCACTTTCTGCTACATATCGCCCTCTATTCTGCTGTTCATATTGCACCTATATCCTCTGAAATACAGGGAAATATTCCTTCCTTATGGGAACTACTTTCTTAAGATTGTTTAAAAAAATTAACAAACATTCTATGTGTGAAAACCTCAGCCTGAAGTCCTAGTGAAGGGAGGTGGATGATAGATTTTGCAGCCTGGTAGCTTGTCATGCTTATGCTATCTAGAAATTTTAGGTTTGTGTGAGTGTACTTCTGTTCAACTGGCCAACACTTCCAGAATTTTACTGAAAAATAACTTGTTTCCTTTATTATTCAATATAATGTTTTTAATGAACCTGAAATTAAATTGCGTACCTAAGTAGTATGGCAGTTTGTTTTTTTTTCCCCTGTGTTTTTGACTTTTGACCCAGAAAATATCAGTGATGCTTAGTTTTTCCAAATGAGGAAAGAGGGAGACTGCTACTACTAGAGGGAGAAATTAAACATGGTCATGGTATCAGTGGCACTGAAGTAGTTCTACTGGTGGATGTAAAGAAGATGAAAAAGTCTTCCTGTATGAAGGGGCTTGCCAATGTATTTTGTTCCTTACTTTCTCATTTTCCTTAATGGATAATATTAAGGAGAAAATACAGAGATGCCTGCCATCTTTTTTCATTATTTGACAAATGAAAAAATAGATACTAAGCCTTTGTAAGAGTTGAGCCAGCCAGACCCCACAGAGATGCTGCTCATGTTTGTAGTCAAAGCCCATCTGTCCATACCTGATCTATTGCTACAGAATTTAGAAAGAAAGAACATTTCAACATTTTTTCTTGATTTCTCATGTAAACTGAGCCTTACATGACTACAAATAAACCTGAGAAACCTTGAAAAGGTGAAGTCATTTTTCTTTTGGAATTACAAAACAATACCCAAGCCATTTGAACTTAGGGATTTGTTTGTTTAAACATATATTCTTTTTTCCTGTTAGGGGGAAGCATGCCATGTCAGATTCAACACCTCAAGGGAGCTGAGGCTGCTGCAGCTCCATGACACAAATCCAACCAAGTGTATTCCCAGTGGCTACATGGACATGGAGCACATGCATATACACGCAGCTATATAACATGTATTCACATATATATCTCTGCATACCAGGGCATCCATACAGGTAACACAAACAAATGCAGACACTCATGTAAACACAGGCAGTGCCAACAACTCCATCCTGCTATCCCCTGTGGCTGAGCTGGATGGGAGTGTGCTGGGAAGTGCATGTTTGTCTGTGTGTGTTTGTGCACTGTGTGGATCCCCCCAGCAGCTGGGTCAGACACTCCATTTGCCTCACAGTTGTCCCTGATCCTGGTCTGCTCCATTGCTGCCACCTAGCCATACAAGTCCTGAGGCCACAAACTTACTCCAGTTGCTGGTAGAGACCATCTCCTGTATATATGATGAGATTCAGGGTCCCACTTGCAGCCAGTATCCAACCTCCCCTGAGATCTCCCTTAGAAATTTAACAGCCCCATGAGTTTCACCATTAAAGACCTGCAGGATCAGCAGGTCAACTTGATGCTCATTCCAGCTGCTGCACCATGGATAATCGGGTCCTGCAGCCTGAGGTCTGACTCTGGTTGCTGCTGTCATACACTCACACACAAACACATGCAGGATAGAAAGTCCTTCACACAGGAAAGGAAGCAGAAGTCAAGAAGGCAGAAAAGGGTGCACTGAAGAGATGCAGGATGTGGCCAGAAAAAAAATACCAACCAGTAAACTACTTAGATGTGACCAACAATTTTACTCCTTATACTTCTATTTTACCCCACTTGTTCATCTTCAAATCACCTAAATCCATCCCCTTGCTCACTCTGTTTTTTCCCTTAAATACTCCATACTAAGTCCTGAAATGCATTTTACAGTTATTAACTCTAGTTTGCTGTGGAAGGAAAATGCTCAAAATGTATGTGAGAGAGAAAAGAAATGGAAAGATTTGGAAAAGGAATAGAGCAAATCTTAAAACAAGATCTGTTTCATTTTAGATGTCACAAAATGTTAATTCTAGGGAATAGAGTACTCGAGTGCATGAAGAGCCAAAGGAAATGGAAATTAGAAGCTCAAATTCTACATTAGGATGTCAGGAGCAGGGATGTTGCTGGAAACTACATTTATTACTTTACAGTATAGCTGACAGTTCCAGATGACTAGAAAAGTCACCTCCATTCCCACTTGGAGGGATTGCTTTGGGCATCAATACAGATTTTTATTGTCTCCTCTTATAGCTGTCAAATGTCAGGAAGTCGGACTTCTAACAACACATGGCATGGGTGTCTGTGATTTCCAGAATAAATCGTAGCTCTCGAGTATATTAGAAGCATTTAAAAAGAGTAATTTAGTAGTATATAAAAAGTAGTATTTTAAATGTGTAGTTTAGTGGTGTATATAAAAAAATTTGATAGCTCTATCTCATGGTTCCACTGGTTAATAAATCTGTTGGCTATTTCCAGTTTCTTAATTTTCAGCAAAGCACAAATCTTACTAAAGAGGCCTCTGCTTTGTCAGGTGTATCATTGATCCTGGGAGGTTTTATGGCATGTCAGGACGCTGGACTAAAAATGCATTGCTGAGTCAGCTTTCCAACTAGTAAACTATTATTAGGGGGAGTTGTGACAATATAATTAAAAATTTGTGGTGGTCTCTTGAACAATAAACTCATTGCTTACCAGTTCAGAAGAGGCTGTTTAGGGCTGAATTTAGTGGTTCTTCTGGGGAAAATGTCTCACCATGTTAGGGGAAAAAGAAGAAAATACAGGCTCTCTGTAAGTTTTGAGACAGAGTGGAGGCTATTTGTTCTATTATCCCCCTTTTAAAAACATATTTTCTAAAAAAGTCATCAATTTGTTAGGCAAAAACTATGCATGGCAGTGTCTTTGGAGTAAAGGTAAAGGATCTCCTAACAGGCAAAACATGAATGAAATACTGATTGACTTCTCAAGTCTCACACTTTCAAGACTCACACTTTTCCTTCCTGTCTCTTGCTTCCCTGGCTTAGCAGCAGCATCTCACATGTCAGCCCTGTGCTGCTGTAGCCTCCTCACTGCTCCAGAACCCCAGGCACAGCCAGGCACAGTGCTCTGCTCGACAAGGGTGACAGTCAAGCTGTGGGAATACAGAGGTGACATGATAGCCCTCTGCTATGTGGCTTGATGCTGAAATGTGTGTTTGTCTTGTAACTTGGTGCACTGACTAAACGTTCATCCTAATTTTGATACCCTGAGTAGCAACCTTATATATCAAGTGAATTTATAGATAACTGTTTAATACCAATAAGGGGACATGAGGAGTATTAGAGGAGTTCAGTTTGGATTTCAGGAAAAGGTTCACTGAGAGGGTGGTCTGGCACTGGAACAGGCTCCCCTGGGAGTTGGTTATTGATTCAATCCTGTCAGAGTTCAAGGCTTGTCTGGACAGCACTCTTAGTCATGTGGTTTATTTTTAGCTAGTTCTGCATGGCACAGGGAGTTGGGGATCCTTATGGCTCCCTTCCAGCTTGAGATATTCTGATTCATCTTTTTGGCAAGGGTGCTTCATGTGTTAAACAACTTGAATTTGACTGAATGAAGATTTCCCCAGTCAAGTGATAATAAAAAAGAGTCTACAAAATAATTTTCTAGGGAGTCTCTTCTTGCAGCTCTCCCATAGTATATATGGGGAGCAGTGCCAGGCTGGGCAGTCTACAGGGGTGCAGCCTACAGCAGTGCTGTAGTTCAGATCAGGCAGCTTTCCCTGGGAGCTGCCAAGGTTTACAGTACTGAATTTTTCAGCAGAATTCAGAAACACATGATTTTAAGTAAATAATACATGCTAACTTAGCCACAGCAGCATAAAAAAGACCATAAATTTCATCTTGCTAAGCAAATTCATCTTGCAGCCTGCACTGACAGTCTGTGTTGGAACTGTGAGACTGGCAGTGCAGCGTCTACTTTATGATCTGAACATCAGTCTTTTGGTAGTTATTGGGAGCTTTGCATTGAATTATGTGCGGATAATTGCATTGCTTAGAAAGGTTAACATAGCTAACTGAAAGTAGACTTTGGCCTAGTATTTGGTCTTTTCCCTAGTATTTATCCCATCATTATGCTGCAATATTTTTTTTTTTCAGCAGATATTTTGTGATCCAACAGTTTTATTGTTGTTGAATTCTGCTAACTCTGGTCTATAACACACATACATACATTTCACAGTGAAAAGAAACATGAAACATGTTAAATTTCAAGAAATGCCAATCATATAAATTGGCATATAATCCTAATTTTATTTCACTGTATATTTGCCATACAATATAAGAATACAGGAGTGTTCCTTCTGAGTACTAGAATAAGTTTTTTATGTTTTCTGTACATTGTATATGTAGTATTCTACTGTACACCTGGAGAGTCTATCTGTGTAGGTCTAAGGATAGGAGAAAATCATTCTACAACAAAATATGAATGGTGAACTTTAACATCACATATTGTTTTCTGGCATGTCAAATTACAAACCTTTATTGCTTGAACTGCCTCAGATTTTCCATGTACCAAGATTTACATGGGAATAAAACTTTGCAAATTGCTTGCATACTGGTCTCTAAAAGGGTTCTGATAAATATGTATAATACCTGTTCGCTGCTGAAATACAGATTCTAACTGGCCTTATTCAAGATTCAGTTATTCTTGGGATTAACCCTAAAATCCTATTACCAAGCCTGAAGCATCAGGAGAAAAAAAAAAAAAAAAAAAAAGAAAATGACAAAGCCGGGTTTAGCTACAAAATGAAAGCCTGGTGAAATCAGATCTATTTCACTATTGCTCATTTAATACATAGAGATACAACTGGGTCACCAAGCTGATTTAGCTATGAGGTAGCAGCAGCATAGCAGCAAACCTCAGCACACTGAAAGTCAGCAGCAGTAGGATTTGATCAGGTCTTCACCAAGCTGACTGTGCTTTTCTCAGTTTTCAGTATTCCTGGAATGATGTTACTGTTTTATTCAGCTAGCGGGATCTTAGTATTATAAATGTGCAAGGTTTGTCTCCAAAGCAGGTTTAAGTATAGGAATTACTGCTTTGTTCAAGTTCATATGATTTTCTACAAAAAAGAAACATGAATGTTTAAAAATGCACAATTTACATACAGTTTAAGGCAGGTTCTCCTTTCATGTCAGGAGTTTTTGGAAGGGTAGGTTTTTAGTTTTAGTTTTTGGGGGTTTTTTGAGGGGGATTTTTTAGTTGTTGCAGGGTTTTTTTTGTTTGTTTGGTTGGTTGGTTTTTTTAACAGAAGTGCAATTTCAGGAGATTCTGATTAAACATGATAAGTTGAATCGTTAACTAGCATATGTTGAATGATAAACTAACTGGGAGAAGAGGGAGGCAGCAGGTAAGGATGGTTGGGAAAATCTGAATTTTTGCAAAGATGTGGTGTTATAGGGTTGGTATATATGTTATAACTCCTACAGATTTTGGAGGCACAGCAAGACATTTAGAAAGGAGACTGGTTTGCAGCTTTTCCATTATTAGTACTGTAAACACAGTTTGTAAAGCTGTTGGAAACTGAGATACTTGTATTGGTAATATGGATCTTTTGTATGGAAAAAGGAAATCGTCATCCTCCTGGAACTGGGACCTCTTGTGTTCAAGTTGTGGAATTTTTTTTTCAAGAAGCAAATTTTACTTTTTAATATTTCTATTTCTTCACTCATTTGGAACACAAGTATATTTTATTGGTCTAGTTGAAATGAGAAATTTATGCCTGTAACAGAAGGCACCAATATTCTCCACCAGAAGTGTAAAATTTCGTATTTCAAGGTATTTGTAAGACCCGTTCAACTTTTTTGTTTCAGTGCCACCTAGTGACTAAAACTTGAAAAAGCTTTTGAAAGTTTCGATAATTTATTGGTGTTCATGTTTCCGTATTTTCCAGTAATGAGATGATTTACAAAAGATTTTGTCTTTTTCAAAGTGAATCTCGTAACTAGTGCTGCTTCTCTCAGTTTCTTTTCCTGAGGATTTACATAAACTTATTGCTACACTTTCTGAGAACTGTGGTTTTCCTCATTGGGTTAGTTCAGAAAGCATCTGATAAACGTTGACTGAAGCTTGCCTTCTTAGTCATGTCAAACAATTAAGCAAATACCTCTTCATAATCATATTTATATATGTATGAAGACATCACAAACAGCAGAAAAAAAATTGTTGACTGTCAGAAACAGTAATAAACGTTTTCTGATAAATTAATGCTCCCAGTTATTACTCTTTAATTTTTAATAACATTTCTTCTTTTGCTGCTGTTTTCAAAGACTGCTTGTTTTGATAGCATTACAGAAACGTGAATTCTACGACAGTGCAATGAAGGGGATGCTTTAGGTTTCCTTTCACTAAAAATGCAGAATCAATTAAAATATTTTATTTGTATTTAAATAACCTCCTACACTTGCCAAAAAATGATTGACATGGGATTTAGGATTTATATTCGTTATATATCTCTCAGGAGAGGAAGATCTAGTTAGATTTATAGAAATGCGTAGATAGATACACAGAAGAGAATTTGAAATATTCATCAATTCATACATTGCCTGTGAAATCAGGGATTTTTCTTTCACCATGCTGAAGTCTTCAGAATAAATGGCATTAGCTGTGCGTGCATTTTGAAGAAGTTCAAGTCATAAACTGTTTATGAGAATTCATGCTTTAAAAATTGTGCCCTGTTAGACCATGTAGTTTAAATGGCTTATAGCAAAATAACTAATGTCAAGTTAAAAGGCAAATTTGAGGACATGAAATTGCTTGCACAAAGGAATGGGCAAAAGCATATTCTAGTAGTGGGGAATTGAGTTTAAAGCTTGTGGCCGTGTCTTTGCCTTGGATTTATTTGTTTCATTCCCTGTTGCTTCACTTTTCTCACCAATAAAATGAGAAAAGTTCAAGTTATTTCACAAGGAGTCCAAGATACTCAGTAATGTTTGGAAATGTCTGCGATGCCCAAGTGTGGATGGCCCTGGCAGGTATATGCTAGGTGTAACTTCCCAAAGCTGAGGGGAGGTTGGGTGGTGTCTGCAAAAGGCAGGTTTATAGAAAGAATTCCCAACAGACAGACCAATTTGTATCACCTCATCAGGTAATGTATGGAAGAGAAAGCAGTTTTGGAAAAAACCCCCACAATATATTATACATGTTGGATTTTTTCTCATGTGGTTTGTTTGCTGGTTTTTTGTCTCATGTTTCATGGTAGCTTTGATCTTTCTATTTAACCATCTCTAATGCTTTTCAGTCCTTGCATATCTCACTTCTGGATACTGATCCTTTCTTTCTTCATTTCAGATGTTTTCTATAGGGTTTTTTTCTACCCTCTTCATTTGCCTTATACTGTTCTCTTAATAAAACCACCTGTCTGTAGAGTCTTGTTATTAATTTTTTGATCTGCATATCTAAAGAGTGCTTAGAATGGGACCAGATGCAAGAAATAAATTGACGTTTCTGTTTCACTTACATTGAATCCTCCAATATACTCATGCTAGGGTAGGAGTTTTAATAATTTTTAAAGAAGGATTTCCAGGTTGAGACTGGAAAAGAGGAAGCTTTTAGCAATGCATGAGCAACTCTTCTGTAATTAGAAGAGGTTTTCAGAATGACAACTTCTCTTTTCCATAAGTTAACTCTTGGGGCACTGAGGATTGCAGAGGTCCATATGTCTGGGGGAACCCACAGCTCAGTGGAACTACCGAAGGCAGGGGAAAGGTCTCTAGCATATAGATCCTTTCTGCAGTTGTCTATATTTTTTCACTGGTTTTGCAAGTTGATCATTCTCTGAATCAGAAAATAAAGTCCTATTAAGGCTATCAGATTAGTATTTTTGTTTCTGACCTTCTCCAGAATGGTGAAGTTCCAGCAACATTAAACTCAAACCCTTTAGTTCAGAGTTTCGTGTTAAGTTGAATTCATTCTCTCATCTTTCAAGTTACTGAGTTGCCCCTTATATGGCCAAAGATTGTCCTGGTGGTTTGAGGTCAACTAGATGACACTCTCTGAGACTTTTAGTGCCTCAGTAACAGGCTTGGGTATTCCTACACAAACCTGGGAAGAGGAAGTTTAATTTCCTGAGAATTCAGGATCATTCTGGAACATCCCAAAGGTGGAGAATGCAAAAGGATATAAATAAATGGGGTAGTGAGAAATAATCTAGTGAAAAGTGCATATAGATCTTACACCTTGCAGTTGTAATTTCATGACAAATTTAATTATATTAGTATTTCACGATACTTGAAAAGCTTAAGGTTCTCCTGTTTTCCATGATTTCCAACTGTTTATCTTTAAGCTCCTCTTATTTTGGCTTGGATAAAGAATAAGCTTTTTATGTAGTTGAAAAAGGAGAAGCTGTCACCGTTGGTAATGTACTGTATAGGGTGTCTTTACACTTTAACAACTGAGTGGTTTGTCTTCAAATGTCCTCTATTGTTCTTCAAGCGAATCACTAAGCCCACAACATCACAAACAAATACCATTTATTTGCCTTTTACCAATAGCACTTTTGTGACATATGTTTATATTTACTGCAATAATTAGGGGTAATGCCAGCCTGATAAATACCCAACTGACATATTTCATATAGATACACTGAAAGTCTTTTGTTCAATAGAGTATGGATTGTAATTACCTTAATTTTACTCCTTCGATAAGAGTTGATTTTGTAAGAACATAGACTTTCTGAAGTGGCAACTGGTCTTTGAAATCTGTCATGTTCTTTCTTCAGTTAAATGCTAAGTGATTGCATATATTGTTAACTGGGTTTCAAGAAATCATTTAAACTAAAATAAGCATTATTATGGTACTTAGGAGTCAGGCAATGTGACCAGTAATCATTAAAGGCTCATTGCAATCATTTCAGTTTTCAGTATCTTAATGTGTAAAAAAATTATAATGCAGCTAATTGTTACTATATTTCATGTGAGTGTAACTAAAAACTGGCTCAGTTTGGCTAATTCAAAGTTTGGAATGGTCTTGGTGTTTGTCAAATATGAAAAGTCAGTTTTAGGGTGATCTGAAGGCTTTTACAGTCAAAAACCTTCCATTATTTCAGTCCTTTAGTGGAGTTCAAATTTAATAACTGCACCCCTGAATTTTGTTCCCCCCTTTGAGCATTTTCATCAGTCACATTTTCACTTTGCCTTCACCTCCTAGCAAACAGGGAAATGATCACTTTGGAGGATTGTTGTTCCACCTACTGATTCCTTCATCCAGTCAAAAACTCTGCTCATCTGCTTTTCTGACTGGTGTAAACATTAGCATTGACTGATAGCTTTGAAAACAGCTGGCTCATATATTTTCTTAATTAAATCCCAGCATTTGCAGACTTTGGTAACTCTTCACTCTGGCAATGTGTCATTTCTCTTCATTTTACATCAACATTTGTCAATCTCTACTAGGCGCAGATGTTTTGACCTTGTCCCTTTGTTCTGTTTACAAGGAGTGGGTGCAGTACAGTTTAATGTGTAAGGGTAGTACAATACAGTTGAGTTGTCAGCTGCTGCCACAGTTTAAGCCAGAATTCCTAAAAATCTAAAAAATGTCATTTTTGTAGCCATAATTACAGATCCATATGCTAGATACCTGACCTTCATAGAAATAATCATCCTGATATATTTACAGGACTGCCGGCAAGCAATTTAGATTTGCAGTTTAATGTTAGTGATGTTTCAGGGAGAAATTTTCTCTTGTCACAAAATTTTTACTTGAGCATCTAAACCACTGTTTGCTATAGCCCAAGACAAGGCATGCACTGACCATAACATTGAACTTATGGTTACTTTTATGCATTAAATAATTCATATATGAAGCAGAGTAGTGTTTTCACTATAGTTTTTTTTCAGATTAAATTTGCTTTTGTAGACCAGAGTTGCCTATTAGGTAATGTTTTAGTTTTACTTTCCAAGTACAAGTTCTGTACTTTCACCCCAACTCACAATTAGAATTCCTTTTCAGACCTTCTCTTTATAAAATTACTTTATGTCTGTAATTTTCCCATCGTGACTGCAAGCTTTGGTTGAGGCAAACTGAAATAATTCCACAGCACAATACTGTTTTCACTCCCACATGGTTTATGTATCCAATAATCATTGGGCAATTTACTGGTTATTTCTGTAAAAAAATTATTGGAAGCACCATTGAGTATGTCAGTGTTTTTCATCAAACTGATTACAGTTGTGTGATCCTCCCATGGTTTTGCTTAAGCAGCAAAACACATTGGGTTTTTTTGGTCCTACCAAAATGTCCTTTTTTGAGAAGTATGGCATACATTAAAGGAATATTCATGCTAAAATATATGTAGTCCAATTCCATGTGTGCATTTATTTTAAAAGTGAAGTTTGCATTGTGACAATGGGAGAGATGAAAAATAGATTTACTCTTAATTTTTTTATAGTGTTTTCGTATTTATGTTCCTGTAACTAATTTAGATACACAGTCATTTATTGATAGTTGCTGTATTGTGAAAATTAAAGTAATGATAAATAGAATATTACAAAAATAAGTAAGCAACCTTTGTTATATCATTATATACAACTGACTCTTCCATAGAATACTTGGTCAAATACAACATTGCATTTTTCAAAGTTAAAGCACTTATCTTTGATTTTGTATGTTTTTGGAAGTAGCTGTCCCCTTGTGACACTTTGGGAACTGAATATTGACAGAAAGGGGGACAGAAAACATTGCATAAAGTCTTTTGAGAATAACTTTCTCCTAGAGATTTTAATTACCTGGGGACCAGAACTATAAAATTGGGACAGAGTAATAACTGTCTGTATTAATTAGAAAGATGGAGTAAGATTTTTAATAGGGATATTATCATAGAATGTTCTGCTTAGCAAGAATCAATATTATTTATTAATACAGTCCTCGGGAACACATCAGCTATACTGTAAAAACCATATTGATACCTCACCAAAAGACAATATTAACTCATGAGAAAAAAAAAAAAAAATAAACATCCTACAAAAAGAATTGCAGTATTAGGATTAGATTAGTTATGAATGAAATAATTAATGCTCAAAATCAAAATAGGTTTAGGTTCTACATACATGCAGGATGGGCTTCTGGTACAATAATGGTATGACAAGAAGAGGCAGACAAGTTCCTGCTTCAAAGTTTCCAGCTCATGGGACACTTTGACACATCCTCTTTGTGACAATAAGAAATTACATATGGAACTGTAAGGAAGAATTCAGCAAAGACTCTCACAATAGCACCTGCATTTGCTCATTTACACACAAAATCCCCACTGTTGCAGCTCTGTGCCTGTTTTCAAGAAGGATTTGGAACAAATTAGGCTAAGCTTTCTGCTGAGGATGATGCCTCTGTCAGTCGTCTCTACCATAAGCTGCACTGTATTTGCTGTTTTACATTTGTTTCTGGCAATTCCATAGCAGAAGTCTCATTGATTAAAGTGGTTATTTGATAAAAATAACTGGTAGTTCATATTTTGGTTGGTCCTAAAGCAGGAGGCATCTGATTCCAGGACAGAGAAAAATCTGCTTATCTCCTAAGCATCCTAATAACTTGAATTGACATACTAGATGTTTTTAAAAAGGATTTGGTATTATCAATCTCTTCACCCTTTTAAGTTTTGTTCATTGGAAATGTCCTACAGTCACAGTGCAAGTTAGTGTTTGCTGCTGACAGCAGTTTTTCTCTCTGTATTTTGTGCTCAATACTTAGTGATTTATTTTAGACATGAAAGTAGTCTGAGCATTTATTGAAATCTGTGACTTTTTTGACCCTTTATTCTATATTAGTTAGCAGTAGTGAGATTTAAGCCAGCAAAGCCTGATTTTTATATTATTTTTAAGCTTTGCACCAGGTCAACAGCACAAAATTACATTTACATTTATTTTCACTGCAGATCCATAATCAGGAAGAGATAATAATCTGCTTTCCGCTGAAGTGTAAATTAGGAGGTCTGTATTTTAGTGCCTTTACTTAGCTGTAGTTCACAGAGGTTTTTGAATATCATCTTTACCAGTGAAGAAAAAAGCTCACATAAGAAATCTTGATGGATAAAACAATTTAAAAATCGGCCAATTAGTAATATTATATGGTGCAGCTGAAAAGTGAGACATATATGTGCATTCTTCTCTCTCTGCTAGGATATATATATGCTTGTACGTATATATGTATGTATATGAATGTGTATATGTATGTATATATGAATGTATGTAGATTTATATAGAAATCAATTTTAAAGTGATCATAAACTGATTTCTTGTGCAAACAGCATTTTGCACTTAAAAAAAAAAAATCTGTGTACGCTTTTACATAATGTCAGAATCTCATATAAATTAATTTTTCAGGGAATAGTCTTTATGGATATGTGGGTAACATAGCAGAAATATGTGTGTTTCAATACACAAATTTTTGTTGTTATTAACGATATTCTTGTATTTGCATCTGTACTCCCATGTGCTTCCTTTTTTCCCAAGAGTATATATCCATAAGGTATATGTACTGATTGAATATGATCTACAGGTTACATTGTAAATCACCAAACTAATATGTGCAATATGGAAGTCACCTGATAACTCAACCAATACTTTTCAGTGATTAAAAAAGTAATATATATATTTTTCCATGTTTTTTATTTCCTTAACTCTGCATTTCTGAGTTTTATTTCATTATATAAAGTCGAAATAAACTCTGTGGAAAATTTTCCACTATAGTAGAGTTTTTTAGATTGCCACACAATAAGGAACCAAATGCCTTTTTTTTTTTTATCTATTTATTGCCCTATTTTGAAATCTTCAAACACTGCTGGATGTTCTCAACAGTGGAAATTATATCCACTAATGGAAAGGAAAATCCAAGTGTGCTATTCTTTGTCTCATGGATCCAAAAATCATAAACTTTTACCACTGCAGTACACAGACAAAAGAGAATGAACTGTCCTTAATACTATTTCTTTTTATTTTACAGTTTAATAATAATGCTCAGAATGTCAGTTGCTTTAATCATCTTGTCCAAGCTAATGTGAGGAACAAGAAGAAACTAAAAGAAGCTGTCTATAAAATTTCTGCTAAAGGAATTACAGATTACAAAAAAGGCTTTAGTTACGCTTTTGAACAACTGCTAAATGTAAGTATTTAAGTAGTATCTCTGCTGTGAAGTCAAGCAGGAGACCTTGAATGTTCAGATGGCCACTGGGCACTCCTTCATTGTGTAACTAAGTGGTAGAAATGCAAACCTTTATTTAGCAAGTAAATTTATCCCAGCAATGCTTTTTCCTTGCATGTTCCCCAGCAGGTTGCTAAGATTTTGGAATGAATTTGGTTTTCAGTGTGTTGTACTGTTTTGCTGCGTCCATTCAGCTGGTTTTTCATTTAACTGTGATTCCCAGTTGGCACATACTTGTGGCAGTGGTTGACTTGCAGTTAATTTTAGAATGGATATCTCTGTGTTACAGTGCTATTATTTCAATTTTACCACAGCACCTCGTAGCAATGTTTAGTTAACCTACAATTTCACACTTATTAGAAGTCTTATATAGTTTAAAATGGCTTGAGCAGAATAGAGGGAGGAAATGAGTTAGTTAATAGAGGAATTTTAGGCTCGTGAGAGTATTTGAATTCCTCTCTCTTTTTCATGTATAAAAAGAATAATTTCTTTAAAAATAAATAGGATGTTACTACGTTTTAAATACATTGTACTTTCTAATTTGCACCCAAGCACTAGCTTTTTGAATAGCAAAGTTTCCCATTTACCACAAATGCTGGGAGTTGATCATTAAATTTTTAATGGTTTATGTGGTTTAAAAAAATAATTCTACTTTTTGCCTTTTTAAAGACTGCATGTTAGATCTTCACCTTAGTGTAAGTAAAGCTGTATTAGTTTACAGCAGATAAGGATATAGCTTAACAAATATGAAGTGTATCCTTTTCTTTATCATTTTTTCTAATATATATATATATTTTTTTTTTTACTTTTTCCCCTAATCTGTCAGATTTTGTACTTCAGGACACTTCCCTGACATTTTATATGCAGTTTAAGGCTAGAATGGGTTGAAAAAATTCTAACCTTCTTAAATTTGGATGGAAGAAAAGAAAAAAACCCAATGTTTTCATGGGAATTTACTGTTGACCGCTATTCAGATTGGCAGAGAGGTTTGGTGGGGAAATGAGTGGGTGCCCTCTGCTGATGGTTATGTAAAACCACAAGCAGTATTTTTAATGGCTCTTGGCCTTTTTTGGACCAGGCTGGTTGGCATAGCCCCATTTTCTTCAGCTGCTGACATCTCATGCAGCGGGAAGAAGACAAGAAATTTTGCCAAATATGTTCCTCATAACATTTATATTTGCTTAAAATTTTGGATAACATATGGCACCAGATACATACTTTTTGTGCAGGCAGCATTAAGGCAAGCTGAACGCAGGGGACACCTCAAAGTGGACTTGTTTGTAGGACTAAAATATTACTTAAAAAATAATTGGAGATCAATGTCATAGTGGGACCATGTCTTTTGTAGCTGAAGGGAGAAGTGTGATTAGCCTCACATGATCTCTGCAAGACTGGACATTGTGGATTGCACAAGGTCATAGATACGCAGTCATCCTCTCCAAATATTGACAAATCCATTTAGCAAGAAGAGTAAAAGGCTGGTGAAGGATTTAGCCCTAGACTCCAGGGATAAGTCAATATAATATGCTGATACAGGCTTAAACAAATTATTAAATATATGCTTTGGAGTAGTTTCCAGTTGTATATTTATGAATTCAAATAGTCCAATTGCTTTAAGGTGCACAGAAATGCAGTATTGCTCAAATTTTCATAATCATTTTGTGGGCACATTTCTGGATGACAAGTATTTCAAATTTTCCAGAATACCAAAGTAATATTTCATTTTTGCCATGAAAAAAAATGCTGTCTGATGTATTGCTAAATGGAAATAGAGACTTGGTTTTTGTCAACATACTAATTCAAGTGATTTTTAATAATCTGGATTCCATAATTTTAGTGTAGTATTTTCCCATTATTTACTTGTGTATTAACTTGCAATTTCTTTGAAAATCATAATGCCTTCACTTTAGCAGTTCCAGGAGCTTTTTTTTCCCCTCATACCATAACAGCTACGATTTGTCAAAATAAAAATAGTGAAAAATGCATTCGTAAAGTGTCATGTCACAAAGTATAACTGGGACCTTCCACTTAATGAGTTAATTTTAAAGATGTGAAACTTAAATAAAACAAAAGCAATTTTAGCCACAGTATACAATGGACCATGTCTTGCTTGAAACTTTTCAGAAAAATTGTGAAGTTACTTCATCAACTTTTCACAATCACTTATATTCACTCCCTGAGCCAGTATCTGTCCAGTTTAGTTCAAATAGGGGGGAAAAAAAAAGGTATTGTAAAGGCAATTCTGCTTTCCTTGATGCCTTTTAAAAGAGTAATGTGTTAAATTCATGCATCTGGAAGCAAAGTTCTTATTGTGGGATAATCACAGAATCATAGAATTCCCTGGGCTGGAAAGCATCTTAAAGTTCATCTAGTTCCAATTCCTCTGCCATGACATGGGGCACTTTTCACTAGGTCAGACTGCTCAGAGCTCCATCCAACCTGGCTTTAAACACTTCCAGGGATGGGGTAATACCATATGTTTTGAGCTTATTCATGTTCAGATTTGCAATAATATTTGGAGGCTAAAATCATGGGGCTTTTCTATGACATGACTTTGAACGTCTAAACCATGCAGTGTAAGTAAATGCCGTTCTATAAGTACTAGGAAGTAAAACACTGTGTTTTTCTATACTGTATAAGGATTTGCTAAGTAAACCACTAGAAAAGTTCTGATTTAATTAGTTAAAACAAAGCCTAGCTCAAGTTCACATTGCCCATAGTAGTGCTTGTTTCAAAATGAGTAGGAAAGTTTTATAATATGAGCAAGTTTTGGTCCCCGTCCTTGATATCTCTTTGGTTTCCGTCTGATCTTATTTTGGCCTATATATTAAATCACTGCAAATGCATGTGAATTTATTTATGAAGTAGCCAACTCTACTTTTATTACTTTTTTAATATCGAAAAGATTGCAGCCCAAAGCAATATCTTGTAACCTATATTTCACAAGTGAAAAATGATCATAAATTATTTAATTCCAACTGAAACACAGTGTGCTGATGAGGTTGGAAAGAATGTATTGTTTTCAAGCAGGTTTTATACATTGTTACATATAAGAAAATCTTTGGGCTTGCTTTTTTTTTCCCTAAAATTATTAAGTAATTTTTTTATGAATACTGAACTATCAATACAAATATTCTCTGAAGAATAATTCTTACTGTGTTAGTTGTGTTCTTGTAATTTAGTTTTTGTGGGGCATTGCAGAACTGCAATATTGAGAATTATTGGGTGATATTTGAGGGCTGGCTTTGGTGTTTCAGTCAGACCAGCCTGATGATAGATCTGGCCTCAACGAATAAAGCAAGGGGGAACTGGATGCTTTGTAAGGACAACTCTCCCATTTGTTTTCCTGACTTTATAGTAAATTCATATAGCAAATTTCTTTCACTATATCTTGAAGGATTTTACTTTGTCACATCCAGCTGCTCAGAAATATTAAGATGTGTCTGACTGGGTCCATTTATATGCAACACAAAGGACAGGGAACATTGGCTGCAAGAGTCATGAGCAACTTTCTTAGACTGGATTCTTAACTTTGAGAGAATAATGAAAGAAGATGAATTCCAAAGGAGGAGCCTTTGGCTCCTTTCATAAGGAGCCAAAATTCATACTCACCTCTATTTTTCTGCCTGTGGAGAAATGCTTTTATTCCTTTGCAAAACACACTGCATTTTTCTCAGGGGCTTTACTAGTTACTTTGATGAATTAGGAGTCAGAGGGGCTTTTTCTTAATTCTATTTCAGGCTTGCTCTCCAGAAATAACAGAACATGTTCTGTTCTTCAGCTCAGAGATGCAATCTAATCAGAAAAGTAGGTGATGGAGAGTTTTTAATAATCTAGGAAGCCGTATCTTGACTGCAATATATTAAGTAAACCTGATTCTAAAATACTTTTCTAGATATTAGCTATTTGTTTCAAAGTATTAAAAAATAATTGCTTAAAAAAACCCAGGAAAGAATTAAAGAATTGGAAGATGAAACTCATTTTAAGAAAATGTGACAAAAATAGCAAATGCAAAAGTATTTCAAAGCTTGTAAGGTGGATGTACCTATAGAATGCCTAAAGTAACACAGTTTTATTTAAGCGGTCAGTGAGCTGGATAGTTTCTGTAAGAGTCCGACAGAAAAAGATAAACATATTCAGTAATTCATTACAGTGTCATTGTTCCCAAATTTCTACAGGTCAGTAAGGATAAGGAAAAACTATGCATGAGAAAAAAGAAGAGTAAAAATAGAGACTCTCACTGTGCAATTCTCATGCAGAACATCCACAGAGGAACACTCTGGGGTTAATGTGCTGGGTATGAGCTAAAGAGTTCTTCCTGTGTTTGTGGAGGTGAGAGGAACTACCAGATCCCTGTTCCACTGTGTTAGGCCAGATCTGAAATAAGTCTTATTTAAATCTCATGAAACAAAAAATTGGTTTTGGTTTATTTTATTTTATTTCTCATTCGGAAGGGGTCATTGAATGAAATTCTAAAATATTTTAAAATACTCTATAATATTCTAAAACACTTTGAGGTTATGCCATACTGTGTTAAAGTAGTAAGCATGTAGATATAGAAGCTACCAGATATAACAGTTGTTATTCCACAAATCCTGAAATATAAAAACTCTTCTGTTTGTATCTCCTACAGCACAGTGTCTCCAGGGCTAACTGCAATAAGATTATTATGTTGTTTACTGATGGTGGTGAAGAAAGAGCACAAGAAATTTTTCATAAATATAATGAAGACAAAAAAGTAAGTGATATATGGAAGATTTTACTGTGTAAAATGCAGCAGCCCAAAGAGGAACATTTAAATATGGAAGTGAAAGCATATTTGGTGTATGTATAAAGTACTTCCTAAAAAAATTATTAGTGTTGATCCCTAGGGCACTTAAAGCATTCTCAATCTATTACATTTATTTGTAAAACCACAAAATGTATTTACTATTTTACACTTTGCTACTTTTTGGTCTCAAGTGATACTGAGGTATACCATAAAGAACTCAACTTGCTATTGACACATTTCTTGCATTAGTGTAATCTCTGAATTTTCCAGCAGAAACAAAGGCAGATACATGATATGATGTATATGTGTATCTCCTCACTGCAAATATTTTCTATGTGCTTTAATTGTTCATCAGGCAAAAGCAAAACGAGATCTCAAGGTTGGAATCTGAGTAGTTTGGGGCTGGAACAAACCCACATTTTTCCCAGTGAGGCTAATTATATCTTTGAATGCCTTAGTGAGAAGTGGGATGGCTTTCTACTGATGAAATCTGATCTCTGTTTCAACCACAATTATGGGATTGGCACAAGAATCCCTGGATGAGTTCTGTTGTTTAGATTAAATTTGATTATTAGCTGTGGTGGTTTGGGGTTTAAGTTTTGATTTAAATCAAACTAAATAGAAGTGAAATATGAGCTGGATTCACACTTCAACTACGACTTTACCTTTCCTACTGCATGGAGATGTGTCTATATCCGTGGTGGGGTTTTTGTTGTTGTTGTTTGGTGTGTGTGGGGGTGTTTTGTTTTGGGTTTTTTTTTTGCTTTGTTTTCAAAAAAGAAGCTAAAAGTTAGAACATGATTCAGCAAGGCACTTTAACAATTGCCGTTGATGTGTATCCATAAAATATTTAATTGAAAATCCTTATATATTTGAATTAATCCTTTCAAAAATAGAACTAGAAGTGCAATACAGAATTTCTATCTCAACCAGTGATTCACTTAGTGACCTTGAATAATCATTTTGTGTCTGCTTTATAATAGTGTTTCACATAGAAGATATGGTGGGGTTTAGTTAACCTCTGTGTCTGAGTTGAAAGTACTTTTTAAATTGACAGAAGAGAAAATTGAAATCATAGAGACTTGAGTGACACACACGGCTGTATTCTGAAGTCATATGCATATCCTCTTCATATTTAGACATGTTAGCTTTTACTGTGTTACAACCACAGCTATCAGCTATGGAAAATAAGTGTGTAAGGGGAAAGATGTTTAATTAATTGCTTATATTTTTTTTCATTTAATTTGCTGTGTTAGGAGTTAAGTATAGCAAAATATTCAGTCCAAACACTAAAACAGATTTGAAATGCCAAGATTTGTGGTCTCAATCTCATCGTGCCTGATGTTTGATTATTCTGTGAAGTATAATAAATGAAATGCAGGATTTGCTAATTTTTAATGGTTATTTTACTGCATTATTTAATATTGTAAATTTGCACTGCCAGGGGTTGGGGTGGTTTTATATATGCTGCTATATGTAATACAATGCACACTCACTTTCCTGTTCCTTCTAATGAAAGAGGCTTTGGGATTTTATTCTATACAGCAAATGTATCATGGTGATCATAATGGTCATTGTGTATCTATATTGTCATATGTAATTGAATACAGTGCCAATGCAATGAACAGCAAATTTTTTACACTTTTTAAGATCTACAAGTTCAAATCTTAGTAAACACTTAGATTTTGTCACCTGTCTAATGAAGTACCGGGTTGCTAGATACCAGTCCTTACTGGTTTTCTCCAAGGTGACATTGGAATTAAAATACCAGAAAGTTTATGCAGGTTTAATTTGAAGAATCATTTACTTTCTCTTTATCACTTTCAATCAGTAACAATCCTTGTAGTGTTGAAGGGAAATTTATGGTTGAAAAACTTGTAATGAGATTGGCACAGTAAATTCATTTTTAGGAATCACAATTAAATCCCTCAACACCTTTCATAATATTCTAATATTTTTTTTAAAAAAGACTAATACAAAATGTGCTTGAGATAATGCTCTCCTTAGTAAGACTATACTTGATTCCAGAATGATGATGTGAACTCTTTTGTTGTTCCGTTTGTAATTTAATGTTAATTCACTACGAGTAGAAAACTGACAGATGCATTCCAACATGAAAAATAACACATATGCTATTAATTTTGTGTAGTCATAGTCACAAATATACTGTTACCTGCTTAGATTGCATGATGAAATGATGAGATATTGAAGATATGTGGATCTAGATTCCATTGTCTTTATTGCAGTTAATTTGTAGTTTATCTCAGAAATAGCCCCATGAATTTAAGATTAATTTTCTATTTATCATTTCTAAAGTGACTATTAGTATAAGGTGTTAAAAAGTTTCCTGTGTTTTACAGTAGAAGCAGTTTGTAGTATTAATGAGTATCAGCTGATGTATTTTCTTGCCTGCTCTTCATTTATTTGAACATTTATTTGAACATTTGTCTTTGTGTTTTGCATAGAGTATATAAAAGATGAATCTTCATTGTGTTATATCACAGTCAGTAATTTCCCATCTTAAGCACACTGTGTTGTAAACTTACTTTTATTTTCTTCTTGTACTAACAAAAGACCTTTTACTCAATTCTATTAATCCTTGTTTTCATCTTCCTGATGTAAAATTACTTCAACTCTGTAAGTATTTTCTTCTTCATGCCAGTTATTTTGTAATCACCTAACATGAAAGAAGCTTCAATAAGTTTTGGCCCATCCAGTGACATGACTTAGTACATTTGTGTGCAGTGCCCTCAGTGCAACCTTCAAGTTAAGTGCAAGAATGCAATAAACAATTGGAAACTACTAAAAATGCAGCCTAGAATCTAGAGGCTGGGAAATGGTTCTTTTAAATTACAGGGCTTAATCTGTTTGAAATGGCATACATATATATTTAAAATATTTTTCTGTCTTTACAAATAATTTACAGTATGAATATAAGGGTTATTATAAAACTTATGTAACAGTTTGAGGGAGGACCTTTTCTGCTTTTATCTGTTTGAAGTGGAAAACCACAGATGTGTTTCACCTTTGCATGCCTTTTCCCCTTTATAGAGCCAGGTTTTATTGTCACATATTGCAACTGCATGCTGTGCCTGATATTTAAAAACTGGCATGTTTACCTTTCTGGTGATATTTGGGCCGCTCACATTAAATGTGTAAAATACCACACATGCACTAAATTTCAGGAATGAGGGTGCTAAATTTAATTTTATTTGCACTCCTCCTACAGATGGCTTCACTGGAGATAGCAATATGAATTTAATTGAAATGTAAACCCGGTAGGTGTTTATCCTGAGAATTTTGAATGCAGGTTAAAAATAGAAAACACAGATCTCTGGGGCAAATTGTGCACGTTGAAATCTGTGTGGGGAAGGATTGCTCAGCTTACATGAGTAGGAAAGGACCTTAAACATACCTCATGCACTTTTAGTTGTTTGAAGTTTTGTGGTATTGTAGAGGTTTGTGTGGGTTGGATAGATTGATCTGACCTACACCGGTAGGATTGGTCTGACCCATCAGGCAGGAGCAGAACCATGAGTTGTGTCTCAAGTCTGATTCCTACAGAATTACCTGCCATGAATAATACAACGTCATTTTGTGTAGATTTTTCTGACAGTGTCATTTGAGTGGTGTGCAGATAAGTTTTCCAACAGCTCAGGTCCATTAAGAATATCTGTATGTGGTGGGCACAGAATTGCTACAGTGATGGAAGTCCTTTGGGAAAAGACTACAGCTTACTGGAACTCCACTGGGAAGCTTATGGCTGTCAGTGACTTGTTCCAAATGGGACACATTTAGCATGTCAGTAGAATGATAAAATGAAATATTTATGAGAAAGCACTTGCAAAACTTTCATTTAAAACAAAAATGCCTCCCAACTGTCATTACCAAAGGAGGGAACCATTTTCTTCACTGGTTTGAATCCATTAGCGCACAACTGCAAGTCAAAAAAACTAAAATGAAAACTATGCTAATCTAGACAGTGGTGTATGAATCATTCCAGACAAGGCTAAAAGTGTTAGTCCTAACTACAAATGACCATTGAAAAAGCCCATGACATTTTCACTTTGGGTAGCCATGGGATTATCCTCAGGTGTCAGACTGAATGAATGTAACTTTCACTGTTACTTAGAGAGCTGAAAATAGAAACAGCGTCTTTCCCAACACTGGTACTGGCTTTGAATAGAGCTGAACAGCTGTCAAAGTGCACCCCAAAGGTTTTGCATTTCTGAGTGTGTGTTAGACTTGTGACACAGGATGCTACATACAGTAATTGAACGAATAGTTGAACTTAGCAAAATTCTAATTTCTGAATGGCATTTGACATAGTTTGATAGCTAAAATTTAAGCCATTTTTTAATCTTTCTGGATTGTAGATTGTTCTCTGGACTTCTCTGCCTTAGCCTTCTGTGGTCTTCAGACAGCCAGATGCTAACATATATCTCATTCCTCCTAACAGTCCCCCTATGCTGTGAATTTTCTTGGAGTGATGGTAAAGGAAATCCCACGTAGAAGAAGTCTTCAGCTAGCTGGTTAAACTGGCTCCCTGGCTCCTTCCCTAATCAGTTTTACCTTAAGATAGTGTCCTCTTCCAGCTGTTAATGTTAATTTATTGTATGTACCGTGACAAGCACAAATGGTAAACCTAAATTATTCTGGGTGAAACTTGGGTCAGTACCTAAAAATTCCACAGTCCCTTACTTTTTCTTTCAAAGTAAAAGTGAAAACTGTTATTAGTGTTCATTGAAGAAACATCTTATTCTTAAAGCAAATTATTTTTTTTTTTCACTTCTTTCTCAGCTTCCCTAATTAATGAAGGGTTTACAACATATCCACTCTCCCAGTTTGTGGGTTCCTGCCAGGTTAATGCCACTACATTAATGAATTTAAATATTGCATCTCATCAGTCTTCCTCCTTTGACACTCATTACCCAAATACATTTTAGCAATAGTCAAACAGCACAATACTAAGGTATTTAAGGTCATAAGTCTATAAATCCATGCAATAACAGTTTGGAGTTTATTTTTGGAAGAAGATCTGTACGGAGAAGAACCTTTCCATGCATATATCTGTACACACATCTATGTGTTGATGTTTCTCCTTAGGCTGCTGTTTTCATTATGAGCATGAATCTGTCTGCATTGCCACGTGGCATTTTTATCTCCTGTGCAAGATAAAAATCCATGTGGTGGTGTTGAGAACTGCATAAGACTAATGAAAGTTTTAATATAGCTTTGTTGAAAAGTAACCTTATCGGTCTTATTAAAGTCATGTGTATCTGTTACATAAAACCCAACTGGCAGCTTGTTTCCTTCAAATTTGGCATGGAGGAGGCTATTTGATACTTCTATTTTTGTTGATCTTCAATTCCAAACCACTACAGTAATAGGGACAGATTCAATGTATCGCAGTGAGGTTGATGCTGCAGATGGCATAAAATGATTAATCAAGGCAACAAGGATAGGATATCAGTTAATATAGAAAGCACATTATGTTTGTTTTGGGATGAAAGCAAGAGATTCAGACTGCATTTTGCTTATTTATACAAACAAAATGCTACATATGGCATAGTTGGTTGAGGCTAGACATCAGAAGGTTCATCCTGTCAGCCTCACCACATATTAACCATTCATTCCTGTGAATTTGAGATTGCAGTGAAATGCCATGTGAATTGATTATATTACTCTGTAATTCAAGATTTGGAGGACTGGGATCATCTAATACCTAGGCTAAGCCTAATGATGTTTCTGTAACCTCTTCTTCAAAGTATCCAGTTCCATAGTTTCTTTAGATATTTACATTTTTCTCTTTCAACAACTACCTGTTTAGAAAGCTTTCCCTAGACTTCTTTAAGACAAAGTAGGCTTAAAGGGTTTGTTGTTTTTCTTTCTTTCATTTCATTTTACATTATTTACATAGAGCAATTAATTCTTATCATAATTTCCTTTTACTTTTTAGAAAACCATTTCTATGTTGAAACCTTCATCCAACTTTTCTTTCCAGCTTTTGTTTTCAACTAAACAAGCTAATTCCTTTCAAACTTGTCAAACGTGTATCTTAAATTCTTTTCATTCTTTGTTCTTTACACCCCTAATGTATATCATGACATGTTACCTCTACCTTTCTTAAAACATGTTCTTGAACAGTTAGGGAAACAGCGTTTTCTATGACTTTTTTATGCAGCACTTAGATAAATATGTCATAGAACATGACCTACCTTTTTGGAACTGTATTATATTATAGAACCATATTTGGTTTTTGCTTTGCTCTGAATATTTTTTTCCCTAACTGATGCTTTTTTTTACAGGTTATCTTCCATTTCAATATCGTTGCTTGATTTTTTAAAGTATTTTTAATCCTAGATTGCATCAGGCAGTTTCTTACTGTGTGTTTAATCTTTTTTTCTTCATGAATTGCAATTTCTCTTGTAATCCTTTATATTATCTTCCCACACTACTCACTCAGCTAGCTAGTTCTCTGCATTTGTTAAAGTCTGTTTCTTATCCTTATTTTACTGCTGTCAAACCTTCTTTGTCTTGTAATAAAAATCCTGTCTAGATTTTTCACTCAAAGTATCTTCTTTCTTCTAGATTTTCAGGTAATTCCTCCTTAAAATTCAGAAATAAATTAACTGTTCTTGGCATTTTCTATCATAAGAAATTTTCCTAACCTGCTACAAAATATTCAGTAATTGTGTCTTCTATTATAAGTTTTATCTGTAGGGCCTCCTGTATTTGAAGTTATAAATAATTTTCATATGCTTCTGGTGTTTATTAATGAAATGCCATAATTAACTAAGAACTGACTGCAATGAGTGTAGATACAGGCAGAGAAGATTGAAGTTATTTTGCTGTAAGTGCCACATAAGAGAGACTCACATTTCCCATTCATTTAAAAATGTAAGAGTGGAGAAAATATAAAAGTTAAAAATTGGTTTCTGCAGATAGAGAAGCCAAACAGGATGCAAAAAACAAAAATAAAAGTATTAGTGAGATTATGAAGATTAAGAGATGCTTTTCTATAAAATTGCCCATTATATGGTCATGATTCTGACTTTTGTGGATGAGTCTAGAGTTTTACAAAGCTTAATTTTACAATGTTGGTTTAAAAATGCAAGTTTCTGGGAAGAAACCCTGAAATTTCTCCACTTAATAGAATAAACAATGTAACTAAGATAGCAGGACTGAATATATATTTTAAAATAATTAACTATTATGAAGTGACTCTCACACTTACAGAAATCTTAGTTTTTAAAATGCTGCTTAGGCCAGCTGATAGGTGTTGAGCATTAGCTGAGCATTAGTCCATTAGTAGATGGAATTGTTTCAGATGGGATGGAACATCTTTAAGTGAAAAGATTTTCCAATGCACAGGTGGAAAAAGCAGACAGAAATATGTAAGAGACTTTATACTAGGAGTGAAAGCGAGAAAGTATGGAGTAAGAGTCTCTTAAGTGGGCAAGAGAATAAGGGAGCAGCTGAAACAAACAGATGGTGGCACAAGATGTATGCATGCAGCAGCCTAAACAGATGACAGGTTAAGAGGGAAATAAAGACTTCAAGAAACAAAGTTACAGTCCATTCAGATAGCAAGAAATATGTGTTTATTTATGCAAGAAGCATAACAGAGAAAAGGCATATGAAATGGGCAGTGAGAGTGCAAATGACAGTGAACTACAAATTCACCAAGGCAAGTAGAAACCCTGTGCAGCTTCAATATAAATGTGCAGACATTGTAAAGAAGGGCTGCTTTTTAGGAGAGAACATCAGCACATGAGATGGAAGAAATCTTGAGACTTTCTCTGAGAAATCTTACCAAGGGTAAGAACTATAAATGTAACTTAGAATGCCTTTTTCTAAGACATTTTGAAAAAGGGCAAGAGAAAAGTCATATTTTAAGTAGAGGATGAGTATGCTTTAGAGAAACAAACACAAAATAGCCCAGACTACTTAGAAAGTAACTTGGATTCAAAATCCTGATTAGCCTCAAAGAAAAGGCTAAAACCTGCTCTGTCGTATCTCCAGGAAATCAGTCATATTCTTTAATCTTTTGCACTATACAGGATTGAATTTAATATGCAGAATTGCATGTGCTCTAAGAATAGATTGTCTTAAGCAGAAGAATGAGAAACTGACTATGCAATCTTTTAATCTTTGTGTGGTTAGGCAAAATGACATTGAAGTATGAGCTTCCAATTATTTTCTATTGAGGTTTTCACAAACTTTTTTTTTTGTCTTATTCCTAAACAAAAGAGGAAAAAAAACCCCTCCAAAATTAAAAAATAAACAAACAAAACCCCACAAAACAACAACAAAAAACAAAAACAAACCAAACAAAAACCTGTTATTTTTCAGAAGATAATCAGTCGCCATATACACTCTTTGAATTTTTATCCTATTATGTGTCTCCATTCCTCTGTTTCTATATTCAACTTTTATTTGACTTTGAATTGGAAAGTGAATATGAAGCCAGTAATTTCAGTTGAACTCATGTTCTTGTTAGCCTTGTGTCAAATTCAGAATAACGTTGTAAGCGTTTGCTGAGGCTTAGATGGGAATTCTGTGCTTCATAATCTCATCCTAAATCACAGGCAAAAAAGGCATCTAATCCATAATGACCAAAAAACCTGGAATGCCAGCTGAAAATGTGGTTGGTTTGTTTGTTTGTTTTATAACTCTGACTTTATTTAAATGGATTTTTTTAAACAGGAAAGAATTTCGTTTATTTAAAAATTATTTTTTGAAACTACCACTTTGAATTGTATCATGCAGTCTGACCATACTGTAGTCTCAATCCCACGTGTAGACAGGAAAACCAATAACCTCAACGCTTTTTGTTGCAAACTTAGCCTGTAAATACTGTTTCATTTGAAAACAAAAAACCAAAGACAAACCCAAAACCCTCTAAGGCAATGTTTTGTCTGGAATAAATTTCTCTGTAAGAAGCTGATTTATAATAAGACTTTTTTTTTTCATATTTCTATTTCAATAAAATACAGACTTCATGAGAGATGATTAACTTCATTTATATCACATTATAGACTGAAAACATCTTATACTTTGTTACCTAAAGTATGATTTAACTAGAATACATTTTCTGTGCATTTAACTAGAACCATTGTGATGCAGAATTTAGATCTAAATTTACTAAGAACTCTGGTACAAACTGTTCTGCGTATGAAGGCTGTAGGCACCCCTCAAGATTTTTTACCTGTGGGTTGCATGGGGGGCATCACTTTTTCTTTTTTCCCTAAAAATTTATTTTACTTAGCTGATTAGAAAAGAAATGAAAAGGCATATCATTCAGTATAGGAGTGAACTGTGTCACCATTAATTTTATGTTTATGGTTAACAGTCCACAGCATAGATGGTAGCTGCCTGTATATACTCAGTGCTTTTCATAGGCAATCCTGAGGTTTCAGGTGCAGTTTGTCAGGAGGTACAATGAGTGAACAAGCACACTGGCTGCATTAATCACTAACTGTGAAGGACATGGTTGCACATAAGCCCATCTCTCTCGGCCATGCTCGGGCACTTGCCAGTTGCTGACAGCAGGCATCGTCACTGCCTGCTTGTGTCAGTAATGGCACGTCTTACCTGCAAGCAAAGGCAAGGTCAGGTTGCCCTCAGCACAGTCCTGTATGGCAGTGCTCGGTATACAGTATATCAGTATACAGTATATCAGTATACAGTATCTATTAGTTGTTTTCCTCCTAAAAAAGGAAAGGAAACAAAACTTGCAGCATTTTCATCCTTAAATCTCCCTCTTCTAAGGTAATCTGAAATACCATTCTGTTCCCAAGTCTGTCTCCAAGAAACAGCATGTGAATATGGACAGTCCCTTCACCTTTTTAAAGCTCACTAAATTTTGTTTAGAATTTTCATGTTCCTATGAAGAGTAGCCCATTATAAAATTAGTCATGAAATTTGTATGAATGATAATTCCAGAGAGGAAGATTTCCTGTAAATGGGTTCTGCTGGTTTCCGATGGCCCTTCGTTTTGTGCCCTGTCCTTTTCCCTCTTCTAATGCAACTGTTTGGCATTTGCAGCTGTTGAGTTTCAATCAGTTTTCCGTGCTGTACAAGAACTGGAGTAAACAGAAGCAAAAAATTGAGAGAGTAATTATATAAGACTATTTGCATGGGAAAAAGGGAAAAAAAAGGTAGAGCAGCTGACTAAAACTAGTGTTTGAGAAATTCAATGGCATATTTAAATATCCCTTTAAATCCGTGACTGATATTTGTGTTATTTCTTCCCTGGGATTTACAAGGCCAATGAAAAAAGAAAAGAAGGAGGCTTAGTGTCACAATATGAACCGTAAATATCTCTCTAATTAATCCAGTCCTTTCCAGTTGCTCAGTTGCATCCAAATGTTGTTTTGACTATCAAAGAAATGCCTAAAATTCTTTTAATCCAGAGTACAGTGGGAATTACTTTGTCAACTTCGTTGTCTGGTTCCTGATATGGACCACCAAATTTACAAGGAATTCTCAGAAAAAGCTGTTTTCTTTGGGGAATGCTAAATGTTGAGTGTCAGGGAGAAGCAGCTTAGGGAAAGGGGGAATTTAATTGTTTTTCATTTCAACAGAGAAAATTTGTTATTACCATCACCAAAGAAGCAAACAGATCAACTGACTAAATAGAACATGGATAATCAAAATAAAGCATTCAACAGCTGAACTGTTAAAAAGATGACAGTATACGTTCTTTATCTGAAGACTGGGAGACAAAAGAAGTGGCTAGAATATCACCTGATGCAACTGCATGCTGTACAGTGATTGCCAAGGTGGGGTGGGGTGATCTGCTGAGGACAGCCCTGCTGGTGGAAATCACATCAGAAGCAATGTGTCCATAGCCTTTAAGCTCAACCTACAGACGCAAATCTGCAATCATTTATAGGTTTTAACTGAGTTAAACCTGTGAAGTTTTCAGCCTTTGCCAGCTGCCACACTCCTGCCCCTGGAGCAGCAAAGAAAGGGGAAAGAAGGGAAGGAGCAATGGTTTGGCTTCTGTGCATGTGTGTGGGCTCTGCTGACACAGTTGCTCTTAAGATTGGAGAGTGGACTGAAGCCCAGTTTTTGGTAAGTTTAACATAGGCAAATTGACCCTCAAACCTAAATTTGAGCCCATCAATGTGAAGTCCGGCTGGTGTTTTTGAGAGTACAGCATTTCTCTTTCTAAACACTCTTCTTGAGGCTAATGTCATAAAAAGCTAATAAAACAGAGCAGATTCATACTTACACCTGGAATATGTTGAGATCAAAAACTTCACCCTATTTGAGGAGACAGTGCAGTACAGAGGACATGGTCTGTTCATCATTATGTGATAGTCCTATGTTGTAACTGTGAGAATATGAAGTTGTGCTTGTACTCCTGTGATACTTGTGGCCTATCCAAGATTATGTCTAAACTGCGTAAAGAACTAAAGGATCACATAATCAGTGCTCCATTCTATCTAATTATAATCAATTCAGCAGTGCTAGATTGCTAGGTGTCAGCAGGGTGTTTACACCTTCATAGCTGCAGCTGTGTGGCGGCAGAGGAAGGGGCACCACACCACAGCCCTTTCAAGAGGAGGGAATGAGGTGCTGTGGCTCCACAAGGTGGCACTAAGAAGTTGTAGAACAGTATGACAATATTTTTATAGTTCTGTAAGAGTGTTAATTCTGAAATTTTTCAGTATAACTACAGTGGTATTTTACCATGACTGCAGTAGAAAATATCCCCATTTTCATGCAGATATGTTTTCTTTGTGAGGGAACTAAACAAGTTGGGAAAAAAAAATGCTTTTTGTAATTTGTTAAACAATTTGCAATTTGCAAAACACATTTCATGGATTCATGATAAACTTCTGTAAACATGCACCTTTTACTGTATGCATGTGTTATGAAGACTTCAGGTATAATTCTCAATTTTTAATTCTTTTTCTAGAGTAATTGCATATAACTACACCATACATCAATATTCCTGGTTCTAGTTTCCCAATATATTGTGACCATTAAATGGTTTGGGGCCCATATTATCAGTATAGAATCATATTCAGAGCAAGTGAGATTCTCCAATAATCTCCTGATATGTAGCAAACATAATTTTTATTTTAAGATAGAAGAAGGATTAACATTAGATTGTAATGTGAGCTAATTTTTAGAATGTCATTATTTCTTTTTGTTATTAGGCTATAATTATGGAGACTATAATTAGACTATGAATTAATAAGCTAGCATTACAGCTTGAAGTTTGAGGTTGAATTGCAGTGAATGAAAGGTATTAATGATAGGGAAGATTTCAAATACACATGGAAAGTCTGAGAGAAATAATTTACTGTGGATAAATGTCAAAAATAGTATCTCCAAGGACCTGCTCTATTTGTCTCTAAACACATATCACAATTAAAACATGTTTCCATTGGTGTCAAGAGGACACTTACATGACTAAATGCCTTGCTGAATCATAGTAGAGACGGGCCATTATGGAAACACTCAAGCAGTGTCAAATGGATTGTCAAATCATATGGATTAATACTTTCTTCATCTCTATAAATTCAAATATGTCCAGCCTACAATTCTCTTTGCATTGAAACATGTGAGAGCTAAATTCACATGTGGGTTTTATTTCCAAATTTCTCCAAGTTTACACATATTTTTGGAGAGTACCCACAGCAAGAGGCAGATCCTAATGTAGCCATAAATGTTAAAAATATAACTTGATACATTTCTACTGGTGTATCATGCCATTCTTTTTATTTCCTAATTTGACATACGATTGTGAATTCTGCATTCTGAGTTCTAGACCTTTCAAACTTCACAGGCTTAGTGCCTGACTAGGTTTCATACCCTGCTGCTTGGGTTATCTCCATTTTTTCCCAATTTCTGTTAAGGGCAAAACACGTTGGCAGTCTGAGAGTTACATACAAAAGCCCGAACCTCCCAATATCTGAACTTTCTTGAGCAGTAGAAGTTATGAATGTGCTCAAACTGAGATTCCTGAACTCATCCCTCTTTTGTATGAGCACTGACCTCTCATTTAAAAGACAGGAGGCACCAGTGTCCCATTAATTTTGAAAAAGATGAGTCTTGCTCAGTCTATCACAAGAAAACCAGCTTTACTCATAGAAGTGAACCAGGCAGCTGTATCCATAGCAATGAGTGATCCAAGGCCAAGGTGAAGCCTGGAGAAATGGCCACAGTTATCCTTACTTTTATTTTTTAACAGACTCAACAGTATGGGTCCTGGCCTATGGCAATCTACTCTTCTAGCAATATCTGTGTTCAGTTCAGGGTTAGCATGAGACTAGGGCTTGTTGCCAAAAAATTCTGTAATGAGATGACCCGATATGGGGGGCGGGCAGGGAGGGAGGATGGCACTGTAGCGTAACCATAGAGATGTGAGCCATGCTGTGCCACTTGCCCTCACGGCCTGAGAAAGAAAATGGTTTTATGTCCCATTTTATGTAGTGCATAAAGATAGCCTAAGGGATCCTAAAACTGCTCTATAACACATGGTTGTGAGTCTTGCCCCTGCTGTTAAACTCAGAACTTTTATTTCTCTTCTCCCTGTGCTTCCTAGGGTAAAAAAAAAAAGAAGTTGCTTTACTTTTATAGCTGTAACAGAAATGGTTCAGGCCTGCATCCTTGGAAATCCTGAACAGAGTAGTTCAGCATGACAGATTATGGGCCATAATTTAGGTGAAACTCTGTATTTGGTGTTCCCTATTGGCTAATCCTAGGTGGTTTCCTAATTAGTATATTGGATTTTCAGATTGTCCTCTGAAGTTCCGTTTTGAATTCAAATCAGTCAAAAATGTCTTTTGGTCTCAGGTAAGTCACAGAAGAATCCAAAATCATCTTCACATTTTTGGCCACAGATGAAAAGATGTGAGGAAAAAAGAAATGCATTCACAGTTTTAGCTCTGGCAGTTTAAAAACCACAAATTTCCTTGACTTATGGCAGAAAACACCAAAATGATTAAGTGGTTTACAGGCTATACTTACAAGGGATTTAGAAGAAAGAGGGCATAATGGAATATAGAAAAGCAGTTTGGGGATTTTATTCAGAAAAACAGGCTTCTTATATTGTCCTTTTATTTCAGAAGTGTACCTATTAAATATAAACCACAAAATTTTGTTTCCTCGTATCTGATAATTTATAAACACATTAGTGGGAAAAATAATTTCATGGATCATATTGAAATTACTGAATTATTTATTCCTCTTTATCACGGCTTTTATTGGTCTATAGTAAAAGATATTATCTGTGAATCTTTACCTGCAGCTATAAAGTCCAGAGTAAAATGTTCTGAAATTATACTGTCATCATGAAAACTGAAGTTGCCTGATAGGGTGAGATCAATTTTTATTCAGTCAGTTTGTTTGTTTATTTAGTGGTAGAGGAAGATGCACTCTTGCTATTTTAACATGCTAGACATGAAATGACAGGATTCATCTTGCCTACACCTAGCTCAGTGTATTAATTGTATAGCTCTCTTGATATCTGATAGAAGAGACATATATATCTCCAAAGGTCAGTTAATCTTCCTCTGAACAGAGAAACGAAGAGATGCACACAAATGATTATTGAGAGCTCTCTCATTCCAGTAGCACAGCATTCCAGACAAATAATTTATCTGTCAAAAAGTACACATGTTCATACACTCTGAGCTGCTTGCAGAGTGCTTGCAGTTTCTCACACTCTTGTAGGCTCATGGCAGGGAGTTGGAATGAGATGATCTTTAGGGTCCCTTCCAACCCAAATGATTCAATGATTCCATGATTCATTCCAGATTGCCCACACATATAGCACAGAATCACAGAATATGCTGAGTTGGAAGGGACCCACAAGGATCATCCAGTCCAACCCTTAGCCCTGCACAGGACTATCCCTGAGAGTCACACCATGTGCTTAGTTACCCCTTTGAACTAACGTCACTCAGGATGTTATTTTTTCTGTAATACTCATAATATGATCTACCCAATGGAATCAACTAATTTAACCTTTCTTAATTTTATTCCAATAGCAAAATAAAGATGTAAACAAGGTAAAAAGCAACCGAGATCTGTAGGGAAAGAAGTCTTTTCATGGGTACATCTTCATTTCTGTCTTCTTCACATCTATCTTGAATGCCATTGTCCTTAATATTTGTAGTAGTCATAATCTTCTTTATTCACCTTGGGGCTTATGATCTTCTTCTGCTAGAGAGAAACACAAAATAAAAAACAAATGAATTCTATAATTAAACAATTCTATTTTGCTCAATAAAATATTTCTTCCTCCTTTTTTTTTTTTTTTTTTGTAGCAGTCTTTTCTGTCTCCCAATTTCTTTGATTAGGATTTGGATTTTTACGTGTATTCTTTTGATGTCCTTCATAGGTTCCCAGGATGTCAGGTTGCAAGTGACCTCCAGAGGTCTCTAGTCCAATGTCAGACCTAAGATCAAGCCCCGTTGCTCAGGGCCAAGTCTAATCTGGTCTGTGAAACCTCAAAGGAGCCAGACTTTACAGCCTCACTGGGCAACTTGTGCCATGCACTGTCTGAATGTCCTGACATTCATTCTACACTTGTTTTGTTTGCTAATAAGCGTATTCCTTGACTACATACTGTACATGATTAATACAAAGAATACAAGATTTTGTTATTTTCTCTCCAATATTAGTTTCAGTGAAGAAATGCAGAGAATTAGTTCTGGACTTGAAATCCTTCTGTTATAAATTAAGACTTCAATATTTCAGAACAGTTTCAAGACTGTACCTGAGTGGGCTGGCAGAGCAGGCTGCTGCACATTTCTAGTTCTCAATTCTAAGGGTACAAGTTTTCTAGAATTACTTTGTTTTGAACAGTTACACTGAAAATCAGAAAGGGTGACAGCTTCTTTTTGGTTTTGATTGTTCCATTGGTATTTAGTGCTTTGAAAGCTATGTTTCTTTATGAAGACAATAAATCCTTGAAGCAAGGTTGCTCTTTCCCTAGGAAATGGGTTGGAGAACACAAATACCCATCTTCTGGTGTGGATGGTGGAGAGGAAGCAACATGGCAAAAGGACTCAGAAACTGTAGTCTATATAGAACCTAAGAGGCTGTAGAGAAGCAAAAACTAGGCCTCAGTGGTGCTGGAAAACAACTCTTTGCGATCAAAGACTACTTGACAGGTTGCTTCAACTCAGAAATCCACTTGGTTGAAACCAAGCGTAAAGGACAGGCAAAGGGAGAGGTGCTCATACCCACTGTGTCTGGTCTAGTTGCTCCAAGTATTCTTAGTCATAAATTCCCTATTAAAAGCAATTAAATCTGCTTTTTTCTTTTTTTTTTCTTTTTTTTTTTTAATGCCTATTGTCTTCTTTGCAGAGATGTCTATAAGGAAAACATATAGACAGATGCATCTCAAGTACTTTGGCTGACTCTGGGTCCTGTCACAGAAAATGTTAGCAGGGAGCATGATTTTTTTTTCTTTTTGCTAAAATAGGCTTGTTTAGTTTGACTTGCTGACTCATTTTTCCAGCTGGTCTGTCATTCTACTCAATTCCAGATGAGGCAATAGGAAAAAGAATACTCTTTTGAATATCCCACCCTCTTGCCAAACCAAGTAACAATTAAAACCTCCAATTTTCATTGCAGTTCTTTATCTTTGTTAATTATCCAAGGAACAGTAAATCAGATATATTGTCGCCTGCATGTTGTCAATAATTTAAATTCTAAACTCTTTATAGATTTGTTGCAGATTTAACACACTGCTTATTTTCCCTAAATTACATACCATTTCGCAACTTGAATCCAATTCAATGTTTCATTTTTACATTTGAGATCAAATGCTAGACAGTCCATTCTAATTGACTCGTGTTTTATACACACAAGAAAACCCACATGTTTTAGTAACTTTTAATCCAAAAGAAATATCAGGTCTCTTAAGTATCTAACTAGTGGCCTTCAGTTGGGTTTTTCCATAGTTTTTAAGAAGAATGTATTCTGAGTCAACGGTTTAGTGGATACTAAACTGGGAGCAGTGTGACTTCAAAAAGAACAAGCGTATAGTAGGCAGGGACCTTGTGAACTGAGAGGTGCCAATAGAAAATAGCATTGCGATATTCAGATTGGAAACAAAAAAAAAGAGATGGTAATTAAATAGAAGCAGAAAGATCCATTAGAAGAATTTTAGCTGACAGTTGTAAAAGAAGCGAAGAATTAATGGGGGATTGCAAGTGTTGTATAGTATTAAAACAATAAATCAGATGTAAACATATCAGGTGAACTCATGTTTGCACTATCAATACTGATCTTTTCAAGGTAATAGAAGGTATATTTCATCTCTTTATCCATATGAACTATGAGAACAAAATTTTACCATCACATAGGTACAGTCTTTCTCATACCTCTCTGTGCAACTAGAAATGTAATTGGCTTGACTTATTACTGTGGAATGAGGATATATGGAGTAGTTTGAAACTACAAAACAAGCACTTGAATCAGTACTCAGTGTAGCAGAGTAGTTTTAATTCTGCTTCTAACTGCAGAAACAAAGGGCTTGTATGGATAAAGCACATCAAAACATATTGTTAATTAAAAATGGCGTCTAGCACAAAGCTTTGTTTGCCCTCCTTGCATATAGGGGTCAACACTAATAAAGTTTCACCATTTGCTAGCTGCTGATGGATGATATGGAGCTATTCCTACAGCTCTTGGTTAATACTTAAGTTCTGATTATGTCACACCATTTTTGTTGCTTATTTGAGAAATGAAGGTTTAGGTACTAATTGCACTAAGACAATGTGACAAAAATTTGTATATATAGTCATTAAAAAAATTAGGAATTATCAGTAGTTTACAAGGAGTCCCTGCAACTTTTTTATTGTAGATATTATTTAAAGAAAACATTACCTTATTATTCAGTTACAGCCTGCATGCAAATTAATTGTGTTATGTTTTAATTTTAAACATAGTCATGAAGTTCCATAGAAAGGAATTTGTATTCTGGTTTCATATCGTGATCTGTGATTTGTACATTGAAGTGGTCAAATTAAAGATCCATAAAGAAAGAGATGCTTAAAAAGGAAAAGCAGTTTGATCCTTGGAAAGAGGGACATGAATATAGTGAACAGATTATTAAAACTGTTGGGAAAACATTTTTCCCAGCTTTTACAGAAATACTCAGATTTAGAGCAAAATATTCAGCCAGAAGCTGAAACATAATATGTGTAATTTTTCTATGTGTCTGGTAGGATTTTTAATATTTATACAGCAATACCAGAATTGGTTTAAAATTCTTCTCATTCAAATCAGAAGATCTGCATGGGAAATAATTTTAGCTGAAAAGCCTGTTCTCAGTCCCAGACTTGGAGAGAATTTGGTGAATTCTGAAACCATGACTCCTTACACTTGCTGAGATAGATCGGAGTTGCACTGTCTAAACAGAATAGAATTATGCTAAGAAAACAATAATTTAAATGAATATCAAGAGCTTAAAGTGAAACATCAGAAGCTTAACCCTTCAATGGAAATCTATTTAAGTTTAGTGGTTTTGCATGAAAAAGATTAAAGTCTGAGCAAAATGAGGATTTGTTTTCTGTAGTATCTGAACATTTCATATTTTTTTTCTGAACTGATTTTATATCCTTAAACAACATGGTTTGCATTGCTTTGAATTCTAGTGCCATGCATATATTCTTTTTAATTCATTGGTAAGCATCTAATATTGCATCAACCAATTTAACAAAACCTGAAGGGTTATACTTACCACCCTAGAAAAAAAAAGAAGCCTAAAAATTTAAATGCTTCATGAACAATCACCAGTATAAGAGCTTGAAAGTATGAAATATTTATGAAAGAACATTCTTCTTAAGTTCTATTTCATGGACAAAATAATAAGTATACATAAAATATTATAATTTATTACATATTATATTTTTCATATGTATTGTGGTGAAAAAATTGAAAAATTCATAGTTTTCTTTTTCTATTCAAATGTATGAAAAATCCACATATCATTTACTTGAGAGTCACATCTAATAAATTATATATATTTAAGTTATATGCATTGTTTTTTAACTTGCACAGGTACGTGTGTTCACATTTTCTGTTGGTCAACATAATTATGATAAAGGACCCATACAGTGGATGGCCTGTGAAAATAAAGGTACTGTGTTTTTCTTGGAAACTGATCTTCACCAGAGCTTTGGATAGTCAGTATCTTTATTTTTCTCTAAAAGTGGCAGATTATTCAGCTTGATTTTTATCTTTATTGTATTTGTTAATAAAAGTTCCAAAAAGTAGATGTGAACATGAAAAAAATCTATAAAAAAGAAGCCTGTATTTTTATTTCTGATTACTTCATTTAAAACTTTATGCTGCATGAAAACTACCACAGTAGTTTTTATATTAGTAAGATGTTATGATTCAGTTTTGAGAGTATTTGTTGTAATAGCCATCTATGAAAAGATGGAACTGATGACAGATAAGAAATTAAGCAAAGCTGTTTTAAATTAAGTGGTCTGGACAAAAGGGTTTTTGTTTGGTTAGCTGGCTAGTTAGATTTCTTTCTGTTTTTCTCCAAAACTTACAAGGGATCAGATGACTTAGGATATTTTTCCCTTTCATAACTAAAATATCAAAATTATTCTTGCTGTGATTTCTTAGCTTCTGAGAGCATCTTGTGTTTTCTATTTTTACCCTGATTTTTTTTATGAAGGGGAAAAAAGAAAGTAAAAAAAGGTGAAAGTAAGGAATTAAAATGCATTCTACATCAAAAATGTGCTCAGACACATTTTATAAGAGTGAGAAAGATGTCTCCAATACCTTACAATATAACTATAGAACAAGGCATAAGATGTAAATACAGATAAATGGAAAATAAATAATTTATCAAACAGTATTTGCTCGTATTTTAAGTACAACAATTTCCAGGCCTGACTGAAATTGTGAAAGTATTTTACAAATCAGTGAGAAGAAAGAGGTTAGAGGTGAGATAGATTACAAAGGGTCTTGAAAATTAACACTGCTTGGGAAGGATGTAAACATATGCTCAGGCAGAAGAATAATATAATTGAAATATAAGAAAAAGGTATAGATCCAGAAAATAAAATACATCGCAGAATTCATAGCCTGTCTGAATAGTACATGTATCGTAACCTCAAGAATCCATCAGCATGCCAGCTAGTTTTGCAGAAGTTATTACAACTTCATGAAAAGCAGATTGAATTGTCACATAACTACAAATAAATCAACATTTCTGTTTCGAACAGAATTTTTATTTTTTTTTTTACTAAGATCTTTGTATCTGCAAATACTCTGTGCATGTGACCTCCATTGTTTTGAAACAAGTGAGGACCAGCCCGCTTAGAGCATAACCACCTAGGTTGTCTTATTATTGAAGAAAAATTATCATAATCTTCTGTCCAAAATTGATATGATTTTTTGTTTGAACTTCCAAAGAGGCAATTTTATTTCATTTTTCCTTAATTATTTTTTTTTTCTTGCTTATGGGAAAGAACATGACTAACCTCAGTACTCTTACTTCTCCAGTCCTCTACCCCTTCCTTCCAATTTGACTTAAAATTTACTTGGTCTGAAGATGAATTTCAGTGCCTGGCTTCAGTCTTATTAGTTCATATGGGCAATATTTTCAATTCAAACAAAAGAGTGATAGAACCAATGTTGAATGAAGATGTTTCTGATGTTTAGTTAGGACTACCCATTAGATTTTTTCATCCTTTCCAAAGAGTGCCATATATTTTTATACTATGAATTCACTCTCGTGGCTGACCATAGCTATACTTGCATTCCTATATGCATTCAACTTATAATTATGTTACTGTCACAACATATTAAAATAACCATTAAATATACTTCCACATCATAGTAACTGGGATTTCATGAGTACAAACTCAGTACCTTATCTAGCCTTAAGCAAAACAGACAAAAGAAACACATTTTAAATTCTCATTGCTTAAATGTAAATAGCTTTGTCTGAGTGGTGACCCATCATACCTGGCTATGCATTGTGGTGACATCTACTAAAAAAGTATTCATATGTGATAATTCTTATAAAAAAAAAAAAAAAAGTAGAAATTACAAGCTAAATTAAATTCCTCAAGATTAAGAGACTAGCAATATATGGTGTTATTTCTGTTTCAAATTTCAGGTTATTATTATGAAATTCCATCTATTGGAGCCATAAGAATAAACACCCAGGTAAGTGTTTTGGCCAAATCCAGATCAGTTTTAACACACAGAAGTGGAGTAATTCCTGTTCTTAAGTATGCTTGCTTTTCACATCTGCTTGAATCAATTAAGTTTTAAGATGCATATTAAGAACGGGAGGAAAAAAAATAAAGCTTTCTTCTACAGATGAGGGATTCTGATATTTTCTTTTAAGTGATTGCAGTGAGCCAATTTAAGATGTGATCCCTGCTTGCCTGGCCAGCTGGCCCACAGCAGCTTGCATGCAATCTAGTCATATTAGCATCCTCTAAAGCAGGCTGACCATGTGCACCCAACAGTATCTGAAGTGTTCTGTATCCTGCAGCCTGTCTGCACAAGCACTGCATTTTTATCTCAGCTTTCCTCCAGGCCTTATATAGTCCCTCAAACTTCAGTGCTGAGACATGACAGCGATTTCATTATAAAGTTCTATCAAACCAGTAATTTTTTTTATAATGTGTCTGAACATTCCTAAGTCACCTCCTGCCATGCTTACAGCATGGTCCCAAGGGTTTGTGTTACACGGAGAAGGCTGTGGATGTATGTGAGGGGATAGCCCTGCTAGAGTTTCTGATCTCATTTGGGCAGACACACTACAATCCTGCTTATAGGAGAGGTTCCTGGATGGACTCAAACTCTGCGGGAGGCACCACTTTTTCCCTTCAAAAAGGATGCAAGAATATTTTAGCAGACATGCATGTAGTTAACTAAGGGCATAGGACTCTGGTATTATATGATGTGATCCAAACTGACAGTGTAGAACAAGTATTCTTTTCAGTTGTCTGAAAGTCCATGTACTCACATGTCCAGAACAACAGAGAAATATCATGGCAGTTCTTTGTCCTTCCAATGCCAGGCATGACATTTTTGGCAGAAAATAAGAGTCCTTTTTTGGCTTGAGTAATAGTCCTTTGATTCTGTTAAACTCTTCCAGATAGTGTCTGGCAAGAAATATCCCTAATATGATCAGACAAACAGAAAAGGTTGAAGAGTGAAACAAGTTTGATGGCATCCACTCTGAAAGCAGTCCAGAAATCTGACAGCTGAGATCATCAGCGTTAGCCATACTCTCAAACTGAAGGAAGGCAGGAACTAAGAGGTTTTATAACTCTGATTTTTTAATATATATATATATATATTTTTTTTTTTTAGTTTCAGTAGAAGTTATGCAAGTAGCTGTAGGAGCTTAACATACCCAGCTGTTACACCATTCACCCTCCATCGCCCACTCTCTCTTCTGGGTTGAAGGTTCTGCAGTCTGCTTGTAATTTCATTATGTCATTAGCAATTAATTTTGGAACAAAAATAGTTGTAATTCTCACTTCCTGGAAAGAGAGTGGTGGTTATGGATATGTAAACTCCATGTGACTGAGGCTGAAATACAGAAATTACCTTGTCAGTAAATACTGAAAATTGAAGACTGAACTTCTGTGTAGTACAATTTTAAAGAAGCAATTAAATGCTACTTCTTTATTAGTGGTTAATTCTGAATTTTTTTCCTGATAATTGTTTATATTTCATTAAGGTTTATTTTATATTGTATGTGCTCTTTGATCTATTTATTGCCTTCTGATGAGTTTATTACACTTTTTGGCAGGAATATCTGGATGTTTTGGGGAGACCAATGGTTTTAGCTGGAGAGAAAGCCAAACAAGTCCAATGGACAAATGTCTATCTGGATGCTCTGGTATGATCTGTTTTTATCTCTGGTAAAATAAGAATTTTAGCAAAGCAGTAACTACATGAGTCTGTTTTTCAGGGGATCCAATTTCTTACCATTCCAAACATAACATTCTTTTGTTTCTACCATCTATACACTTCAATAGAGCAATCTCTAGGAATAGAGCTACTTCTAACATGCTGATCGTTGCTTGTACCTAGTATCCTTCCAATGTCCTGAAATTTAACTAAGAATAGCAGTTTTTTAAGTGTAGGTCACTGTTGTCCTCAACTTCACAAAAGAAAAAAGAAGCAGATAGTTTTCCAGTGTTGTACCTGCTGCAGTAAAGGCCATTTGTTATGTTACTGGTGATGAATTCTTAGTTTTCCTTTTTCTTTTTTTTTCCCCAAGTAGTATTCCAGGTGAAATGAAATCTCTCAGTATTACTGGGGTTTTGTACAGATTTTGAACTTGGATATTTAAACTATCATGGTTGTTGTAATTGCTTGTTAGCTCAAGGTAATGGTTTCTTTAATTGGGCAGTGTATATAAGTGGGAAATAAACAAAAAGACATATGAAATGCTTCCTTACTGATGAATTTATCACTTGGATCTTGTAAAACAAATATATTCAGGAAACTACAGGAAACTATGAAGGGCGTAATATTGTTAGCAGCAATGTAATCTGTTGCTCTAAATAACCTCTTTCTAGTAATTCTAAGAAAGCAAAAATTACTGTAAAGTGGTATTTGGAATCACGTATTTATCCAAGTTCTCATGGTCATCTAATGTCATATCAAAATCCACTTCTTCCTGACAGTCAGCATTGCTGTCAAATTTTTATCAGCGTATAATTTTCATCATCAATATAACTGAGCATGACACAGAGGAACTAGAGTTAATTTGGAATTTCAATGGCCAGAAGTTCATTAACCATGTTTTCTTGATTATTGTCGAGGTACTGACTGGAAACGTACAGGATGTGATGATGAAAGTTTGTGTGTTCCACACATATCCTGTTGTAAATCCAAAGATAAATTCATAACTAGGGATAGAGAGAGGTCTATTCAGTCAAGTAAAATACCTGGAGGCATTTTTGTGTTGCTTTATATATTCAGTGGGTTCACTCAGTCCTTTCTTCAAGCGTTTCCCTGTTCATTTGTTATATATGTGTGTTTGTGTATATGTAATTGCATCTATATATATTTGTGTGTGTGCATACATACACAGACACATAAATGTTATATATAAATAAAGTAGGACAACACAAGGTAAATTATTGAAGTAAAAACTGAAATTTGTGGACTTTCCCATCACAGATGAGAGCATAGAGGGACAGGTGTATCTAACCCATTCTGAAGCCTTTTCCTGATTCTTGGTTTTAGGAGGGAGTGGAACTAATTTTTCACATTGGTTTGTTATCTTAAATTCCTTAAAACAATTCCCTCATGTAGGGCTTACAATTCTCCTGCTTGTGCCTCACTGAATTTACTCCTGTCCTTTTGTTCTTACTGTCCAGCAGGTGTTTTGGGGCTCAGACTAAAGTAATGTGAAGTTGCATTATGTGAGGCCACATTAGAATTGTGCTTAAGCTCAGGCTATCAAATTCTAAAGAGGCACTTTTAGAAGTGTGTCTGGCTTTCAAGACGTTCTTTAATAATTTGATGTATTTGTAGCAGTTCACTTGTCTTTTCTGGCCCTGTTCCTTCAGATTCTATTACTATGTTGATCTGGCCTCAATTTCTGCAAGATAATCCCAGAATTTTCAGATACTTTTAGGTTTATCAGTTAGTCATAATTTATTCACAATTATTGCCCTCTCCATGCCCTCTCCTACTGTTTTTTTTTGTTTGTTTGGTTTTTTGGGGTTTTTTTGTGGCTAGTGGGTAGGTGATGTTATTCCCCCTACATACCTCTCCTGTTTCATTATGGATCTCTTCAGTCTTTTTTCTAAATAACATCTTCTCTCTTTTCTACTGGTTTATCCCCAATTCTCTTATTCTCCTACAAAGTCCATTTCTCTTCACCTTTTTTGTAATTTTACTAACACTGACTTCATCAGCTTTCATTTGATACACAAACATAAGTTCATGAAGGATGGTTTAAAATTCAAAAAGGTTATACTAGACTGGGCAAATAAAGAATGGATTTTGTCAGAGTAGATTAATAAAGTATTTTAGTTTATTTTTTTCCAGTGAAACAAAGGGAGAAAAGTGATATGATTCCTCAATAAAACACATGGAAGGAACAAGCATCAATAAGGAAAAAAAAAAATAAAGTGAAACCAAAACAATCACATTAAAAAAGGTAGAAATCTTCCTGTGGGCAATTTAGAATGGAAACCAAAACTTTTCTGAGTATCTGAACATGTGGTTTTCTGGATCCTATTTTCAGTATGATTTGTGACTGTTAATAAAGGAAAAACAGACTTCTTAGGTTTTCCCAAATAAATGCAAATTCCTTGCCCCAGTTGCTTCAGTACCAGAGGAGACTGATTTTGCAGAGATGATGACGGACATTATTGCATGCCATTGCAAAGTATTGATGATAGAAAAAGTATTGGTATTACCTGTTGTATTTTTCTGTTGTTTTTTCCTGTATATATTTGTTGCCTTCCTGTCATGGTTTAAACCCATCCAGCAACCAAATCCCACACAGCTGCCCACTCACTGCCCACCAGAGGGACTGGGAAGGCAATCAAAGGGTAAAAGCTGAAAAACTCATAGGCTGAGATAAAGACAGTTTAATTTGCATACAAAAGCTGTGCACACAAGGAAAACAAAACAAGGAATTAATTCCCTGCTTCCCATGGGCAGGCAGGTGTTCAGCCATCCCCAGGACAGCAGGGCCCCATCACCTGTTACTTGGGAAGTCATCACTCCAAATGGTCTCCCTCTTCCTTCTTCTTCCCCACCTTATATACTGAGCATGATGTCAGATGGTATGGAATATCCCCTTGGTCAGGCTGGGTCACCTGTCCCAGCTGTGTCTGCTCCCAACCTCCCATGCACCCTCAGCCACCTTGCCAGCAGGTGGTGTGAAAAGCAGGAAAGGCTTTTAGCTCTGTGTAAGCTCTTCTCAGCAATAACAAAAACATTTCTATATTATCAACCTTGTGTTCAGCACAAATCCAAAACATAGCACTGTACTAGCCACTGTGAAAAAAATTAAGTTCACCCCAGCCAAAACCAGCATGCTCCACCTCAAAAAAAATACTTACTATTTTTAGGCTTGCTTTGGCCTCTC
>JAWWEE010000040.1:9028734-9093251 GCA_035221455.1 Xenops minutus
CTCCCTTATTTCCTGTTTAGTGGATACTGCATCTGTAAACATAGTTTCATAAAAATTAGGTTTTTTGAAACTTTTTATGTCCTAAGTTGTTGCATGTCATCTATTTTTAAAAAGTTATATAATATTCCCACTAACATGTGGACACAAAAAATTGTAGTTTCAACTTTGTCTTCATCAAGTCATTGAAGTAGCATTTTTTTTATTATTTTTTTTACAAACTGAAAGTCTGTGTTTGGCTATGCTAATCCTTGTTATTTTTTTGTTTTGTTTTGTTTTGTTTTTTAATATATTACAGTTCAATATTTGCTTTTTAACTAAAAAGTCTTATTTTTCCCTTCTTTATGTGGTTATTTCCTAGGAGCTGGGCCTTGTGATTACAGGAACTCTACCTGTCTTCAATCTAACGAAGGAACAAAATGGGAAAATCGTAAGCTGTTCCTTAAAGAGGGGGAAAAAAAAGGCAGCAGTTATTTAAATTAATTAAACTTAATGTTAAAATCCTTGGAAAATGTGTATTTCCATAGAGCATTTTTCAGTGTAATTGTCTTGTACATCAGAGTATCTAGCTTCCTGGTAGCCTCCTGGGAACAAGAAAATGCAGTGAACCCTTTTTGTCATTCTGAGTCTCAGGATATGACACTGTGATCCATCACTGTGACTTGGTGGCAATGGGAATGCATTAAGTGCTCACTAGATGGGAAGTAGTTGATATTATTTAGAACTTTCCAAGAAAGGAATGTCCAGATAAATTTACAAGAAATCTCTGAAGCTATGACATTTCAGGGTAAAAGGCAATGATGTAGAGAATTTAAATTAGTGGTTCATAATGATAATAGAAAAGAGCAATGTATACTTAGATTAATTTCTAGGTGTTAAATAAATACAATTGGCCATTCCTATTACTATCTGAGATGGAATCAATTCATGTCCTCTTCACAAAATCAAAATGCTACTTTTTTAAAACAGACCTAGAATATGCTTTACTGTGTGTGGTAAAATGTTGTATGTTTGATCTGATACTTATTTTCATTCAGGTCAAAATATACAGAAATTTAGACAAGATACTCTTTGATTCAGTTTCTCAGATATTACTGAGACTCAGAATGAATAAATGAGAAATTGATCACTGCCATTTCTTTTATTTACTTTCAGAATAGTTCTCTCAATTTCCTTTTAAAAACAAAGCAAGAAAACAAACAAATAAACAAATGTTTCATAATCTTATCTTCACGACAATGCCTGGAATTGACTGATTCTGGTTCAAAGTGAGACAATACTGATTGTCAAAGGATGTCTTTCTGAGAAGTAAAACAGATGTGGTCTAGTACAGAGGAACAAGAATAAACTTGAATTTGCTTGACTTATATCTCTGCCCGAATTTATTTACAGACTGCAAGATTCCTCCTCCAATAAATTTTACAAACTTATTTAATATGGAGAAAGAACTCAGGTGATATTATGTAAATTACTACCCTCCTCTTTTGTAGTAGAAAAATAAACTACAAGTGAAGTAAAGGTAGTGCCTGATTCCCTGATTTCAAATGCTGATGATTCTTATAGTCACTGGGTTTTTTTGGTTTTGTTGTGATTTTTTTTTCATTCATCATTATTCCATAGTCAAAAGAATTAATTATTTTGAGATCTCACTTAGCAATTGCCCAACCTAAATATGCAATAGTAGCTCTATATTCATGCTAGTAGTTTACTAGCTACATAACTGGCAATATTATTGCATCACTTTTGCTTTCACCTGTTTTGTTCTTACATATATTGTTTATTCATCCAGGACAGTATCCGTGTTCATCTTCATAAACCATTTTCCTATTCTATATTAAATTCTGAATTTATTACATTTTATTTTTAATTACTTTGACATTATTTAAAATATTTAGAAAAGGTACGTAAGTAAATAGGCAACTTCTCAAATTGTATCTGTCAATCAAGAGATGAAGGCAAAAATAAAAATTTACTGACTATTGTAGTTATTCTGCATTTTAAGTATGTCAAATCTATACTAATATTTTGGAATCTTACCAGAATCAGCTGATTCTCGGAGTAATGGGGGTTGATGTGTCTTTGGAGGACATAAAAAAATTGACACCCCGATTTACGGTAAGCTGCTTGCATTGGTGATTTCTCTTTATGTATGAATTATTTATGATTTCTGTGCATGCTCTTTCATAAGTCATACAGCACTGACTGGATTTGAATCAAAATACCAGCAGGCTTCTTTTCATATATTCTTTTCCATTGTTGTACATTTTCTGGTGGTTTTCTCTCCAGCCATATATGTGCTTCTGTGTGACTTGTCCATCACGATCTGTAAAACTCAAATTTACATTGGGGGATATATTCCAAGTAATTGTCTTCCAGTAGCTTAAAGCATTGATCTCTAGTCATTTTAGTTAATATTTGGTATTTGTATAGGACAGTTCTTTATAAAAAAGTCCTTTAATATACATGTCTCTCTGTACCCTACTTCGTGTGGTTGATTTATATAAGTGCATATCTAGCTGTGGAATTTCTAAGAAAATAACTAATATTGTGGAAAACAGCAGCAGGGGAAGCAAAGGAACATCACGAATTTGACTGAAAGCAGATGTCCTACATCTAGAATGAAATAATCCCACACCACAGTAGAGACTGAGACAGTTTGCCTCAAAGGGCAGGAAAGGACCTGGAAGTCATGGTGGAGGACACATAGAACAAAAGTTAGCAGTGTGCCCTGTCAGTGTGCCCTGTCAGTGAAGACCAACTGTGTAGTGAACACTTGCATCAGGAGTACTGTGTCCAAGTTTGGTCTCCTCAGGGTAAGAAATACACTGAGGCCCAGCACAGAATGACCAAGCTGACCAAAGGTCTGGAGTAACATGGCACACAAGAAGCTGAGAGAGATGGGTTCAGGCTGAAGAAGAAACCTAAAGGGAATTATAGAGAGAATGGACCTGGACACTGCCTTGACAAGAGGCAGTCAACGTAGATGTAGCAGTAAAAATTCCTACTGGAATTAAGGAAAAAAAGGGAGCAAGTTGTCCAGAGAGACACAACCGGAGAGGTTGTGGAATTGGCACTGGAGGTATTCAAAGACCCTTAGTCTAACTTCAGAGTTGGACTTTATTTTGAAATTATCTTTGCTTTCAGTGAAGGGTTGTACCAGCTGATCTCCAGAGGTACTATCAGCCTGGACTATTCTCCAAGTTTATGATCCTAAAAGAGTAAATATTAAGGAAGTATCTCTTCTGTATTAATATCTAATACTTCATGATGCCTGAAGCAGTGTAATTTCCACAGTGTGAAAAGTTCTTGAAAATCATTAATTTGTCTTTCTTTATGACTTAAAATCTTATAATGCTGAACTTCATTTTTTTTTCTTTCAGCTTTGTCCAAATGGATACTATTTTGCAATTGATCCTAATGGGTATGTGCTCCTGCATCCAAATCTCCAACCAAAGGTATGAAACCTTCTAATTTATTTCTCTATAATAAGGAGACATTGTCAGAAAAAATCAGAAACTTGAATCTGCTGAAAGTCTGAGAGAGCAATAATAAAGAATTCTCAGCTTTGTGGATGTCAGGAAAATCTGAGATGCATTTATGGCTTTATTCAAATCCACTTTAGCCACCACAAAGGCCAGCTTTGGCTTGTGTTGAATTTGGTTATCAGTAAAATTTAAATATATGTATATATATTTGCATGCACATTTATACATGTGAAGTGTTTTAATATGTATATTAATATAAAAACAACCAGTGGTACCTGTAATATCACTGTGAAAACTTGTGTGTTATAAGAATCTCTCAAAGCAAACTGAAGAGTTTACTATTGCAAATGGTTTTCTTGTGATGCTTTCTCATTTAAGGAATTGAAATTGTCATACTTGTAAAACCACGGAAATGGGAGGCAAGCACAATATATTTTACTTGTATTTTTGTATTTCTTTATTTGCTTATTTTTTTTACCAGAGTGGAAACCTGAGCTGCAGAGTTGTGATGGATATAGCTGAGCACCCCTTCCCAGAATGTTAGATTTTTAACTTGAAAAAAGGTCTTTCATCTTTAAAGATGAAATTTTTATCTAATTATGATTAGGACACAGCTTTCCTGAAATTTCAGGAAAACCAAAACCAAATATTTCAGTCTGGCTCTTTATCCATTAACTGCAGTCCTGACCTTGTGGACACTCCTATATTACATTTAACTTCTGAAATAACTTGCCTCCCTGATTTTGATGAGAAATGTCAATATGAAGGGAGGTTTTGTTTTTTTGTTTTTTTTTTCTGAAATCATAACTTTAATCCTTGTTTTAGTGAAAGGTATCTCCATATGAAACAATCTTCTATTTATGGGACCTTTTGAAAATGTTCATATTTTAATTCCATTAGAAACATAGTTTTGGTACATTTTGTCTCTTCAAAGAGCACAAATGCAGCATTACATAAAAAACCAAAATTTATTTAACTAAAAAATAAATAGAAAAATCACTCTGGATGGACAGAAATTCATAAATTCTTTACAGATAAAAAATTAAATAATTAACCCCTGTAATTATTGGGGACTAAAGAATATATCCATATAGGTTTGTTGTCAACAAGAAAATTTCTCATGAAGATGGTTTGAGCACTTTATCACAGAATCACAGAATATGCCAAGTTGGAAGGGACCCATGAGGATCATCGAGTCCAACCCTTAGCCCTGCACAGAACCATCCCCAACAGTCACACCATGTGCCTGAGAGCATTGTCCAAACACTTCTTGGACTCTGCCAGGCTTGGTGCTGTGACCACTGCCCTGGGGAGCCTGTTCAGTGCCCAACCACCATCTGGGTGAAGAACCCTTTTCTAATATCCAACCTAAACCTCCCCTGACACAGCATCAGGCCATCCCCTCTGGTCCTGTCACTGGTGACCACAGAGCAGACATCAGTGCCTGCCCCTCCTCTCCCCTCACAAGGAAGTTGTAAGTGCAATGAGGTCTCGCCCTCAGTCTCCTCTTCTCCAGCCTGAACAAAGTGCCCTCAGCTGCCTCGTACACAGCTTCCACTCAAGGTCCTTCACCTTATATGACCTTGATGAGTGCAAGCTGTCAATACGCAGACAAAAAAATGCTTGTAAGACTTTCAAGCTTTAGAAGTACCCAACTCCTGTGCTATTTTTTACCACATAGTACACTTGAAAGAAACTTTTTAAGCGATGGAAGCCTGTATTTTCTGTGTCTGGGTAAGGAAGTAATATTTTTTTTATTTTATAAAAATAAATGGATGCATATCCATTACTTTGGTTCTCCCAGCTGCATTCCTGAGGCAGAGCAGCAGCAAGTCTTTGACCTGTGCAAGTCTCCTTTCATAGTCCTGTCATAGCTACAAGGGGCTTTTCACCACTTCACCATCTTTAACTGTCAAAGACAGAAGAAATTAAGAATTCATCTTCATATTTTAGCAATTCATTTAATTCTTAAGCTGGAGGAAGTCAGCTTTGTGAATATTTGAATTAATTTCCCGGTGAAATAATTAATATGTTTGAAATCTTTTGCCAAGTATGTAATAGAAGAAAGAAAAAAGTGCTTCTGAAGAAGAGAAAGAATAACTTGATTGTAACTACTAATGAAATATCCTTTTTGATTTATTTTGATAGTCTCTTGAAAAAATAAAAAGAAAAAATGGAAAAGAAGGCTTTTATATAGACTTCATAACTGAGAAGGACTTCAGTTTCTGGATATCCACACTACGTTTTTATGTCTTAAGAAATAAAAGTTTTGATTTGACAGTTTTGATTGGTGAATTATTCAGAAACAAATATATGTATCATTACTGACCCAATCTTTTCTTAGAGATTATAAGTAATTCACATGAAGGCAAGTGGCCCATTTACCTTTTCATTATATGCAAATTAAATTATCTTTTCATTAACAGGAGTAATATAAGAAGAAGCAATGCAGTATTCTTATTTCAGGCATAGTCTTGTGAGAAAATGATGGATATGAATTCACCTCATATGTGCTGTTTTCCCGCAGTATAGCATCATAACACTGGAGAATAAAAACCTTTGTTAGTTAAAAACTCAGCTCATCCCAACTAAATCTAGGCAGACTGAGATGGATTATTAGCATTCTAATTGTCATGACTTCTCTGTATAGTTTTCTTCTTCAAGGATATTGAAGTTCAGAAATGCTTTCCCATACTGCTTAAGTATTTGATTTAGGGTATGCTTAAAATGGGTTATTTTATAAATGACAATTTTATGTTGCAGAATAATTTCTAAATGTCATATTAAGCATATACATTATTATTATTGTTATTGTTGTTATTAACAGTTACACAGACTAGACTTTTTCACTCCCAGTTTGTTTGGGGTGGTGCATGCTATTCAGACTGATACAAGAACTATGTTTTAAAACGAAGGTACACTACAAAGACAGATGTCTTTAGAATTTATGGACCTTCTTTAATATGTCATATTAATTTTAGTTGACCCTCCTGGTAGCTGTTAATGTATTAACCAACATCTTAACCCTCTTTGCCAGCAATATTTTAATAGATGTAAACTAAAAGCTAACTACGTGTTTACCTTTGAAGAGGTGAGGGTTTCTTAGACTTCCAATGCTTTCTTCTCCTGAATGTCTTCTGCTTTCCTTCTGAAAATCTGTTACCTCAAATTACAACTGGTCCAACACGAAATTTTGAGAAATTGTCTTGCAGTATCATCTCACAAAAAGAAGCCCCTAGAAATTTAGAACTTGTGAAGTTATTTGTACAAATGATAAATGTTAACAAAAAACAAGTTCGAAAGCATAATAAAATCATTAAAAGTTTTGCCATCATGTTATTTGCACATGAAAACTATGTCAAAGCATAACATGAAAAATCTTTTTTTAATTATTTTTGAGTTTAATATAGTTTAAAACAGCCTAAAATACCATTTTTTATGTTTGTGTAGCTAGCTATATTACAAGTGCTTAATTTTATGTTTCACTGCAAATTTTGTTTGTGTATCTCTGTGTATGTGTATGTATTTTCCCATTGTCTTAGGAGAGAACAAATGAATATGCCACCAAATAAACATAGTCGACAAGCCTAATGTTAGTTAGATTTTGAAAATAGTAAATAATTCAATTTCCCAGTCTGTTCTAAAGATTAGCATCTTTTTTGTCATTTTTGCTGTGGTTCTGATCAAAATCCATTTAATGATAGTTCTAAAACTCCATATGCCTTCAGTGAGGTCCAGTATTTTGTCTTACAGTTTGTGGTTATTTAAGAAATTAAAGCGGAATTGAGTTTGAAAAGCAAGTATAACAACACAAAAAGTGAACCCTTCGCATTCTATATTTTATTCTGTCAGAGTATGTGGGAGGGAGAGCTCTTTGTTTGTTTAATTCACATTAACATATGTCTGGTTTTTGTCTCCCTGGACCAAATCTGTATGTAACTCTAAGAGAAAGATCAGAACTCTTGACCCGAATGAGGGCTGGTCTCTGCTTGCAGTAGGCATAAACTGGAGAGTACATATGTTGAGGAAAGACTTCCATTCTATGAGTAGGCTGTTTCCTAATAGTGCAAAAATATAAATTACTGCTTTTTTGTTGCTTCAGCAAATTGGTGTGGGCATACCAAAAGTTAAATTGAGAAAAAGGAGACCAAATGTACAGGTAACTTTGTATGGAGGTGATTAGTGCATTAGAATGCATAGACCTGGGAATACAATTAGAAAGCTTCTGCCCTGCTTACTAGGAAAAATCTAACTAGAGAATTGTTTATTGTGACAAATAGCTTCTAAAGCATGAAGCTTGCATCCTTCTTTGATTAAATAATAGAAAACATGCTATTGGCTGTAGTGAAGGGCATTCCATTAAATTATGGTGCTTTACTAATAGGTGCTAATTAGAGTCATGCTGTAAAAAATTCTTCTTTGGATTTTGAAATTAATTTGAAGACTGGAAATAAAAAGAGACTACTTGTGCTGGCTTTGCTTGCATAAACCCAAAGTCAGGAGAAGATCAGAAGATCATTCTTATGACTTTATTGACAAGTTTTATTGTACAGTGTATGCTGTATAAAATTACAGAATTTTAAAGAGCTGTCCAGTTTTTTTTTTTTTCCTGGGGAAGTCAGAGTAGGGTATATGTTCTATCTGCTATTTACCTTGAGTTTCTCAGTTTACCAGACTCAGCTCCAGAGAAATAATTGCCATTAACATGAACAGTGAAACTAGTCATGTTTATATAATGCAGTCCCTGAGCAGAAAACACTTAATGAAAACTTAAAAACCCTTAAAGAAATAGATTAATTATGTAACTAGGAAAATAGTAAACTTAAGTACAGTATGTTATATTAATTTCTTACATATATGGGAATCTATAATGTCAAACTTGTGCCCTGCATAGCCAGTGAAACGTGGTGTAAAATCCTGATCTGTCAAGTCAGTGATTTCACCAAATGTCAGGTGGTTGTTGGGTGTAGAAGGCCACCTCTGTGCTGGACTTTTTTTGTTTGTGCACTGGAGAAAACAGCACTGGAAATTAAAAAAAAATCTCAGTTTTGTGAGCATACCTGGCTCCTCAGCGTGCTGTGCTGTGGTTTGGCTGGGGCTGGGTTTGCCTGGCTCTGCTTGCTGCCCAGTGACGTGCAGTGCTGGAAAAGCTCAGGGCTCCCATCCACTCCAGATGCTCCTGGATTTTGCTGACTTCTTACCATCCTTTCTTTTAAGACCCTAATAGCCTGTGTCTTCATTAGTACCACAGATATGAGTAGGAACAAAGCTCCTGCAATGCAGTAAAGAAGGCCTTCCCCTTCCTTAGAATTTGTGAGAATACTGACCTCCCAAATCAGATGACAATGAAATTTTAATTAACATTTTTTTTATGTTGCTGCACCAGTTCTTTCTTTCTTTGTTTCCTTCTTGAGTTGTCATTGAAATTACAGATCCTTGCCTTTATTTCTCATGCTGAAAACGTATTGCACTCCTCTTGTTTGCATGCTTCATTGCTAGTGATTTTCTTGTGTTTCGTTAAGTTGTGCTGGTGAATGTGGTGGTGCTCGCTTATTCCATTCATGTTACATGCATGACTGGATAAGGAGAAGAGCAAACTGAATTCTAAGTTTGTTTCTTCATGGCTTGGAATAAACCCCTCTAAATGGCAACCTTGGAAATAAAAACTACGGAGCCCAAATACTGGTAAAACCACATTTTTTGGGGAAAAAAAGACATAAGGAGGAAACAGTCTTCCATTTAAAGTACGTGTTTAAAAGTATTCTAATTTCCTGTGGTTTTCTTTGTGCCTCAGGCACATCACCGAATGTATTTATAGATGTCTAGTTTCTTTGCCTATTAAAAGTCATTAATAAGTATCATATAAGAAAGGTGTGGTGATGTAATGTAAGTCTTAAAAAGAACAAGAACAACCAGTTAATGCATACTTGAATTCTGACAGACTGTTAAAGTTGACTATTTTGTCTTTGGGACTCCTTCACTGTGGCTAGCCCAGGTTATCATTTGAAATGAATATTGATCTTGATTTGATGTGATGGCTTTTTTTTTGGCCTTTTTTTACCATTTCTTTTCTTCTCTGTTTCTTTTTGTGTTGGAATGGAATGTGAACTTCATAAATGCCTCCTCTGCCATGCCAATGCCTTCATGCATGCTGTTTGGGTTTGACCATACTATTCATTATCCATTGCATGTAAGATATGTAAATTTTTATTTATTTTTACATTTAGCCTTTTGCTATTTATTTTGAAAGTAGTGATTTATTGGGGGGGAGGGGGACAAAACAACTGCATAACAATAATTGAATTGCTTTGAAATAGTAGCGAGCATATTTAATGCTATTATGTTAAAGTTGCTAGTCTTATGTATCCTGCATAAATAGAAATATAAAAATTGTTCAAAGTTTTCATTAAATACTTAAAAGAAATACCCGGAATCTTTTTCTGCTATCTTTCCAGTGCATATTCTCTTTCTGAGAATAAATTTGTTGGCTTTTAGCAGACAGTAAGTCTTACTTGCTAAGAACAGGGATGATACCACACACCCAGAAATATGTACATTTTTTCCTCAAGAAATTAAGGAGTTATCTTATGTCTTCTAGTACTATTCTGTAGGGCTACTGTAAACCTCTTAGTGCTCCAGACTGTTATATGAAGGCATCTTTTACCAGCTGATGAGGATATTGTTTTCTTCCAGTATTAACTGCAAATACATACGTAAATTGTGATGAAACATGCTTGCATTCTTTGATAGAATAGTCGCATGTACGATTGTCATGTAACTTTGCTTAGAATAGCAGGAATATAATCATAATTTAAGTAAGGGATTTTAGTGTCCCTTGTAAATGTCAGTGTAGGAGAATCACTGAAACCTTTTAAAAAAGTTATTGTCAGAAATTACACTAGTCTTGAAATAATAGTGTCAGCTAATGACAAATTCTGTGTTGCTAATCTGTGAGAAACAGTGCTCAATTCCTGAGAAAACTAGGCCTTGAGATCCTTTCAGGTATGAATTGTGATATTACACAAAGCAAATGATTATCAATCAAAAACTAAGAAACTGGATTTTATTTTTTTTCACTTCCTACCCTGAACTGTCCTATTTAAATGGCTAAATAATACTCCTTTTTCTAAAGAAATGCACTCACTTTTAGGTGGGTGCATTAAATAAACACTGGGTGATGAGGACTGGCAATTTGTACACCACACGCAATATAAAGTCAATGAGGCTTACGCAAAATTGCTAAAAAAGGCTGGATTCCTAACAACTCATACGGAAGGTGGCTTTGGCCAAGTGCAGATTGCAACTGAGACAGAAGCAGAGGCCAGAGGGTGGTCTGATCTAGTTCAGCAGAGCTCCATGGCCTTCCCACACTCCTTTGGGCCAGGGTTGCTACAGGTGCAGACCACCAAAAGTCTCTGTGCTCTGTAGTTGACAGTTGACATCATCTACGTTCCTTGGACCTGGAAACTCGGGTTTCAGTATTTCTGTGCCATAGGTTTCCATCTCCTACATTGAGGTAACAGTAATGAAGTCAAGAGAAATGCTTTCAAAGCTGCAAAATACTCAGGGAAGATCTGCAATGCTGACAATAAGTGTTGGTTTTTTATCTTATAAAGCACAAATAATTTGTTTTATTAGCCGACATTTTGAATCTTGAACCATAGTCCATTCCTAATCATAACAACAAGTCTGTTGTCTGCTCCTGGCAAAATTGCAGAAGAGTAAAATTGCCCCATCTTACTGGTTGGCTGGAAAACATTCCCAAATTTTCCTCTCCCTTCTTGGAGGCAGGACATTCAGTGAGACATTCATGGATGTGTCTGCTCCCACCCGTACAATCCGTGACATACCACAAAGCATCCCAGCATGAGACCCATACATGACAGGGTGTGGAGAGACACTGGCAATTACTGTTAATTTGATTTGCACTTAGCCAATTAACCTCTCTATCCAATGAAATAAAATAAATTATAAAGGTCCACTAGTGATGCTACAGGAGATTAAAACAGATCGGTAAGTAAACCCAGTTAAGTAGGTTACTTTGGAATGAAAGGATTAGAATGATTCGTAACATTACAATACTCTGTCTTTATTATTTGATCATTCAATATCTTCTGCTTCAGAATCCTAAATCCCAGGAGCCTGTTACCCTGGATTTTCTAGATGCTGAACTGGAAAATGATATTAAAGTTGAGGTAAATTGCCTATTTTCTTAGTACCTGTTGCTGCCTGTATTTCATTGTATAATAACCGAGAAGCAATAATTGTTTTAGAGTTTGAATGGAAATCTATTTTACTATAAATTTGAATGTTAAATTTCACAAGAAGATGAGTTTATAGGTACAAAATTCTAATTAGAAAAATTAAGTTCCAGTATTATTCATAAGCAAGGACAATGCATTATATTCCTCTCATTTTGAAAGACACCATAATTGGTATTTAAAATATTCTTCTTCATGAAGTAACAATCACTGGGTATGGGGTGGGGGGGCGGGGCTAGAAAAATGTTTTAAGACAGAACACTTAATAGAATATAAAAACATTACTTAAAATATTTTAAAAGTGTTTCTCTATCTCTTATTAATGCAAGATTGTTACTGGGGTGAGAAAGAGAACCAAGAGACAAAGTGAAGTGTAGACAACTAACTAATTCCTCCATATATTTTTCATTTACTGACTTTATAATACATTAAAAAAATCAGAATTTTTACACTTAGTTTGAAATGTCTTTTTCTTAATGATATTACTTAGCATTCCTTACTATCTGTTAAATTCTGCCTTAAGTTTCTCTGAAATGTCTTCTTCAGAGAGCAGTTACTATTGAACTGGTACAAAAATGTTTTTGTTAGTCAGTGCTACTCCATCACAAACATGATTTGGGAAGCAAAAGAAATGCTACACAAAAGTTGTGACTTTCATATGCAATACCATTTTCTGTGTTTCTATGAAACCATTTGAATACTGAAAAGATTATTCATGTTACATGCACCAGCGACATCTTTTTTTTTTTCTTTTCCCTTTTCTTCTTTGCTAATAGATTCGGAAAAAAATGATAGATGGGGAAAGTGGAGAAAAAACATTTGAAACATTGGTCAAGTCCCAAGATGAGGTAAGATAGGAACACAAGGAGTTACATTTACAGTAACAATCTAAACCAGAAAAATACTGTGAAATGGTGAAATGCTGTGATGTTCATTTGGTAATGACAGTTTGTATCATTTTTCCCTCTACATTTGCTGGTTTGACTGGCTTATAGTAAAAAAAAAAAAAAAAAAAAAAAAAGCCTTATAAAAAAAAGAATTGTTTTGTTTCTTGGTTTCTTTGGTGCATCATTAATCAGACAGTTGCTGATGAGGTCTTACACTCTGTTTGCCAGGAAATGGACCCAGGCTACTTCTGTGTATGAATCCCAAAACAAAGTGCTTAATTTGCTTTTGAAGATGTGTGAGGATGAGTTTGGTAGTTTATATTGTGGTTGAATGGGAAGAAAGTAGTGAGAAAAAAAGTAAAATTTTTATGCCATAAATGAAGACTATTTGGGATAAGCAGATTCATCTTACAGTTATATCATGTACTTGTGCTTTCTGAACAGCTTGTTGAGTTCTTTATTTTCTTGTCCAAAATGCTTATTCCTGATGAACATTGCTATTGTTTTCTCTAATAAACAGAAACATTTCCTAGCAATAGGAAATACTCAAAATTGATCCTTACTTGCATGCTCTACTTCTTGGAGACCACAATGAGAAGAAATCATTACTGGTGTGCTGAAGGAGCAGTTCTGGCCAGAATATGCCCCCCAGTTAGAGTTCTACAACAGCTTTTTGAAACTTTTTTACTCTTGAGTATAAACCATCTTGAAGATAGCTAATTTAATGACTTAGCAGACACTGCACAACCTTATAAATAAGGACACTATAACAATACTTGCCAGAATTTCTTGGAACTGTGCAGTTAATTTTCCACATGTGGTATTAGCTGTTCTTTCCTGTTGATCTCTTGTAACTTTGATATCTGCAACAGCTCTGCTGTTCATACATAAGTCTCGGAATGTTCCAGAGGAAATTTCCTCCTTCTCACAAGACACATACTGCAGAAAGAATCTAATCAGGTTAAATTGATAGGAAACAGGCCTCAGAGATTAGGGTGTTTGTATTCTGTTAAGAGCAGCACATTCTTTACTTATATTCCGTTCAATGTCTTAACTGGTATTAACTTTTAAGCTGCTTTAAGTTTTGGCCAAATTACACTAAGTGACTCCCAATACTAAGCAGTCCCTATTACCACTCCCCTGAACCAATTCCGCATGGAGGGAAGAGTCATATATACTTATCTTCACTTTGATACAGAAAAAAGTATTTCATAGTCCTATTTTTGCTTTTAGTGTGGTAGAAACTTATTTGTCTTTGAAAATCAGTGGAAGCACCCATGTTGTCTTTGCTAAATGAGACCGAAAATGGAGCCGAATTTTCTCAAGCATGTCTTGATAATTCATCCATGCAGTGATTGCAGAATGTTATGTTCACAGTCACTTACTTCTGCAACAGGCCCTTGGAGACATACTTAGAAGTACTGAAAGGCTGCAATAAGGTCTCCCCATAGTCTTCTCTTTTCTAGGCTGAACAACCCCAACTCTCTCAGCCTGTCTTCATAAGAGAGGTGCTCCAGCCCTCCCACATTAGTGGCCTTCATGTGGATCCATACACCAAGAGGTCTATGTCTTTATTGATAACCCAGAGCTGAACATCTCATAACGATACCTTAACTTCTTAGTATCTGCACTGGATTTGACCAAGCACTCTGCTTCTGATAGTGAACTGTAATAGGAGTGCAAATAAGGACAGGAAACAATGCTCAAGTTCTTCAAAACTGTGCAAGGTGATCTTTGCTGAAAGATGATTATAATGATGATCATATAGGTATGATCATGTAGGTAGCAGAACTATGTTAGTCTCTGTGAGGAAAGTTAACTCAAGCCTTATACGCTTATAGTATCCAGATACAAAGCCTGCCTGTATGTTATGATCCTTGACCCTGTGGAGTCCCACAAACTCATAAAAGGTGCCTTCACTCTTTCTCCATATCCAACTTCATACTGCCTTTCATCTCTTCCTGTGTTTTTCTAAATTAGAGACCTGTATCAGCAGTCCCCTTGCCTTCTGCTAGGACTCTGTTGTGTTTTCTCACAGTAAAATGCCAAAACCAAGCTTTACAATGGTATTTTACAGTCTTTGGGTAAATCCTGCTGTGTGAAAAAAAAATGTGTCTTTTTCTGAATGGCTTCACTGGTGGAGGATGGTAAAAAAATAGGTCCTTCGTGGGGCAGAGAGGATAAGCCCTGTTGGATGTCAGTTCTGCTCCCTCACCTGTGTCAGGAGGCCATGCTCTTTAGGATGCCACCAGCTTTTTCCCTGAAGGGAGAGTTGGTCACTCCTGAGCCACTGTTGGAGAGTCCAAAGTCCTGCTGGCATCTGTGCTGAGAATAAACTGCTCATAAAGGGCGAGAATCTGTGCTGGGACATTTTCAGATTTATGTTGTTCTGTTTAAGGAGTTCCTTTCCAAGTCTATGGGTGAAAAGGGCTCTATGTAGGTGGTTAAAAGAGGGAGGGATAGAAGGTCACAAAAACATAATAACACGATTAGAGATGTACAAGAAATTGCATTAATGGCAAACATATTGAAGAGATTTCAGGCTGTTCTTACATTTCTCAGGCTTTATGATACAAAAGACCCAAAACAGTTGGTCCTGCAATGCATTGCCCAAAGAGGGAGGGAGGGAAGCATTGCAAATGCTGAAGTCAGCTACAGCACCAGAGCAGGAGAGAGGGATGTAACATAGCTGGGTGCGTGAGAATGTGCCAGTTATACACAGCCTAGACCACAATCTGTATTTGAATAGAATCTCCCAAGCCTTTTGATCCCACATGCTTCAAGTGCCAATGAAATTAATTACCCTCACCTTCCCTTGCATCATGGCCCAAGATTTCTTCCTCTACCCAGACCTCTGAGAGAAGAACGGAGCAGCCAGAGCCAGCTGGCAATGATGACTGCTTCAGGCCATTGCCCCCTCCCAGCTCCAGGCTGCTAGAACCAGAATGAAGCTGCTTCAAACCACGGGCCGTGCATGAGCCATGCATCACTTAGCACTTGATAGCTTCATATATTTTCTTATAAAAAGGGCTGATGTGGTCGGTTGCTCTGAACTGACAGTTGTAGTCTTCAGGCTTGAAATTTATGTTCTTTTTGTTTTGCTTTTTGGTTTAAGTTTGCATTGCTTTCCTTTTGTATTGCAGCTGGCCCCAGCAGTGTCTTGGGAGATGACTTCATACTACAGCATAGAGACTGGACTCTAGCAAGCGTGGGTGGGGTGCACTGGAGTCTCCCAAGGCCTCAGGGGCTTTCCAGCTAACAGAGAAGATGCCATAGGAACAAAAGCATTGCCACATTTGGCAGCTGGGGTGGGCAGTAGTGAAAACCAAAGGGTCACAAAAGCTGCAATAACATGTGTGGGTTCTTTGGCAGTGACCAGCTGGGGATGAGATGGTCTCAGACTGCCCAGTAATGGAGTAGGGAAAGGTAAATGGGAAGGTGAAAGGTAAATGGGAAGGTAAAAGGTAAATGTATGAAGATGTGTGATCCTCTGGGTTGTCTTTGGAGGGAGGCTTCAGCCAATTTGCTTTCAAGCATGCTCACAGTGCTGGTGGCAACAGGATTTAATAACAGCCCGGTTCTTCTCTTCCTTCCCTCCCACCTTGGGCACAGCTTTTCTCTTGTGAGGTATCTGGTGTGTCACCCATGACACTGTGCCCGATTTGGATGCAGTGCCAGCACTAGGTTCAAGTGTCTTCTTACTCTTAAGCTGAAGTAATAGTACAGACACGTCAGTGAATATAAGTAGGCTTGGATAGGAATCTCTTCAGCCACCTTTTTACCTTAAATATGAAATACAGGAGGGCATTAGACACTGATATTTACATATTTTTTCCTATTTATCCTTTGTCCTTTTCTCATTTTCTTTCCGAAATGGCTGTTAAATTATTGACACTGTCATTCTGTACTGAAAAGCAGTCACCAGGTAATGAGAAGGTTTGATTATATAAATGTGAAATAAGACACCTCTTTTCCACAGCCATGGTTATCCTTTTACCACAGGGACAGAAAGAGGATAGAGGTATACCTGGGGTACCTTTCACCAATGTTTGTAACATTGCAGTGCAACAGCTGTACAGTCTTCATTGCTAGCACTCTTTACAGAACTCTGACTGTAAAATAATAATGTAATATGTTGCAGCTGGCATAAACTTACAGTTTTCAAAGTGGAAAACTGAGTAAAATTATGTCAGCCAGGTGGATTCATGATTAAATCTATGGGAAACTTGTGGGACTATGCCTATCACACTATTTTTCGTACCACAAGGAAACAAATGATAAAGCTTATCCTCATGTATTTATTTAAAAATAAACATTTACTTCAGTGTTAATTTTTTCCCAAATTCAAGACCCTCCTAGTGAGATTAGAAACACATGTAAATTTAGCATGGAGTGTCTGTGCAATCAGGATTACCTGTCTGTGCCTGTAATTATGATTGAGATTCAAATGCATTTAGCCAGTGGTGCTGGCACTGGGTATTTTTTGTTCTTAAAAACTTTGTAGGTAAGCCTTTTTGTAACTGAGGTTTTGTTTTTGTTTCTGTTTTCATAGTTTAACTGCAAAACCATCCATAGAAGACAAAACATTCTTTGTCAAGTTGAAATCACATAGAAGAATATTTGCATAGCTCTGGCTAAAGAAATTTAAAGGAAAATTTACCGGTCGTTGTTTGTCTGGTTTTATTTAAATTTACATTCTGCTAATATTCTATAAAAATGGTGTAGTTGACTCTTTTGCAAAACATAAGTTTGGAAAATATTTAAGAAAAGGAGTTGCAGCTTAACTCATGCTTTTAACAAAATAATAAATAGAAACTCAACAGATTTACCCTTGATTTCACACTGTATTTCTCAAAGGAAGGTCATACTTGTTGAGGCTCCAGAGCTCAATAATTTAATTTTTACAAATATCTCTTTGTAGAGGTATATTGATAAAGGAAACAGAACGTATACATGGACTGCTGTGAATGGCACTGATTACAGGTAACTCACTTCACTAACTTCCTTTGCTTAGTTGAATGGTATTTTGGGTTATTTTGGTTAATAATTTTAGCATTACACTTTCTGTGCTAGCTAAATCCGGACCAGATCATCTTTGTGTCCAGGCCTGTAAGATTTTCTGGGTTCCTTTACAGATTTACAGTTCAGAATTGTTGCTCTGTCTAAGGACTAAACCTCATCTTTTATCCAATTGTTGAGATTTATGCAGGAAAAACCCATTATTTATAACCAGTGTTAAGAATCTGACTTTCCCTCCTACTTCCTGTGTCACAGGATGCTTTGCTTCTTGTACACTTGCTCTTAGATTCCCCTCTATTTCAACTTTTCTTAACATTGTCTCCATATTCCTGCTTTAACATACTTATTAAAAAGGAAGATGTGATATTGTGGTTTAAATAGAAAATGTGACCTCATTTATGTAAATACTTTTCAGTCACAGTCTTTGCTTATAACATGAATTGGTTAACCTTCATTTGGGAGCTTAGGGGCAGGAACTACTGATTGTCTCTGAAATCTGAATCTATTTGTGACAAGTTTAACTAAGTATCATTGATTTTGCTTCATATGTAAAAATTATCTGATGAAAGGCAGCAGGAATAAACAAAGTAATAGGTAAAAGCATCTCCCCTCAAATGCAACACTGGCATGTGTATTATTTCAAACTCATTTAAGCGCACAGCTGTGTACCATTAGAAAGAATGTAGAAACTTAACATTATCCAAAACAAGTTAAGGTTTACCATGTCCCAGAAAACTTAAACTACTCTAGTTCAAAACTGCCAGGTGCAAATATTGAGTCAAATTTTGACCAAAACTCTATTTTTGTTGTGGTGAATTACAGGAGTCCTCAGTCAAGCTGAATCAAATTTTCTGTTGTGTTGTGCACAAGTGTACAGCCACTAAGAATGCAGACATACATTTGTATATAAACCCAAACAAATCAGTTTTAAATAGAGAATGGAAACCTCAGATCTTTTATTCACAATCTCATTTTTCTGTTGAACTACCTCTATCTTTATATTCTGCAAGAAAATAAAGTTTTCATCAGACTACCATCTAGCAACCACTGGAGAAATACATTTGATTTATATGACTTCTTAGTTCTTCCTGAGCTCCCTGGCATCAGGTACAGCAATAAATCCATGGAGTCTCATTGCAGAAAACCTATTAAACATAAAATTATAGATTTTAATTAGCAATTTCTGCTAGCAGGAACTGTTAATGACAGGTAAACTGCCACTGATTTCCCTAGAGGAAAATTGGTAGAAGGCTATCACTAAATATTCAGCAATCTCCCTTACATTCTGTTTAAATGGCAAATGTGTCATTAAAGGTCAGTTCATTTATGGCCTAAATGTACAACTTTTTTAATGTTAATTTCTGCAGCTATCCATTAGAAACCACTGCAGTTCTACATTGATGAAATTTTAGTGCAAAAATTAAGGATGCGATCTGGCAGATGATGATACCTGTTTAATGATTACTCATTCCTCCAGTCCTTTACATACCTTTTTAGAACTGAACTCTTCTACATATATATTGAATTTAGCTGCAAAAAGGAGTCCTACATGTTTTAAACAAAAATAAGCGTAATCTAAAAGAAAACACGTTGCAAATGCTCTGCAAATATTAAAATGTTATTACACAATTATACTCAAAATTTAGTGGTGACTGCATGATTAAAGAAAATATTTTGGATCTTGAATGTACTGCGAACTCAAGTATTGCCAGATGTATTTTCTAATGAATATTGATAGTTGTATTATTAGTGAGAGTCTGTCATTATGTGATGTGTGCACATCTGTGCAGTACTAAATGGTGCCTTTGTAGTTGGTGATCACTGTTGGGATTTTAAATGTGTCAGGAAAATACAAGAAATCATGTATTTTTTTATTTGCAGTTATTTGGAAATTCCTTGCTTATCTATTAAAAAATGTGTTTATGCTTAAAAGTATAAATAAGAATGAAAATCAACACAGGGAAGCTCAGGACTGGCATAAACCTTCTTGTGTTTGTTAAAAAGTGTGAGGTTGGTATGTCACTGTGTGACTATCTCATCTCATGATGATCCAGTCTCAAAACTTGCTAATTGCTTTCAAATCACAGAGAAGCTGAAACTGGTAAACTGCGGCAAATAGCATAATTGCTTTACTTGTCTCATTTCTATTGCAGTTTGGCATTGGTATTACCATCATACAGCTTTTATTATATTAAAGCCAAAATAGAAGAACCAATAACTCAAGCCAGATGTAAGTACTGTGAAGGTTCCCTGTTTTTCTCTAGCTTTGCCAAGACTCAGATTCACTTAAAAAGCAATGTTTGAAATTCATAACTTTTGTGGAATTCACTGATGTTATCATGATGTACCCAAAATCTGCAGCAATGATTCTAACCCATTGTAACATCCAAGATGCAAGAAATATTCTATAAAAATAGAATATGTGCAGGTACCCCAGTTCCACTGACAATCCCTTCCCCCTTGCTCTGTGCCTATAGAATCATTGCTTTGTGTATCCTCTGTTACTGTCATTTTAAGGGTCTGGATACTATTTTTCTCATTCTGGTAGCAAAATGTGGTGATATAGACTGTAAGAGTGAAGTATTTTTGGTATTTTAGTTGCGATATAATATTTAACAAATGACCTCTGCTGCCTGTAGGAATAGAGCAATGTGAAAGCCCTATTTGGTTTGGCTTGCAGTTAGGTTTTTATTTTGCATTTTACAAATAGTTTTAGTGCATGTTTGTATTCTATTTTTAGATTAGACTGATTTCAAGCCATTTACAGATTCTGGAGGGTTAGTTGGAAATTACACTTGTCAATATCCAAATGCTATTTGTTTATTAGGTGTAGTCTAGATAGTACACAAAGTAGAACCTATCACAGCCTTTTAACTTTATCTAGGAGTTATGATAAACTTAGAAAAATTATGTAGTTAAACAGTAAGTTAGAAAAGCATGATGAAACTCTGACAGACATAGATACTGGTAGTTCAGAGAAAACTTTGTGAGTACTACATCACTGTTCTCTACCATTGCCTCCTGCATATGAAGTAGGATATGGCAACTTTTTAATAATCAATTATTTATTTTGCAACTTTTTCCAATAGTGAGTAATTAAAATTATTTTTAAGGAAGGATTATGGTTCTCTTGATGGATTAGATCATTTGGTTTTGCACTTATGTCAATAAATCCTGCAAAACAGACCCTTGAAATAGCCACAGTATATAGAAGGTACGGAGAAATAATTGAGAAGGATGTATTCTTCAGTCTTCAGAGATGTTTGTCTTTTTTTTCCAGACTACAGCTATGTGTAAATTGAACCTTTGATCTATCTATGCACAATATTTTTATTCAAGGGGCAGTTTGAATAAAATATTGGTTTGTGACCCCTTGTGCTTTACCCTGTTTTTTTCTGTTTCCCTGCTTTCTCTTTCTGATGGATAGTGGCATTCAAAAAGGGCAAGTATATTCTTGTTGCTCAAATTCCTTCTGTTTACTGCAGTTTATATTTTTCACTTATATTTCTATTCCTACTGGATATTCTCCTCTGTATTCCTCATCTCAGGATTTTCTCCATAATCATTGGGTACCATAGCAATAGAAAGGGGAAAAAAAGTGTTTTTCTGTTTTCACACACATTTCAATGTTGCTAATCTCTAATCCTTCTTTGTCTGGTCCTATCAGTGTTCAGGGATATCAGCTATCAAAGCCATTATTTTCAGTAGGATTGACAGTGATATTAATGTGACTGAGCTTTTAAACCTTTATTGCAGAAAATAGTAGGAGCATTTTTCTTCATGTTCTAACAACTTAGTGTCCCAAATATATCTTTGTATCAGATTACAAATCTAATGAAAGCATCTCATATGTTTTCATGTTGTCATGCTAATTAAATGTCCTCTAAATAAATTGTTAGATATATCTTATTGTTGCCAGGTATGTGTCGTATATAAGTAGTTTCTTTTTATACTGCAGAATACTGAGAAGTATACAGTATGTTAGTAGGAAAGTGTCTCAAAATAAACATTTATTTCTAAATTCATGGATGCATGCAAAATTAGCCAAATAGTTTGAGAAGTGAAATAATGGCAAAAATCCCAGTTTACTTACTTGATGTTTACTCTTCATCTTTGTAGTTTCAGAAACACTGAAGCTTGATCATTTTGATGAAGCTGGTTATACGTTTATAGCACCAAGGTTGGTTGATTTCCCGGTAATAAGTAGTATTTCAGTAGTAAATAGGCATTTGATCAGATTAATGACACATACAAAATACAGACTTCACCAATAAATTTTCATCAATAATAAAATTATCAATCTTTTCTTCTTGCTGGAATGGAATTTTACGAAGTAGCAGTTTCCAAGTCCCTAGCTGTTAGGCTATCCTACATTAACAAAGTCTGGTTGGTATGTGGCTCTGTTTAAATGTGAATAATGGTATAGTAAGGTAAATTCTGCCTATAATATTTCAAGATCGTGGTAATATAAATAAAAGGCAATAAGATATCTTAGTCATATGAAATACTTGAACAGTCTTCTTTTGTTTGCAAAATTAATTTAATATAAAAAGCTCATTTAAAAAGAGAGCCCCCTGCTTTATTGCTAAATACTCTCTATATTTTAATTAGTTGTTTAATGCCACTCACCATCTAATATTTGCCTCCAAAACGCCCAGTGACTTTTATTGTGCTTGCTTGCACACAGTGAATTACCCAGTGATATATTGCTTTATTACATGGCATAAAGAACAGTAGTTTGCTGTTTATCTGGTTTACATATGTAAAAACAAAGAGTGTTTATATGTTTATGAGGTCTGTACCCTATTAAAATTGCCTTTAATACTTCTCAGAGGATAGGACCTTAACCCATAAATCTAGCCTTAGTTGAGCATGAAATGACCACGTTTCACCAGGATCCCATGTACAGTCCAGCGCAGTTTAACCCGGAAGCAGTTTAAATTCACTGGACATTTTTTTGTTTAGTTGTCAGACTATGATCTCCTAATGTCATGACCTCCACTGGTCCTGAGTTTTTTTCTGGGAATCTATGCCCTTCATACTTGCAGTTTTCTTATAAATCAGATTTAGACAGGCACTTGAACGTCTTATTTCCTGTAGATGCCTGAAATAATTGATATGGTCATCATTCATTATTGATCATGGTAGTCGACTGACACAGCAGTGCCAGCTACCTCATCATAGCTGTACAATCCTGCTTGGACTGTTGAATTGTCTGCTTTAGTAGCAAAGGAAACAAATCTGAGAAGGCTGCTGTTTTGTTGTTTTTCAGAGAATACTGTAATGATGTAAAAAAATCAGAAAACAACACAGAATTTCTATTAAATTTCAATGAATTTATTGATAGAAATACTCCAAGCAGTTCATCATGTAAGTATGCTTCTCAATTCACTCAAATTTTTACTTAGGAAAATACTTCCTCATAAATGAGAGTTCATGCTCAAATCCTGTGGGTTTGATTTATTAGTAGAAATGTATCTAGTGTCAGGATTTTCTATCCAAGTTAGAGACTGTAATATTAGTTTGTGAGTTTCTGGTTTTATTTAAGAAAGTTTGTAGGGCATTATTCATCCAGTATTTTCCACAATTCCTCTCAGCATTCTGTTCAAGCATCAAATAACTACTGGTTCATTTTAATACACTCCAAATATTTTGAATTTATATTTTTTCATTTGAGCGTATCAGCCAAAGTAAGTCCCAAATAGACTCAGAATCTTGTAATGAAATCTTCAATCTGCTTTCTTGTCATTCTATTCCAAACTAAGTAGAGGAGTCCAGAACCAAAATAACCAATAACCAGAATAAAAATAAGAATTGATTAAAGAGATCTTACTTGGGCTTGAATAGCTTAAGACCACAGATGCATGTAAGTGCTGGAGTGGTGAGCCTGTGCTTTGGGAAGGTATTAATTCATGTTTTGAAATTGGGCCTTAACCTCTGTTTAGAATAAATGAGAGGTTACACTTTGAATGAATGATCAGTAAGGTATTGAAGTCTTGTTCTATTATAGACATACATCTGTTTAGCATTATAAGTAATTCATAAGTACTTAGAATAAACCTTTTTCTTTTTTTTCTTTTTTTTAAGATGTTGCTTTCAGAAATCACTGATCAGTTCAGAAAATAATCTCCCTCCTAGACCATGTAACTGAGGGAATGTGTACTTAGATATGAGATCGTCTCACAAAAGGCTATTTTGGTGTGCGTGTGTAGGTGTTTGGTGTTCTTTGTAGTAAAGTGATCTTATTCATTGACACATTGCTGAGGGACTGAAATTTTGTTTGAATCCCTTGACTCAGTCTTGGAAATGAAAGCACTCACCTCCACTGATTAAAGCGTTAATAAATGAAAATTCTAGTTTAATATTCCCTATTTATATAAGTGAATATCAAGGACATATGGTTTCAGATGAGTGTCTTAACTCTTTTGATAGGTAATACTGATATGGTCATTAGAGTTTTGCTGGATGCAGGATTTACAAATGACCTTGCCCAAAATTATTGGAGTAAACTGTCACTGTAAGTATTCTTCTTATTGTCTGCATTTTTTTTTAATGCATTTCAATGTTTGTTAATGAAATAATATGCATCTGTATGTATATACGGATATGCAATTAATGTTTACACATAATAGGTATTTAATTCACAATTAAGCCCTTTATTGACAACCCATGATGTAGGAACCTGTGAAAATTTCAGTCAGTTTTCATTTTAAATCTTATTTCTTTACAGTGATGGAGTTGTTGCACAATTTGTTGTTACGGATGGTGGAATTACTAGAGTATTTCCCAAAAGGTAAAAATTATTATAAAATAGTATAATATGATAATTTTGAATCCTGAAAGAGTGGAATGTTAAATAGCGGATTTACTGAATGAAAAACTACAGTCTCCTACAGCCTAATCTGTACTGATAGCTATGAAATGAATGGAATGTCCTGTTTTTCTTTGATTTTACCTGTGTCACTGCTTGAAACTGATCTGTAACATTATTTTTATGACAGGCCCTTGTAATCCAAATTTCTAATCAGTGTAGAGTAGCAGTAAAAGCAATGCCCTTGTAGTAGCAATGGGGCCATGCTAATCCCTAATTGCTCCCAAGCACTCAGTTGTTTGGCAGGCTGCAAATACTGGAAAGTAGAAGGTGATTTTTTAATGAAGATCAGGCTAAACGGTCCAGGGACTTCAAGAGAGAAAAATGTATAATTACCAGAGGACAAAATGGGAATGTGAAATTGGGCATATAATAAACTAGACACTCTCATGAGTGAGTGGAAATCATGAGGGCAGCAGTACAGACATATGAATCAGTGGCAAATTTATTACCCTCAAATATGAAAATGGCAATGAATTTTACTCCTCAGATCAGTTTTCTTCCTATTTTGGGGTTATTAATGACATTAAATCTTTTGGGATTGTGCTTAAGAGATAGCACGTGCTGTAAAGGTTTGTTTAGATTTTATTGTAAGTAGTGTTGCAGTTCTATTTGACTCCATATATTTAAAAGTGATGAGACAAGATTCATGTTGTTCCAAGAATACTATTTCTTTTCTGTCAAAAGTTTTGGGATTTTTTTAAAGTAAAGACACCTGCCAGTTAACCAGTGCAAACTGACAAAATCTGAGGACTGTAAGAATGAATATGACATTTTTTCCAACTGTGAAACATTAAGAGAAAACAACCTGCTGCACAACTTTAATGAGATTCTATCTTTTGATCCCTATTTTTTTTTTTTTTTTTAAATTTAGGGCAGGAGAAGATTGGTTGGAAAATGCTGAAACTTATGAAGTGAGCTTCTATAAAAGGAGTTTAGATAATGACAACTATATTTTCACAGCTCCATACTACAACAGTAAGTCATCACAATTTCAAAATGTCAGAGCTAGCTAGTCCAATATAAGTGGAAGTTTCCCATATCAGTTGAGATCACTGACAAAAGATGCAAGTGGGATACTTCATAAGGAAAGAAATCTTGGGACAATACCCATTATTAAGGAACAGGTATCTAGGAGGACACTAATCAAGGGGCATTATAATGGTTGTTAACTCCAGGGCCCCGTATGCTCAGAACTAACAAATTTGAAAACATGCGGAGTACTGGCGTTAACATATTGAAACTCTTTGGCAGAATTATTTGAAAAGGAAGTGAAATAAAATTGCACTCAGAGACAATAACACTACCTAATAAGTCCTATTAGGTAGTGTTATTATAGTAGTTTAGTATATTGTATAGTAGTTTAATAGTATAGTATAGTAGTTATATAGTAGTTTATAGTATATTGGAGTACACTACCTCAGCACCAAACCTGACCTGGGGAAGCAGGTATAAGGATCTGGAGTCCACAGATCTGTCCCCTGCACCACCTTAAGTTAAACTTTGCTTTTGAATTCTTTTTCCAATTGCTGTTATTCACCAAAACCAGTTTGTTGCTGAAATACTGTGACATTAAAACTTACATATGCACAATAGTAAGTGCTCATGGCTGATGTGAGCAACATTCTTGAGCTTGTTTAAAAGCAGATGCTACCACAAACAATGTACTCCTCTCTTAAGCATATGGGATCTTTTATTGCTGTAATTTCATAATTATTTATTGCATTTTTTCTCAATAAAATATAAAGAAGATAATTAACTAAATTACCTGAAGCCTTTGTTGTTCATCAAATAGCTCCAGGGAATGTACTTTTAACTTGCCTTTTCATACTAAACAGTGTTGAAAACAGGCTGAAATCTGTCAGAGCAGTAATTGTTGGTTAGTGAGTGGTGTCAGTACACCCTACATTGAAAAATACATAAACAACAGCGAGATAAAATCTTTGGCTCTGATCCCGATTTTAACAGGGCTGCTCACATGTGTAAAGCTATTCCTGACTCTGTTTGCAGAAGGAAAAAAAAAGGCTACAGTAACTTCATGAAGTAGTCAAACAGTGCACAAAAAATGAATGAAGGAAAGTAAACAAAAGTATTCCTTTTTGTTACTGAGCTGTTAGTGATTTGAGCTATCACAGGCAATAAGTGTGTGCTACAGCTTGGTCAGTGCTTTTGGATAAGGATTTTTTTTTTAATCATTCTGGGTATTGGAATAATAAGTTTAGTTTCAGATGAAGAGTCTTTTATATCACCTTAACTTCTTTTTCTGTTTGTTCTTGTTTTCTCCTCTACTGTCAGAAAGTGGTGCCAATAGCTATGAATCAGGTATTATGGTAAGCAAGGCTGTGGAAATAACAATTAATGGGAAGCTTCTAAAGCCAGCAGGTAAGACAGAGTGGTGCTGAAACTCTAAATACTTCAGTTACTTGGTTGTTGCTCAACAGTAAATTAGAAATTTAATTGAGATTTCAAAGGAACGTCACTTTATAATAAGATGATTTTCTCTGAGCCAGTTCTAGTCTTGCTAGCAGAAATCAAGCCAAAGATCTGGTTGTATTTGAGTAAGAGTTCTTAATTTATTAGTCTCATGAAGGATGTTGGTGATCAGACAACTGAGTAAAAGTCATATTTTACCCTTCAGTAGTTCAATGATTTAGATGATCTTATAATTTATTTTAGGATTCTACATTACCTTTTTTTTTTTTTTCATTTTACTAAAAAAGACTTTCATGTATTTCTTGTTAGTTGTTGGAATAAAAATTGATGCAACCAGCTGGATGGAAAATTTCACAAAAACCACAATCAAGAGCCTGGTAAGCAATTGACCAAGTCGTTTTTGAAGTTTATTTGCATTTCTCAAAGCTTCAGATGCAAATAGGTCTACTAGCTCTTTTCGCCAGAATCACACTGATGCAAAGTTGCCAAGTAGTTGTGGTATTTAAGTCATCCAAATGCACAAAATAAATCTATGTTGAAATCGGCTGTATTTTGTACGTGTCTTGCTTTCATAATTATAAAACATGGATAAAGACAAAGAAAAATGACATATTCTAGGCAGTAGGCTGCCTACTAAGATTATGCTGTAGCAGTGAATAAAATCTGCAAAAGAATTGGTGAATCTATTTGTATTTAATGTGAAGGATGGGTAAACAGTGAACAGTAAGGATTTATATTGCAACCAACATCACAGCACTTTAGCAGGACTCAATGAAATGGGTGCTTAACCATTTCATTCCATACATCTAATGCTTAGGTATAAATGGGAAGGAGGAAAGGTTAAATGAAAGCAAAAAAATGGAAATGATACTGAATTTGGAAAGGAGAGGCACAAAATGAAGAAACCTATGGAACAGAAGTTCCATATTGGATGAGGCAATGTTGCTTGGTTGGTTGTATATTTAGGGAATCGATAACTGTCTGGCTGTCATAGGTATTGGAGTTGTAGTTCAGTGAATAGGCAAATGCATTACCTAAGTGTTAAGGACAGTTAAGTACAAAAATACATGAGTGAAAAAGAAAAAGAAAGATGAACATCTCTGATTTAATATGAGATTGATGGCTTCCAGCATTATCTGGGAGTTGTTTTGCTCAGGACATAATGCAAGGACACAGTTATGTGTGTATGTGTACACATATTGCAAGAACATAAGAAAAACATGTTAGGAATCAAAGCCATAAAAGCTAACTGGGTTGATGGATTTTCTGTATCACATACTATTCCCATGCTTTGAGACTGGTGAAGCTTTTTGTGGTTAAAAGAGATACTTTTGAAGGCTTTCTTTCCATGCCCCAAACACATTTCCATGCCCCAAAACATGCACCTGTTCTTTCTCTTTTATGTTATGTTCACAACACCAACATCATAACAGGTCCCCCAAAGTATTTAATATATTGAAAAAACCTGTAAAGGGAGCTATATTTGGGAAAGGCAATAGAGATTGTGCTGTTGATAACTGAACACAGGTTGTTCAGAGAGGTATTTGTGATAAATGACACACTCAAAATTTAAATCAATATATAGATACTGAAAATAAAATCACTTGTTCTTGTCTTGACTGAATAATATAACTGCAAAATGTAGTTTCTTTTATAACATGTTGGTGAAGATTACTGTACTTCTCTTTTTTAGTGCAACAGTGAAATCTGTGGCTGTGAGAGAAATAGTATGGTAAGATTATGTTCAGCTTATGATATCTGACAGGTTATGAAAATTCATTCTCTAGATTTATCAAAGATTCTGTCACTATTTGAGGGTTTATTTTACGGAAAACAGGGCTTAGTTGTTTGTGTCTTGAGAAGGATGAAGGCTAGGAAGGGAAGGGGTGAAAGAGCATAAAAGTCAAGTGAAGTGGCTGTTGCAAGAATCATTGTCATGAGGTTATGACAACTAGTATGAAGAAAAAACTACAGGAAAAGCAATAGAGAATAATGTGAAGAGAAATGTGAGAAAAATATAACAGTAATTTGCAAAGCAAGAGGCAAACCCTGAGAAAAGAGAATAATTTTTAAAAATCTGGGGAAGGAAAAAAAAAAAAAAGAATACTAGGAGTACCTCACAGAAGGGTAAATGCAAACTGAGAAGCACCAGAGTATGTGATGTGCCTTTCAACAGTCATTAGTCATCCTCCTCCCCTTGGTTTCTGGCACATTTAGGATTAGGGGACCCCTTGCTCTGCTGGCACTCAGGAAAGCACAGCTCCAGGGGCTGTCACCATATCAGGTTCTGCCATGTGCTTAAAAGCTTTCCTCTGCTCAGGTCTTCTGAGTTCTTTTGCAGAGTGTGAAGACCATTAAATGCAAAAATTACAGCAAAAAAAGGTACTCTGTGAGGTTATCTATTTGACCTCAGTGCTATCTCTCCAATCTCTGGCTGCAAGGATCTTTTACAAAGCGCAAAGCATAGGGAACAAGTGATCTTCCCATTTCCTTCTCCTGACACCTGGAAAAATCCCACTACAGTCCTTGGCAAGTTAAAAGAATCATGAGTGGCAAGCTGAGAGTCTGCTCTTCAGATTTTTGCCATTGAAAGCTGCAAATGGAAAAGGACTTTAGGCATGGCTGAAGCGCATAAGAAGTTGTAGTCCCTTATCATGAGTTGAGTTTCAATTATAATCAGATTTAATAAGGATATAGCACTCTTGGAGCTAACAAAGTATTGAGCAAATAAGAATTTACAAAGCAACTTTTATGAAATTAAGCCACAAATAAGCCTTTGATTTGTTCAAACTTCTATTATACTGATAATGCTAATTATTATAGCATAAAATTGGCCCTTGGCTGTGAGTTTTGTGATTTAGCCTGAGCCACATAGATTTGAAGATACTTCTGATGTGTTGAAGAAAAATAGTTTCTTGCAGAGTGTTCTATTAACAAATCTTGCCTGTAAAACCTATTTCACTTTCTTACAATAGCATGTGGACTGTGTTATCCTTGACGATGGTGGATTTCTTTTGATGTCAAACCGAGACGAATATACACAACAGGTATGTATGAACATGAAAAGAGAACATGAAAACCAGTAGGAAGAAGTTTTAAGAGAAAATAAAAGCAGCATTTCACTCTCAACATACCCTAAAGATAGCATTTCTGAATCGCAAAAATATTGCTGGATCAAAAATTCCAGGGCTTTTTGTTAGTCTTTATACAGTCTTCTTTATAGGTGAAGATGCCAAACTTCTACCACGTTGTGTTCTTTGTGCTTTGCCCTTAGGCTGGTAGGCTGCCAATGGACTTACGATGGTGAGGGCAAGGAGTATGGTATTCACATACCTTCTTTCTTTTACTCCTCTTGCTCTTTCCCAGGCAGGGTCTCATTGATACTTCCTTTAACAATTACTGTCTAACTGTTCACTTTGTTATGAGCAGAATACTTGGAAATACTTCACCTTATCTCTCTGTATTCTCTCTCATCAGATTGGAAGATTCTTTGGTGAAATTGATCCTGGCCTGATGAGAAACCTGATTAACATGTCCCTGTATGCCTTTAACAAGTCATATGACTATCAATCAGTCTGTGATCCTGAAGAAGAACCAAAGCAAGGGGCTGGACTTCGTTCTGCTTATGTGGTCAGTAGTCCCACATACAGTGGCTGACATCCCATTAAAAGTCTTCAGGTATTTATACAAATAACATAATTTCTCGGGTTTTTTTTCCCAGCCTACGATAACAGATATTTTGCAACTAGGATGGTGGGCTTCAGCAGCTGCCTGGTAAGTACAAGTGTGCAGGAAATCTCTGTATCCAAACTTTATATTCAGTGGGTTGAAACTGTATTTGGCTTGAGCTATTTTCCTCCATAAAAGTGCTCTGGAGCCTTTGTTTCTCATTGTGAAAATTCTTAGCTATGTCTCCAAACATGACTGTTCTGTCAACAGATGAATTCAAAACTGCTCTTGCCAGGTTTTATGATTGTGTGTTCTGACTCTAAAAAATCAGCATCAGGAAGCAGACTTTGGATTAGTGGTCTAAGTATGATTGACAGTTGCGAAGGTTCAGTCAAAATTATTACATTTAGAATCACTTATGATTTGGTTGCCTATTTCAGAACATCATCTTTCCCTTTTTCTAGCAAGAAGCCTTGGGAAAATCAGTGTTTGTTTTTCAGTAAATCATTTCACAAAACACATGAATCATAGAATCATAGAATTGTTTGGGTTGGAAGGGATTTCTAAAGGTCATCCAGTCCATCTCCCCCTATAATGAGCAGGGACATCTTCAACCAGATCAGGTTGCCCAGAGCCTGTTCCAACCTGACCTTGAATGTTTCTAGGGTTGAGTCATTTACCATCTGTCTGGCTGTGCCAGTGTTTCACCACCCTCATCATAAAAAACATCTTCCTTATATCTCCCTGAAACTACACTGTTTTAGTTTAAAACCATTACCCCTTGTCCTGCTAAAAAGTTTGTCCTCATCTTTCCTAAATGCCCCTTTAAGTACTAAAAGGCCACAATAAGGTCTCCTTGGATCCTTCCTTTGTCCAGACTGAACCCCAGCTCTCTTAGCCTCTCCTTATGGGAAAATTGTTCCATCCCTCTGATGATATTTGTGGCCCTCCTCTGGACCCACTTGGTTTTCTGTGTTGAGAGCTCCAGAGTTTACTCAGGCGCAGTATTTTACCTGTGTCAGAGCCATGTAAATTGACACCCCTATCAGCTGCTACTTCCTCCAGCACCACACTGGGATGAGAAATTGAGATTCATCTGATACTTTTGCATGGGTGTGAATTCCACCCATGGAAACAGTTCCTTCTCCTAAAGTTTTTTTTGTTTTGTTTTGTTTTTAATAATTACTGAGCTGGAATAAATTGCCTACTGTATAAAGCTAATGGTTAAAATATATAGCAGCTGAAAAAACATATAGTAATGTTCTCACAGAAGCACTATGAATACTGTAAGTTGGTTTTTATTGTTGGTTACATTTTGTTAACAGGAAGAACAATAATCTTGGTTTTCTTGGACAACAGCAAATCTCAAAAACTGAAGATGGGCAATAATCCAGTAGAGAAACTTGAGTTCTTTTCAAACAGAGAAACTTCAGTTTATCGGTGTTCAAATCAGACTTAGTGGTCTGGACTCAATTTAAACCTGAGGTTTATTTTGTGTGATGTTTAACTTGAAAGCACAACATTAAAGTACTTATTATGGCCATGTTTTTAATGGAGTCTAGGTCAGAAGCAGGCAGAGAAGGCTATTAAGCAAGCAGAGTGAAAAGGGCTGACCAAGAAATGGATTCAGTGAGGCACCTGGCAAAAGCAAATGCAGGGAAATAAAAGAAACCAGGTTATTAAAGAAAGCTATAGTGTTTCAGTCAAAAATGTGGGATAAAGGTGTGAGCGATCATGTTCAAAAATTATATGGGATACATCAGTGTTTAGTTAAGAGGGTGCGTATCATTTCTCCTTCATGCTCCTTTAAGTCAGAAATTTAAGTTTTCCCAGGCTGCCCTTTTTGTTCAGTTCCCTGTAAATTTTGTGGTAAGCCATTACAAAGGATTACTGTTTTCTGTCAGCAAATTGCATCACTGTTGAATGGCATCAGGTCTCTTCTGATCCAGCACTGCTGGTGTGCTGGCCCTCTGATGATTCAAAGCACAAAGCTGTGGATGTGAATCCAGAGCTCCTTCAGGCAATGCCTTCATGGGAAAGGTGACAGACATATTCAGTTTCTTTACACAGGAATCATGCTGGATAAGGAGAGAAGTAAAAAAAAACTTGGAGATTGAATGAAGTTATACACTCCCTTTTCTCTGTGGAACAATTGTTAGAACAGAATGAGATAAGAAGAGATAGGTCATATTTGTGGGTAAAAGTGAACCTAAAACTTGACAACTGGAAAATGCAACTTAGGAGGGTTTAAGCAGAAGCGGGGAGTCAAGGAATATAGCTGTTGCAGTTCCCATTTTGGCAGGCTGGTAGAGGAGAAGGGATCTGTGTATGTGACAAGCTGGTACTTGCTTTAAGTAAATAAAATTGCAAAAATGCGATCATCAGTGAAGAAAAAATAATTTTAAATAAACGAAGCTCTTTAAGCCTAAGTGTTTTGGCAGCATCCAGGAAGAAAATATAGTCTATACCTCAAGAGCAGGAGTAGAGATCATTTTAAAAGTCAACTGTTAGAGTAATGGGTTTTATAATATACATGTAATATTCCAGTGTTGGTCTCCTTCTCAGCAATTTAATGAACTTTAATCAGTGTAAAGTATCTAAGTCAGGAACATTTTGCCTAAGTGTGTTCCAAAGGAGTTCTGGTTAGTTGAAGTGCTAGAAGAATGCCAACATGACTGACTCCCACAGAGCTATAAAAGGAGTACATGGATAGTAAGATAACATTTCCATTATGTGAGTTATGGGCACAAGTTACAGCAAATCTCAACAGTGGAATAAAAGATTAGTGTGAAAGACCTGTGAGAGTGTGTGGAAAGAAAACCAGAGCCAAAATATAAGGTTTAAAGAAACACAGCCTTACTAAGAGACAAAGTGTAAAAAAAAAAAATTATTTTTTTTTTTAATAACTTGCATTTGAGTAGTTTTTAAGTATCCATTAAAACAAAGAAGAAAAAAAGCCTTTAATAAATACATATTGTCTTTCTGTGTTCAGGTCTATCTTACAGCAGCTGTTTTTGAGCTTGACTTTTCCACGGTTCCTTGAAGCAGGTAAGTCAAGAGAATGTTAAAGAGTCAACTTTGAGTGAAGTAGAAGGTAAGAATCTAGGCTGGGAGCCATATTTGGATCTCCCTGTTACATCTGTGACTTAAAAATGTCACTATTTATTTATTTTCTTCTTTTCTTTCTGTCAGCTGATATGGAAGATGATGATTTCGGTGCCGCCCTGCCTAAAACCAGTTGTATCACTGAGCAAACTCAGTATTTCTTTGAAAATGATGATAAATCCTTTAGTGGGATTGTAGACTGTATAAACTGCTCCAGGTAAAATTTCTTCAATATAAATAATAACTTTGGTATTTTCATTTATTTTACAAAAGGTAATGACACTATTATAAGAACAAAAAATTTATTTTGGATTTATTTCACCAAACTTACATAACCAAGAGAGAGAAGAATATAGGCAGGTAAGTTACATTCTCTTTGTATTTGTTTAAAATTAATTTTAATTCTAGTAATTAAAGAATTGCAGAAATACTTTAGTCAGTTTTTTGTTTATAGTCTCTGTATGTTCCATGAAAATTGTGTTTCTACCTCTGTTACAATTTAGGTTTTTTTGATTTATTATGCCAACTTAAAAGCATTCTGCAGTAATCCAAGGGATATTATTTTCTTTAAACTGGTTATATATTAGAATTTTTGATGGTCAAGAAGATTATGCAATTTATCTTCTAATTTACCTTCTAGTCAATAGTGCTCACGATTTAAGAGCTGTGAGTCTTATAAAGCAAAGAAAGCTGTTTTATTTTGTGATTAAAAGAATTACTCTTCAGGCTCTATGTGCCTATTCAAGATAATGTTTAATATTGTGTCAAAAAATTGGATGCTTCAGAAACAAGGCAGTTTGGGCCTTGCTCTGTGTTTCATATAAGAGCCTCCTGGCTTTTTTTATACCTTTTGAGCTTCTGAAAATATCTTAGAAATTAGTATTAACAATCAGACTTTAAACTCCTTGAAGACAATATTCCAAGCCAGAAAACAAAGACAGAGGGGATTGGAGAATGGTGAATATAGCCAAAACATGCTGACATTTTTCCCACTTCCCTACATCCTCCTCCAGGTTGCTAATATTTGTTTGGTTTATTTATAAATTGAAAATTACCTCCTAACTTAAAGAACATTTGTGGAATTATATGGACATAAAAATACAGCAAATACACATCCAGGACACATCATATATGCCCTAAACCTCTCCCTCACTCTTCTTACAGACAGGTTTATGTGTTGGGGTTTTGCTTGTTTGTTTTTGTGGTTGGGGGTTTTCTCAGTGATAATTGAGGCTGAACTGATGTTATTTCTCAGTACAGCTACTGTGGTAGCAGTACAGAGCTAGCTATTAACTCAATTAAAGTCATTTTATGCTCTTTTCCATTTTTTTCCACTAACAAGTCTAGTTGAAAGGAAGTACCATGGAAATGTCAAAAAGATTGCAAAATTTGTTATAAATGTTTCTTGCTGTTTGTTAATGAAAAAGATAAACAGTGGCAGGCAGACCGAATCTGTGAAGCTGGATTATTTTTTTTTTGTTCCAATGCTGTATGTCCTTCTCAAATACGGATTTTCTTGCTTCATTTAAACATAGGTTTTTGTTGTCCTCTTTTCCAGACTTTATCATGCAGAGAAGATTTCAAATACCAATCTAGTATTCATTATTAGTGACAGCCAACTGCTGTGCCGCTCCTGTGACCCAAAGCCACTGATGCAAGCGGAGAAGCCGGGTATCCTTTAAAATCATGTTATTTAGTAGTGTGGATTGATTTTTGGCTATGAGATACAGGAATATGTTTGGACAAAAATGATCCATTTATGTGCATATTAGAAATGTGGTTGCCACTGTAATACTTGAAACAGCAGGTATTTGTGGATGATATCACAAATCATCTGAAGCAGCAGTCATTGAAGTAGAGAGCAAAGCTGTTACTTCTGAGAACTTACACAGAAATGGGCTCACAGGAACTTATTGAAATTCCAAAAGATGTAAAGTCTTGGGCCCAAGACAGAGTAATTATACACAGCTGGACAGGCTGGGGACAGAGTGACGAGAAAGAGCTTTGCAGAAAAGAGTTCATGGTTCACGATGGAAAAGAAGTTGAACATGAGTTGGCACTGTGCCTTGCAGTAAAGAGGGCTGGTCACATCCTGGTCTATGATAGCAAGAGTGTAGTCAGCAGATTGGGAGAACTAGTCTGTCCCATCTCTTCAGCACTGCTGAGACCACATCTGGAGTGGTGTGTACAGATTACGGCTTCCCAGTACCACAGTGACATATTGGAGTGAAGGGCCAGCAAGGAGCTTGGCATCTAGAACACAGGACAGGCAAGGGGAGCCTAAGAGTCCTGGGTTTGTTCAGTCTTTAGAAAAGACAAGGGTACGCCTGTCTAGAGAAATAACAAAAAAGGGCAATGCCAAGATAGGAGTGTTTGATCATGAAAAGTTGGATTGCTGCACCGATGGTTAATTGATGGAAGCACTTTAGTGTGTGCTCAGTGCCAATGGCAACTGACATTAACTTGGTTGGAGCATGATGCCAATAACACCAAGGTTGCAGATTTGATCCCTGTAGGAGCCACTTACCTAAGAGCTGAAATTGACTGTCCTTGTGGGTCCTGTCCAACTCAGAATATTCTGTAAAATCTGAGAAACTGATTACTTCTTGTGGAAACTGCGTTAGCCGTCAAAGCCGCTAGCATAGCATTTCTTCAGAGCTGGCTGGAGACATAGGTGGCTAACATGCTAAGCAGAGTCCTTGCAACACATGCGTTGATGTTAAAAGTATGTCCACCAATATCTTAAACCTCTTTGCTGCAGGAGATACTTGTAGGTGCTGGTGATGGAAACACATAAAACCAATATACACATATATTGGTCAGGAGAAATTCAGAGCAGTCTTTCTCTGCTACATGGGCTCAAGGGTAGCATGCCAGATTTACCACGGTGGTAAATCAAATCATAACTTGGATTATTATGACAGAATATGGAAAACAATTGGTAATACCTTTGTCCATGTCAGGAAGTTAGTTGTGACAGCCTCTCCCATTTCTGAAAGAAAAACAGATGGTAGTACAGATGACTGTGTTTCTTTGGCACAAGCAATGCATTCATTGCCACATTAATAAAACTGGAATTCCATCTACGCTTGGGCTGAAAAGGAAGTTACATTGGGGTGTCATCACAGAACTATATAAACACAACCTAATATTCTAATTGGCTTCGTTCCATGACAGTTTTGATTAACTGTTGCCACTTTCGGAATTTATGGACAGCACTTGCGATTTCCCATGTTTGATGGGAAATGGGCACAGGACTTGCATTTCCTTGTGGGGATCAACATTTCTAGAAAGCAGTAAATAACCTCGAATGGTAGGCAGAGCAGCTGGGTGGGCTTATATTGACTAAATAAACTATTATATTTTTGTTTCAACTGTGCAGCCCTAAGCTATTCTCTCTTTTCTGTAACTAAGGTACATTGTGAAATGCAGATGTAGCATAACATCACTCAAGCAGACAGAATGACCTTTGGGTGCTATTCAGATGGTTGTTATTACACTTTGCTTCCTTTTGGCTGGTACAGCTTTGCTTGTGCACATTGTCTCTTAGAATATTTCCACTGCAGAGAAAATGGGAGGTGAGTGAGTTTGATAATATCTGAATAAAGGCATATGTAGACCTGTAGAGCTAAATTCCCCATCCTCTTCCTTTCTCTTCCCTTTGGCCTGTCAACTAGTTGCACTGAAGCTGCTGTAGGTACTCCCTGGTAGTGCACAGCTAGGATTGCTTCAAGTGTAAGTTAGAGCTACTAAGATAAGTAGTTTTGGTGCTCGGTTTTTTTAAAGCACTCTAGTTTAGCTTTTATGGGTGTAATCCCTGCAGTGGAATAAAAAAGCTTAACATACTGAATGGTAATATAAGCAGGTTTCACCGGAAGGCAGCTTTGCAGTGTGCCTGTACCTTTCAAGTCTGCTGTAATGACTTGTGCTCCTTGTTCGGCTGTGGCATATATGAAGTACAGTATTTACATTTCGATATCAGCAATTACAGATGTCAGAAATGGAAGCTAAAGCAGTAACTCACATTTACAGTTAGCTAATTAATAGCTCCTACTTCTCTCCTGATGTTCTGCTGTTAATATGGACAGCATTTTCTGTCTGCCTTCATCACTGAAATGCTAATGAGATCTCATTAGTTTTTCTGTCATATAAGATCAAAGCCCACAGACGGATGATCTTTTCTATGATATTTGGGGTATTATAAGTGTACACATAATAGAAGCAGCAGTTTTTATGAACATTCACTGCAATGTTCAACCTGTATATAGCATTATGTTTCCAAACAGGTTTTTTACTGTGTATCTTCATTTTAGCAGAATAACTCAGAGGTAACATGAGCTATTACCAATCAGTACCACTGAGAGTTTACTAGTTTATGAAATATTTTCTTCAATATTTATGCAATGATAATAAAAGCAATACAGAAAATGTTAAAATAACCTTTTTTCCTTTTTTTTTTGTGGTTCTGAAAATACTTATTCTAAAAAAGTTATGCAGGATGTTTATTTTCTTGATTAAAACATTGTAAGAAAACCAGTATTTCATTTTGATTTATCTGGAGGGTTGGGTTGGTCCTCTTTAAACAAGAATATGTGACTACTGATGTTTATTTCAGTACTATCTGAATTAGCATAAATCTTCTCTGCTGCCCTGAAAATAAAACTAGAATGTCGATCCTGCTAATGTACAATGCACAAAAACCAGTCATGCTCCTTAACCAGAGAAACAGATGAAGGGCCAAATCCCTGTGAAATGGTCAAACAACCTAGATACAGAAAGGGTCCTGATGTCTGTTTTGATGAAGCCAAACAGGTAAAATTGAACTTGTAAGACTTCAGGTCTATCTTTAAAGGCAATTGTAGAGCTGTTTTAGAAGAGCAGTGAAAACTGTATTTAAATGTACTGTGGTGCCTTGTAACCTATTTATCACTAAACATACTGTTCACTCTAGACCATAGTCACTCTATTTCAAATATCTCATGATTAACATACAATTAACAGCTGCTTTCTTATCTGCCTTTCCTATAACCATTGTGCTTTCACACACAATTCTCACCAAAAAGAACTGACAAACTCCATGAGCATAAAAAACATTGCTCTCTGTATAGTGCTGTGAAATTCAGTTCTGGAAATGTTTTCACATGTACATGATAATCCCAGTTTAAAAATAGTATTTTTATAATAATGTTTCCAGATACTATTTAAAGTGTTCTTAAATGATTAAGAATGTTAGATGTGGGTTAGAATGTTGTTTCTAATTCTGCAAATTGTATTACCCTTAGGACTTGTTCTTAACAGTTATAAAAGTGTATTGCTTTACTGAAAACACCAAAACTGTGCTGTTTAGTACTTCCTCTATTATATTGAAGTTTTGAAGGCAAAAAAATTATAGCTGTGACACATACCTAAATTATTTTGAATATGTTTTTTGTCTTACCTTTCAAGATACTGTATGAAAGAGATTATGCTGAATTTAAATTGTTCAGAATAAATTTCGGGACAAGATGCTACACATGGAACTGCCTGGCATTAGATACAATAAATATTTTTAAAATTCATTTTTAATGCCTCAAGCAATTTCTGCTAAGAGAAGATTGTCCCAAACCAATGCAGTTAATTGGCTATAACTGCTGTATACCAAGTTGTGTTACAGTGTTCTCTGCTTTACTTGTAGTTGCTGAGATGTCAGTAGTGTTCAAAAAAGGCAGACAGTTGGTATTCAATGCACTTTTCTAGTAACTAATTTTTTTTTAAAAAAGGAGCTCTTCTTACTGGCCAACAAAGATTAAATAAAGTTGAAAAACCACCCAAAGCTATTTGGCCATTGTAAATGTTTCAAATCCTCCTGGTATGATTGTGTGTGAAAGTACAACTCTTGCTCACTAGCTTGATGTGCTGATCAGTGTGTAAGTCATGTTTTGTAACAGTGGATTGTTTTGGTTAAGTTTATTTGCAATATTTGCTGTGAATCTCTTGCTCTTGGGTGGATGCTTTCACATTAACTCTGCTAACTGCCAGCAATCTGCATGATATCTCATCTTGTATGTCTTTTTTTCTGTGTTTTCTTTCCTTTCCTCTACTTGCTACTTTGCCCGTTATTAATAGGATCAGCCTATATGCACAACGAGTCGTGCCTCTGCCATGACGTCCGCTCCTATCTTCATTTTTCTGCAAGTTTTCATGTGGTGTGGATGGTCAGTTACTTTCTCTAATTTTTTGTTTTGTTCTTGGCTTAAAAAATTAGCAGACTTTTTTACTTACTGAGCATACAAAAGAAAACAGAATGAAGCAAGTCCTAAAAGCAACAATCTGGAGCAAATTACTATTGCAATATTAAGGGAAATTAAATATGAAAAACCCTGTCTGGAGCCTTATAAATCACAATTACTGATCACAAGGGCCTCTCCCATAGCACATACAAAGATGAGGGAACCTGTTGGGTTTATGTGGTTGGCTCTTTGAGATTGCAAATGTATCAACTGAGTCCGTGTCATTCCCTTCTAAGCATTTTTCCATTGTCCTTGTTAAAATGAACAGAAGAAAGGTTTCTGCACGGAGACAAACAAAGATACAAAGCAAATAGAAGAGACTATAATACCTGTGAAAATAAAGCTTTACTTAGGAATAGCAAGGATGAGAGTTCTGTGTAAGTGCTGCTGTTGAGAAGAGTAAGGAGTTTTCATTGCTGCATTCAAATGAACACAACAGTTAATGATGGAAGATAACACTGTGCATCAATCTAATTAACTACATTGGTAAGGCCTGTATGTTGACCAAGTGCAGACTCTGGGGTTCATAACAAAACCTTGGCAGTTAGTCTGTGTTGCATTCAATGGTGTGGCATGTGTCACTGGCTGCTGTGATGGTGACATGTCTGAAAGAGAACTGAGCTAAAGAGCATAAAGTTCGTGACTAGAGGGGTCTCTGAATAACATTATTGTTCTGAAAACCACTAGAGGGAGATACTCACATGTTTATCAAAGTAAAGCCAACTGAGAGGCAGAACTGGAAGCTTAGAGGGCATTTGTCAGAGATAGTGTAGTAAAATACTGAAAATTGTAGCAGTTTAGAAAACTGATTTTCCAATAATTTATATTCTCTTTTAATGTAAAGGAAGGTTCAATTACTATTGTTTGAACATCAGTGAAAATACCCTTAAAGTTCTGTTTACAGCTGTATTTGAGTAATTTTGAAGTTTCCTATTTTGTCTTTAAAAAATCTAATTTCTAACAAACTAGGAACTTTCAGAGCCATGGTAGAAGGTTGTAAGAAAAGGTGAAAGTCCCTTCCCTTAAGCCAGTGATATTTCACTTGGAAATCTAGATTAACATCTCATGTTCTTACTCGTGCAATTTGCTCTGCAAATAACCTTCTTTTAATTAAAAAACTACTGTCCAATATACATAAAGCAGCAAAGACTCACCTTGAGCTGAATTCTCTGTGCCCAAAATGGGCTGTCTGTTTAAGATGGGAAACCCATGGAATGTAATTTTAGCTGATAGACTTTTGGCAGCAGAAAGTTATAGAGGTAATTTTGTTCATCCATCTTGTTTTTAATAACTTTGTGATTTTGTAAATGGAATCTCACTGGACATTAATCTGTGTAGTTTTATTAAAATTACTGAAACCAACATAGATACAAACTGCTGATCAGGTTCAATAACCTGATGTTTTGGTTGGTTTTTTTTTTTCTTTTTTTTCTTTCATCAAGGATAACAAATAGTCATTATCACTGCCTTGAAAGGCTTGGTCATATTTTGTACATGCACACTGGTTTTGTTTGCCATGCCTGAGAATAAAGAAAATAACTGTACAAGTTTTTAGACCCCACTGGGAATGTCTTCCTTCCATCACCATCCAGTGGGATCAGCGGGAGCTTTGAGGGTGATTAACAGACCAGACAACTGAATACATCTTGAAGGAATTGCCTGTGTCCCTGATCTGTGCATGGGTAGCTGTACACTTTGGACAGCTTTGTATGGAAGCCCAGACAAAGGAGGGTAACACAAGATTTATGAAGGACCAAGCACTGGAACTGGAAATGACTCTTGAGTAAAAGCAAAGTTGTTGACCATGCACTATGAAGCATTTAAAATATATGTATATAAAAGGTATAACTTCGAGGTAATCAACTGATATCAAAGGCCAGATCAGAAGCTCTTTAGCAGATATTGTTGCTTTGTCCTTTTTTTTTAAGTTAGTGTAGCACAAAGGGTTCCAATGATTTATTATGGTTAAAGACAAAGTTTTAGTACATTAAATAGTTCTGGTGCACTTCTAAAGGAGTAACAAGTATATAAGCTTAAGATGTATGCATGTATATATATTTTTAGTTGTAAGTGCATTTTTAAAAGTTTGAACTGGCCCTGTCTTGAAGGAAATGTTCATATATATAGCAAAGAATATGTGGGGTTTGATACTTAACAATGAATCTATGGTTTTATAAAAGTATTCATTTCCATTCTGAAAGTGCTGAATAATTTTCACAGTGTGTGATGTTGTAAAATAACCCTGTCTAGAGTTATCATATTAAAGTATGACATGAAGGAGATGACATTTGGATTTGACACTCATCTACCTCAAACATGGAAAGAAATTTGATGTGACTTATTAATGCAAGAAATTTCTTATACACTTCTGATGAAAGTGTCTAGGGATGATTCCCATTTCTTTTGAAATAGTTTCTCTCTTCAAAGAGAAATAATATAAAGAATATTATTTTGAAGACAACGAAGAAATTACATTCCAAATTGATCTGTTTTTCACAATTTCTATGTGATTAATGTAGTGGGCTGGAAAATTTAAGAGAAACTGCTTAAAAATAATTCAGTGTCTAATTGCAGTACCAGAAGTAAAGATAAGATAATGTAAAGGTAGGATGAAATAATGCTATAGATCTTTGTTATAAGATACTTTAGAAGAAATCTCAAAAATAACATTAACATGAAACAGTTGAGTTTTCTTAAAGCTCAGGATTAGGGGAAGTGTTTTCAAAAACGATATTTTGAAGACCATTCAAAACTGATGTTTTTCTCAATCTGGTTTTAAATTAATGATGGAATCCCATTCATTTCGATACAACTGTTGATTGCTTTAATTCGTGTAATTTAGCATATAATCAGACGTTCTCCTCTTCTCTTATTTTATACTTTTTTTTTTTTTTTTCATTTCCTGTAGTTTTGACAACAGACAGGACACACACGAAAATTACAATTTGCAATTCTTGGGAGAAAAAAATAATTTAGACAGGACTCACTGTACCTTTTTTGCCACTACTATTTTTGTCTTGGCTTAGGAGCAAAAGAATAACTGATTCCAGAGACAGTATTTAGAAATTGTTCTTCACAGAACTATTGGTTTACCACTGCAAATTGGTCTACAAACCTCAGAAATTCAATGTAGCTTTGATCAATGTGAGGTTAAAATCTCACCAACCCTGAAATATGTGTAGAAACCATGTATACTTTTGTGTAGTGCAGTTTAACACTGTCATTCATAATAAGAAGATGCCTTTCCTATATGACGCTTCCAAGACATCCCCTATTGTTGTTAATAGTCAATCCTTTAAAAACTGATCTGTGTGGTCCTAGGGGGAGAGCAAAAGACACTAAAATATTTCTTTTCAACCCAATAGAAATATTACATTTTATGACTGTTGAATGCAAGAGCAGTGACCATAAATCATGATGTAGTTAAAAAAAAATAATAAAATCTTAAAGAGCAAATAGAAATGGAAAACAGAATGGGTGGGGTTTTTCCAAGTATATATAGCAGTAGGGTTAATTTATCAATATAATTTAGCCAATATTTGGTCTAATACACACAGTTGACATTTAAGCTGAGTGCTCTATAATTCTATATGTGGCGGCCTATCTACTCTGTATCCATATCAAATTCTGTTTTCACTGTAAAGATTTTTTCCCCTTCATATTACGTACAATTTTGTTTAAGACCTTCGATTTACTTCTTGTTTATTCTCCAGACGTCTCCACCCTGTTGCAAATTTTTAAATCTCTTGCTTTCCTTTTGACTATTTCTTCAAAAACGACTCTTCTAAGTAATTTCAGTGATAAGAAATCTTAAATACCAAGAGGTAACACTGTGTGCTGTTCATTGAATTCATGTGAGAGGAAACCTTTACTGATAAATCTGTTTTTAATGGTAGACACTGTGAGAAAGAAGCAACAGGGTTATTTTTAGGTGCTTTGAATAGAAATAAAGCTGCATGACGAAACACAATGCAGATGCAAATAGTGACAGAGCCAAACTAAATAAACCAGAAAGTTCAATGCATCTTGAAATCTTAGCATCCTACTCTAAATCAGTGCAGCTGAGTTCTCTTAGGACTTCCTTGTTGACCAGAAACCTTAGGAATTTTGAACTTGTAGAGTGCAGTCAAGCCACGGGGCGGTGGCGGGGGAGGTGCCAAAACTGTAGAACTCAATTATAAAGCTGACAATGACAGAGACAAATCTGAAAATGACTACTACTGATAAAGAAAGGCAGCTAATATGACCTATTTGCTTTAGGACAGAATGAATTTTTGTTTCTTTCTAAGGAACTTGAAGGCTAATTTCTGGGTCTTGTTTGGTTTTTGGGTTTTCTTTTCACATCCGAGTTTCTAAAGGAGACTCTTCGTGAATATTACAATTCCTGATAAGATGTTGAGTCCAATTTGTTTTCTTTATCTGATTTTTCATTTATTTTTTCCAAACTGATTCTACTTACTCTGACCTTCCTGCTTTAAAGAATGTATTGTGTGTGGAGGGAGTACCATTAAGTTTTCAGCAATTAAAACTGACACAAAGAACTCATTGAAGCCTTTTGCTATGTCCTATAATCCCCAAATTCCCTCTTTACACCTCTGTTATGAAGCAGTTGCCCTAGCCTGATATTTGCTTTGTGTTTTTGATTTAGTAAAAAATTTTCATTACAGAGAGGTCATAAAACTTATTTATCATCCCTCCTAATTTTTTTGTTTATATCTAATCTGCCATTTTTGTGTACTTTGCTGTTCTTGCCCATTTGAGTAAATTTTACTCAGGTCTACTGACCTTTTCTAAGTGACAGTGTACTTAAGTTCCCTACTGATTCATGCATGAGTGTTTCTTTTGGGTTTGGGGTTTGGTTATGGGTCATGTGTCTTTTTGGTGGAGAGTGGTGGTGGTGTGTTTTCATTTGTTTTGGGATTGGAGTTTTGGGTGCAGGTGGTGTATGGTTGGTTTTTCTCATTGTGGCATTAATTTTACCTGGCTATCTCATGCAATATTTCTAAATATTCCTCTGAATCCTTGTGAGACACTTGCATATTGAGATGCTGCTTCTAGGTTTGTTTTTGTTTTGTTTTATTTTATTTTATTTTTTCCCTTGCTTTCTGGTTTTTTGTTTGTTTTGTTTTCTTGGTTTCTAGGTTGTTTGATTGTTTTGGGGTTTTCTTCCTGCTTTTGGTAATTTTCAGGTAGTTACCTTTCTTTAAGTTGGTATCCCTTATTTTGGATTTGTTTGCCCTCATCTCTCATACAACAATCCTGAATCCTATTGCATTGTGGTCTGTGGAGCTACTAGAGCTATACAGAGCAACTCCACTAATAATTTTGAACAGGGCCCGGTGCACCACTAAAGATTCAAAGACGTTTGTTCCAAAAGGCATTTATCATATCTGAAAATGCGAACTCTACCTCTCTCCGATAAGTCTTCGATCCAGTCTTTATGTGACTTCTCTAATCTCACATTACATTGATACTGTCCCTTTGATCAGAAAGTCAGCAGTGCAATCCTAGTACTATATTTTCTATTGTGAGACTCTAAAGTTTCTTACCCATGGAGATTCCATCACACTTCCTTTTTCCTAAAATATTTTTATGTTGTATCACTTTGTATTATCCTTTATGTGGTACCATTCTGCTGTATGTTCTATACTGCCATTCTTATAAAGCTGGTAGCCTGACAATATTCTGTGCTACTGATTCTTCTCCTTCCACCAGGTTTCTGATATGTGTATTATTTTGAGGTGGTTCACTGATAACTGATCTTCATTCCTTCAGCCTGATTTTATGTTCCTAGCATTGGTGTGGAAGCACTGGAAAGTTTTTTTTAAGAATGTGCCAATAAATTAAATATGGTTTAATGACCCTTCCATATTTGTCCTGATTGCAATTTTTAGCCCCACACTCCTCTCACCCCCCAACATTTTCTGTGGTACATTGAGTATTCGTTGCATGTCAGTCTGAACCAGGAGCTGTTTTCTGCTTGTTGGTCTTCCTCTGCTTTCTTTCCTGACATCTTTTTTGTGTCTGTGCCAGCACTCGGGCTCTGTTACTGTTCAGGTGCAGTCCTCTGTCTTTCCCTGCACATATTGCTCCTGTTAAAGGAATTTACCTAAGTCTGTTCCCACCTACTCTGTTCTCTTATCCTTGGAGGCTTGGTATCTCTTGGAAAATGGAAAATGTCTTTTTATAGTATGGGTACAGATTACAGTGAAAACAAGAGAAAGACCAAGTATTTTCAGCCTTCAGAGATACCTATGAATCTTGGACTCAGCAGACAAAGAAATGAAGGGATGGCTGGAACACTGTCCTGGTGTTTTAGATGCTAACCACAGTTTGTCTCAGTCCTGAGAAACAAGGTGTAACATGGTACAGGCTCCAGAACAGGTATCAAATGTGTTTCAGCCAGAATAATGATTAAGTCCACAGTGTGAAAGGTATTATGGATTATAGGCAAAGTGCAAAGAACAGCAATGAATTGTTCAGAAGAATGAGGAAAAGAGGTGTGCTTGCTGTGTGGCATAAGGAATAGTAAGGGCCACTGGTGGGTGAAAGAGCAGTGCAGCTCAGAGTGAGCCCTGAAATGGGAGAGGGTTTTCTCTACTGAACTGCATCAAACATGTACAAAAAGCACAACACAAAATTTATTTCTCATCGTTGAATAAAGCATCAGAGACAGAAAAAGGATTTTCATTGTCTTTGATCATACCTTCACCTGGAGACCATATTCATTTTAATGTGCGATCATTTGCTGAAATGGACATAAACGTATTTTGGTATTTGTTTTCTAATCTTGAAAAGTAATCTGTTCTTCTGTCTTTCTGCACAAAAAAAGTGATATTCAGAATCTTAAAATTGATATAATTTTAAGGACTATAGGAGGGGTTTGCTGGGGGCCCCAGGTATATCCCATAACATTTCTCAACTGATGATGTAAGTATCCCGTCTAGTTCATAAATGACTGCAGTAAGCCTTGAAATTATTTAATACTCCCATGCTTATAGTGAAAGTAGTAACACCACGCTTTGTATCAAAAATCAGACAAGCTTCCAGCAATTATTTTGCTGTTATATTAGCAAAATAAAATATATGTAGGACCAAAAAGGAGGCCTCAAGGATAGTCCAAAATGTTGAAGAATAAACTGTAGATTACTTCTCAGGAAACTTAATTGTAATTAATGTTAAATGCTTTCTTCTTTTCTTGTCAACAGGAAGATTCGGCTGACTGCGGTGGTGCCTCTGGTCTGAGTCCATCACTGTGGTCTATGGTAGGAATTCAGCTGGTCCTGCTTTGGCTATTATCTGGCAGCAGACACTGCCAGTTATGACCTTGCTAAACCAAAACCTGCATAACTTAATCAAGACCCGGCCAAAACGATAGCCTCAGTTTCATTTTAAAAGGGGTCAGCTATTCAGAGAGCAGCAGAACAGCAGTGCTCGTGTCTGGTTATCACTCATTGTGAGACTCATAAAGGCACCCACGGTGGCTGCATGTTGGAGTGTCAGATCCTTAAACGTGTGTGAATGCTGCATTATCTATGCCATCCAAACAGACTTCTGTATGTGCTCCATTGGGGAAATCTAAATTTTTTTTTGTTTGTTGTTGTAATTTTGATGACTTCATGGTAAAAGGGCTCCCCTAACAATAGCTTATGTATATGATTTTCATTTCTTTTAAGCTTTGGGTATCTTGAAGAGTTATATTCTTTTACATGAACAGTTATTTAAAAACAAGAAAAAAAAAGAAAAGGAAAAAAGAAAATGTTCTCCCCAATATGCATTACTAGCACCATGATGGCTGCTTTGAACTTCAGCTTTGTCCAAACTAGTTGAGTAAAATGAAAATATTGGCCAGTCTTCATCAGAAGTTCAGCATGACTGAAATGTTTCATGATGAGTGGTTTATTCTTCCAAAATGACTCATGCAGCCAGCTAAATTTGGTTAGGTTGATGAATTGTATGTAGGAAGGAAAGAAAGAAGGGAGGAAGAAAGACAGGGAGGAAGGAAGGCAGGAAGGAAGGAAGGGAGAAAACTACTGTGTTTCAAAATGCAAAGGTGCTGGACAGTTTAACTAAGAAGTCTTTTTCATCTTAAACGTGGTGTCATCTTCTGTCAGAAAAAATGTTAATTTCAATGTAATATTCACCTTTTCACAATACAGCTACATATAAAGCTAGCAGATTCCTTCAAAGGCTGAAACAAAAATGCTTGTGAATAAAAAATGTCTTTGTGATATTTGAGCGTTGGTTTCCAAGGGTATTTTGCATGATGATGATGCTATGTTATTGTTTTTTGGTTTGTTTTCTTTGATGGTAGAGTATAGTTCACTGAAAAGGTAACTGAGTGATTCTTTTATTGTGTGAGAAACTGAACATTGCAATGTGTTGCAATCAAATAATATTAAATTATATTATCAAACAGAGCTCTGAATATACTGTGCAATGGAAAAGCTAAGAAAATGGGGTAAATATAGCTATTGTAACAAAAGGGTTGAGTTGGATTTTTTACAGAATACTGATCTCACATGAAAATCTGTGTACAGATATTTTAAGTATATAAAAATGAGATTTAATGCATTTATTTTTGGAAGTATATGTTCTCTAAGGTTCATATCAGGTTCCCCCTTTGTTTCCTTCATATAAAACCACCCATAACACTAAAAATACTGCTGTTGCTATTTATTATTGAAAATAGCATATTTAATGGCAAAATGTCCTGGTTGCTGTGAGTAAAAAAGTATAAACAAAAGGGGAGCCTTGAATCTATATGTATGCACATTGATACTTGATTGTGAATAATAACTTTAGAAGTTGTTTTTATACAACCTCACTGGTGATACAGATTGGTGCAGTAAATTACAATATTACAGTGTAGCATAGTGTTGATGCAAAATATGATTTGCGCTTTTTTTTTTCTAGTTTTTAAAACTAACCGGTATGGCAAGACAGCTAAACCAATGAATGTGCAACTCTGCTGGTATTGTACAGTTCTGCTAACAACTGCAATATGCAAATATTAACATGGCACAATACACTAGCTCTTTAAAAAAAAATAAGAGAATGCAAAGCATTGGTATGTATATGCTGGCAGTTGATTGATATAATTTTAATCATGCCAAAAGCTTAAAAAAATGATTGGGCATGCATTAATATCCTATGAAAACTGAAGAAGCTACTCAAAGCCATGGCACAGCTTGAACTATCAGATGTCTACTGTAGTTGTACTCATGGCTGGTTCATCATTTCTCATGTACCTTGGCTCCAGCTATGTATTTCCTCATGTCTGGGAATACAGTGAGTGAAAAAAATAAATCCTGACCTTTTGTTCAGTGATCAGATCTAGTTTTTTTAAAAAAAAAAAAATATCTCTAATAATGTCATGGAGTTAAAAGTACGATTAACCGCATTGGATGACTTCGAGTCCTCCTCAGGGAAGGTGAGTTAATGTGGATAATATGGGTGAAGATAGACTTGGAGCTCTTCCTTTCAATCATATTGCTGTACCCACCACCTGATACAAAAATTGGTTTGAATGTTTCTAATGCCAAGACTGCAGCCTGTATTTTTCCTTAATGTGATCAGTTGACATTTTATTAGAGGAACAAGTTCTGTAGGAATAGGCCAATACTGCATTCATAGCTTTTACTCTAAGGTTACTTAAAATGCACACTTGTTTGAGTTTTGCTCTTTTAATTTCTTGAAAGATTTTCAGTATATTAAATTCTCTATAGTTTTCACTTAGCTTCCCAAAAGAAACCCTTCATGGACAAGTTACACTATTTAACATTTTAGAACACTCTGCTCATGCTGGTAGGGCATATTTGGAGTTGGGTATTAAACATTTGATTAGAATCTCTAGGCAGAAAGGGAGAAGGCACAAAGTCGTCCTGCCATGGAAAACGTCTGTGGTTTTTGCTCTCATCCCACTTCCCTTAAAGTGCTCAAATGTAGAAGGAGGGAGAGGCCCTTGCCATGCAGACACATAACCCTCTTGGGTGATCCAAAGAGGGAAATGCCCTTTGTTCCTCTCCTCACCCCCTCTATATGACCTGAAGAAACATGTTTCTGTATAATCACTTAGCCCTCCAGTAACTATACCCATCAGAGTGAAAACTCAGGATCTGGCTCTCTGTCCCCATAGAACTCAAATACTTGAAAAAGTACTTGAAAAAAACTCAAATACTTGAAAAATACTTTAAAATTGGTCAAGATTTTTTTAAAAACACACTACCCCAATATCTGCAAATTGCAAAACACAGATAAAAAGTGCAATGTGAACTTTAGCTATCTCAAAATGTGAATACCAGTCTGATACAAATAATTCCCATTCATAAATTGAAATTGTCATACAGAAGGGTATCCTTATTCTCACATAGTGTGTCATAGTTGTCTTCTCTTGTCTTTGAAAGAAGAAACTTGGTCTTAGGCTTTAAATTGAGATGTTTTCAAACTACAAGATACTGTAAAAAGCTGTAAGCCAGATAAAAAGCTCTGTTGATGTTTTCTGAAATCCTTTAAATAGCATTAAGGGAACTGTTGGGACTGGTTCAGTTTAAACAGAAGTCATGCAGCATATTGTATGTCTGACAAAACCCACCATTAAAGTTGTTATAGCATGGTACTGTGCAAAATGTGATTTGAGGACTTAACATGAAAGGTTTCTTTCTAGTTTTTCATTTAAACAACCAGCATTACTGCCAAAACACTGACCGTGGTCCATATTTGTAACAGGTTTTTAACATAACATAGCAGGTTTGATTGACAAGATTTTTAGGTCCTGTACCTTTAAGACTTTAGTATGATCTTTTTCATGTTTCTAATGCTTGAGGCTTTACTGCTTAACTTGACAAAAAACAACAGTGTTGCTGCCATTTGTAAGTTTTCCTACAGTATTCCTTTTACTAACTTAAAAACTGGCCTTACTGGTTTCAAATAGGCAGTATCCCTTTTAAGTGACCTTTGCAACCCAAGTGTTACTTGCTGTGGTTGAGAGTTTTTTGGTGTCACTGAAGAGACATTAAGACCTTTTGTTCCCATTAACACATAAGCTCAGAAAACGTGCTTAGTAAGACCTAATTCCAAAACACGTCAGTCCCATTGATCCTTAAAATTCAGAACACTGGTTATAAGAAATATATTAATGCCTACCAGGCACTGAAATGCACTTGGGTGTTTTATGTTGACTGAAGGTGAAATCTTAATAACTCCATCCTTGGGAGAAATTTTACCCTAGCTTCATCAGACATCCAAGCCTTTAGAAAAGGCCAGATTTATTATTATTTTGTTCATACCACAATGTTAATATTGTTAATACTCATTGTACACTATTGTAAAAAGATTAAAACAAAGTGTCTGAAAACAAGAGTTTTGAAAAGTTAGCCTCACCCTCTTCCCAGCTACTTGTATCTGTCTTGTTTATGGTTTAAAAGAAAAACATCATCTTGAAGATACATTTCACTGAGGCTAAAGGGATACTGTCTTGTTCAGATGCCATGAAATTGCGATTGTGATCTGACAAAGCTGTCTTCTTTTCTTGTGTTGTATGGAATGTCTGGATCATGCTTTCTGGGATATTTTTATTGAAATGCTCAGTGTGCATTTCTGCAAAAAAAGACTTGGTTGCTCATACGAGGCAAGCAGGTCTTTCTCCCTTTTCTTGTGTTCTCTTGACACTTTTGTGGAACTTGACAAGCCTGGAAAAATAATTTTTTTTGTAAAATTTGTACAATAATGTTATAAAAAGTTTATAATCCTAGAACTGTTGTGTTAATTATTGTGCAAAACCAGTATATTCAGAATAAAAGTTTATCATTTAAAATCAACAACTATTTTGATTGTTCACTCTATAGAATTAAAACATGTAAATAAGAGCCTACATTATTTGCCATATAATACTTCAGAGTTTGCTATAAAATTGCAATCAAGTGTCTGAAGCCAGTGGAGACAGTGACTTGACAAAGATCTTCATGGGGTTCAGAAAAGGATGTGCAGCAAACCCTCATTTCTGTTTCATTTGTGAATGAAAATTTCAAATAAATTGGAAAAGAAATCTAACCAATGAAAACTGAGAGTCTGTAAAGCTCTCACTAAATAAGAATCTGCAAAACATCTGAAGTACCCCTGTTGTCTGAAACAATTGCTTTTGAAAGGGTTGCCATTTACTAACTTGTAAACACTGATGAAGTCCAAGGGTTCATTCACATGGAGCAGCAGAATAAAATCAGATGTCTCAGATGGGTCCTGCCCAAGTTGTTGCCCCACTTCTGACCAAGATTGCTGCATGATTTATGAGTCAGCTTCTGTACTGCTGCTGTTCTTAGCTAAGCATTATATTCAAAGTGGATCCATGTACCTTAATAAACAGGCTTGGGGTGTTCAGGAGGTGCTTTGCTGAGTTTTCAGACTTCCTGAAATCTCTGTCAGCAATTGCTGTCAGGCAGGGCAGAGGCTGCAAGTGGCAACTGCTTTAGAAGCCTGATTTTAATCCTTGACTGCATATGTGTCACAGCCCAGAGAGAATGGCAGTCGTAAAATTCTGATGGATTTACGGAATCCCTGAGGAGTAGGTAAGAGAATAAGAAATCAAATGCAGATTCTAATGCTGCAGAGTAACAGATCGCCCATGTGGAAATGCTACAAGGCAGAGCATGACACTCTACATCAACATCCAGAGATTACTGGCCTCAACTAGATTAAACATTGCTTTGTAACTGCATGATTATCCCCACATGCTGAACTCACTTTATCATGTTTTCTGTATGCTGACTGCCATTGAGAAGTAGAAATAAGTAAAAACCCCAAATCCCTTCCTGGTACACTTTTAGTTTAAATTCTGTATTACAATGCACTAGTCATTAAGTGCGGGAGCTGACACTCTTGGAAAACACAAGGTTTCTCCCCACACTTTTGGAACTTAAAAGCATCTTTCAACTTCATTAGTTTGATATGGGAATGGTTGCACTGCAGTGAGATATTCTATATTCACCCCTTGTGCAAATCAAACCAGAATGCACTTGGCCTGTCATATTGTATTAGTTTGAGAGATGACTTTATACTGTCCACTGCAGCTCTGTTGCTATTAACCATCTACAAGAATCAAGACATTATATAACATGGATGTTATAAAAAACCCTCACTGTCACATCAATTAGTTCAGTGCTCCTTTTAATGCTCGACTGATCTAAATGCCCACCCTAAATGGTACAACATTTTCTCTGCCTGTTGCACAAGATCTTGAGAATAATGTCTCTCTTTCCAATAGTCTCTTAGAAGCTTTTATTCCCAAAGTATATATGGGGGAAGGACGGAAAGAAAACGAGGTTTTTTCAGGAGAATGATTTAATCTAAATTCTAACTGTATTTCTTCTAAATGTTTATATGTTCTCTCTTTTCCTGATTGAGAATATCATTCTTAGGAGATGACCTTTCCTTTTAAAACATTGTTCAGAAACCCAGATACATTTTATTGAAGTCTCTTTTTAGTAGAGCCCCCACACCTCTCTTTCTTTGGGGATTTTGAACCTCTTTTTTTTCCTCTGAATCTTACAAATATTTTCTTGACTAGGTCTCCAGTGTACAACCCATATCGTGTCAATAAATATTTGAACTTGGCGAGAATTGTTTCCCTTGCTAAACATGTTTGTGGTTTGTCTCCCCTAACTAGTTGTCAGTTACTCAGGAGTCTGCTCTGCAGTGAGCGGAGTTCAGGAGCTGACTACACATGGTGCTGCGCCCAGCCAGGCTTTGACTGTCTGCCTTACGGATTGGAAGATGAATTCTTAAAAAAAGATTTTTGTACTGCTGATTTAGTTGTATGCCTTTTCAAAGAGAATAGTTACCACATTAAGTAAAAGCTGCATCTGCTGCTTTATTCATTACTTTCATATTTGTTTGGGTTTTTTGAGCGAGCCCTTAGTGCTACTAGTTTCTGACAGCTGTTTTGAGAAGGAAATATGAAATATAGGACTTTAGTGGTATTCACTCTTCCTTTTCAAAAAAATCTTTCAATTATTTTTTGCAGCCACTGAATTAGTTGTTTCATAAACAAAATAAAACACTTGGAATGGGAACTTGAACTTGGGAATGGATTCTCACTCAGAATTTCCATCTTAACTTCTGTGGCTTTAACTCAGATGCTTCTTGTAACCCAGAATCCAGTGATCTCAGCCTCCGTTCTGTGGCTTGATTATTAAAAAATAAATTTTTTGAGCATTGTAATGCACACACTATGGAAAGGGTAATTAACATTCTTGGAACACTGAATAATAGCACAATGTTTTGCTATGTGTGGTTAGCGTGTATTATTCCTGTAAGCTATTTTGAGAGTTCAAGCAGTTACTGCTCACTATGGTATGGGTTGGTCAGTTTGCCATATAAGCTCTGGTATCTTCAGGAATTAATTAGCTCTAAGAGAAAATTGCAGACACAGTGGGTCTGCTTTGCCTAGAGACATACTGTAATACCTAATTTCAAGTGGCATGGAAATTAAGAGTATTCTCCTGTCCTGCTAGCCTGGAGTCTGCACAAAAAAAAAAAAAAAAAAAAAAAAGGTAGCATTTACTTTTGACATCTTTTGGGAATTCGAGTCTGGGAAATAACAGGCAGGGAAACTTTGAGAACTTGGAGCTAAATTGTATGCAGTGGGATTCACTAGGTGAGCACTAGATGTCTGTGTTCCTGGGAGCAGTGGAGATCCATATAGACATGGAGGAGGGAGAACTATTTTCATGACCAGCCACTGGGGTTATTCTTGCAGCTGCATTTGCATACACAACCCTTCTATTGAAACTGAGGCATGATGGTGCTGGTTCTACAGAAAGACAGACCAAGCAGTTGACATATATTAATTCAGAACTTGAATCTTCTGTTTTGCTGTATCAAGCTTGTTCCAGGGATCAAGGTCTGGGCTTAGTAAATTGCACCTAAGGCAAGGCATATGTGAAATATAGGCTCTTAGCTACCAGAGAATGACACAAACTTATGCTTGCTTTAGCAGCCATTACTATGCAGACATGGTGGAAGAGATGCCAGACTCCAGGTTCTGAGAGGAGTTGCTTTGGTGGATGTGGTTGGAGCAGTCTGTGACAACACCGAATTCCTTCCAAAGCAGAGGGGAGGTAGTGGTGGCGGTGAAGGGGATGTTACTCATTCTTTCATCATGTGCTTCCACTTACAGTACTTGACTCAAAAGTGTAAAATCTAGTTTGTCTTTGACCTCAGAATATCACTGAGAGAGGGAATCTGAGCGCTTTTATACAGAGGTAGAAATGAAGTTCAGCCTAGAGGTTATATGGCTACCTGCAATGGTCTTGCCATCAGGCTGTTAAAGAAATATCTGCAATAAGAAGAAGAGCAAGTAGCTCTAACCTTTTCTTTTACTTTTCAAATTTTATTTTGTTTTATTTTTAGCAATTGTTACTTTGTTATGGAATAAGAAGAAAGAGGTAGGTAGAAGTCAAAGATATAAAGAGTTCTTAGGTTCTGTGATTTTGGATGCTAAAATTAGTCAGTACTTCTGGGACATTTCTGAAAATGGTATTTATGTCATTAATCACTAGAGTTTTCTTTTTCTGATTTTTTAATATTTCTGTCCAGTTCTAATCTAGCAAGTAATATAGTGTCAAGCTTTAAAACAAGTCCTTGATTTTCAGTGAATGGAAAATCCCCATCTACAAGAAAACAAATTGTCTTTAAACCTAAGCATTTAAAACAAGGAAATGGTATTGAGCCTCAGCTCTAGTTTGCAGGCTATTTTATGGCTTGGAAAATGTGTTGCTCACTGATTCAGACAAAAATTCCATAACTACTTGTGATCGTATCCGACTTCAGATAAACCTGTAGCTGAGGCAGGAGCATGGAATAACAGTAGTGACAGATTGCATGTATTTCAGCTGGACTTTGCTTTAACTTTCAGCTCTCAGTACAGTTGATAAAGTCTCCTTTTCCCAAACCTGACTTGCCGTGCAACCAGAATTGTGGAACAACAGAATTGAGAACCTGGCCAAGAGAAAAGGAAATTGTAACTGCAACAGCCTGTAGAGAGGGCACATCTGGCACCACAGTAGTGCCTCCTGCTCTCCCCAAGGTGCATCCACCAGGCTGAGGCAAATGCCAGGCAATGCCAGCACTGTCTGGTGATTCCCTGGGAGGGCTGCGAAGAGTCACGCACCTTAGTGAAACAACTGGTGTATATGTTTCTCTGTATCCTATTAACAACGGGAAATTCAACAAGCTACGTAATATCTGAGATTTCAGATGCCTAAAATTTCCCTGAGAAGAGTCATAAGTCAGAGAGAATAGTTTTGAAATGCTTCCACACCTCTGGGGGAATTTAGGCATTAAACTAAGATTTTGAGGTATTAAGATTTTAGGGGAAAATATGCACATGGACATAAATATTTTTATGCCTTTTAGACACTACCCATGGGCTTCTAGAAACCTGCCAGTGTGCTTTGCTTTCCAAGGTCAAAGAGCCCCACTGTGCTTTTCTCTGGCAGATGACATCAGTAGAACTGTGCTTTAAAGCAGCTTGCATTTAAGGCCTCTTTTGGAAAGCATGAAGGAGAACCTATAGTGTGATATTTGATCTTTTAGAATCTCTAGTTGAGTGAAATGTCTTAAATAGAAAATGGTCTTGTTCTGACTGAAAACCTATCCTGGGCACTTCACAGATAGGCACCTTTATTGCTTCCAGAAGTAGTTGTGTCATGTAAATGGATATTCTGTTACTAGAGATCCTTTTTTATTATTATTTTTTATTTATTTAATAGCTTTAATAGCCATTTAAAAATAACAGAATAGTGTGGAATGCTGTATTTTATAGCTCAGCTGTATTCACCCTGCTTTAACTAACGCTGGACTGCCTTCACCGTAGCTGAGGCTTTTGCCTTCAATTCAGCAGTTTTACACACTCCAATGGATCCCAGAATCAAGTTCCAAAACAGTGCCGATGATGCTGACAGTGATAACAGTGGAATAGTTTTGTTTTGTTGGTTGCTTTTTCCCCCCACTAAACCTACCCAGCCATCCAGAATCTCCAGATTATAAATCCTTTAAAAAGTAGAAAAAATACGTATGATTGAAGTGATTGCTGTTAGGAAACACAGTATTTGTCATTGTTTCATCTTTCTGCATTGTGTTTTGGATTTTTTCCTCAAAGTTTATGATGTGTGTGTAATGTATCAAAACAAAGACCAGCTCTTTTGTTTTGGAGTGAAACATGAAGGGAGTACTAACTGGACATAAGCTTTCTTTAATAGTTATGGAATCTTTTAACTGTAAGGAATTTAATAGCTATAGCTTTATAGGTTGTCAGACATAATTTGAATTTTTGGTAAAATTAAATTCACATTTGCCGAACCAAACAGCTAATTTAAATTCTGAGCAAATCAGAAACACAGAGTGGTTCAGTCAGCTGTATATTGCTCTCTCTATTTCAGACTCTACAACTTCCTAAATATCTGAAAGCAGGTTGTACCAAGGTAGGAGTTGGTCTCTTCTACATAGTAGCAAGTGACAGAGAGGAAATGGCCTCAACTTGCACCAGAGGAGGTTTAGGCTGGGTATTAGGAAAAATTTCTTCACTGGAAGGGTTGTCAAGCTTTGGAACAGGCTGCTTAGGGAAGTGGTTGAGTCACCATCCCTGGAGGTATTTGAAAGACATGTGGAACAGGCAGTTGAGGACGTGGTTTAGTGGTGAACAAGGAGGTGCTGGGTTAACAGTTGGGCTTAAGGATGGTAGAGGTATTTCCCAGCCTTAAAAATTCTATAATTCTGTATCAGTGAGGTTGTATTTAAACTGTGGATAGAGACTCAATTTCTTGTTAGAATGTTGCTTATGATAGATGACCTGTGTACTTAAAGGTCTGTTAGTCTGAAGTTAAAAAATTTAAATTGTCCTGTACTATTGTTTTGGTGGGGTTTTTTTGTTTGTTTGGTTAGTTGTGTTTTTTTATCTGACACTGTTGTGCATCATAATGCACTTAAGGAAGAGTTTGTATTTTCAAGATTGCCCAACATTTCCCTTTCAGAGCAGAAACTGAAAGAAGGAATTGAAGGATTAATCTCTTCTGAAAAGCAAACATACTTTATTAAGGATTGCAACCAGACTTTGGGGACATTCTAACCAGACTAGGAAAAGATAGCTGCTCTTTCTCTGGGCTAATGGCAACAAGAGTCACCTAAGTATAGAGAGCTATGGGATGCCAGACTCTGTGGGTGATGCATAGTGTACAGTGCACAAGCAGTGACTCTTGATGTTCTTGCTCATAGCCAGTGAGGGTGGCAACCATAGGATTCATTGCACCATTTAGGACAGTGGTGATTGTTCTTTGTCACCTGCATATCTGACTCATTTCTCCTCCTTCCTAGCCCATTCAGGCTGCTTGCAGACTTTAAACCGTGTTCTCAGCAGTGCAGCTCCAGCAGTGCTGCTTGCAGTGACTGCAGCCATCTGTCAGACATTTCTGCACACAAACACACAGCAGAGCTACCCTCAGCCTCTGCATCTGAAGGCATTGCTCACCATTGGTCACAAGAAAACCTGACAGATGATATTCATAATTAAAGCCACAATACAAAAAACAAACAAACAAAAAAAAAAACCACTTTAAAACTATGTCTAGAGTGTCTGGATATAGTTTTGCACAGAGCAATGGAATCTTTGGCCATGCCAGGCCTTTTGGAAACATTGGGTGGCCTGAAATTGTTCTGTTTAGCCTTTGCTTATGTAAAAATGATGAACTTCATGACAGCATCTGTTACTAACCCAGAGGTTGTAGAAGTCCAGCTTGTATTTATATGAAATAGAACCAGATGCAGATTATAAAATTATCTGAATATTTTTTAAATTACTTCACTGATATTTTGTCTCATGTTTTCTTACAATGCATGATTAATATTTTTAAAGTTGATTTATCTTTCATCTTGAGTTCCACTGTTGTTGACTTAACCTTAAGGAAGCATGATAGAGCTCGAGAAGGAAGACCATTTTCTGAACGCAATTTTTAAAATATATTTCAATTAGTAAAACATGAATTAAAGTCTCTACAGTTATAAATGATATATATTAGAAGAAAATTATGTGTTCTTTCTCCTTATTTTTTTCTCCCAAGCAGGGTAAAGCTGAAGAATTTTTGTCTTTTTATTATACTGCTGTGGATGGTAAAACTATGCCAAAGACACTAGCAACTGATTGTCTTTTTGACTTAGCAACCATGATTGATAGAGGTAAAATATATGTAGCAGACTGTCTCTTTCCATCTTATGTATTACTAATAGTCATTGTAACAATTAATGGACACAAATATCATTTTCATTTGTGGTTGCAGAAATTCAAGAAGCATTGTTCTGAAAGTAGAAATGGTATTTCTGGAAAAGGTTTCTGAGGTTTCCAGTAGGGCCATCTGGTTGCTCCACCAAACAATCGTTGCAGTCCATTGTCTGAAAATCATAGAACTGAAGCACTTGATTTAAATTTAGCACTTGTTTCTCTCTATTGCTGGGGGCAACACTGTGGATGCATGAAGCCAAGTATGTGTTTAATCACTTTCACTGAGTAAAAGTATTTAACAGCTAATATATTGCTGTCTGCAATGGGAGTTCTGTTACGCTCCTTTTTGAAGCTACTTTATGCTCGAAATATGTCTGCTAATTTTGTCTTTGCTATTTCTTTGGGGGTTGCATTTTTCTTAAATATTTAAAAAGACTGGGTTTAAGAATGATACTTTAACTGTCAAGCTATTATAATCTTCCTCATACAAAAAAAAAAAAAAAAAAAATAAAAAAAGAAAAAGGAAAAAAAAGGGCAAAGTGTTTCTTAGGAGAATTTTTGAAGTTACTTCAAAAAATGGCAACATTATCAGTAAACACCTATTGGCATCACTGTGACATCACATCTCAGGACTTATGTGACACAACAAATCTTCAAAGGAAAATAAAATAATTATTAAAATTGTGATGAAACATTGTGAGCTTTGTTCTTTGCAACAATTCCATATACCTATTACGAAGATTGTAAAGAAAATACTCCAGTCATATTCCTCTCACTTTCCAAAGCAAATTGTTTGTCTCTGATACATCTGATGAAATAAATGTGTTTTATTTTGCATGAAGTACAGAGGTCGGATGTAACCGACAAATGAAGCCTGACAAATAATTTTTGAAATTAGAGTGCTGTGTAAGGAAAGCTGAAGAGATATCAAACAACTCTGCTGTCATGTTTGTGACTTTCTAGGTAAAGGTTATGAAATAACTCTTTGAGTTTTCTTCTTTGTTAGTTTGTTTTTAGAAAAGAGATTGTTATAAAACTACACAGTAAAATTCTCTGCTATGAGGGTGGTGAGGCACTGGAACAGGTTACCAGGAGAAATTGTGGGTGCCCCAAGTGTTCAAGGCTAGGCTGGACTTGGACCTGCTCTAGTGTAAGGTGTCCCCTGCACAGGGATTGGAATGAGATGGTCTTTAAGGTCCCTTCCAATTCAAGCCATTCTATAATTCTTAACAGTTCAATTACAATATAGCCTGTGGAGTTAATCTGCAGGTAAAGGTCTCCCCCACTGCATGTGAGCCCACGGATGACTCCTGGGTGTGTACACACAGCCCCTGCTTACCCAACGCTTTGTGCTGCTGAGGGGGGCCTTGGGTGAGCAGAGCTGCTGGTCCCACACCTCAGCTGTGGCCGTGAGCATTGAATGAATGACAGATGGGACGCCTGGGCTTTATGGCTTATTGCAGCCACACTGACAGCTCATAATTGAATTCCAGTTTGACAAAGGTGGTTGAAGTCTTAAGAGTATTTCCCTGTTGCATGAGTGGATCTGTGCTTTATTTCTGTTTGAGGGGAGTCCATATGTCACATTCAGTGTCAAGAGTTCACTTCCCCAAAAAAGACTAAGCAGTGCTGATGCAGAAAAAGAAAGCTTTGATCTCTCAGATCCTCCAGTTTTTTATCCAATTACCTAATTATCTATTTTTTTATCTAATTATCAAAAACCATCAAGGTAAAGTCTTAATTTTTTTTACTTAAACAAGAGTACTTCACAGTGGATGAATAGGTTGGGCAGTATAGAGAGCAGTTCTGCAAAGAAGGACTTGGGAGTCTTGGTGGATAATGTTGACTATGAGCTGGCAGTGTGCCCTGGGGGCCATGGTATTCTGGGGTGTATCAGAGTGCGGTCAGCAGGTTGAGGCAGATGATTCTCCCTCTACTTGGTTCTAGTGAAGCCACATCTGGAGTGTTGTGTCCAGCTTTGGGCTCCTCAGTACAAGAGAGACAAGGAGCTTCTGGAGTTGCCACAGTGGAGGGCCACAAAGATGATTAGGGATCTGAAGCATCTGTCTTATGAAGAGAGACTGTGGGAGCTGTGGCTGTTTAGTCTAGAGAAGAGGAGACTGAAAGGGAATTTTATTAATGCATATAAATGTCTCAAAGGCAGCTGCCAAGAGGATGGTGCTAGACTCTTTTCAGTGATGCCCAGTGACAGGGCGAGTAATAATGGCCATAAACTGGAACACAAGAAATTCCACCTCAGTGTGAGGAAGACCTTTACATTGTGGGTGGCAGAGCACTGGAACAAGCTGCCCAGGGAGGTTGTGGAGTCTCCCTCTCTGGAGACATCCACCTGGATGCATTCCTGTGTCACCTGCTCCAGGTGACCCTGCCTTGGCAGAGGGGTTGGACGGGATGATCTCCAGAGATCCCTTCCAATCCTTACAATTCTGTGATTCTGTGACTCATACCTGAATGTGAATTCTGTGATTCTGATACCCCAGAAATCTAATTGTTCAGAAAGCTCAGGACACATTCAGGTGGTGTGAAAGAACAACCAAAATGACCTCTAATCTCTCAGCTTTCTTGGGAGCTGGGGAGAAGCTTGAAAGGATAGATATGGGTATGCCTTTTAAGAGGATCAGATCTTGGAGCTGCTAATTGATCATGACCTGCGTTACGCCATGTGATGCCCTATAGTGTGGGTCTGACCCCAAGCACCTTACCAGGGAAGACAATTCTGGTTTGGAAATGTAAACCATCACATTCAGAGATACAAAATTTAGTGTTAAACCACTGTTGAACAGAATCATTACAGACAGGCACAATTGTTTTAATGGAACAGTTGTTTTAATGACAGTTAATCAGCTGAAAACCCCCACATATATATTGAACTTGAAAACACCTTTTTCAAGTCTTTATTGTCTATTGTTGATGGAAATTTGTGGGCCCAGTTATCTAAGCTAAATTAATTTTCACACTGACTGCTAATTGCAGTACTTTAGTCCAGTAAAACCAAGTGGGTTTTTCATTAAAAAAAAAAAAAAAAAAAAAAAGAAAACTAGCCGGTAAGTTTGAGATTCTCTGTTGTTCAGGAACTTGGTTTCTTATCTTTGAGAGTCCATTTATTCCTGTTTTTCTATGAAGAAAGGCTTAAATAAAAATAAACGAAAGCTGAGCTTCTCAGACCCCAGGTGCAGGTTTTTAAAATCGAGGAATATTGAGAGATAGACAAAATAGACAAAAGTTGTAGAAGTTATTTTGGAGGTTGGAAGGGGCTTCTTTTATCTCCTTTTTTTTTTTTTTTTTCTTTGCTTCATGCACCTGCACATTTTACACTGTTTTTTAAAGAGCTGTGTTTGGTGGTTTAAGTGTTTCCTGACACAAAAACATATGCCCCAGCAATCACTAGAAACTGTATGCTGTTTGGTGACTCATGAAGCTTCTCAGAACACTTTTTTAGCAAATAAATTAATACATTTCAAAACCACAGAGCAGCATTTAAAGTCAGTGCTAGGAAGATGAATGTGGGGTAATGTAAGACATATGTGACTTTCTTTTTTAATGGTGACTTTTATTCTTTTACTGAAACCTATGAAAATAGATTAATAATAGATTTTTCTTACTCATATCTGTGCTGAACCTCAAAACTTGTCCTGTCCTCCATGCAAAATCATAGGCATAAAATGGATAGAGGTTTTGTTTAAAGTACAAGGAAGACAACAATATGAGATGGAAACAAGAATGTCATAACAATATATAAATAAATAAAGGATATATGAGATCAGTATCTTGCAAGCTTAGGGCACATGAGCATCTCGTGTGAGCTGTCCTGCTGACTTCAGTGGAAAGCTTGTGTGATTTGTTGAATTATCTAAACAAAAATTCTTGTATAAGACAGAGGAATAGCTTGAAAGTACATCATTAACTTCTTTCTCTGTGAGGAATGCATGTTCTTGCATAAGAGAAATTGAGGTTGAATTTAAGGTCAGACCATTTCCACTTCTTAAAAGTTCATGCACTGAGATAATACTACTACTAATACTAATAATTTAATGTAATGAAACTCTTATTTCTTTTAACACTTCTGAGATCATTGTTCCAAGATCAGGTATCTGCATTTTATCATTCCTTTGGTAGATATTCCTTTGCATTTTCTTGCAAATGCTTGGTAAAATGTGGCATCAAGTATCTCATCAGTTTGGAAATGCTGTGTTTTAAACATCAGTTTTCTGATATTCTTCTTATGGTGAAATAACAGAGTAAAAATGCTCATATTCAATATGGAAACTTCAGGGTGTCTCCTGTCTTCTCACAGAAGTCACCAAAGATCAAGGATGAGCTTTGCTGCTGTTTCCAACATGCACACACTAGAGGAAAAGAGCCATTCTTTGTTAAGCACAAGGAAAAATCCAAAAGTAAACTCAAGCTCCCATTAAACAAACCAAAAACCCAACATGATACTGTTTTATTAAAGCCAGAAAAGACTTTGGTAACAGAGTTAAGAGTCTATAGTAATTTATCTGGATATCTTTTCAGAAGGAGAGCTAGTGCTAATCTGTTAGATGATGGTCCTGATAGAAACAACCTACCTCTTGGGGAATTTGTTGATACCTTTACCTCCCTTCTTGTCTTCCCAGGCCAGGCTATAACGTCTGTCTTTCTTGGTTAAGACCTTATTCCCATCAGACGACTTAGGGAAATATTGTATAGGGCCAATCTTCACTTTCCTTTCCAGTCCTGCCCTGAGAATTTCTCCCACTGACTGAGGAAAACAGTGCACATGTATGCATGTTTCTTATCCTTGCATTAGCTTAGTGCTTTTCAGTGCTTTCCAAAATAATATTAAATGTTTAACCTAACCTGTGTAAATTGAAAATGTTAATTTTTCCTCTTCAGTTTTGGATCTTTATCTCCCGCCTGATTTATATTTATGTGACAGATTTATGGTATCACTCCTATGTTTTACAAACTATAGCAGTATAGGCAAATGCTCCTAGCAGCAGAAAAGTACTTGTTTAGGACTTAGAAATGACACATGTGAGATTGGTGAATGGCTGTGCTATCATGAGCCCTTACCACTACCAACAAGTCAGTCTTTGTTAGATGGCACTTTGCCCATGTGGTGGTTTAGTTTTCTTGGTTTTGGTTTAGGCCTTCCTTGGTAACAATGTCATAATTAAGGAAGTATTCCACACCATTCCTTCACGTAATCAGGTGTATATAAAGACAGGAGGAAAGTTTCCTCTCTCTCTCT
>JAWWEE010000040.1:9093351-9193524 GCA_035221455.1 Xenops minutus
CCCTTTTGGGGTTGTTTTGGGATTTGTTCTGTAGACTCATAGTGTTTGATTGTATATAATTGTAATATATGTGAATAGATATATATATAGACTTTTAATACAATTGTCTTTTTGGTACTTTTTTCCCTTCTTTCTCGGGGAGGGGGGGAAATCCGTGTGGCCAGCAGTTGGGCTTGGCAGCGTGCCAACTCAAACCTCCACAGCCCATAACATCAGTAACTTCTGCAGTTTCATAAAAAACAGCTTTTACCATTAGTTTTGGCCGGAGTGATTGCTGTAGGGTATTTCAGAAGGGGACTACTACATGCAGATGAGAAAGAAGGAAAACTCTGTTACCTGCAGGTCACACCCGGTCTGTAACCAGAATGCCATCTGTGTAGAGCAGCAGAGGAGGTCCCAGTCCCTTCAGCACTCTCCTCGTGTAAGACAAATCACTGCAGGCTTGCAGTAGGTCAGTAGCAGTTTGCTGGGGCTCATGACCACAAACATTTTGCTCTTATAATTGTGGTGAATGGAAAGTAAGAATTCAATGGCAAGACTAGTTCAGGCAAAAAGCTTGCACAGTAAAACAAGTAATAAAAAAATCTTAGATGAGAGTCAAATTTCCCCAAGCCATTAGCTATGGCTCACCACAAGCTACAGCCTTGGCTGAAGATACACCTCCACTGTGGGACAGCATGGATAAAGCTGTTTCACCAGGCATGCAGCACCAGCCAAATTCCTAATGTGGGACAATTCTCTCTGAAGTTAGAACAAACTAAAAAATTAGTCTGGTGGATGGATCCAGTTGCAAATATTCATTGCAAAGCCCCATGGATGTGGGGTACATTGCATGTAACTGTACTTCCCAGCCTTGATCCCAATTCTAATTACAATCAGCCTAAGGGAAGAAACCAGAGAAACCTTGTAGAAAATGGGCCCAAACCCAACCATGGGAATATATATGACCATGTTGCACAAGTGCAACCTTTGTAATGCAGGTGACTGACCCAAAAGTCTGTAATACACTCTCTGGCTTTAAAATGTATGGTTTAAAATGCTGGCTTTAAAATTATGCCAGCTCATCTGTCATAAAATATTTCTCTCTGAGAATTTGTTGGCATTTCCACATGGCTAATTATTGCTTTTTTATTTTCTAACAATTTGCATAGGAGTGTAGTTTTCCTCCCATTTCGCACTCAGTGCTGAGACAACGCACTCCCTGCCCACAGGGCTTGCCTGCTTCCATGTGCTGACGAGGGCCTCAGTGCCTCCTGCTCCATCTTTGTGCTGGAAACGTACAGCAATTGTGAACTACACTCACAGGACTCTCCCTAACAGCACTGTTTGGGCCTGAGGCTGAAGTTAGTCTGCCTAAAAGACAAGAAGAGCTGGAAGATGATATTAAACAGTTGTGGCACAGACTAAGTCCATTCACCTCCCGCAGGTATTATGAACAGAAAAGGTTAAGTGAGCAGCTCTGCTAAGTCACTTCAGATGTGTATGGTAGGAAGGAATGCTTGTGGTGTGACATCCATGCTGATGTGTTGCTGGCTTCAAGCAACCTACAGTGTGAGTTTATGAGAGCTGTGAGCTGCTCTGAGCCTGGTACAGGCTGGGGACCTGCATGAGCAGACCAGTCACATCCCAGGGTGGGTGAAGAATCACAAGAAAGTTTTTCTTGTTACAAATCACTGACTTGGGTTGCCACAAGGCAGGATTTGGAAAGCAGCATCACAGCAACTTAGCTGCTGCAGGCAGCACTTCTGAAAGAGAATGCAAGTCACAAAATTGAGAGAGGCATCTCATTTGCTCCAAGTACTTTGCTCTTGATATAAAGACAAAAATCCATTAATAAATGAAATCCATGCTAACAGTTTCTACATTAATCCTCCAGGAGTATCAACATGGTACCTGTATCAAGAAAGGAAGAGTCAGTCTTTGAAAGGGGAAAGAACCCCCATAAAACCAGTGCCCCAGTGACTCTGAGGACTGGGAGTTCATGCAAGAGAGTAAAAAATGAAAGATCTCTATATGGACAGGGAAAGAAAAAATTGGCTTGACAACTTGTCTGACAATGATCCGGTTTAATACGAATACAGGCCCCCTTGGTATAAATCTTTATAACTTAGTCGAAGTCTGTGCTTAGCTGCATCAGGACTCATGACTCTTACTCATGATTTTGACTTTGAAGTAACAGCTCAGCAGTCCTTTGATTTCATATTACCAGGCTGCAAAGCCATTGAAACTTCCTATAAGCTGTGTATGTGTGTGGGTGGGGGGAATCAATTTTTAACACTAGGCCATAGGTTTTTTTCATGTGCATTTTTTTTGACTGAGAAAAAGAAAGCTAAAAAGGATAATTTGGTTGCTTTACTGCATATTTTGAATTCAAATTGACTGTGGGCTTTTAAAATGAAAATTCAATAAAGCAATGCTTAGATACACGTGCTCTAGTTTACAGCTGCTTCTAATGTTAACCATTTATGCTGTAAATAGCAAGAAGCTGAGAAAGGCAAATTTGGTGATGTTCAGCCATGACATATCTACAGAATTTGCCCTCCCTTGTCTTGGACAAACATCCTTAGTTAAATAAATTCAGGTATCTATATCTTTGACAAAATTGAGGCATGTAATAGAGACAGACAAAGTTTCCTGCAAGTTAGAAAAGCTGAGTATTTTGCTTGATTTGAGTTGTGAGAAAAACTTAGCTTTGAAGCTTATTTCTTTGCCAGGAACCATGCAGGTTTCTATTGAATTCTTTAATTATTTTTTTAAGGAAAAAATTTGCTCTAGAGTCTTTCAAAACTGAATACCCATTGGAATAAGTGCTTTTTCATGTTTATTCTTCAAATTAATTGCTTATTTAAAAACTAAAAAAAGGAAAACCTTGAGAATCCTGAATGTTAGGTCATTAGGACTCCCCATGTAGCTACACTGCCCACATGTATCTCTTTTTTTACTCAAAGCTGCTTTTTTACTCCAAGCCCTGTATTACATAGTTATATACACAGTCCAAATATGATCTAAACAGAGTAAAGCACTACACAGTGTCAGGCTGTTAGACAAGGAGTCCTGGGAGATGTTTTGAAGTGCCTTCTCGACAGCAAACTGACAACACCTATATCAGAACAATTCTACACAGCAAGAAGCACCAGTTGTGTAAAGTACCTGGGAATTTACCTCCCTTTTTTTTGCTATCAGCTGCTATCACAACATATTCCATCATGTTTGAAAAAAAGGAAATGAAGGTGTTCGAGGTAATAACACTTCTGCTCTGTGAAATCAGTCATAAAAGGGCACCCTGGATTGTCACAGCTTGTGCCATGTAATGCTTTAATTGGATGCCATGTCCTCAACAGCCTGCAGTCCAAAGATGTCAGCTTTACATAAAGCTTTTGAAACATGGAAAGAAAGAAACTGGAACTAGCAACAATAAATATCAGCTTTATGAGGCAGAATGAGATCGAGTTTTTAGCAGGGAACTGTAGAGCGAGGGAGGGTTAAGGGTCATGAAGATGTGTAGGATGTGAGTCTTTTTTTCCCTTGAAGGGACTTGTTATTTAAAGTCACGTATTATACCACTGTAGAGTTTTTATGCAAGAGATCTCTGAATGCCTGCAAAATATTTGGAGGTTGGCTGAAGACTGACGCCATTACAAATATAACATTTACTTTCCAAGGGAAGTGCAAGGAAATGGCATCTGAGAGAGCCAGAGCCTTGTAGAGAAGACTGAGGCAAGGCCCTTTTTTTCCAAAAAAGGAAAAGACATGCCATGGAAAAGGTCCCACTGCCATATAGCTGCTTTGATTCCTTTCTGAGATGTCTGATTCTGCTTTTTCACTGTTTAATCAAGGTTCTGAATCTCATTCAAATAGTTTCCTGTCTACAGTAGATCCATATTATTTCTTTTCCTGGCTTTCCCCTTCCCCATGCCCGCCCCCCCTGCCCCGCCCTTTGCCTTTCCAATTTCTCATCTTTAAAGTAGGAATTGTTTTTTCTTGATTTCAGAGAAGAGACAAAGAAAAGCTGAGCAATCTTGTAATATAAAAGCAGAAGATGGGTTCCATTTTGCCCAACTTTTTGTACCTGTATTTTAGATGTCTGCAGTTGAGATCAATATTTGACTTTCTGTCTATGATGGATCAAAGTGATGGGTTTAGATACTTTCTACCTTACGCTGATGTCTCCTTTTAGGATGAGCTGACATACATCCCAATAATGTCTTCTTCTGTCTCCTGAGCATAAGAGGCAGGTATACACTTTCACGGTAAAGGCTTCACTGTGTGCTCAGACTAATCCCATGCAGTATGCTTGGATCAACCACACATATCCTGTAGGGTATTTGGCAAAAAAATCTCATCATTTCATGTCCATTCCCCATTTAATAACCATTCTTTGATTACACAATAGTAGTGCTACCCTCTGCCTGATCCCTCTGTTAGACTGGAGGTTGGCCAGGGTGGATGATTGTCTTCTATTAAGTGGAATCACAGTCCTCTTTGGAGCTGTGAAGTGCTACAGTGATTGGTGTAATTTGTAATATGATACTATTGATTAATTAATATTCTTTAAAACACCTTGAAAAGGTGAAATGCTGAGAATGATGCAAATTTAAAATAATGAGAAAAAATAAAGGCATGAGCTGTACAGAAGATGGTGAGAGAACCCTCTTGGGGAAGTGTAGGTCAGCATTTGTGCAGTTCTGTTATCAAAAAGGTGTAACCTTTAGTCCACATATATGGTCAATGGCTTTAGGTCTACCCAGTGTCTGACTCCTAGGAATCTTTATCTTTCCTCTGTGGAAATGAGTGAGTAGTTAAAAATATGAATTATTGAATTCTGTAAAGGTAGTTTGGGCAGGAAAGCTAAGACTGATGAAAACAGAAGAGCGTAGCCCTCTGTGGTTCTGACATTTCCAAGAGTTTGGAATTTATTAAGATAACAAGGCAAATCCTTCTGTTTTCCAGTATGGAACAAATCTTCTCCCAACCAATAATAAATTAGTTTCCTAATTTTTGTGGATGGACATACAATTTCTTCTTTCCTCTTTCAAAATCCAGCATTCAAAACCCGATTGGTTTGTCAAGGATTTATTTATTTTCAAATGTGCACGAAGCACTGTCTTGCCAGGACCTGAATAAATTAGAACAGGACAAAACACATGTGGGATTTCTGCTTTAATCAATGTCAGTTCCATAGACCTTGCAAAGGGATTTTCCAAGGGTTAATATTTATTATGCACTGTCATTTTTAATTTCTTCTCCATATAAATAAGATAACATTTCTACTGAAGTAAGGTCCAGATGGCACTTCAAGCCTATAGCTCTCTTATTCTTTTTTACCCTGAAGTCTTCCTAGCACCTATGGGAAGAGATTGTGAAGACTAGATGTAGTTCCCAAAAGCGACCAAAAATTTCCAAACAAAACAAAATAATGAACTTTCCCCTTATTGTTTTCTATCAATTCAGTTATAAAGACTACCACTCATGGAGCTGCTGATATATGTACCATACTTTATAGATCTCTCTGTTCTGTGTAAGGGGGACCTCATGGATACAGGGTTTAGGAAAGTTCTTATTCAGACAAGGACACTTGATCAGGCAACAAAACCCCTACAATGCATTTCTTTTTTACCTTTCACAATCAGTTTTAGACTAAAGTTTCTTCTCATATATAGACCCTGAAATTGCAATATATTTTAAACCACCTTCTGCCTGAGCATGGGAAGGTGTAAGTGTAGTCTCTGTGCCTCCAACAAGTGTTAGTTTAGCACTGAGTGGTTCAGGCATTGAAAATAATAAGGATGTAGTGCAAGGTGTTCAGGATACTTTGGAATTAATCTGGGTCCTCAAGCACCTCAAGAGTTTCAGCTCCTCCAGAATTAATCATAGTAAATAATCATCAGTAGATGGTGGCTTTGGGCTGAGGGTTTGGACTGAGATATCCAGGAACAATGAATTGATGCTCTTAGCAGATAATATTCTGTAGGCCTGTTGCAATCCTCAAGCTATCAGTCCTATCAATATCTGCTTGAGTTTAAGAATTTCTACTGCTTCACTTTTCCTCCAAAAGTGGAACTGACACAAAGAGAAGTAATTGACTCTAGGACAAGAAAGAGACAGCAAATCTCTAAAAGCCTGTGCTGAGCTGGCTTTCACTGTTCTGAATGGCCACCAAGCCTTGGCTACAATGGAGAGATATTTGGGAGCTTCTCTTAAGAAGCATTTTTAAGGGGGGGGGGGGGGGGGGGGAAGGAGAGAAAGGAAGGAATGCTGAAAATGCATTACTTATCTTTTTTTAAAAAAGTTCCTATCTAACTGAAAAACTCCAACTCCATATTTTATGCAGTTGGCCAAAGATTTTCTTGTTCCTTTCCTATTGATTTATCTAGTTTCAGTTTTTCAGTCTTTTTGCTTTGTTATTTTGGGGTTGTTTTTTGTTGTTGTTGTTGTTGTCGTTTTTTGGTTTTTTGTTTTTTTTTTTTTTTCCAGTAAGGAACAAAACATTCTCTCACACACACACCCCAAATGAAAAAGAAAAGAAAAAAAAAATAGTAAAGGATCAGTCCATGGACACATCTTCTTGAAGCAGTTATTTTCAAAGAAAAATATTTTTGCTAAAATATTTGTAGTAGTTCTACTAATTGTATTTAGAGCATTTCATCTAGATAGGTAATTGCTTTAAGAATAATTTCTTTTCTCAACAAACGTTACATTCTGTGATAATCCCTTGTGAAGTCACTGAAGAAAGAAAAAAGGAGGACATCAAAGCTCCCAAACCAAACAGATTCATCATCTTCCAGGACAAATTTTTTTGTGAAAGCCAAGTCTACTGTGGAAAAGCAATATCTCAGCAGGAGGGTGCAAATTCAATCACTGTTTTGTTGCCATCCATACAAATCTTGAGAACTGGTATAATGACTGTAAGGCAAATGAACTCAGGAGACAGTTTTGTCATCTGCATCATCAAATCTAAGAACAGATAATCTATCCTGTAAGGGTTCAAGACAGAAAATAGAAGAAAGCACTGAGCAGCTCCATTTTGAAAGACCGGCAGTTGATAGAGAGGTGTCAGTGTCAGACCTTAACATAAAGTTATGGCAATAGATTTTCAGGATCACTTGCTTTTGAGATGGCAGACTTTGGAACTGAATGAGTGGTGAATGTCTTTATATCAGTTTTGGACTTTGTCCCTCACTTTAATCCAAATTTTGCCTTGCAAGTCTAGAAGATCAGACTGATATATTTCAGTGGGGCTTCATGACCCTGATCCACAGCCCTTGACTGAAGTGATCATAGTTGTGGCAACTTCAGCTTTCTATGCCAACTAAATATTTCCATAAATCACCTAAAAGTGTGACAGGAAAGCAGCATTGTTTCACCTCTCCAAGAGAAAGAGTTTTATTGGAGAATAATTCTAGACTGGATCACTTCATTTCAGGTTTGAAGTTTTGGAATTTTGATGGACTTTTTGGTAATTATTTCAAAGAACTCAAAAAATGAGAAATCTCTAAGATTTCATTCATTATACCTCAGCATATATTCATTCATACTTCTCACTATATTAATTAAAAAGAAGTATTCAAAACAATTTATTGTAATTCTCAACAATACACTTCCTGCCCTCAGAAGAACATTTTCTGTCTCTGCCTGTTTTTGTTTTTGTTTTTGTTCTGGCATGCATTTCCGTAAGACACCACTCAGAGCTGGAAATTTACAGTTGTTTAGCTATAAGTAATTGTATTTACAGCCAATTGTATTTACAGCCAAAGTACAGCTATCTCATTATTCAGGTCAAAAGCCATTTTATTTATAATACAAAACATTTGAAAAGTGACATCTGTTCTGATACACAGAACTTCTGAATTGACGTCAGTGATGTAACTACACGTTTCCGGTAAATTTCCTTAGTTTCTTATCTGAATGATAACTCAGCTCAATACAGTGTATTCTGCTTTCTTTTCTTCATGCTACACAATGGTGCGAAGGGACAAATAAAAAAATGCCCTTTAACGTGAACCAAATTCCAACTTGCTAAGCATAGCTATCTTTATATCATAAGAGTTGTTTGTTTGTTTTTTTTCTTTTTGACCAGATACAGGTAGGATGGGCACTTCTGGGAAAGTGCCCCTTGGAACTTCAAAAGCTGGGATCACTTGAGAACTGGAGAATCAATTAGCTATGGTACACTATCAAATTTTCCTATATTTTCCAAAAGGTAAACTGGCATCAGTAGCTATTTAGTTTCTATAAGGAGATAACATTTTCTTAAAAGATTTTTGGCAATTTTTTAAATCTATAGGTTTCAGTCTTCATCAAAGTATCGAACATATATTGAGAGAAGAGCTCACAGCAGCTACTGACATTATAATTAAAATACAGATTCACTTTTTTTATTTTATTTTTTTTTTTTGATTCCACATTTGCAAGACCTCCTTCTAGGATTTCTTATTTGAAAATAAATCATTAGGAAATAGAGCTACTTTTTCTTATGTATTTACCGGTAATTTAGGTTCCTGAATATATTTAAACCTGAATAGTCTATCTATGGTGCTGAGTAATTCAAAAGTTAGGTATGTCCTGGATCCTTGAGTCTTTTTTTTTGTCTCCTCTAGTTAATAATATCAGCAGTGGCTAATCCAGCCCTGTACAGTTGCTTTATTTTAATCCTATTACTTAAGAATGGGAAATACTATTAGATCACCTAGTACATCTAGCAACCCAGTCTTCATCATAACGAGGAGTGACTAATATATTTCAGATTTCACAGTGGGATTCTTTTGTTGCTCCATAAGAAATAGAAGACTGATCTCCTATGCTACTTCCGCAAGACAGGAATGATACCATTTATATGGAATATAAACACCCCAATAGCCAAAGGCACATGTAATGGGGTTAGTCCACACACAGCATAACTTGTTCCAGACTTATTGAGGGGTTAGTCCTGACCTATAGACATGCATGTTTGACCGACCTAGCTGGATGATACTCTGCTTAACCAGGCATACAGCTGCTTCCAAAAGGGTTGAGGAACACCTAAATTCTGTCTGCCTTTCTCTCACGGGGAGTCTCTCCTTCTCTTTTCTAATGTGCTCTAGATTTTCACTAAATTTACAGAAATGTAACTATTTTTGAATCCCTTTCTCAGGATCAAAATTAGGATGGTGTTCAGTACTTACCAGACAGACAATTTAATAGATTACTTGCTTGCAAAAGTATCCTTGCTAAATCAGAATTACCAAATAAATCATCTTATGGGAATCATAATGCTAAGTGTTAAAAATTCATTAGTTTGGGTGTTTTCCAAATTTCATGCAAAATGTGCCATATAATACTGAATTTCTCCAGGTCTTCTCCCTCTTGCATATTCACATAGAGTATAAAATATTTCACTATGGATAGTCATAACTGTGACCTGAGTGACTATCAGTCAAGGGAAATGAGTGTTTTCAAGAGTCACGTTTGCTTGTTCTCTTTAGGAACACAAAACTGGATGACATAATGACCCTAAACAATGACACAGAGCTTGCTTAACCTGCAGAATCACTAGCAATGTAGGTAATGCCAGAAGAAATGCTTAGTATTTTAATCCATAAAGAGACTGTGCTGTTAGAGAGGACAAATTGAATTTTGACTAAACTATGGAAATTGGTTTTTTTGAAAAGCTTTACTCACACTCTTTTTTTTTCTGTAAAACAACTTAAGCTCTCAGCTACCACAGCCACAGTCTTTGCAACCAAGGATTTGGCTCCTTAAACCAGTGTTTTGGATCCAATATTGTTTTTTCTAATTTGTCTAAAACTTCTCTTACCATGTCTAAAGAGATGTTCTTATTTAAGCACATCAGGAGAGCAGAAACATGCTGTAAACAGAGGTGGACAGAATATAGAACGGGTGAACATGAAATGGTTAGGCCAGGCATGACAAGAAAGTTTTCAGCTGCTAGCACAGTGAGATTTTATGATAACTTTAATAAGATTGTGGTGACATGAAACATGTCTATTTTTAATATGTTGATGGATAGAACTGTACGATATTGTTTTCTGTAATAAAATAGTTCTGGGCTTGATGATCAAGGAAGTGAGTACCTTGCAACTCTATGCCACACTACTTGGACATCCCACTCATATTCATTTTAATGGAAATTACATGCCAAATTACTAAGCTAATTTTGAAAACATGTTTTGCTGTTTGAAAATTGTACAGGAAGATCAGAGAATGTGTGTTGTGTTGTCAAATAAATCTCTCTGTTAAACATCAATCAAAAGCATGGAATTTTGAACCAACATTTTCAAAACCAGATGGTTAGAACTAGACCCTTAGATTCATATTTAAGTACTTCTTTGAGTTACTTTTCAGAAGTTCAAGCTTTAAAAATGATGACTTTGGTAACATTGGAAAAGCTGACAGGCAGACTTTGAAAACAGGCGTGTTCAGAACTCTCTGTGTCTGAACTTTGAAGAGCAAGGTTCTCAGCATTATAGACAGAAGTCATTAATATTAATGTAGAGCCTTCAGTTTTGTGTTACATGATATTTTTAACGGGTTTTCACTCAAAATCCTCTTGTTTTCCATTGCATTGATGGAATTGATTAGCTTTCTTACACTTATTTCATTAAATGAAAGAATCATCTGTTAAGCTGGTTGCTCCTGTTTCAGATAGAGCAGAAGCTAAAGGTCTCTCTTGCTTTCTTCCCCTTCCCAACTGCTAATCCATCTTCATTAAATTAAATCAACCTTTTTTTTTTTTTAATTCATATTTGCAATTAGTTTAACTAGGTTGGGAAGAGGGATCCACATGAGCAAATACTGATGGAACTGAGACAATGGAACGACACATGTACATATAAGGGATCGAGTAGCAAATGCTTCAAATCTACAGGAACTCAAATAGGAACTAAATTAAGAAATACTGAACAAAAGAAGGGGTTTCTCAACAAAGTTCAGACATTTTTATTTTTGTAGCACAAACAAGCGATTGGGTGTGCCTTAATGCACTAGTATGTATTTAAGATTCTCATTTCCCTTTCACCTTTTCTTCCTGTAGGTGAATAATTCTTGGTATCTTCCTTTAACCAGAAGAGGCAAATTAGGCTGCTTACTTTTACAATTGAAACACCCAGTTTTTCATTTTTTCTTTTCTTTTTTTTCCACACTGACATGGCATGGGCAGCCTATTTCCATCTGTTCCCCATTTCAAGAAGACATCTTTAGCCCCATTATTCTGGTAAGATGAATGAAATAAACCATGGCAAAGAAGCTTCTTTCAAATTCTTTTAAAAATCCCCTATGTCTGTGGAACAGACATGCTTTTTGAACAAGTTTCAGAACAGTACCATGATTTAATGTATTTTTAGCTCAAACTAATTCTACTTTAAATCACCAATATATGTGATGTCAAGGTGAATGTAGAGATGGAAAGAAAAACAGAACATATAAATATTTTGAGGATTTGAAGATAAGGGATGTGCAGTGGCAAATCACCTCTAAATTTTTTTTTGTAGTTGCCAGCTTTTGGAGTCTACAAAAGGTAGACTTTCCATGGTAATTGAAGAAGAAATCTTGCCTTATCCTTTGGCCAATACAAGCTTTCTAGGCAGCCTGGACACCATTCCAGTAAGACCTACCACAAGACTGTGTCTGTCTTCTTCTACAGCAATTATTTTATTCAGTTTTGGAGGTTACCTGGGTTTTGGGTGAACAGAGAGTGTAACTCATCAGCAAATGACAGAATCACTTATGATTCATACTTACATGGCTATTGGGAATTCATCTTTTGGAATTACTTACAGATGATAGATCTGAGTTAGTAGTGATACTGGGTTGTGAAGCGGAAAAACAGTTTTTCTAAAGAAAAGTAAAATATGAACATCTAGCTCTACCTCAGTCCTCTGATTCAGGAAAGAGTTATCTTATGGCTGCTTGTTGGTGGCTTTTGGTATGGTGACATTTTCTGTCATAATTACCATGTGGATTTCAGGCAAAGTGAAGTTAAACCATGGCTGCTCTTCTTTCACTTGATCATTCACTTGGTTTACTTAGAAGTTGTTTATTCAGAATCTTTGAGGAAGTGGCTTCTATCTCTATCTATAAAGCTCTTGCTCATGAACAGTTAGGCCTACAATGCCGATAAAGGGTTAAATCATAAAGATAAGATTTTGATCAGTAAATGCTACATACGTATAGCATACCTATCTACATAAGGAACAATATCTCCAGGCTTCTTTTATAAATACAGAAGAAAGGGCACATTTCTCTGAACTGTTCTAGATATCCAACTTATTATAAACTTAATAGTGCCATAATTGCTTCTTTGCACTGACTGTGACAGTGGCCTTGCTAAGTAGTGTAGATAAAGTCATCAACACTCAGTCAGAACAATCACACCAAGATTTTTTAACACCCTGTGTACTTACCTGGTGCTAAAGCAGCCTCTGTACGCACTCCATAAATAAAAGAACAATCAAAGAAGTGGAGACATGTAAAACTATGGCATTCGAAACAGTCTAGATACCAGAAATGTCTTTTTATCAGTGATGTTTACAGTTTGTGCTTGGAAAGCAGTATTTGCTAACATTTTGTTGGATCAATTAGACATAGAAATTAAAAATGCATTGCAATTATCCAACCAAAAGAAAAAGAACAGGAACTAAACTCCTCAGAGAACAATAGTTGTAGTTTCTGAAGGTGATGTTGAGTCATCAACAGATTTCTGCCTCTGGAAGAATGTTTGGGAAGTGAAAGTGCAGACGGGTATTGCAGCCATCCAGAACAACAACCAGACAAAATCAAATTATATGATGTCTGTGTCTTCTCAAAAAAAAGTGAGTTTTTGTTTTGTTCTGTTTTGTTCTGCTGGGTTTTTTTTCTCCTTATAGTAATTGTCTTTAAGAATTTATGACTGTTTAAGATGGATCTGTGAAGGTATCCCCACTACACAGAAGAGGTGCAATTTCAGCCAACAGTCCTACAAATTGATTCTGAACTTTCACGAGTCTCTAAAATAATGTTGTCTTTTAAAGTTAGAAACAGAAGAATTGCCTTTATTATTCTAGTATTCTCACAAAAAAAACCCCAAAAGTTATTCAAAATCATGTTATTTATACAAGCCAGAAACTCATGATGGGAGAAAAAAGCATGACAATGAGATCATACAATTACCCAGCAGAAGGACTGGCCATGGATTTTCCCCCTCTTTTCTTCAGTTACTCTGATTTTCCAACTTTATGTCTATGAACTCAGGAAACAAACACGGGGCCAGTGAATAGGGATGAAAAAATGAAATTACTGATAAGAAATCAACAAGGAATTAAACACTTTGAAAAAGATGCTGGCAATGGCTATGTGATGTATGGACTGGAAAGCAAGAAGAGCTGTTGGAATTACAATATGGATGCATCAGCAGAGGAATTGTTGCTGCAGAAGCTTTAGGCAGATGTGATTATTAAAGGAAGCAGTGTAGACTTGCCCTGATTATGCTGGACTTAACAGACAAATTATTCTAGATGAGCTATTCTAGATGAGAACAGTATGAGAGAAATCATAATTCTAAAAGCTCTGGAGCACAGACATGTAAATTCTAAGTAGTTAGCCTAGGCATGGCAGACAAAAATCCATATACATAAATAAGGAAGTAAACATGGAAAAGGGGGAGTCCTGATGTAATGGCTGATAATGAGGAAACAGTGGGGCTGCTGACAGAGCAGTTAGAGAAATGAGCAGTGAAGAACAATCATGAGGGCCAGGGAGAAACTGGCTGCCAAGAAGAAGGGAAATGACTAAATGCATTAAGGACAACAGGAAGATCAAATAGGCTTTGAGCCAGGCCAGAAAAAGAAATTCAGAGGGAAGCTACCATGGCTCATGTGCTGGATTGAATAGTTATTCTGCACTGAAAGCAACAACTGAGATGCTATAAGCTCTCTAAGATTTAGAAGAAAAAACAGAGATAAGGCAGATCCCATGAAGGAGACCAGACCTTCATCAAAGTTCAGAGGCTTTACATGATTATCTTTGATAACCGTTTGAAAATTTGCTTCTCCTGACCTGTGCAGTCCTGATTTGGTGTCCAGGGATTCCCCGTTCCAGCGGTTTCCCATCACAATGTGAAAGATTCATCTCATTCCATGATGGTAGCTTTTTATACTTGTAGCAATTCCCTCAGGTTACAAATGGATCATTTACACATCTGAGAATGTTGTTAAGAAGCTCCAGAAGTGGAGTGGGATTCCAGCTGTAGCAGCTACCTACTGCTCTTATTTCTTAGGGCAGGCTCCTGAGAGTTGCACAACTGCCTATTAGCAAGTTGATGATAGATGGAACAGCTGTAAATTTACAAGTAATGGTAAGCTTGAGACTCCTAAATTAGTTAGAGAACAGCAATTTTCAAATTTTAAACCAGACCTTGAACCAGGATCTTTTTTCAGGATAATGCTACCGACAAGACAACAGGTCAGTTGTTGAAAGCTATAAGAATTCCTCTCTCCTTTCCTGTGGTTCTCAGGTCAATTTACCACAATTGTTCAAGTATAGGCTTTAATTTTTCCACTGATCTGCTGGATAGTAATCAAACAATTACAGCTTCCTCTCCATTTCACTGGACTATGTAGCTCTATTCTTCTGAAAAATCACCTAAATTCTTTTGTTCTGGGAGGTAAGTGAAAAGTAAGGAATTAATACAGTAAGGAGACAAAACACTCAGGGATAGGTGAGAAAGAAGAAACAACTGAAGGAGGAGGAAGGAAGAATAAGGCAGCTGGTTCAGCAGATGGAAAAGAGAGAGGATCATACCCATGGTGATTCTGTGAAGCTCTTAAAGACACACAAAAGTGAAGAGAACACTTGGGGAAAGGAAAATGAGAGAATGAAGATGCAAACTTGAAGCACAGAAAGTGAAACCTTGTTTTCCTTGTAGCCTTTGACAAAAAGCCAGACGTGTATCTGAAAGGCCAGGCAGATTCCCACTGAAGGAGAAATTAACAACTTTTCTGGAAAGACAAAACTGTTTTTCCAATCATACTTAAAAGATTAAAAGGAACAGAATGAGAAGTGACCATTTTTTTTCTGTTGTTCCATCTGCTGGCCTTGCAGGTCAAGGACTAATTGGCGGGCTTGAGCTCACCTAACTTTAGAAGTCTTTATCTGAGCTAAATTTTAGCACATGTAGAGTTGGGTGTCTCTGGCTACTATTCACTAACAGGAAAATAATCTGTATCCATAATGTTAAGATCTCAGAGAACTCTGGGCAGAAGCAAAGGACATCTTAAGATTTTGGATGAAAATTCTTTTCACAAAAAAAAGCTGTATCCTCACTGTTTGTTTTTTTTTTTTTTTCTTAGTTTTGATCTATCTCTAGACCTGATCTACATTTAATAATGAATTATGTGGAAGGTGCCTCCTAGACCTAACAGATTTCAAATACCTCTTCCTTTTGGATTTGAAAATCCTTGAAATGATTTATTGTAATGGCTACTCAGTCTAAAAATACCAGTGTTTTGTGAAGTTCATGCTCTGGACTAGAAACAAAAAAAATTGAATTTTAAAATACACACAAAGAAAGAACACAGGGGAGAGCAATATAAATTTAGTAGTCTTATTTTCATGTTCAAAAAGCATCAGTACTAATTGTTAATTGCTCTGAGCAGGCACATGATTAGTGAAGGAGTACACAGAGTACTTGTTTCGATAAATACTCAGGTTTTTTTTCTATTTTTTTATGGAACTAAAGTTTATATGAAAACACGGAGCATGTCATAAGGGCTAGTAGGCATTTTCAATTAACGTCCATAGTCTTATATATGGAGTTTATGGTGTTACTACTTCAAAATAAGCTAGGTAGTGGGACCTGAGATGTGTGTAGGACATTATAATATTGACAAGTGTGCACTCCCACCAACAGATACACTCACAGGAATGGAAGCTCAACCTATCTCTCCCCAAGGCTTCAGTCCTTCAGACTTGCCTATCCCAGTTATCCGCATGATTCAAAGAGGTACCTGAGTGAATTTTTATGGAACTGCTCAGATGCTTCAACATTAGGTCATAGTTAGGCCTCTGTTCAATTGCTTTTCTCTTCTATGCACTAATTCTGTATATAAAAAAAAAATTCTAACACAATTCAATTACAAGAATCTCATAGTGTGCATGAAAAGGAGAGAAAAATGCCACCAAGGGAAATTAGAACACCAAGGCACTCCTTTTCCTTTGGTACTTTTTTCCTATGAAGTTTGTACTTTTATTGATGGCTTGTTGTACCACTTTATTGCTTTGTTTGGATCAGCTCTGCAGTACTTTCCAAATTTAAAAATGAAATATGTGACTCTCTTCTTTAGTTGTCCCGTTTAAAAAAAAAGTGACTGAATGTTCTCATCTGACATCAGCAGTGTCCCTTACAGAGGTGATTCATGAGATACCATGTCATGGGGAAAATTAAAGGGTAAAAGGACACCTATTACTTTTATTTCTCTGTTGATTTTTTGTTTGTTTTTGTTTTGGTTTGTTTGTTTGTTTGTTTGTTTGTTTGTTTTTAAATGAGAGGCTTTTTTACTGGTTCTCTATCTGCTTTTATGATTTCTGCTAGTCTTTATGTTCTCACAATAAAGTAGCGGCACAATCAGTGAAAAGGGAAAAATAATCAGAAAGCTAAAATACCACTTCAGTTTCAGTCAGATATATCGCAACAATGACTTTCCTGGAAGAATGAAGCCTGATGCCAAGCTCAAGCAACATCATCCTTGAACAAAACACAAATAGTTAATATGCCACTTTCTCATAGCTATTGTAACTGTGGCTAATTTCAGATCAAACCATAGAGTATACAGATGTGTTTAAACAAATGTCTTGCCTAAGAAGAATTTTTCAGTTGTGAAACCAACTTTAGAGTGGAAATTTACTGACAGGCTAGTATACAATGTTTAATTAGAACAGTTGACCTTCAAAGCAAGTATAAACTCCTATGCTGTCAAGAATATCTGTCGAATAGCTCTATAATTAATATTATTCAGTTGGAGACAGCTTTTTGACCCCACTGCACAAAAAAAGGCCAATTTCCTTGCACGTAGTGAAATCATGCCCTTAGAAGTGTGTGAGGGACCATTATTTCCCCATAACTCTGAATATAATCCTAGAATTTGGATTTTTTTTTTCTTAACAGACATAAACAGAGTTGCATAACATGGCCATGGTAAGAATGAGTCTTTCAGGTTCCATTTTAATCTTTAGTTCAAGTACTGTTTACTGATAAATTGATTTTGTTAGAGTTTATGCCATAGGAACGGGAATTTAAATTCAGGTGTTGAAAATAGAGATCAAAGAAAAAAAACCAATCTTCACACTCAAAGAGTCTTCACATGGTGAATGATTTTATTTTTAATAATGCAATTAAAAATGTGATGAATGACATATAGAGCAGTCTCAGGAGAATATCAGTATACCTATGTTTTTATAAATATTAGAATAAACTGTTAGTGAAATGGTGTCTACAGTCTGCCTCCAAAACAACTGCTTTTCCAATTTAAACGACCTCCAAATATGGAACAAAAATAATTTTTTATTTCTTCCACTCCTGCACAATGTTGATATAAATATTGGTGCTTTGTTTATCCATTTGCAAGGATTATTATTCCTCAAAATCATCATAGTTGTCCATAACATCCAATATGTGAGCATACATTAATTCGTAAAGCTGAGATGTTTGAATGGCCCACAATCTGCTTGAGAATGTCTTAGTTCATAAACTGTTTTCCTTTATTAAATATACCACAGTATAATGGAGGCCAGAATGTGGTCCAATTCTTTGAATATTGGGACAAAGCTGTTAGAAAAAATCAACCATAGCAATGTGTCTCTTTTGGGACACAAACTGCTTACACAGCTTTTTTGTTTGGCTAATCAGTGTGATAACTGAGTTGGAACATCCTTACTGAGTTGGAAACCCCTTTCTGCTAATGTGAGTGTAGTCACAAATATGTCATCTTCTCATACCTTTGTGGAAAACCAGTACAACTTAGCATTCCTGTCTGTCTTCAACAAGACTAATTAGCAGTCTAATGAGGGTAGCAGATTGCACATTTTCCTTTGGGTTTTCAAAGGAGTCAAAGGAAAAGCCAGTGTTATTTGAACATGCTACCTGGTTTACTTTTGCACTTTTGAGAATTCCATAATAAAATATAGAGATACAAACATGCACACACAACAATCAGAATATAAATCAGATGTAATTGAATAAAATATTTTCTTTAACAGTTGCCTTGCAAGGTCATGTTTTTAGTTGCTATTCAAAAGTCCTCTACTATAACAGAACATTTGATGCTTCTGATATTTATGAATAGTATTTTGCTATTTGTGTATTTTTCTGTTCTTACTCTAATTTTGTTTTCATCCGGGGTTTCCAGTAATATGAAGGATTTGGTTTGGAAGCTTTGGTCTTTCTGACACCAATTTATTAGAGTGCATAATGTGGTTAGGTCCAGTTTGGTTGAGCTTCCATTTGCAGACATTTTAATGATCCTACATAGCTCTTAAGCAAAAGAACATGCTCAACCTGCATGTATTTGACTGGACAGGTTATGATCTTGATAGGTTTTCAGATTATACACAACATCTACATCTTTCTGTAGTGCACACTGAAAAACACTTCTCAATATTCATTATTGCTAGTTCTTGTTGGATTGTTCTACATTTAAAATATTATTTCCTTTTGAAAAAGAAAAAGGCCCTTCCCTTTTTCAGGGGAGATAACTTAGAATTTACTTTTAGAAACTTCAGTTGTGCACACCAGATATGAAATATTTTTAAGATAAGGACATTTCAAACTGTTTTTTATTCATTAGACTGTGTAAAATGGACATTGCCCAATAAAAAGTTTTAATAGTGTCCTCACAGTGTCTTCATAGTTTCTATATTACTGAAATATAAATCTTTGTGATTAATAAATTTAGAGATAATAGTATGATTTGTCTCCTTTGCTTACAAAGTATGCTGAAAATACGCTGGTTTGTTATCTCCTAGATTAATTTCATTCTGTGCAAGTATATTTAAGACTGCGTGAAATGAACTGGAGACAGAAGAAAGCCCTAAACAAGTCCTAAGAGTGCTCATCAGGCAATTTTCAAATCATATATCTAGTTTTCACTGGAACAAGACTGTACACTGTAGTAGTGTCTACTAATTCCATGTCATGTTGAAACTTTTAAGCCTCAGCTATTTCTTGGGCTGACCTTTTTTAAAAAGCAAAAAATGAGGAAATTTTTAAATAGAAAGGGAAAAGGTATATGTATATGCATTTTCACTCTAATCAATAAAATCTTGTCTTCTGCAGCTCAAAACACTTAGAGTGTAATATGTGAGAAATGATACCGAAGAGCAGGATGTGCCATTAAGCTAAGATGAACTCAACAGTAAACAGCATAACTGACTTCATTTTGAAACTAATTACTTTCTGCAGTGTTTTTCAGAAAAGAGACATCAGCTTAGGGATATTTTAATTTCTTTTTCTAGAACAATATTTATGATTTACTTAAAAAAAATACATTATAAGAAGGCCATCCCCAACATGTATATTTTGACTCCTAGAAGCATTCCGTATCTGAAATGCCATCAATTCATCTCAATTTGTTTGCCAGAAACACCCTTTCTTTGCATTTGGGGTGTAGAATACGGTTGGAGTAAAGGCTTGATGAGAGAGTTAGCAGTTTCATCTGCTAAGGTGGTGAAGGTAGGAGTTTAAGCTGTGCACTTACGTCTCAGCTGTATAAAGTTATTGGGAAGGAATCAAAGGTGATGTGAAGCACATCAGTCTTTGTTTTTCCATGGATCTGGTGCCCTATAACAATCCTGGCCTGGCAGCTGACCTATCCCAGTATAATGCCTGTGCCTTCTTTTCCATGTAGCCGAAAGGAAAGAGTTGGATTTTGAGCAAAGGATCTAATGTCTTCTTGGGTGTTTCAGATTACTTTATAGATATTTGATACAGTGCAATATAACAAAGAGACGCATTAGCTACTTCTTGGTTTCCCAAATTCCCCATACTTTCAATGGAAGAAAAACATACTTGAACATCCCTGGACCTCTTCTGCTAAATTTCTTCATTTAAATCCATCCCAGTAAGAAGTCAGCTGCACAGTGAACTTTCCTTCTCTTTTGTTCCTTGTTAAAAACTTCTCCCTTTTTCTCATCTGCCAAGTCCTGTGTTTGCAACGAAGGAGGAAACATGAGAAGAAACTCACAGCACCTGCTAGAGACAGCAAAACAGAGATAATTTTGAACATTTTGTGAAACACCTTCAAGAATTCAATTCATATTGTCTATGCATTTTTTTATTTCCATTGCCACGTGATTCTTCTTATAGGCCTCTATTGATAATGACTGATGGCAACGTGGTAAGCATGTGAGTTCAGGAAGAAAAAAAAATCAGTTTGTGGTGAGGAAATTGTTTAAACAATATGAAATGCCAGTCTAAATTTAAAAGTGCCTTTTAAAAAAATCCATTGTCTCTACCTCTCTTTTGCAAGTGCTGTAAATATGTCACTTCTGTTTTCTGTAGTTTCAGACTCTTCTTATCTCTTAATAGAGTCTGATGGAAATATCCCACTAGCTCTTTCCCCCTTTTTCAACATGTTCAATGAAGTAGGGTTACAAAAACCAGGGCAACACTGAAAAACTGCTATTTGCATGATCTTATCTCTTGCCAATTTTCACTTCTGCTCTCAATTTATTCTACACAGCTTATTTTAATAGCAATAACTAAGTTTCTGATATGCACAGTATGTTTTTTTGAAACTCTTTTTAAAGAAGTAGGCTAAAAATTTCGAAAGGCAGCTTTTAATTCCTCGTGCAGTGATGATTTAAGCATCCAAATTAAGACAAGTGAGAGCCTATTTTAGAAGTGCTGAGCATCAGCAAGTCTGAGTTCTAGAGCATTAAAGCTCAGCACAGTCAAAGGATCAAGCAGGCACACACAGGCAACTCCAAATCAGAGCCTACTCTTGGAAAATTTAGCCTTGTTTCTTAAGGGTGAAATCTCGGCCCTTCAAAGTCAATTACAAATCTCCCAATGACTTCAATAGGCTAGGATTTCACCCTTTATATTTTATAGGAAAAAAACAAGCAACATCATACAGAAGTTTCTCTTTTATGATTTTCTTGATGTTTGCTCAACCCTGGCTTCCCTTTAGGTAGGAAAAATCATGGTTTTAATTTAAACTCCATAAAAACAAATAAACAGTAGCTTAATTACAAGGGTGGATGGGATGTTTCACAATGCTTAAACTAATGTAGTAAAACACCAAGTGTTTGAAACAACATTTTTAAAACTCAGAAAACTTTAAACTGTAGTGTGTCTTCTTGCTGTTCCCAACAATGCTGGAGTTGCTAATTTTACAGCACAAATGGGAAACTGATGACAATTTTAGTAAAGTAGGTTCTGTTTATTTTGACTGATGCCAACAGCAGCACTATAGAAGAACACTTTTAACTGCTCTATCTGTAGTACATGCTTCAGTATATAACTCTAAGATATACTGTATTTCTTCTCCAACTATATGTTATTGATCTCTTTCTATTTACTTAGGTATGATCATGCCTTTTAGGGACTAAAGCAAAACCAAGAACATTTTTGGTCCACATACGGAGGGTCCTTGCATGAAAGAAAGAGGGTCTTGAGAAAAATTTCGTTGGTTCTTTGGGGGAGTAGGATGAGGATCACTTTTTTCTTTGAAACTTATGCTGCATCTCTTCTGTTTAATGATCAGAGATTTGAGGACAACCTTCCTTTTTACCTGAAGGAGGTGGTGTCAGCAGTGCTTATATTACATTTTTCTAATTTCTCTTGGTTTATCAACACTAGTGGCTGGACAGCCAGAGGCCTAATTTCCTACTCAAATGATTTTGGTCCTTGAACCAAGCTGCCCACTTAGAGTACAGCTGGCCTTTATGGGAAATAAGCTCAAGGAAAGAAAACTTGTCCTCCCTTATTTCAGTGGTTGGTTGTTTTCAAATGGGTTGGTGAAGCTGGTTATGGCTGGAGGGCCTTATTTGTGGAGGCACCAGAGGTCAGACAACCTCTGATCATGCCCAAAGCACAACCCTGGATTCCATTTCAGACTGCAAGAGTAATTTTAGAAAATTTGCCTTCAACAGCTAGAAAAGGTAAAATAACAAGAGAACGGAAAAAACTTTTTCCATGTTATGTGCCTAAAGGTCATATTTTCATCTGAGCTCTCCAGAGTCTCAAATTTTTCTTCTGTACACTCAATGACATTCAATATTGATGCTAAATTTCAGTATCCTGTTAAACTACCTTTTTAGTGGGTTTTTAATCAGCCAAAATACTGTGGGTTGTTACTATAAATAAAGGACAGCACTGACCCAGTGTACTTTATCTGGTTCTGCTTTTGGACACTGTAAGCTTGATTCCAGGATTTTAAAAGTCTCTTAATAGGCAGAAGTGTATCCTTACCTACCCACCTGTCAGCTCTGTGTATATAATGTGTTTAGAAAATAATGTGCAGCGCTAGTCCACTTTACCTTTTGCCTGGCAATGCTCCTGAGGCATCTGTTCTCAGATCAAGGGAACATTGAAAGGCCTTAAATCTGATCTCTCAGACAGCTGTGCTAATTTAACTAAAGGGGCTACAAGAGGGGATGGAGAGAAATCTATAAAATATTTGTCTGACATTTGAAAAAAGAGATAGGATGTTTTCTTGTTAACCTTTAGAGCAGCCCATTACATAAATTGTGACAATGTTCTCAGATTAAATGAGACTGTATTCTGGTTTAGCTCTAGATTTATCACTCCAGCAAATGAATTCTACTGTAAATTCTGGCAATATATCTTTTAAAGAATGCTGTTTATATCACTGGGGAAGCAGAGTCCTGATAAATAAGGGGCACAGCCTTTTGGATGAAACATGGTAAAGATGGATTGGAAAGAAGATTCAATAGCATTGCTTTCCTGCTTCAGTGTAGGAATGTTCCATGGTATGTATCTCATTAAATTACAGGTTTCTCATAGCACTTCTGTAAGTTTTAACATGATAAGCAAAAATATCTGTGAAATGTTGCTTTCTCATAACATTTGATTATGTGAATTCTAATTACATATGAAAAGCATTTGTGCAGAATTCAATGATGAGTGGTTGTTCAGCAGTAGTTTCAATTCCTACTTAAGTTTCCATTCACTCTGAATGAATAATTTTCACCAATTTATGGATATAAGAGCAGGCTGAGCACTGACATTTTAAATAATTTGATTTTAAACTTTCCTAAAACAACTTCAATGGAATTTTTTGAGTTCTCAGAAGACTAAATCCTGCACTAGTTTCTAAGTGATGAAAATTTCTTTGTATTTATTCAAACTCTGAGTAACATGAGAAGCTGAAATATAAATGGCTTACAAAAGTCTAAAAAGCCTATGTGCATCTTTAGCAAGACAGTAGAAAAAAGAAGAGAGTAGGAAAAAAACCTACATTATTTTAGATGAATATATGAAAATGCAATAGTATGAAATATTATCAGAGGTTGTCAGTTTATGAAAACTGGTTTCTAGAAATTTTTTTTTCTATTCCTGTAAAAAATTACTTTGAAAGATGAAGAAATTAGCTATTAACAAACCAAAGGTAAAGAACAAACATGGACCTCAATTCCATTAAGACGAATTTTTGAAACTTAAAAAACACCTATTTTCAATTTTAGTACCCAAACTGTGTGGTGGAATCTGCAATGAGTCGCTTATACTTTCCAAGGCAAGGGATTACACACATTGCAGTGTTCAAAAAGAAAGGCCCTGATTATCCAAAGGGTAAATTGTCAGAATTGTTATAAAGACTGCAAGTTTCCAACTGTAATCATGAAAGTAAAGCCTTCTTGTCTGAATAAAGCAAAGGATGGTTCCTTTTTATCGGGCAAAATTTATTTTCAGTAAGAGTTTGTGTTCTCAGGGAACTGAACAGAGCTGAGCAAAAAGCAGAAGCATATAATCCTACCAGGCCCAGACACTAATTTTGTTAAAGGGTGCAGTGTTTATTTTATCTTTATTTACTGTAGGAAGTTTGTTGGGTGATGGTGACTAATAGCTGAACATCTGGATGCAGTGACCTTTAAAAGCCTTTAGTCATTACTGTGCCCAATTAAACTCAATATCAACAGAAGTGCTTGCATTTTGACTGGACTAGTATAAATCACTCTGCAAATACATTGTGCAAACAGGGGGAAGTATTACCATCCTGGACTCATTCCTCTCTAAATGACTTCAGCAGGATGGGTCAGGAGCTGAGGATCTGTTTTGGTTTTTGTTTCCAAAGTATAAACTTTGACAATTAAGAAAATTAATTAATGAAGTTAACTGGACAAAACAGTTCAAAAACTTCATCGAGGAGCAAGACTGGAATTTATCTGAGGCAAACGTACAAAAATTATCTGGGATTCACATCTCATCCAGAGAGAAAGTAACTTTTAAGTAAGCTTTTTAAAGGCCTAACTGGATAAACAGCCATCTCACAAAAAGGATATTAGAAGTAAACAGGGAGCCTATCTGGAATGGGAAAGGGACTGATCATTAAAGGAAGCTTTACTTTCAAGGTCAAAAAGTGCAAGGACAAAGTGACAATTTTGAAAAGCCAAGCTGGGTTTGTCTTTACAGAGGAAAATAAACCAAGTGAGCAAAAGGGTCTTCCCATAATGTCTAAAATGTGGAAGTCTGACTCCCATTCAGTGAAGGCTCAAGATAAAAGACAACCTAACATGGCACCAAACCCTGCTATCAACAGAGTAACTGGTGGAACAAGGAGATGGATAGGCCAGGGATCAGCTTCGGGCTGAAACCTGGGGGACAGCCAGAGGCCAGTGCCAGGATGGGGCTTTGGCCTGGACGTGGGGATTGGGATCCAGGCCACTGATGTGTGTCCCCATCCTGGATGGCTGGGCAGGGCTGTGGCAACAGGGCTGGGGTGAGGCCAGGCTGGGCCATCAGCCAGTGGGGTGGTCCAGCTCAGCAGAGCCCATGTATGGGGCTGGAGCAGGGCTGGAGACGTGTCCTGTGGAATCTCTGGGACAGGGACTGATGGCACCGGGGGCTGGAATGGGGTCCTGCCCTGTGGAAAGGGCAGGGGGAGCCCTGGGAGCAGGGAGGGGCATTTGGACCCCCAAGGGCACTCAGTGCCCTGGCAGAGTTTCTCCAGTGCTAAGCAGAGCAACCAAAAGCCTGGTTTCCCCACGCTCCTTTAAAGCAAATGGGAAAAAAACTCCCTATAAACAGCAGTTCAAACTCTTTAAGAACTATTTCTGTGCTTGAAAATTCCTGTCTCTCCATCAACAAGCAGGACGTCTTTGTGTGGTTCCTGAGTTCATGTGTTGTGAGGTGACAGGCTGACTCTGGGAGGGCTGGTAAGCATCATTTCAGACCTTTAAGAAAGGTGATTCACAGAATGTAGCAAGAAATAATAAAGAATTTGTCAAGTTGAAGATAGCTAGAAGCAATACAATGCAGAATTTGTATTTAAAAGAAGAAAAATTACCTCTTGAGTGGCTGAGGAACAACTGTTTAACCTTTGTAATATGGAACACCTGGAGAAAGTGTAATTGAAGATTTCACAATAAACAGAGAATGACATTATGCACAATGAGTTTATCAAAGTTAATCATGGCATGCCAACGGGAAAATTTTGATATCACTATTTTCTAGACAGTGCAGATATTCAAAGAGTGTTTGATTCTATGTAAAATAGGAAACTATTAATTTTGCTAAAATAAAATTATGAAATTGCGAAAGTAAGATAACAATAGGTTGTGATGAAGGTAACTCTCAGGATAGAGACACTACAATTCTTTGGAACTAATGTTGTTCAGTAGTTCTAATTAGTGGCTACAGAATAAAAAGTAGACATGTTTCCATGGAGCTTGTCAACAGTAGCATGTTGGGTGTACTTAGACTGGGTGTCACATTCTACTTCATAACTACCAAAATCCCAGTTCTGGAATTGGTTGCCTTGATGACCTACCTGGAGCATATCACAGTTCCTTCTGTCCGGATGTCTGAGTATCTGGCAGAAGGGAAACTGCTGTGTGCCTGTGTCTTGCCCTGAGGTAGTGTTAAGAGACCATGAAGCAGGTTAAATATAAACAATGTCAATGTAAGAATGATAACTTAGAGGACTTAAGTTCTAGAAATAAAATTAAATTCAACAGTAAAATGTGCCCAGACTTAGATGTAGATCTCATAACAAACATCATACAGTTCGACAGTCATAAATACAGAAGCAGAGAAAGGTCAGGTACTTTAATACAGGCCTTATGAACACTGCTTGAAAGAACTCAGTCCTTTTGTTCTGGTAAAGGACAGAGACATATTACTGTTTGCTGGGAGTGCATCTCTATTAGTAACAGGAAGCTGGTGAAATAAAATGTGGAGTGATTGACTCCAAGTTGGAAACTATAAGGGGATATTAGTATTTAGGATTGAAAGACTGTACAATAAAAAATCCTGTGATTCGAAACTAAAATCTGACTTTCTTATGAGCCCAACTATGAGGCAATGTGTAGCTGAGTAGCTGGACATCTGATTAGCCCCAACACTGATAATATAAATCTGAGAGCAATATTCTGCATTTCAGTTTTACTTTATGTTTCTTGGCTCTTTCATGGAAAGGATGCACTCCTTAAGAAATATGCAAACATCACTATAGACTGAGAAAGCAATTTAGGATTTGCTACAAAAGGTGCAGGCAGTGAAACAGCATGAACCTCAGCTCACATGTGTACTCTAAGTTGTTAAAGGTGGGATTTTTAGCAGCCCTTGCAACTGTTCATAATAAAAACAGTTGCCATGTTTTACCCTATATACATTGAGGCAAAAGCAGGCTAGCACTGAGTGACAGTGATAACACCCTAAACCAAAAGAAATCTTTCTGATGTGGCCCTCTTGTAAACTTGGGAATATCACAATTCCTGACCATGTCTGTAGCAATTCACTATGACTACAAGGAATTGTGTTCCTGTTTACTGTCTGTTTCAGTACTGGCAGAAACTCAAATCCTGTGTGTTGTGTATTTGTTACTGACTACCTTGCAGGTTATTCTCAAAGAAAGAGTGAGCATGTCATAAGACACTCTGTATTCTCAGTGGTGATGAGAGCAAATTAAAACTGCAAGGTGCTGTGATGTATTTACCTTTGACTGCAAGACCCTCTGTTTGGATTTAACAAATTAGTTTGTCAGAATTCTGATCATCTGAGCAGCAGCTGTTTGGCATATGGATCAAAACTACATTTGGAAAACGGAATAATTTCCTCATGCCCATCTGATTTTCATGTACAGTCATATACCCGAATGTTTCAGGGAGGAGTTTGCTGGTTTGCTGAGGGTGGTTCAGCTGAGAAGTGTTTATTTTGAACACAAGTTTTCTTTTTTTTTTTCCTTTTCACAGAAAGTTCCAGAACTCTTAAAACACAATAAAACAAAAAGTCCTCAAACCAGAACTTATGAAGTGATATGAGGAAAACAAAAGGCAAGGGAGAAATCCATTTTAATCTTAACAAAATAAAACAAATATTCTCAGTGAAATCCAGTCTCTAAGGAAGTAAGAAACATGGTATTTCTTTTATCTTCTAACTATTGCATTACTATCAACAAAATTGTCAATTTAATTGAAGAATAAATGAATATGATGACTGCCAGTTATAGTACCAGTGCAAGAAGCATTAGTAGTTTTAATATTTTAAAATGTGGACAAGGAATTTCTCAGATCAAGGAACTATGGTTTAAATCTATGAAACAAGATTATGCAAATAGAAGGAAGAAATATGCTTTCCCTGTATGGGTTATAATCCTATGAGCACATAATTTCTTTTTGATTATAGACTTCTAGAACTGCTCACACAAAGCTGTCACACCAGATTTCATGTTTTTAATGAATGAAAAGAGCCTCACAACACCTTCTGGTTATTATGGGTAGGAATTGTTGGAACCAGTAGCTCAAGCAAAGGAGATTAAGAAATTTATTCATGGACATAATGCACATCCAGATTTACATATTATGTTCACATGTATCCTTATGGATTCCTACACTAACTGGTTTCATTGACCTCTTGAGTTCTTGACTCATGATCTATCTAATCAGAACCACAACTACACAGGAAATTACTTTTAATCATCATAAGAGTTATTTTTATTATTTTTACTTTTCTATTTTTTTTTTGTCTGATCAAATGTCATAAACTGGTATTTTGGGTAACCAATATTAAAAATTTATTGAATTGCAGCAATTAAAATGGTCCATTCTCTTTTAATTCTATTCTGTTTTACAGTTCTCTATGTTGGACATTAATTTTGATTTTAACTCAAAGTACTTTCAAAATGGAAAATGTAATTTTAAACTCTGATATCTGTCAGAAAGTTTAGATGGTTTTGTAATTTCAGAGCTCCTTAAGATGGAATACTTGCAGAATGTACCCTTTCATCATCTTTTTGTGATTGCAATCTGATTTTAAAATATCTGATCTGCAAACTCCCAGTCAGTTTTAAATAATGCTCAGGATTCGGTAAGTAGTTTGATGTAAGTTCTACATATGTATATTAGCAATAGTTATAATGTCTTTATTGATCATGTTCTGGAAGTTTAATGCAGTCAAAATAAAATTTTCAATTAATCATATAAATGCTTCAAATGTCCCGGTAGATTTTATCAATATCTTTTTGGAGCTCCATTCACCTCTGTCGTCATCAGTTGTGATAATGACAACAAAAAATGTAAAAGGCCAGGACTGTGGGGTTTTTGTTTTTCAAACTAGAGAACTAGTTCTCCAAAAGGAATCTATAACCCAGAGCAAGATGCTTGAGCTACCTAGACAAATTCAAAAGTTACATCATATTCCAAGTTGTAAATTCCCTTTGCTACCTGTGGCCACACTGGTACATTCACATAACAGCAGGAAAATTCAGAGGTACTGCCTTTGGCTCCTGCAGAAACATGGGCACGTTAGCATGGTGCTGTGTCTGACAGCATTGACTTCATTTCAGAAAGTGTAATTAGCTCAAGTCCAACACCAGAATGCTGCATTTCTCTTGTTTCTAGTTTCAGAAACAGACACGTGCAATTTTGATGTGTATGTGCAAATAAAGATACATTGAATCGAGATGATAAATCAAGCAGCAAACTGGAAAACCTTAAGTATGGGCATTAATCCATATTTTCTCCAGATTAAAATTTTCCATTAAGGGTTTCTTTTCAGTGTCAGGGAATTGGAATCCTTCGGTTCAACATATACTGAAATAGTGCGGCTAGGGTACTTTTCTTTTGCTGTGGTGAACATAGAATGACACTCAGAAAATGTGAGTTATCAGCTCATTATGCCCCAAAATGATTATTGACAATTTAAAACTTAAATCTTCATTTCACCTTGCAGACTTGTAGACTGGACTCAAGCCTGAGTGCTGTTCTAAGCCATCATTCAACCCAAAACCTGGAGTACCCAGTACATTTTATACAAATTTCCTACTCATTCTGTATTACGTCATAAACATATGAACATGACATTTGCATGTGTGTCCACTGTTTGCAGGATGGCTTTCTAATTCATCAGAACACTTCTGGTGCACTAAACCAACATAATTTCTGCCCTTTACCTCCCTTTTGCTTTGTCTTATTGGATATACTGCCTTTAATACCTATAAAACCTAAGTGATTACCTCAGACTTAAATGCTGAACACCTGGATATCTTGTATTAGATGAAATGAATACAAGCAAAAATTAGTACCTAGGCACAAGTGAGAGGTTCAGGTAAATATTTTCACTGGAAAAAGACCCCTTAGTGTGGAGTCATCATTTATTTTGCTAAGTTAGTGACCAGTCAGTATGTATGTACCACGGTATCTGGTAAAACGGTGTCTGTGTTTTTCACCATCCACCACTGAAGCCACGAGCGCAGCTGGTTCCTGCGGGATGTGACAGGTACCTGAAGGCAGCTCAGGGACAAACAGGTGTATTCTCAGGAGGAGACACATGCACCTAGGAAGCTGAGCTGCCTTTGATGAGCCTGGAGTTCTACAAAGCAGAAATATGTGGGAAATATGGGGTATAAAATTGCAGAAATATATGCTCTCCCACCTATTTATGATAGAATCATAGGTGTAATGATTTGCCTCTCCTTTAGTAATATCTTTATAGCTTTCCTGGACTCAATCTGAAAGTTTTCTTATGTTCCTTATTTTCCCTTCTGGCTCCCTAGTGTATACATAAAAATGCCTTTTAAAATGTATTTGTGGGTAGGCAACCCTCCATTCCAAACACAGATGGTACATCTGTATTTATTATTAAGACATGCTAAGTGGAACACTTTTTTACAGCCTATTGCAACAATACTTTTTTTTCTCACCAACTTAATAAACTTGGATATGACACAGTGACTCTTTTATTTAAAACAGAACATTTGTGCTATACTACCTATTTAAAAAATGAATAAACAAACTGCTTTATCCCTTCATTGCAGTTGTTGTTCCACAACCTGCTTGTCTGCAGAGGTTTTTACCTTCTAAGAAGGTTGTGTCATTGTACTGATGTTCATCAAGTCTTGGCTTAAACAGTGTGATGCACCACTGAAAAATGCTCTTCCTTCCTATTGCAGTTATGGCATATTTGATTGAATACTCATTTCACCATGGTTGCTAGTTCACTGGAATTTTTGCTGGCCAGATGACCTATGACTCTCATTTTGAATGTGTGTTTTTCTGTCCTGCCATTCTCTTCTTTGAATTGCATCACAAAAGATGGATTTTACAAGGCAGATATTTATAATTTATCAATTTTTGTTGTGTTTTGACTCAGCATAAAACTTGACGAGTTTTTTATCAATAGTTTGTAAGTTATTTTGGAGTCAACATCCTTTGAAGTACTGTCTCCCTTTTCATAAAAATAGTCCCATATGCCTAGAGCCAAGAAAGTTCTTTTGAACACATGTCTAAAAACATGAGTAGTCCCATAGATATAAATGGGAGATAACCAAATTTGTGAGCATGTTTTATTGTCTCTTTAAATGTGTCACACAGAACAACAACTAGTTTATGCTATTCAGATGTGATCTTTGTGATCAGTGCAAAAGCTATCTCTGCTGTTGACCTCATTCTTTCCACAGGCTGATGTTTACAGTGCTGGTACTTTATCTGTACTAGATGGATACACTGATGCCATAGAACATTTCAAGCTGTTCCTGTTCTTCTACCTCCTTAAAAAAGTCTCTTTGAAAATCTATTGCAGAGAGGTATCTTTGTAACTTTGTATTTCAGCAGTCATTCTGGTATCAGCAAAGTCAGGAAAGAACACCATAGGCAGGATGGCAGGGTATCAATATGCCACCTAAAATGCCTACTATCTGGAATCGTAGCAGTTACGTTTTGCCCCCCGGGTCACCATACTTTGCTAACTTTTCTTATTGTAAACTTTTCTTGTGGTAAATTGAATTCATAAATTTTAGCCCACATGACAGTATTTTTCAATTGACAATACACAGGAAGACTGTGGAGTTTTATTAAAACTTTTGAAAGAGAGAAAAAGATAGAAAGAAAAACAAAAAGGCATAGAGAAAGTTAAAGGTAGATGCTGATGGAGAGAGAAAAAAGGAGAAAAAGAAAGACAGACTGGGATAGAGAAAGATGAAGAGGAAGTGAGAGAGAAGGAGAATGAATGAGAAAAAAAGTGAAAAAGAGAAGAGAAGAGAAAGATAAAAAAAAAAAAAGAAAGAAAAGGAAATAAAGTATTAAATCCCATATATATTGTCAGCTACTGTCAATAAGGCATGTAAGTTGTTTACAAGAGTAATTAGAACTCAAAGTTTTTAAAAAGTGTGATATACAGCATTCAACATTTTGGTTAATTATGCCTCCTATTAAAAATTGGAAAGATTATTTCCAGATGCAGAGCCAGATTTCTACACTAGTCCTTTCAATGGGACTATATCAAACATCCTTGTCATAAAACACAGATTAATTGTCAATAATGTGCTTGCTATTTTAATCTTTGGAATCAAATACCAGAGGTTTTTTTTGATTCTTTTCTTTCCCTGAAGAAGCTATAAGAAAAATTGTTTGAATGTTGTTCATCTCAAGCTGAGGGGCATAGCCCTGTATTTCCTGTGGGTGCTCAATGCACATTATCAGTGGGTTATTTGAAGTGTTTCCACAGCTGAAGGACATGTGTATAAAATAATCTCAGACAAAAAATAAAGACTGTTGCCTTAATATATGAATTGAAACCACTTTGGTTTATCTACTGGGAATAAATGAAGAAATACGTGGTAAAAAAAATAGCTAATAAGATAATTGGCTTGTATATCTACATATTTTCTGTACTGATTTTACTTTCTTAACAAAAATGGTTTCTTCAAGGGTTTACACAAAAATCAGGTAAGGGACAACGGGATTGTTGAGGTTGTTTGGCTTTTTTGCTTAAGGAAATCTAATAAAATTTTAACACAGAACATTTATTGTTCCCTTGTATATGAAAAAAGCTATTACTTGTCAGTGTTTTATATGTGAAACATTTTGCACCAGAAGTAAAAAGCAACTCACAAAATTGCATATCTGAAAATTCCTTGCCCAGATGATTTATCCCGTATGTTTGTTTAGCTGTTTACATGGGAACTTTGATAGGCTGCACAGAGAGGGAAAAAAGCCATAAATCACTGGGAAGATAATTAATTTCATAGCACCAAAAGTTGGATGACCATCAAACATTGGCAGGTTACAAAACATTCTAAGGAAATATCACTGCAAACTTGCTCTGTTGTAATACTTTCCCCTGAACAACCCTCAATGATTATTGTCAGATATAATTTATTGTGTGTGTGAACTCGTCCTTCAAGCTGATCTGCAGATTTTTTTATTAAAAACCAGTGTTACTGAATCTGGAGAGTTAGATAGACAATGAGTATTAATCTGTATATCACTACTGTAAGAGACTTGAAAAAAAACCCCTTCCTGTAATAATATAAAGTCAGAAATGATCTGTTTTAGTTTAGGGTAGACAACAACTGCTATTCAGCTGGGGGGAAAAAAAATCAAAATAAAACTTTTCGACGTTTTTTTTTTCTATGTCACTATTGCAAATGCATTTTTTGCTTTATGTTTATTTATATCAATCTGACTTTATTAATAAGAAAATAATATTTAATACTTTTATAAAAAAGTAGGCTATCATACCAGCTTGCTTAGGTGTAGTGTTTCAAATTCAAAAACTTATTCTTTAATTGGTAAATTTAATTTTTGATGTGAAGAATGGGATCAAAACTTCATGAAAGCTGAGCAAAGCTGCAGAAAGTTTTAGATTTGCAACTGCAGCCAACAGACTTTCAAATTGTGTTTCAATCTTATTTTTGCTGCAGAAGTTGTTCTCAAAATCCTCAGCAGTAGATTATGGTAAGGTAAGAATATGCTCTGTCACTATTTAATGTGTAGTGAAGTCCAATCATCCATGCTCAAATTTTACCTGTAACAAAAAAGCTTGGCAACAGTTAATCCCTATGAAAAGTGGGGATTGGGTACTTTGTAAATATAGATACCATAGTGTTCAGGTATAAAATACTAAAAATAGCATAGAGAAATGCATATGCTTTATTGGCACTGCAAATGTAGGGCAATCACAGTGCTACCAGCATCACTTCAGTGCCAACATTACTTGTGGTAAGACCTTAAGGGAAAAAACTGTGCTGAAAAAAAGATTTTTCTTTAGGATATAAAGAAATGACAGAGCAAAGAAGTTTAACAGTTTGCCCTAGTCTTCCTTTGAGAGTTCCTGTCCTGATTCTGCAGCCACATGTCCCTTTTCCCTACTTGACTATTTTCCAGTGGCTGCATTACAAAGCTCATATCCTAAACAAGGAGACTTTGATTCAAATAAAGTACCCAAAGCTGGTTCTTGAAAAGAATTCAAGATAAGATTTCTGTGGTGATAACATCTTTTCTGATACCTTGGCAAGCTTTCTGTCTCTGGGGTTACAAACCTTAAACCAGGAAAGATCAGTACTTTATGGCAATGAATCGCGAGTTCCCTTTCATTGTTTGTGTTTTCTCTGAGCTACTATTAATATGTCCTCATGTCTGAGAGATTGCTAGGAAACTGATGAACTCCCATTTAGGTTTCTTTCTAAAATCTTTAACAGCACCCTAGGTAGAAATTCTCCTCTTTGATATGAAATCCTAGAGAATTTACTCTTGACAGCAAGTTCTGGAAGTCTTCAGTCCCTGGAATTCAAAGAGCTAATGCTTTTGTCTCTGGATTTTCGAAATGTTGAAGCTATTCCATAACATATAGTCCACAGTCAAAGACCAGTTTAATTTTATTCTTTGATATTCCAAATATATTGAAAATACTTCTTAAAAGTTATACCAGTCTGTGATACACAAATAGTATTTTTATAGTAATATCTCATTTGTATTTTTTTTAGCTGATCTTTCATCATCAGTTTTGGTAGTGCTTTCTCAGCATATCTGACAATGATGTTTCCTTTATAGTGTATCATATTGGAAGATAAAGAATGCTGTCTGCCAACCGTTTTAGCTCTTCTAAAGGTAAAATATTTCCAATACATAATCAGTTTTAAAGTTTTCCTAACTTAAAAGCACACATTTAAGTTGAGCAAACCAATACATGGGCTTGCATTAACATCTCTGCATTGTTTTGTCAAAATTTTCCTGGAAATCCTTTTCCCTCATTTGGATTTTTTTCTTGTACACTATATATTTTTTTAATTTCAAAGTCAATACTATGTCCTGATTTGAAATCCATCAAAAGTTTATTATATTTTTGAAATAAGAGAAATTATTGAAAATAAAAAATGCTCTAGGAAATTCAAAAATTTTTCTCCAGTTTGGGATTTAAGATATAAAAAGATCGTAGAAAAACTATCCACAGTTTTATGGTTTAGACAGTTAAATAAAAAAAAAAAATCAGCTAGGGATGTTCAGTGGTTCTGCTTAAGAACACTCTTGTTTTATTCTCATTTTAAAAATGCAGAAGGAAGGATGAATTGTCTGTATATATAAAAGTTTCAGAGTAAGTGTTACAGTATTGTCTAAATGACATATACACACCTTACCTCAGACCCTAAAATCATTAAACTGCTTTATAAGAGAGATAATTTTAAAGATACAGATAATTCTAAAGATAACATGATCCGGAGATTTTCTTAGTGGCTGAATATTTTGAGTTGATATTTTCAAGCTTTTCAAGAATAAATAAGTTTAAATATACCTAAAAGTACAAATACAAATGTAGATTTCCTCAATCATGGTTAAAGTTTGCATTTTACCTAAATATGATAAGGAATGAAGACTTTCTGAACCAAAAGAAACCCCAAACAATCAAATAAACAAACAAACAAAAAATAAACACCAAAAAACGCACACACACAAAAAAACCAAAACCAAAACAAACAGAAAACAGAAAACAACAAAAAAAAACCCCAAACCCAGCAACTGGAAAAAGGGCGATCTGAAGACTGAGTGATTACCACAGATGAACTTGGTCAAAGCTTTGATTATCAGTACCACAACTTAATTTTAGTAGACCAAGGTCAAAGAGAGGTTCATTTTTTCTTTCTTTCTTGCATGGGAAAAAAAAGCTATTGTAAAGCTTTTGCAGATCAAATTAGGCCTTGAGTAACACAAAGTACATTAGAATCTACTTACCAGCACTACCAATGATCTTTGCAGATTTCTTGGCACTGCAGAGACTAATAGAAAAGGAAACAAACAAATATTAAAAAAAAGTTTAACATCCTCAGTCAATATACCTAAATTCTGAGCACACACAAGGAACAAAATTCCTGAGTGAGGGATTTTTTTGTTTCTAAAAGCGCATAGACATAATGCAGCACATGAACCAAAACTTCAAATGGATATTAATGCAATTTTTTATGAAAATAATAATCTTGCATGCACATTTATTTGCAAAATTGATCTCCTTGTAGATAAAGCATTTGGGTGTGGAAATCCCTAAATTTTGATCAGATAAATTTTAAGCAGATATTTCCTACTAATAACAATGTGTTGTATATAGATTTTTGCACTTTTTTTGTTGCTGTTGATTTGGTTTTTTTTTTTTTGGGGGGGTATTTTGTATTTTGGTTGGGGGTTTTTTTGCTTGGTTTGGGTTTGTTTGGGGTTTTTTGTTTGTTTGTTTTTGTTTTTTTGTTGTTGTTGTTTGTTTGTTTGTTTTGGTTTTTTGTTTGTTTGGGGATTAGTTTGGAAAGTACCATGTGTCCCCAGAGCTGGGGCTCTGGCTGAGGTGCCTCAGCAAGTATTGACACCTGTCATGTGCCGTAGCTCTGCTTAAACTCTGCCTTTCCCACCGGTGTCAAATCTTGCAGTCTGTACCTCAGTCTTTTCTCTTCCCATTCTAAAGACTACTTTGTAAAAAAAGGCAATAAAATTTTATCCTGCTTGAAATGTGAAGCACAATTGCTTGGCTTAAGCTACTCAGGCAGCCTGAGACTTTTTCATCGATCAGCTCTGTGTTGAACAGTAATTCTACATATGCTTATTTATTGTATTCAGCTTATTATCCAGCAGGACTTTAACAGAGTGATACCTATACCAGATGAATCAAGAAGTAAAAAGGTTTATTTTGAGCAAAATAGGTGATTAATATGACAGATATTGGTTAATTTAGAAAATCTTTCTTTAAAGGTAATTGTGATTTAGTATTAATCTGTATACATGTAAAGATTCCTGCTCAAATTGTGAATACCTACCATTCCTGAATAGTAAGTTACATCTGAAAAACAGATCTAACTGTGGTTATGGTCAGAAAAAACATTATAAAAATAGAAGTTTCTACTTATTTGGTCATGTCTGCTTACTTTTCCAAACAAAATAAAGGTTTTCAGTCCTTTTTGTTCATGTAGGTGGTCCAGAGCAAATACATCTTTGGTAAAGTGTGCAGTAACTCTTTTCTTTTTAGATAACTACAGAAATGTTATGCTACTTTCCTCATACAGAGCGACACTGATTTGAAAGGCAGGTTATCAGGGCAAGTTTGCAAAGCTGCCAAAAAAAATAGGAAAAAACAACCTAAAACCCCAACAACCCAAAAATCCCCACTTTCAGCTAAGCTCCAAAACCAGAAAAAGAGAAAGAGATTTATATGTCAGAAAACATGCCCTCAAAAGGTCAAAAAACATGACAGAATATTCTTGCATAAAACCTACTACTTGCTTATTGTATTTAGATCTTCAGTTACTCTATATGCAGACTGAAACTTAACACAGAATTCTTTCTGAAAACTTAAGCATGAAATGCGATTTTTGCAGCCCTCCTTCACACTGAAATTCATTTCAAGGTAAAATGTGATTGAATGGAACTAAAATATTATTCTTCAGTTGTAAAATACATAGGGCAAGAAGACACAGAAAAGGTATCACACTGCATTTCGCAGTATATGGTGAGGCATCAAAGAGCATTTTCATTTCATAGATCCAGATGCAAAGCTTTGTCTTAACTGCCTACAAATAGAACATCTGGATATAGAATCTACAGGATCTCTCCCTTTCTAACGTACCTTCTGTTCCTGGCCCTCTACTCCATGAACCCTGGTTTCCAATGAGGGGAGATATTTAGGGCTTATGTAAAAGGCAGAGGTGCCATCCAGCAGCTCCCCAAAGTTGGACAAAGGCAGAAACAGGACTATGGAGTTGCAGCTGCCCAGCATAATATATGCAGCCAAAGAAGCTTATGACCATGACTAGAGCTTCATGAAGAACTAAGATACATCATGAATAATCCACAGGACTATGAATTAATAATAGAAATCCACATAGCAAAATATTTTCTCCTTTAAGGAGGACCCTAGTCCTCAAGAGACATGGCAGCAATCTTCCTGAAATTCAGGAGAAATCTGACTACAGGCCAAATATTCCCCTCAGGGAAGTCAGTGGCAAAAAATCTACTTGACTTCAGAGGCTCATGATTCTGTGCTCTGCTAAAAAGGTCATTCAACAGATGCAGGGACAACAAGTCAGATACATCTGTAAAACAGAATGTGGCTATTTTGGGGTCAGCATGGTGCTATGATAATTTTTGTTGCTCTTTGTTTATACTTATGTCTATCTTTGACAGGGAGAAAAACAGAAAACAAAACCTGAAATATCCATGTTCTATCAGTTCCAGTGGACAAGGATTGCACACAAGGTCATTGGCCAACGGCATACATGTTCTCTGTTTTTCAGGTTGCACATCTCTAAAGAAGTCCAGTAAATTAACTTTTATTCCTGTGAGAAAAACAAGGACAACAACAACAACAAAATTAACTATAACATCTAGAAATTGTGCTCATTCTGTAACAGAAAGTTCTTTTTTCCACATAAATGTGTTTTCCCTGTAATGCCAAATGTTCAAAGTATTTTCTTCACAGACTCTCTCTCAACACCCTTTTGTACCCTTACTTTCATTTAGCAAGGCAGTAATTCCCAAGTGGAAATTTTAGGTTTTGCCACTGAGCACAAACTGAGTAAAAACACCTCCATATATATTTTTTTAAATACTTGATTAAGTTATTTGAAGATTTGGAAACAACTTGTTTCTTAAGAAAAGCTGTTTCACTAAAAGGTGTTTATCAGCAGTATGGGCAAAGGAGTCTGGGCTGGAGAAGGAGATGCATTTTTCTGACTCACGTGGCATGGGGCCACATGCAGGTCTCTGGTTTATTTGTGGAAAATGGAGGGAAACAGATTCCTCTCTTGTCACACACTTACACTGCAACCGGTAGGTGGGTGCATGGGAGAAAGGAACAGTTTAAATTAAGGCAAAACTTTTCCTCAAGTGTTTATTTTTGAACACTTGTGTGTCATGAAGGCCGGTCTCATGACTTTAAACAAAAACCAATGTCATTGCTTCCATGAGGTTAAAATGAAGTGCAAGAGAGGAATTACGATGACTTTGCCTGCAACAGAAGGAAGGTCAGACATTGCTTTGGACTCAAGCTTGTCTCCATGGAGCTATGCCAGCAGCTGATACTTGACCTTTAAATTCCCCAAAGTTGCCACAATTTTGGGGAAGTGGTATTTATTTGTCAGATGGCCAAAGAAGGTGATGGAAAGGCCAGGCTCGTGGCCGGGGGCAAGCACTGGCAGGTCGGAGGGAAGGTGTTTCCTTACAGAGAAATTGACCATGGGGTGGGACAGTCCCACTGAAGTGGCTATGGATGAAGGTGCTGCTTGGGGACCGGCCAGGGGGCAGGTGAAGAAAGTGGGACATTGTGAAGGGAAATGTCTGCAGGGAAGGAGAGGTTTGTTCTGGCTGCAGGTGAGACGGCAATGGGGGCTGTGAGGCCGGGACGGGCTGGTGCTGCTCCGGAGAACTGCGCAGCAGGAGACACCAGCCCCGGGGCAAGAGTTGAGGGGCCGGGGCCGGCCGGCTGCTCCTCTCGAGCCTCCAAGGGATGGAGGAAGGGAGGCGGGGGGGAGGAGGGAGGGAAGGACGGAGGGAGGGATGAGGCGGTGGAAGCCCTCTGCCTGGGCTGGTTGAGGGGCGGGAGGCAGGGGAGGCAGCTCCTGGGGAGGAGGAGAAGAGGCAGAGAGGGGATGTTGTTAAACAGTTTCTTACCGTAAGAGGGAGTTGGGACCCAGATCTTTCCAGTTAATCATACAACAAACTTAGATCATCGCAATAAAAACCTCGTCTCACTCTGCCTCCTCTAGTGACCGGCGGTGCACGGGGTCCCTCCGAGGAGCCATCTCCCTTCCTCCTCCCCGCCAGCCGCAGGTGGGGCCGCCAGCACCATGCGGGCCACCCACCTCCTGCCAGCCTTGCTGCTCCACCAGCTGCTGCTGCTGCCCACCGCCATCCCCGCGGCAGGTCAGTCCTTCTAGCACTTCGCTACCGACCCCCTCGCAGCCGCATCACGGTCGCTCTGCTCCTCTCCGCCGGGGCAGGGTGGGCGCTGGCGGCGCACCCCGCAGGTGGGGCGGGCGGGGAGACCCCTCCGCCCCCGGCAGCTCCACCTGCGCGCCCGGGCGGGGATGGTGCGCCGGAGCCCGCCCCGCCGAGCGCTGCGCTGCGCTGCCCTGCGGGGAGGAGCGCAGAGGAGCGCGGAGGAGCGGAGCGTGCGGCCGTGCGGGCGAAACGCTCTCCGGCCGCGCACGGTGTCCGCGGCACCTCTGCGGGAGGCACCGCCCGTCCCGTCCCGTCCCATCCCATGCCATCCCATCCCCTCCCGATCCATCCCATCCCATCCCGTCCCGACCCGTCCCATGCCATCCCATTCCGTCCCGTCCCATGCCATCCCATCCCATTCCGTCCCGTCCCATGCCATCCCATTCCGTCCCGTCCCATCCCATCCCATTCCGTCCCGTCCCATGCCATCCCATCCCATTCCGTCCCGTCTCATGCCATCCCATCCCATCCCATCCCGTCCCGTCCCATCCCATCCCGTCCCGTCGCATCCCGTCCCGGCCCGTCCCGTCCCGGGGTCTGCGGAGCGGCCGGTGCTCCCGTCGCCGCCTCCCCGGGTGAGCGGGACTCGGGGCTCACTGAGGACGGGCAGACCTAGAAGCCGGGAGAGAGAAGGAAATCTCAGCGTTGCCCTAAAGGTGCTCCCGGGGTCGTTATCAGGACACGACCATGTACCCTCAGTTTCCAGGGGTAGGATAAATAACAGAAGTTGACAAGGAATACTCCATAGGACAGTGCGTTGTTGAAAGGACATGCCCTTGCTGAAGTTCAGCAGCATGAACATGCTATTTCCAGAGTGAAATACTTGTAATTTCATTAGATGTTCCCGATGAAATCCGGGAGGTGGAGGGGGGCAAGGAACAAACAATAAGTAATCAAGTGCTGGATGCTCTTTAGCTGAATTTCTTTCCTGAAGTGTCCCCCTTGGACTGGATATGTGAAGAGCCAACTCTGTCCTTCTATTGGTTCTCTGGGAAGACGTTTAAGGAAAAAAAGTTTGTAAAGGTTTCTGCAAACCTTTCCTTCCTTCCGGCAACATTGTTAGGGTCAGACCTTTGCACAGACAGAAACAAAGGACAGGCACAATTCAGGGAAAGAATCTGCCACGAGTGGGTAGAGCATGGACAGGGACATGTGGCTGCTGGATCCTGGGGCAAGGTCTGAGGGCATCGGACAATGTGTATGACAACGAATGCTGGTGGCTTCCAAGATATAACTACATTTTCTAGTTTTAAAATATATACATATTTCAAACAGGATTTCAAAATGGAATATTTTGTGACCTGAGTGGGCAAGTAACAAAAAGATTGGCAGCATCACATGCAGTAAAACCTGTTGTTTTCTCCCTACAAGTAACAGGGAGGTTCTATAGGATGCTGAGCAATCTCACCAGAGCTTCTGTGCTCAGTCTGCTCATTGAGGATTTTGTTTTCACAGGCATTCTTAGCAGGTGACACAGAGATTGAGACACTACAGAGATACTACACTAGCAGAGATACTACACTTTTCTGAACTCCTTTCTCATGTGCATTGCAATTTCTAATTTTCGGACATGCAACTTCTCTGAAAAGAGACGACTGGAGCTGGTTAAGAATTTTCTGAGAATTTTTTCCCCTCCCTGGAAAATGCTGACACATCAAAACTTTTCACAAAAAATAATTCCTGTTAAAGAGAAAATTTCTTTGGTTTGTTTCCCTCAAATCAAATGAAAAAGAAATTGCAGCAGGAGACATTCCCAATAGTTTGTGGTACCTGCTGTTGAGAAACCATCACCTGTGACAGGAACTCATGAACGGATGGGCTAGTTAGAAGGAAAAACCAAAATAAACACCACAGATGCATCCACACCCAGACTTTATTCCAGGAGCCAAAGATACAAAACTGGTTATAGCCAAGCTCATAAGAAGCTATGTCATGCTTTGGTCTCTTGATAGTCAGAATGCTTTCCTTGAATGAGAGAAGTTTCTTGTTCTCCCTGACTGTAGGCTCTTGACCCTGGTCTGTAGTTTACTGAGTTTGATGAATATTTGACCTATCTAGTATACCAACAGAAGAGACTGAGAGACAGGTTCTGTACTGCCTGTATCAGGGGGCTGTCAAATAAGGTTGTGCCCTAACCAATGGGATCTCCAGTTTAGGAATGGATGGTCCATCTTGATGAGGAGAAAAATTAGATTTCCAAAACTTCAGCATTTTCCAGAGTATAACTGGTTTTCTGGCCAACTTGCATAGTGACAGTTTCTTGGCAACTCTCCCTTTCTTAATTTTCCTCCCCCACCTGTTTTAATGGGATTAATCAATCCTATTGTTTGCCTTATTGGCATGAAATATGACTTATCACATGCTGCCATTGTGCTTACCTTGTTTTTAAAAATATATGATCTTCAACAAGTGACTGGATATTTTCAGTGTAGGCAAAGGAAAGTTGTGCCATTTCTGTCTGAAAATACAGTGATTGCTTTCTAAGCAAACTTGTTATATTTGTATGGGACGCAGATTTCTTATTACTGGGATGTTTTTAAAGAAAGATAAAGATTTGCCTACATATGTCATCAAGCTGTCTACACTATCGGTTTCTGAGTTTCTTTTTAATATGTAAAAGATAAGACAGTGATTGATGAAAGATAAATGTGCATGGTTCCTATAGAGTACTTGCCTAGTCATTATCAATATCCTGTAAGTCTGTCACTTTCACAAAGAAATTAATCTGTAGCTAATAACTTTATCAGAGTTTTCTTTCTTGTTCAGATATTCTTATAATCCAGTATTCTTAGACAGTATCTCTTTAATAGTGTTCATCTAATGAAACTAAAAATGACTTTTTAATCAAAGCAACAAGTAGATTGGCATGCTGCAAAAGAGGGAATGATGAAGCTTTATTTAAATTAAAGATACTTTTTTCTGTGAAAGGACTGTTAGCCAAGTGTGTTTATTTTAATTTTTCAGCACTTTCTCGAGTTTGGATGATCTCAAGCAGTTTGTAATGAAGATGTGGGAGTTGCACTTAGTTCCTATACATAATCATTGCTTAAAAAAAGTAAGGTCCCATAGCCATAATCTGTGTATGAATGTTGTGTATTCCTGTGGTCTGCGTAGCTAAGTATGTTTTAAAAAATTAATATGATTTATACTTTCCCATCCCAGCTGTAGATAATCATTATACTATATACTGTCAACAATGCAAAATTATACTCTGCCAGTTGGAAGAGTGTATTCCTTCTGTTTAATGGAATCCTTTTGGTGCTCAGTGCCATGGGCTGCTTGTTTTGCTCTCACATGTAATGCAGCACTTACCCTGCTTAACAGATTTTCTGTTTCTATTAATGCCATTTTCATAAGCAACATAGCAGGAGAATATAGAGTTGAAAGACATGAGATTAAAATGTTGCGTAAAACTCTGGAAAATCAACCACTGAAGTCAAGGAAAAGAAAGCCTCTTATTGGAGGAGCTCATCTGTCATTATTGTAATACTTCAACTGAGGCCAGGGTTGGAAGGGAAATGTGCAGGCTCCCTCAGAGAACAAAATATCTCCCCTTTGGATCTTTATGCTGAACATTAGTTTGCCACTTAAGCATTTCAAACTTTTCCAAGGAGATTTTAAAGCAGGATAACTGGGCCTCTTGTTGGGTAAAAGCTTGATGTGGGGAAAAAAAATGCCCTGAATGTTTTGCAATATCTTCTCCTGGCTGAGTGTTGAAATTTCACTTTCTCCCCATCACTGTCGAGGTGGAGTGGAATGGTAGAGACTGGAAGGCAGCACAGGGGTGTGTTGATCATGAAGGTGAGCAAAGATTGATCTCCATGCTTATTTGGAAAGCATGAATAGTAGGAGAATTGACATAATGCTAGCAATGTTTGAATCTTGCAGTGGGGAAGTATGGCAACTACAAACAACTGGGGAGGGGTGAGGACATCGTCACTGTTTCCCCATCTTTTTCTGTAGGTTTTTGTGGCAGTGCCCTTAGAGGATGTAGGGCTGTTCCTGAACGTAGTTAGTACCTACGCATAAAGCAGCTCTGCTACAAAGCAGAGCTGGGAACGTGCTCCAGATTAGTCAAACGTGTTGGCAAAATCTAGCTGTAGGAGTTTTCAATGGCCTGTGGGCCTCCACCCATGTGCTGTCTGACGAGCCCAGCTGTGCCTGGCAGTCCTCATTGCTGCTGGCCCAGTTGGGGACTGGCTGCTTCCTCTGTCCCTGCTCAGCTCCAGCTCTTCCTATGACTGCCAGCCTTGGCTAGAAACACTATTTTTATGTATACAACATGCAGCAAGGCTCTCATCACTCCTCACAGGGGCTTTTTTGCTGCCCTCAGTCATCTGTCATTCTTTATTTTGCACAAATTCCTGCCCTGCCTACTTGAGCTTTCCTCCTTACCCCTCGTTCCATGCCCAGACATCCAGTGGCTGGGACACCATCACAAAAGAAGTGCACAACATGCTCGGTGCCTCTGAGGAGACACCAAATGCTTGTGAAGATTGTGAAATCCAATGGGAAATGGTGGGGATTTAATTCTTGGGCACAATGCATAAGAAGACAAATCTTACAAGGGAAAGTCCTCTCAGTAATTTAGCCAGATGTTAGATACTGCAAGTCAGAGTACAAACGGCAGCATATTTGTTTCTGCCAATGGGTCCCAGCATCCTGCTGAGCAGATAACCTTTTCTTGGAAGAAAAAGAACTGTCCTTTTGCAGCTACCATCCAATTTTAGAATATACAAGCAGCTGTTAGCATTATCCTTAGCCCCAAGTATTTTTGTGCCAGCTATAGGAGTCAATTTCAATGGCAGGACTTAGCATAAACATGAAGTTGGGTTTCCAGTAACAGGGCAATCTTTGCAGTTGCTAATAAGGAGTGTATATGTGTGTGTGTGTCTGTGTGTGTGTGTGTCTGTGTGTGTGTATGTGAGAGTGAGTGGTAATATGCAATGCAAAGCCAAAAAGCAATATCTTTTTCCTGAATTTCCTGAATCTGCTTAACAACTAGACTGAGCGCCAATGTAAAAATAAGGAAATCATTATCTCTGTATTATATATAGATATTATATGGATAGTCATATATATTTCAAACTACTTTCTGAAAATTGTAGATTTTTTCCCCAGAGGCTCTTTTGCCAAGAAAGTAGATTTCAGAAGTTAAAATATTCACATCATTCTCCAGGTACCTTTCTGAAAAACTTTTAGTTGTGACAAGCTACAAATGCCTCCTTGGACAGCTGGTTTCATTTTGGTGACTTTCCATCTACACAGCTGACTGCAGATTTTATGGGTATGGTTGGTAAACTTCTTTCACGCCAAATTATTGTCTTACATAAATAACCGCATTAAACTTAATCTGGCATCTTAGTCTTTCCAATCTACAAAGTTCTGTTTTTGGGCACAATTCAGATGGTTTCAGTTTCTCATTATGTTGGTCTGCCATTCTTACTTTTTCTTTTTTTTTTTTCCCCAAATGAGAAGTCATTTGGAAAAGGTGTTCACTTTTCACTCTGTCCAGGTCTCTGGATATTTCTGATCCTGAAACAGGCATAAGGAAAAGTCAAAGCAAAGAAAAGCAAGTTAAAAGTATTGAGCATTAAGTCTTTTTGTCAGACTGAGCCTGTTAATACCTGATTTAAGAGAGAAAATTGCCTTGAAAATATTCAAAAAGTGTTTCCTAACTGTTCACACAGATAATATTTTGTTGACCCTATTAATGGTCTTAGTACCAACATTCACCTTTAACATATTTTTTTTACTAGGGTTAACTTAAGCATGTGGTATCTGAAAGCATTTAGTAACAACCACTTTCACCATCTGGTCAAGTTTAGGTTTGTTTGGTAGTTTTTCCTTTTTTACTTAATGAAACCAATATATTTATGCTATCATACTGAGGCCTGCACTAGTATTCAATTTATTCCTGATATTTGATATCCTTTGAAAAGCATTGTCTTGAAAACATAATTTAATTTAATGAAAAGTATCCCTTGTATCACGTTTCACAGACGAGTGAACCAAATGTTGTTTTATGTATATAAACATTATTTTTAATTTTCATATTAAATTGTCACTGTACTGAGATAAGCACTCAGTTTTGATATATCTGACACTATGATAATACATGATTTTGCAGAATTTTGCTTTTCCCATTTTATTTGCTTCTTTGGTTTTTTTCCCATTCAGATACATATTTATGATTATGTTACCGTGTGATTTTTGTCAGGTATGGTGTTCCCTGATAAAATGTTTGCTATGTTCAATTGTGTTGGACTGTGCTTTCCTACCTTCATTTTGCATGTGTTTAGGGCTAGGGAAATTTTCTTTTCTTTTCTTTTTTTTTTTTTTTCTTGAAGGTCTTTCATATGATGGTAGATTTCTGGTTTCCCACTCTCCTCCTCCCAAGTTTTAAATCACATGAAATTCCTCTGTCATAATTTATTTTTTTTCCTAGCTCATTAGGGAAATTTGGTTTACTTTGGCTTGTAGTGATGATTGTTTGCAATATTAAGTTAATAGCTAATGTCATTTTAACATTCTGACCTGATTATCAATTATAACACAAATAATTCAATCTCTAATTAGTCCATCTGTTAACTGCTCAAGGTCAAGTGATTTCATTTCATTACAAACATGATGCAAAATGTTAAACAGGGACCTAAAGTGCCAGTTGATACTAAAGAAAGAGACTACGTCTGTTTTACAGTTCTGCAATGATTGTGTCAGTTTATGACATTGCTCTTCTCTGGAATATATTTTGAATCTTCAGCTTCTCTGTGCTTCCAGCACAGAGTGTGAAAAATTTCCCTCTTTTGATTTTATTCCCCATGCTATCTTATTTTGTATTTCATTCTCCATTTGGAGGGACTGCAGTGGATTCCTGCAGTTCTCTGGCAGCATCTGGTAGCCTAAGGAATTCAGGTACCTCAATTTTCTTGATCCCTCTCCCCGCCCCTTCATTTTAGGTAATCTGACAAACATAAAAAAAAGGTGGTGCTATTATGTGAGTGTCCATATTCCTTTCAACACTGGAAGTTATAATTTTTTTTTTTCCATCCATGGTATAAATACCTGTATCCAGCTTATTTGTATAAGAAAATGTGATAATAGAAATAAATGAATTCACTACCCCACATAGTAAACAATTTACCGCAACAAAGCAAATAGCTACTTAGTAAATGCTCAGGTTCTGCAAGTCCAAACAAGCAGAATAGGGAAATAAAACTCAATCACAAACCATCAAGTTTTCATTAAGAATCTCAATTTAAACATAAACATTTAATTTAAATGTGTTTATCTTTTCATACGGAAAATCTGGTGTTGCATTTTGATGTGTTTGTCATGTAAAATAAAGTGGGATGCAAAATTTGAAAGAAACAAAAGGAATGAAGTTTCTCACAGTATCAGGAGACTTCACAATGTGTGTCTCTAAGAAAATACTAACTTTTGCATAGAGTGGAGTGAAACTTGGAAACCCTGGAAGCTGACATGCTGAATGCATCACAACTGGTATTTAATGAAAGCTTTGCAGAGTCTGTGACAAGTCCATAGAAGTAGAGATTTTTCTAGGGGAGGAAGCCAGTATGCTCCAGTTGCACTCTGTAAGACCTTAACTTTGAAGCCTAAAATATACATGTAAGAAAAACTGGACTGATGGAGGAAGTAGAAAGGGATTACCAATGAAGTAGACAAAGTCAGATAGACTTCTTGTAAAATTTTGCTGCAGACAACACAAGTAGTGTTTTTATCTCATTATAATGGAGAAAGGTGATCTTTGAGCCTGTTGAAATCCTGTGTGCTATTTTGATTACCACAACAATGGTATTTTATTTGCTATATTGGCTTTTTTACTACTAATTGGATAATGCAAAACCAAAAAAATCTTTTTTGGGAACAGACCTGAGGATCTGAGACTTACTTAGGTATTTGAACTATTTGAACTCTAAATGACCTGAAACTAGATTTATACTAAATTTCTGGTCTCTCAAATTGCTCAGTATGAGACCTATTGTATTCTGCAAGGTGTGAATTTTAATTTGAGATGCAGAACTTAATTAGGCAGTTTCAGGACTGAGTGATGTGGTGGTGTGGGAGATCAAAGCCCTTTTTCGGTGTGGACACAAGGCCGGAAGAGAGTAAAGAAGCCATGTTGCTGCCACTTTCCCATTAGCCCAGTGATTAGAGACTATCTGGGGAGTAGAAGAGATTGAAATGCAAACACGTTTGCTGACTCAAACCTATTTCTCTTGCTAAACAAGGAAGTGTCTTAATTTCTATGATATTGCATATTGTGGTGTCCGTTACTCTCAGCTCTCTGTGTTACTCGTTCTGTTTTGTATAATATAATTAACATTGCAGTCCAGTAGCTTCTAGAACACAAGAACTGAAACCTCCTGGTGAGTTTTCTTACAAAAATACTGCAGAATGACAGTTTTCTTTATCTCTGATTATTGATTTGGAACAGACTGTAATTGCCCCAGGAAATACTATTGTTGGAAATCTTTCCCCCCCAGGTGCTCTGTAGTTTGAGCAGTGTCAGTCAATGACTCTTATCTGAGAAGATTGTACAGAAACCTCATTTGAAAATGTAGAAAGGGAACCCAAAGGTGAGTTCTCGCAGTTCCCAGGTAAATGTCGTTGCCTTTGAGGAACATTTTTTTCTTAAATAAATATTTAAAGCCTTTTATGAAAATGAAAGAGCTCCAGCAGGGAGATTGTGGAAATCACAAATGAGATTATGGAGTACTTGTCCAGTGCTGCATCCTACTGGAGCAAATGTGGCAGTCCCCGTTTCCTTGGGCACTGACTGAACACTTCTCTTTTCTGTTCAACTTCATGTTAAGAAATAGAAAAAGGCACCATCCTCACCTTTTTGAGGATTTTTTTTAAGTTGACTAAAGAAATATTTTGAGTTAGTGGCTGTTTCTGTTGAAGAAAAAAAATGTTGGTTCATATTTGACTGGATTCCTTTGTGTCTGAATCAGCTGCTATTATTTTCAAATTTAAGTGGAATGTCAGACTTCCTTGGTAATATGATAGTCAACTACAAGAAACATCAGAGGACACAGCCCACAAAATAGTCAAAAGTCCTGATTAATCAAAGTTTAGGAAATTGAAATGAATGGCAATCATAAAGCAATAACATTAGTTATAGCTTATTGCATGCTAACCTTTAATGTAGATCATGTCTAAGGCATGATTTGATTTAACATTTTAATAACAAAAGCACCTAAATAGACACAAAAAGGCTACTATTTTTATATATTTTGTTGTGAGAGTTTCAAAAGTAATGCTTTGCATTATTCTGATGTTTCTAACAGTCACACTACAGATGCACTTGGCCCTTTGCCTTTTGGATTATAGGCAAGACATAGAATGTTGTTGTTTGAAAGCTAAAGTAAATCAGGCTGTTATGAATTGCTAAATGCAAGATCAAACCCATAATCCTCTTTGGACAACTGCTAGGAAAAGAAGGAAAAAAAAAAAGGCAGAACTGTGAACTGTGTTTTTCAGGCAGAACAGAATTCCTTGATTTTTTAAATCATTTTCTTGCGTGCTAGCTGGTGAGTTTAAGAAGCTGTTATCATTGAGAATTAAGATAATGACACTTACCAGTAGATCGGAAAAGTTAACATCAGCAGCTGAAAGAAAATACTTTGATATTTCTGTACAGATCCTTACCACCATTTGACATAAAAGTCTTGGCTGAGAGAACATAGAACTAACAAGTATGTCTTGGAAGATAATAGATTGAGAAATGCACCACAAAAGCTTTATGGAAGACTTGTTTTCCTGTGGTTGGCTTAGAGAGCAAATGCAATCCTTTTTGCAGCACTTTGGCTCTATCACAGGTACAGCATAAAATAAGGCAGCTACAGTGTGGACACAACAGTTTCCAGTAACAGGATGATGATCCTTATGGCGAGAATTTCTCTAAACAAAGTGATTCATTTTGAGTGCATGTGCACTGCACAAATAGGAGGCTGAAAATTCTTAAGAGAGCTGGTATGAGTCCTCACACAATACCAAAATTGTTAGCATTTGATTTTTTTCATCAAAACCTTCTTCATATAATATGAATGTGGATTTGAAGATAAATAAATGCTTTTTTCTCTTATTTTTTTTTTTTAATTGGAATTAAAACTGTGAGCATTGGATGCTGTGGAATAGGACAGTTTCCTTCATCAGTTCAAAAAGAAAGAGTATGATGGGGTGAAGATTATTTTATAGGGGCATTGCAGCACAGATATTCTACCTTTTTAACTGAAGCTCAATGAGATCTGATTTTAATGTCTTTGGTGTATTTCTAAGTGTCTTAGGCATAACTCACCACTGAGAGGTGTGATTTAGCTGAATCCAGTGAGAATGTGAACTAAATGATCAGGATGGAAGTTCTGCAAAGGGAACACCCTTAAGCCCTCTTTGGCTTTACAGCATGTGAAGCTGTCAGTAGCTCCTCCAGAGCCTCAGCTATTGCACTTTGCAGTTATTCTGAGCTCCTGCAAAGTCCACCAAGGAAAAATTCTTTGGCCTGAGTGCACTCTGCTCTTGCATGAGAAACTATCTATTCCGGATAACAGAGCACTAGGCTCAGGTTTTATATTTGGAAAACTCTGGCAAAATTGAATAAATTTAACTTGAGCATTTGTGTTCCATTATTGCTGCAGATTCTGTAGAGAAAAATAAAAGGACATCTGTGAATACAGCTATATGGAAATCAGTTATGGAAAATGCTATTATCTACTTTGTAAACTAAGGAGGAATTTATTCACCTACCTTTACCTGGATAAGCCATCTAATCCAAAAGGATCATCTGGGATCATTGAGTGAAATAGGAAAAATAGATCCATGGCAATTTATCCTCTCTGTGTTACTCATCTGACAGAATAGGGACAATTACTCTCCAGATGTGTTTATCTGCCTTCACAGACGATGGAGCAGCCTACACTGGCAGACTGTTTTTTTATGGAATACAAAGTAAAAACACAAATAAATATTGGGAAAATTCTGGGGTTTTCTTGCAGATATCAAAGATTTTTCCTCTTGCACTTTAGCCAAATATCTCTAGCCAATCTTCCTTACTGCATTTTATACCTTTTCCTCTGGGCCTTTCACAGAGGTATGGAAACCAGATCAGTGTGTTCATTTTTGCAGAGATCTTTGCAACAGTACAGACTTTCCATTCTATGGCCTCTGTTTGACCTCATAATCTTTTCTGTAAACTAACAAGTCTAGTTCAGTCACACTTAAACTGGACACAACACTCACACTGAGACTTCACTGGAGCAGAGAGAGGACAAATGATTATTTTGTGTCACTTCCAAAATACGCTTCTTGTCACAATTTGTGATAAGTTTGCTCTTCTAAGAACAGTTTCTCGCATTCAGCTAGTGATAACCTTTTTCACTTGAGTTTTTCATGGAAATATTTACAAGATTTCAGATTATTATCAGACGTATTTTGGGGGTTCTGAAAAAAGTTTACAAAGGGTGAAAAGCTTTCCTCTTATCCCTTTACAACATTATGGAATCTTTATTGAAAACTAGTTTTACTATAGTTCCTACTATTTCTAGTTTTAAGAACGGAGATCACCATCTAAAATAATCAACTCTTCTTCAGTATCTGCTTTAATTTTATGAAATTCTCTATGCTTCGGGTACTGAATGAAGGTTCTATAATTCCTATTAAATGTTACCTATATCTAATGCCATCTTTAATCTCAACACCCTCTTTACAGTGTGTTTTTTTGTTTGTTTGTTTTGTTTTTGTTTTTTTTAGAGGGTAAAGGAAAAAGGAGAAATCCTCTTCATGACTTCAAAAAAACAGGAGAGTTGATGCTCATTAAAATAAACAAAACACTGGAAGTAAAAACTAAGCTGTTAAATACCACTGAGCAATGTGCCAAGAGATGCAGCAGGAACAAGGGACTCTCGTTCACTTGCAAGTAAGTTATGTATAACTATTATTTATTTTTTTCTCCCTAATGAAACATACATAACAGCCTTTGATCAAAGGTCTCTCTGTAATTGTCATCAGTGGCAGCTTGTACCGAGAACAACCTGAAGATTGTGATTTTTCATTTTAGTGATCTTGTTCTACCTCTACTGGGAGTGTCAGTCTTTTCTGAACCTTTATATGAGCTGTCTGCCTTAGCTTCTCCAAACTGTGATCTTTTCCACACCATAGCTGAAAAAATGTACTCAGGTTAAGGTGTGGATGACTTGGGCTGCACTGTAGAGTTTCATGAGCATTTCAGAGATTTTTATGTCTCTTATAAAATGGTTATTGTCACACATCACAGCTGTAGTATTTCAGCACCACTTCAGACCATATTCTGACTTCATTCTTTGCACATTACTTCTGCTGAAATCAATGAGAACCCCACACATGGAGCACAGATACATGCACTGCTGAAGTTCACTGGCAAGTACTACGAATCTGATACAATGGAATCAAACCTTCTGGGCTGTGGATAGCTATCCTTCAGCATCTGCTGTCTCTTAGAAACACATCGTGCAACTGATTGCTTGTCTGCCTTGTACATATCTTCTACTATTTTTTGGAACAGATCAGTATTATTTTTCTTACATATTAGACTTAAATGATCGCCTTGGCCTCTCTTAGTCTAGACCATTAGTAATAAATGAAAGGCCATGAACACAGGAGAATCTTGGAGAGAATGGATGACTTCTGTACTGTTGAATATTTGGCTAAATGTGAGCTTGAACTTCAAACATAAAACAGTTTTGACAATTGCTACAAATGACCAAATGTGACAACAAAAGCTCTTCATTGGCACAAAAGATTCTCAACTGTGATCCAATTCTTCTGTAAGCCTTTAATTCCAGTGTTGCAAGATTTAGTTTGTATTGTTCTGTACTCTGACTACTTATATATGTAAATAGTGAACAGAGTTTACTTTTTTCTGATAGAAAGTATTTTCCAGGCACTAATATTTTTCACATGGTGCAAACCACTCCTTTTCCTATCGGCAAAGTTTCCACTGCTGTCATTACCAAGGGGATCAGGTCATATTCAATACTGCAAGACATCCTTGAGTTATGATGGTCAGCAGTGAGGAGTATTACAAAATTGGGTTTCACAGTATAAAATAACTCCTGAACAATTTTGTATTCCGACATCAGCTTCGGAAAATTGTCTTAGGCTCGTTGTGGCTACTCAGGATGATAACTTTTGTGTTTTGGAAATAAAAAGTAAGTTAATATGTCTATTATATTTTACATTAATATTAATCTAGAATCTATACGAAATGTTAAAATGTTTTCATTTTTCCTGGATTTTTTTTCTTTTCTATTGGGACAGTGTCTGATGGATTCCTTAAGGGGCAAGTTTTCTCTGGCTTAATCAGTCAATACAACAACATAGAGGAGCGATGAGGGACTTTGAGAACACAGCTTAGAAAATTCCTGTTCACAGATAATAGAATTGCAACCTATCAGGCAATTGCTTTGCACTGAATATGAAATGAATATGAAAAAGTATTACAAATCTGTCAACTCATCCTCTGAATGCCCTGTTTCCCCTGTCATAATTTTAGAAAGGAAGCAGTGTGGGTGATCAGGTCTTGTCTGTGCTACTGCTATGCAGCAGAGCAAGTGGGATTTTCTTTTGCAGGATCTCAGAACATCCTTGTGGTTTTCCTTTTGGCCCCGTATGAGTCTTACTGCAGTGTGCACAGTTCTTTGATGCTCCTGTAAACACGCATTTGACATGTGTTCCCTTTTAAAGGACAAGTGATTACTAATGTTTCCCTTTTATTGCTAGGATCATAGTCCTTAATTTCATATCAGCACGTGGTTACTACAAGGTGAAATTTGCTGCCAACTTAAATGAGAACCAATTAGTTTACCACTTGCTGAGGGAGTGTTCTAAAATAAGTAACACAAAATGGCATTTTAAATACTTGAAATATAAGACTTAGATTTTCCTTTGTTTATTGATGTCTTCATGGCTTGATTCTCATACTCCATATACATGTAGCAGTTCTCCATCATTTGGACCACATCACTGATGTTTTATTTTCTGGATGCAAACTCAATTTATTTAAGCATTAGTATGCAATAAAATGGAATCACTTTGTAGTATAATTGTGACAGGAGCACTGGGAGCAACAACATCTGAGTTTGTGCACTGTGAGGTACAAAAGCAGGAAGAAGATTAGGTTTCTTTTCTGCCAGAAAGTGCTAAAGTAGCAGATTTCAGGCGCTACAGACTTATAAAGGTTCAGCAAGCCCTTATTTTCTGGACCGGCGTGGGGGGCAGTAAGGAAGACAACTTTTGGTTTATTTATTACAAGTTTTTGTATTAATTTCAAGTAAATTTTGAGTACTATATTGATTCATCATTGTGTTTTTAACTATGGCACCTTTTTGTTGGAACTAATACTTTTCTGTCACTTTTCAGAACAGATGTTTCTTCTATTCCCTTGCTGTCTTGTTCATTTCCAACTGAGTTACAAGATCCTTATCTAGTCTTGTTCCTTTTTTGTAGCATTATTCCTAAAATCCTTCATCAAAGAACTCCTTAGATTCACTTATATTGTCTTTTTGACTTCATAAATCTGTGTATCTTTTTCTGCCTTTGCTATTAGCTTTATCAACCTGCTATTGCTAAGCTCTTCTATTCTTTGTTTCATCATCCTTTGCAGTCCATTATTCCCATTGTTTTCCTTCAATCACCCTTGCAGTTTTTCCCATTACATTTACTATGGAGGCGAAAAAGATAATGTAGTGACTATTTTACTGTCTATGCAGGTGACTTTTGCAGTTATGTGCTCCCTTTAGCTACAAAGTGGTCCCTATCTCACTGTTACCTGATTGGAGGCTCTGTATTTACATGGGAAGGGATTCCAGTATAGATCATGGAATTTCAGTACCTGATCAGAAAACATACCAACTATTTCAGTGCAAAGAACAACAACCACAACAACAACAAAAAAGAGAGTTGTTGTGATCAGCAGTATCAGTAGAAGAAAGTCCAAGAATTTGCTCAAATATGTTGACTTTGGAAGTGTAAAAACCCTCCAGATTTGCGTCCAAGAAAAGATTGTTAGAAACTTTTATGTGAAGACGTGGTTGAAGCCAAACTGGAAAGAAATCAAAAGGCAACTGAAAGGCAAAAACTGAAAGAGTTGTTTGTAAACAGCATTCTCACTTTAGGAGGGAGGAGTGGAAAGGAGAATGCAATTGGAAAGGCAGGAAAGGTCAAGGATATTTTTGTGAAGATGGAGTTAGAGGCACTTGGATATGCTCATATTTGAGAATTAGCCAGAAAAGAACAGAAGGCTGTGCAAGGGCAGAAGGATGAAGGTTAGCAGGTTGGAAACATTTGGAGTCAACAGAGTAGAGAGAGCAGTTGGATGAAAAATCTGTTTGGTGATGGAAATGATAATGAAGAAGATGTTGGAAAGAGAGAAGACTGGGGAGATTGGATTGGATCTTGTAATACTTTTGAGTGAAGCCAGCAAGATCTCACACAGAAAGCTTGTATGTAAATTAAAAGAAGATCAAACAGTTTTTTGTTGAGGGATGCAGTGCTTAGGAGTATGGCACAGCCAAAGTATGGATGGCGTGTAAGAAATCTGTGTGTCTTTTCAATATCAAGTAGTGTTAAAATGCCTTCTCAGATCAGAATAAAATATCTCAGAAGGTATGAGGTGACTGACAAAAATGTAGATTTTGTGGGAGGTTAGAGGCAGTAGTATGATGTCAGAGGTTTGTTATTTGGTTCTAATGAGAAAAATAAGGAAAAAAAAAACACCTATGGGTTTTTTTCTTGTCTTATTTATTTTTCCTTATTGGAATAATTATTCCCCCTTCAAGGCAGTGAATTGTGTTCCTTAAGTCCTTTAAAATATTTTGCCTACACTTAAATACTATCCTTTCATAATGGCATTAAGAGGAAAATGGTCTGCAAGTTTCATTTCAAATATTGCAAAGTGTGTTACTCTTCAGATTTCTGTTTGTCACTCTTGCCCTCCCCCAAATCCAGTGAATTCAGCACACATTGTACTCTATCCTTGAAAACAACTGAAGTAAGAGGAAAGAAGAAAACTAAAGCAAAACAAGGACAAACTGTAGGTGCACTATCACTGTTTAGTTTATTCTTAAAAAAAAAAGAATCTTGTTTTTAGCAGCTTGGTTGTTCTGGGCAAGAAACAGATTTCTTGTGCTTGAATTTTCCTAAGTCTTCAGTGTGAGATACTGAACTATTTCAGAGTCATATTGTAAGCATAGCAAAAAAGGATGTTTTAGAGTCTTCCTTTTTTTTGTTTTTTTTTTCCCAGAAAGCAGCATAACAGGGGACAGAAATGCTGTCTCAGTCACATTTATCTCACTTTTAAAATAAAGATCTTTAATGACAAGGGAACTCTTAGATTAGTGTGAACAGCTAAGCTGGTATTTAATGTAATGGCCACATCAATTTAGTTTCTTTGTTTCTTTGCTCTTGTCAGCAGAGTTGTGGGTTTAAATAGTAATTTGGACTGTTTCTCTGACTTTCCCAGTAAAAATAAATCTGATGTCATTGCATGCTCTTTGGCAGGCCATGTGTCATTCTTATAAACCACATAGAGATTTTTTTCTCATCCAGATTTTCTTTGCAGGGCCTTTGCTTATGACAGAGTTACAAAACGGTGCCATTGGTTATCCTTCAACAGCTTGACAAATGGTGTGAGAAAGAAGCAAGACCATGCGTTTGATCTGTATGAGAAGAAGGGTAACTGATTTATCTACTAATTTTGTTTTTTCAGCAATGGAGGGGGAACAAATCCTTGAGGTCAGTTGGTGATTTTTGGCTGTAGGAGCATCCTGGGCATGGGATGGTTTTATGCATTTTGAAAGCTGCATCCTACAGTTTTATTTACACATATCCTGAGTTTGCTGTCATACAAGTTTGTCTACACACTTGGTCAAATTTCTAATCTACTTATTTGCCTACCATCATACATATTAGTCTGAATTGCTACTTCAGCTTACTCCTTAAAAGCTTAGCTTTATCTTAGCATTTTTACTTAATATTGGTCTTATTTACCTCATTAATGAGTGGGAGACTTAAAGAGTTTTGTTCAATCAGACATGTTGGAAACATTTTCAGGAGGGTTTTTTAGGTCAGTTAGTGATCAAGATTTTGAAAAAAAAAAAAGGGCCAGGAATTTGTGTCAACAAATAAACAGTATTTTGAATAATTAAATATTTAAAGACTATTAAACTATATTATTTTTATGTGGAAAGAGATGAGGAACTTCATTTTTTAATACATTAACCAAACTCCTAATTTCTTCTCTTTTTTTCAATAGACTATGTCAGGAATTGTATAATTGGAAAAGGAGCAGACTATAAAGGAACAATATCTGTTACCAAAAGTGGTATCCAGTGTCAGGCCTGGAATTCAATGATCCCCCATGAGCACAGGTAAGAGTTCAGGAGCAGAGACAATGGGAATAGTATCCAGACAGTTTCCATAAAGCATAAGAATTTATGGGAAAACTAACCTTAGACAACAAAATCTCTTAGATATTTTTATGCCTTTCTCCAAGAGATGCCATTCTGCAGATCTCAGCAAATCCCTAGCTTCTTGGACTTTCTCTAAAGAAGTCTCTTCTAATGCCAGGCTGTGTGTCTGTATCCCTTCCTTTCCTGTGTCAGTTTTTTTTCACTCTTTATATCCTTTTGATCTCTTAACTACTGACAGAAAAAAAACCATCTGCATACCTTCAGCCTGGGGTCTGGAAGTTTATCACCATTTTCTAATCAACTCCCAGGGAATGAGCAATTTTAAAAACTACATTATTACAAAGTGGGTGATATTAGCCCACCTATTTGTTTAGTGTGTGTATATATATATAGTATATATATTGTTGCTATATTTTGCATAGTTACTGTAAAATCTGTTTTATTTGTAGAATATGTTAAACTCTATAGAGCGCTTATGACAGGCAACAGAGACTATTGAAATCCTTTCCTTCAGATCATACCAGCAATAACTAAAGACTAATGCAGCTGTTATGGGACTCAACTTTTCGGGTTAAGACCTGATACAGTGAAAAACTGAGGCCAAATCTACATCTTGAGAGTAAAACTAGTTCGACTCCATTGGCTAAGGACAAGAGAGGAAAGCCAAAACATGAAACCAGTAAGAGTAATGGTAGAAACAGATTCATCCGCAACAAACATTGCTGGGAACTAATTAAAGGACTATGAAGTACTGGTCTACTCTTTGACCATTTCACTTTGAAACTTTTTGTATTGGCTTTAGCCATTTGGATAATAAAACATTAAGAGACAAAACCAAGGCGTTCTCTCAACCATAAAGTTCCTACCCCAGTTGCTGCCTTTTGCTCCAGACTCCCAACATCAGCACTTTGTTTAGGAGGAGCCGAACTGAAGATTGCTAATGAGGAACTGGGCTGAGTAGCTGCCTAGTCCTGTCCTGACCAAATCAATCCAGTGTACAAGATGATATCTTGGAACAACATTAAAAGGCAAAGGATATTTGAGTTCTCTCCTCTTATGATGTGTTACAAAGCTGAGCCTCAGGCTTGGACTTACTGGACTTGGCTGCTTACAGTATTGATGGCAGTGTGTCTGATTTTCAGTGTGGGACCAGATCTGTTCTTAACTGGGAGCATACAATAAATACCATCAGATCCTACAGCAGTGACCTCTTGAGACTTAACACCTTGAAGTATAAAATCTTCATCTGTTAGAACTGAAAGAATTCTCAATAATTGCAACCTAAGCAAGAATGAGCATTTATTCTATATAATATATGGATGACTTTATGTAATTAGAGAAAGAAAAGTGTCTGGATAGTACACATTATTACTAAATTGCATTTTAATACACAGCATACAAAGTTTTTTTTTATCAAATACATTTGGACAGCCACTCTTCTATGATGAATTTTATGAGAATGACTTTTCTCCTGCCTTGTGCAATAAGTTTAATTTTTAAAGGTCACCGGATAAATGAGGTGGCTGCATGCTAATTTTGTTTTTCAACATCAGAAAATATGATTTCATCATCAGAGACATGAGGGAGATGGGAAGAAGCAGACAGTAGTGGTGTGTTTGGAACTTATTAGTACAAAAGGCTTAGATTTTTAGGTCAATTTTTCTCAACATCTGATTATCACAATGTGCCATTGGAAAATAAATCCCTATTTCATATTTAAAGGAGAATGTATTTTAATGATTTTTAATTCTCTTTCTAGGCAGAATTGAAAGAACTTCAGACTTTAAACTGGTGCTTGAATCTAATGAGTCATATTTTTATTTATTTGTAGTCCCATAGAACGTGGAGACTCCCAGCAAAACCCAGGGTTTTATTATTTTCGTCTCCATCCTAGTACAGATTGCAAGACTCTCAGAGCATATTAAATGGATAAAGCCAATGTAAAAAGGGCTCAACGAGGAATGGTCAAAGAATAGACCTGTACTTCATGGGCTTTTGCCTAATTTCCATGACTTCTGTGTGGTTAAATCTGTTTTTACCATTACTCTTTACTGGCTTCAGTTTTTTGGCTTTTTGTCTTTTTTTCCTTACCTAATGTAGTTGAATTAAGTCATCAATCAATTTTAGAAGTGGCCCTTTCTTCCACTTCTGGGTGGGTCTTTATTGCAACTCATCTTTTCCTCTCTCAAGAAAGTTGCTTCAGTACCTGATGAAGCCATTTATATATCTGACTCATCTTGTGTTTCTAATTCTATTCATTTAGACTTTTTTTTAATGTTCTTGCAGTGATATCTGATGTAATTTGAGATGCCTTTTCCTTATATTTTCTAATGTCTATAATTTCTGAGGAGAAAAGTTAAATAAAATATTCTAAATGCACTGACATAGTGCTTTAACACATATGCAGGTTGAAATATCCCATCAGAAATGTTTTCCCAGGGCTGTCTTTAAGTAGAAAGTTTATATTACAAGGGCACAAAGGAAAAACAGAAGCAACAATTTTATAGGCAGCAGTAATGACATAAAAATTATTCTCTTTAAGCACCAAAAATAATAATTAAAAAAAAATTAAAAAGGACTTTTCTATAATGCTTCCACATTACATTGATTAGAACCACAATATAATCAACAGAGGTATTTTTCACCTCAGTTCAAGCATATCATTAGTGGTAATAAAACATGATTAAAAAGTCACATGTCCAAATTTTCTTAAATTTAATGACTTATATATACTGACAGAAAAAAATGAAGCAAATCTTACAAAGCTCAAAAATTAAATCAATTAATTAAATTCAGTTACAAGTTTTGTGTGACCCCCTATATAGTCTGCCCAATGTTTCAGTTATCAAAAAAATCTTCATGGAACAGATCATAACTCTCAATTTAAGGTGTCTTCTACCTACAGAGATTTAGCTGCAGTTTAAACATCACTGCAGTCAAACTGGCAGTGAAATGCCACTGGATTTGTCTGCAATGTGCAGCCTGAGTGTGGTCATGAGCTGTTGCAGTGACATTGAACAGACCAGCTTTGGGGTTCAGTTCCTTACTATGGAAACTTAATTTGAGGAGAAAATTAACTAGCAGTACTTTTTATGTGTAAATATGTATCTATATCTATCTATATACGCCTATGCCTATAGATATCTCTATATGTCAGTGTGCATATGAGGGTTTCTCTAGAGGTAAACAAATGCTTTTACAAGTAGCTGAGAAGACAAAACCTGAACCTGTACAGTTTGGGTCAGCTGGGTTGTTGCTAAATGCTGTAATTCATACAATAGCAACCATGAGTAGGTCTGTAAGTAGCAGACCCTAAGGTGACAACAGTTGGGCTTGTGGCAGAGCATGAAGCAAGACAACTAAAGCAGCACCTGGGGAAATTTCTGATGCAGAAATGCAAAGCAATCCATGGTTTCATGCAGTGAGAACCTCTTGGAGAGGAGTATCACACCACTCAGTCACTCTCACATGCTTCTGATGATCAGTTCTAGCTGCTGCCTGACCAGGGATGCAGAGAGGTTTCTCTGCTTTTGGAATACACATAGCATGTGCAGTCTAAGTCCAGATGGGCCTGTTGTTTGTGCCAACATGCACAGGGAAGACGGGTCTGACGTTGCTATGGACCCACTGAATTTTTCCCCTATGCACTTGGAGTTAATGAAGGATAACACAGTGGTGGTTGGCAGGGAGTGCGTGGCTGCCTCTGATTGTGTAGCAAATAGTTACTTCTGGACAGACGAGGGGTGGGAGTAAAACTCCCTGGAGCACGATATGGGCTAGACAAATTGTCCCAGATTTAGGCCATTTAGATTTAGTAATCCCTACTGAAGATGTGCATTCATGTATGGACAGATATTTGTCTGTGCTTTTGTTTAGGTGGGGTGGAAGGAGAAAGAAGAAGAAATGTGATTATTTTTTTTTCTAACTATTTGTAAAAATAGTATGATTAACCCCAAAGTTTGCATGCTCTTATACTGTAATGATTGTCATTTTAAAACTAGCTTTTTGCCTTCGAGCTATCGGGGAAAAGACCTGAGGGAAAACTACTGTCGAAACCCCCGAGGGGAAGAGGGAGGTCCGTGGTGTTTCACCACCAGTCCAGGGATGCGCCACGAAGTCTGTGACATCCCACTCTGCTCAGAAGGTAACCTGGCATGGCTTCTGCAGAAAACTGCCTTTGCTCTGCTGACAGCAGCTGTACAGAACTGCCAGTAGCCACTTGCTCATGGCCTTTGGATACAAAATAGGTGATTTCTCAGCAAGAATAACTCACATAGCAAAAAAAGGAGATATTAGAGAAAGAGGAGCCCTTGTTACGTTCCAGTATGCTGGAATATTTGAACAAAGTTTCAGGCTCAGCAGCTTTTATCAGGTCATGGAGGAGCTCAAACAATGAAGTTGTGCTGATCACACAAATGTGACCCCTTTTTTGCTTGTCTAGTCCATAGTGAATCCATTAAAAATTTCAGTATTAATATGTGATAAAATCATCTAGTGCCATTCCATAGTGAAATCAGCTTTTTCTCTTCCTTTTGATGAAAATTTAGATACTGAATTATAAGATGAAAGCTCAAGATAAGCATGCCCTTTGTTTTAAAATAAATAATGCTAATAAGTATAAATCTTTATAAATCCAACTCCATTTGACTTTCAAGTCACAGAATTTGAAAGACACCTCTTATGCACCATTGCATTTGTTGACTTTTAAGTTCTGTTGACCTCCAAACTAAGCTCTTATATCTTGCTAATCAGCCAATTCAGTTCCAGTCAATCAACTCATTTAAATCCTCAAGATAGGACGCCTTTAATTTTCTTGCTAATGTGTCACATGCAATAGCTATGGTGTTGTGGGGGAAGAAAAAGAAGAGGGAGAGAAGGAGAGAGGAAGAGAATAATTTATGAGGAGCTTGAAAATCTGTTAAAGCCTAGCATTTAAAGATAAATTTAAGTGAGCTTCAAATGAGATAAGGCCTGGAGCTCACTACAGAATGAAGACTTTGGTAGAGGATGTTTTGACTGAAGAGTGAGATCTGTAATTGCATAAAAGTAGTATTTCATAAGTAATCTTTCTTTAAAATTACTCTAATTAGGGAGTAGTTGAGAAGTTTGTCTACGATTAATTATGGTGAATTTATTTTCAGAGTTCTCATTCTAAGTTTTGTTCAACAGTGATTTCAAACCACTTTGGTAGCTTTTGCCCATTCTCCCTCCATCCTCGTCCACTTTCCCAAACCAGGGCTCAAAATCTATCTTAGTTTAAGCTGACAAAAAGGATTATCATCAAAAAGAAACAGTATCATATGTAGCTGAAAGTGCTGGGAATTCAAAAAGGTGTGCTGTACTGCACTGAAACTGGGATTCAGCCATTATTCTGCACTTGTGCTGTAATTATAGTAGACTGACTTTGAGTGATTTAAAATAATGGATGGTATTTAAGTGGAAAATATCACCTTTAAAAAAATACTTCTTCCTTAGATGCGTGTCTCTCTTACTAACCATAAGTAAGGTTAAAAATCCTTTAGGAACATGAGTGTCACTAGCAGCTGCCCCCTACCTGCCTCAAAACTGTAAGTGCCCTATAAAGTGATATCATAATTAACCACCTGGATTAGATCTAAGAAAGAGATGTAATTCTATTCCAAAGGCCATTATCCATACCAAACCACAAAAGTGAAAAGGGTGCCATTTTTTTGTACTATTTAGGTTGATTTCAATATATATAGGAGCAGGGACATGATTTTTTTTTTTTTTTTTTTGGTGGAGGGGGGAGTGCAGGTCATCAGTGTAATAAATGACTAGTGTGTACTTTTTTTTTTTCTTTTTTTTTCCTAGTTGAATGCATGACCTGCAATGGAGAGAGTTACAGAGGGCCAATGGATCACACTGAGACAGGCAAGGAGTGTCAGCGCTGGGATCTTCAGAGACCACACAAGCACAAATTTCGACCAGAGAGGTAACCTCTCCTACCCCCCAAGCAAGACCATGTGGTCATAATTTGAAAATTACACGCATTCTCAAACCAGTTGAGCAAAACTAACATTAACTCAACTGAAATTTATGGATGTCACCAGTTTTAGATGTTTGGCCTCCTGGCCCATGGCGTAGGCTGGCTACTGTCACAGTGGAGATGCAGGATGAGGACTAGAGGCTATTCTGTGCAGTTGTGGCTACATCTTATGCCTGTATAGTGTAATGTTGAGCATGTGCTGCATTAATTGATAAAATTTCTTCCCTAGCTTCATTGACAGTAAAAAAATAACCCCTGAATGTTTCTGTATATATTGGTACACAACTTCAGTCATCTTAAAATACCTTAAAGTAATTGCAAAGTAAATAATGATTAAAAGTCATAAATTTTTGTTGGACTTCTTGACACAATTCACAATTGTGAATATTGTCAAGTAACAGTATTCTCCTTTTTGAAATACTGAACAGCTTAAAGCCACGGATGATCTTCTCTTGTAATCACATTTAAGTACCTGATTTATTTGCCCACTGCATCTGTTTTTTCAGCCCAGGAAAGGAGTTCATTGTTCTGTTAAGCATTTTATGAACTTGGATTTCTATCTTACACTTTTTTCATTCTTTTAATTTAGACATAGATGCATAATGCCAACAGTTGAGTCAGAAATAGCAAGACAAATTTCATCCCTGTTAGGTTTGTCCTAGAGGGCAAAATTCACCCAACTGCAAAGGGTCATCTCTAATACACCCTTCTGGAAGGATTTTGGAGGATGGGGGTGAGTGGGGGTTAGGCCACACAGGAGGGCCTCTGTGTTTGGCTAAAGCTAGACTACAGTTTCATTTTAGTTTTATACTGGATTTTGGATTAACTCCATTTATAAATTGGATTAAATAAACTTAAACTGGCAGAGGAAGACTGCAAGAATCAGCAAACCCAGAATGATTAAGACCTTCCACTGAAAGTATCCTCATATATGTTTAAATGTTTCACTAAATAAAACATTATTTTTTTACTCAGAAATATGGGTATTGGTAGATTTTAGAAAGCATGATTGTTCAGCAAAACATTAAGAATCTGCAGTTTTGGAGTTTACGTTGATATAATCTGTTTTTTCCCTTGGCTTGGATGATCTGCTTCCTGAATAATCAGGCATCCCATAATTCTGCTGCAATAAATATTTTGTATTAACAGACTGAGACTGAAGATAATCTGAGTTTTGTCATACACTTACTGTGCATTCTAGAATAAGTCACAGGAGGAGGTTTTTTGTTTGCTTTTTTTTTTGTTTGTTTGTTTGGTTGGTTTGGGTTTTTTTCTCCCTTGGGATTGAAACATTTATAGGGTTTCTGTGTACAAATAGTAATAATTTTGCGGGCAGGAAAAAATTTCTTTTTTTCCATTAATTTCTGATTGTTTGCAAAATGACTTTTCAGACTAACAGCAGTCTTATGAACAATCATCTTCCTCTTTAAAATATTTCCTTCAAAAAACATCTTGAGAGTTTTCTGAGTGTAATAAAAGTGGGATTTTTTAAGCAAAAAGCAACCCATCCAGATTGGATTGATCTCTATGAGCTTTCAGAAGAGTAATGGGGTCCAATGTATTTCTGATTAGCTTCATGGATTGGTCACTAAAGGTAGTAACAATTGTACTTTGATTATACTAGATTTTAAAAATGTTGCAGGATTTGTTTTGCTTTTTTTTTATTTTATTTTTAATAGTTATGTAAGTTGAAAATAAGAAGTTCGGAAGAAATTATTCATTAAAATGCAGGAATCTCTAGAGGCATTTATAAACTATCACCGAGGTGTAATGTGAATGACCTGTAAACCAGGCAGATTTAAACCTATTTTTATTTATGGCCTCATCAGTTACAATGCTGAAGAAAAGGAAGTGAAGTCAGTAATCATTTCAAATGCTCCAGTCTGCCTCCTGTTGGACAATGCTTTCAGCTCATGGTGAATACATTTCACTTTTCTTTTTTGTCACCTCAATGAATTGTTTCACATTTATTCCCCTCAGAGGTCAGCTACTGAAGAGAATTGACAACCAAGCCTTGCTTACTCAGATTTGACTGAAGTTAACAGAAGGAATCCCCCCAAACAGCTCCTGCATGGCCCATTTTTAGCTATTAGTGGCTGCAGAATTGTACTCTGAAACTCCAGTTCTCTCATGTACTCCTCACAGGCCCAATTATGCCTCAGTATGGAAGGAAGACAATTGAGGATAAAGACTTAGGCATAGAATAGCATAGAGGGGAAAAGTTTTTCTCCTTTTCTTCTCATATTTTCTGCTCAAATATGCTGTGAAAATACTTATTACATGGAGGAAAGTGGGGTTGAAGTGTAGCATAACAGGTGAATAATTGTAGGTATCCTTTTATTAATACCCTGGTTTATATCTCTTATATGAAAATTTACTTTATAAAAAATCAAATTTCCAGTCTTGCATGTCTTTTGAAATAAAAAGAAGGGGGAAATAAATATTGGTGAAGCACTTTAGATACTAAATTTCATTCAAGTTTCAGGATAGCTGTAGATCAGCATCTGTCTCCTTAAAAAGAATAAATGTTATCTTTTTGGCTAATACTCTCCTCTCTCTCCTCTAGAAACTGAGATAAAGTCTTGATTTTGATACCAGATGTATATCTTGATGCTTTGTTTCAGTTTCATAAATGAAGTACAGCTACTGTTGTTTCAAGGGAAAAAAAAACAAACCAAAAAAAAAAAGAAATATGTAGAATTTTCTGAAACCTCGGGCTCTTTGTTGGGTCTAAGCAAGGGGTCTGTGCCGAAATGTACTTGGGAAGGAGTATGCAGAGCAAAGGGACAAACTCTCAGGGAATTCTCCATGGCCTCACTGTTGAATTGTGTGGAACAATTTGAAGCCCAGTTGTCTATCTTATATTTGTGTCTTAAAGGTATTAGTTTGCCTTTTTTTAAAGGAATTGTTGTTTGATGGATATGAAGGAAAGCAGAAGCATCACTGAATATTGTGAAAGAACTATTGACTAGGAAGCTGCTATTGCTCTAGAAAAGGATGTTAGATATAGCAGGTGAAAAGATACAGCTCACGGACGCTACTTCACTCAGAGACAGCCTTCATTCTGGAAGAACTGTTATATCTCTACCTTAGTTTTGGTTGGTAATTAACACATTTTCCACATACTGTGGGAACATGCCATATAGGACATGCCATATAGGACAGAGCATTCAGTGCTAAGACAAATACTTCTATTCCAGAAAGTGGATTCTTTACATCACTGGTTGTTTCCTGGACTCACCTCTCATCTTGGGTAGTGACATGGACTCTCCATGCTGGTTAACATGGAGCATATTCTACCAATTCCCTGATGGTTTTGTTGTGATTTTTTTTTTTTTTTTTTTAATTCTTAAATCCTGTCCCTGTCGCTTGTATAGTTCAAGAAAACTGTCTTTTCCTGAGGAATGGAAGATCAAGTTGCAAATTCATGAGTCAAAATTAGCACAGTCATTTGACATAAAAAGCATCCTAGCAAAACCACACACTTGTAAATCATATTTTCCTCTGCTTCTGTGAAACACATCTGCTTGCAGTTGTAAATGGATTCAAGTTCCCAGGTAGTTAACTTTATTGTTCTCTTACATACTTTTCATGATTCCCTCAGGCGCAAATCTACTTTTTGCTTCTTTTACAAACACATTTCAATAAAATTGGAAAGCCAAGACAATTTGTATTCACTAGAGGGGAAAAAAAAAAAAAAGATGCATTTATCTCCTCTTTAAGTTAGCATTGGGCATTTATGCAAAAGAACCCTACTTATCTTGAATATCTGTCTGACCATTCAATGATGGCAGTAGGAATGTGGAAACATTTAAACAGCACAATGGTATCAAATCTTACTGTGATAAAGTGAGATGGAAGTTAATTCTTTATTTTCCTCCTTTCCTCCAGTGCTTGAAATGAGCGCATGACCAAGAATGAACTCTGTTACAAAAATGGAACTATCACTAGTAACATAGTTACTCAAAATAGCTTCCAGTTTGAACCCAGGGCTGCTGCACTGAAGAACCTGTTTTTGTTAATGAGTACGGCATGACAGGCAGTGTTTATATAATCCACACTTAATTGAGCTGTTTCAAAAAAATGACTGGGTTTAGAGTCTGGTCATCAGTTGATAGACACAAGAGCAAGAGTTTAGCAATTAGTGGAGTTACCCCATCCGGTATCCTGTGCATTAGCACAGCAGGGAATCCCCACAGTGGAGGTCTGAATCTGCTGTGTATTTGTAAAGTATTTATACCTTATTAACTTTTTAATAGTGTCAAAAGAGTATTTGCATCCATTTTATGGGATTAGAGCTGAGGTTAATAGAAACCGGTTCTTCTTTGTCTCTGCTGAAGTCTGTCCTTTAAGTACCTTGTAGAAGCCAGTGCAGTGTTGCCAGGAAGACTTCCCTGACACGTTCTCATTGTGGCTTACAGATATCCTGACAAGGGCTTTGATGATAATTACTGCCGTAATCCCGATGGCAAGATGAGACCGTGGTGCTACACTCTTGACCCTAACACCCCCTGGGAGTTCTGTGCAATTAAAACGTGTGGTGAGTTCAAGCAAAATTTATTACTTCCTTTTCCTTTCCAAAATCTAGGCACAGATATTTCCAGCAGTATAGGACCACTGCTAGTTCATTCATTGCCCTTCAATGACTTTTAAAACATAGCTTTCAAAGACGGTCTCCTGTAAACACTTTCTGTTTAATCTGGACAGGAAAGAAGAGTTGTGTGTTACTTACCACTGGAATATGTGTATATATTAAAACCTGGAAATTGACTAAAATGTAGGAAAATCAAGAAGTAAAGAAGCAAGTTAACAAAATCATAAAGACCTCATGTACAGTATCAGTTTGGCCCTGCTGGGCACTTGCATCATCATTTGGGAGTAGCTGCATACACACACCATTCCTATTCAGTGTTCTCTGCTGGCAACTGTTCACTGCTTTCTAGTTCTAGGCTTTGGGTCCTGTCCACCCATGTGCTGAACACAGAATTACTAATTTCCCTGTGGGTTTTTCTGTGATATTCAGCACTCCATATCAAAACACTCCACAGGCAATTAATTTCTTTTCATCCATCAGCTACAAGATGGTGGCATTTGTTATTCTCACTTTACAGACATGGAATTGAATCAAAATGACATTAAGGTATACAAATATCAGATGACCTCTTTGAGATGCTTTTTTTCAGCATTTTTAGAACATCCTGCAGCATGTTCTGTCTTCAAAGCTCAGATCATCTTAATATTGGTGATATCTCTGACAGCTCTGTTTTACTGATAATTAGATGTTAAATAGATAATTAGAGAAATGCAGGAAAGATGAGGAAGGTAAAAGTACTGGACCTCTCTTGAAAACTTTTCTAAGTTCACAGCTTGTGAGATCTACAGGTGACAGTGTTCTGTCTTATCTCCCATAATTCTCATTGCCATAGCTGGGGTCTATTTTCTTGCCCCTAGTGAATGGATGTGTGAAGTAATCAATGTGCAAGCATTATATTAAAGGTAGTCTCATAGTACCTACACTGATTTTCTTATTCTCTTTACTCAAAATTCTGTTTTTATAACATTCTGGGAAAAAAGGCAATTTCTCTACACAAGGCATAGCTTTAACTGAACCCATACTGTGGAAACCTTTCAACTTCATGTGCCCCAACTCTGTGGCAGAGCCCCTGGGAAAACAGGCAGAGAAGGGAAAACAGTATTTTTGGATTTTCCATCAAGCACAGGCAAAAGGAAGCTTCTAAAACTGCCCAGTGAAACTCAGTGTCATACTAGCTCATGAGAAAGTCAATTTCTCTTAGATCTGCAGTGTTGGAAATTACAATTTATTTTGTTGTCTGCTTGAATTTTGACCAAAATGAAGTGTTAAAAATTGTCCTTGAAACCAGACACTCTGCTTTTCATCTAGCTCTAAGTGTCACTTCAGTAGTCTTATGTCATTGTAAAATTAGGCTCTCTTATGAGGATAAAAGAAGAGAATAGAATCAATTAAAAAGAACAATAAAGATCACCTAAAACTGGTCTTATGTGAGAATTCAGAAAAGTGGAAAAAAAATCTCAACCATGAAAAGAGTAATTTTGAATAACTTTAAGTTTTGATGCTGTCTGTATTTTGTGGCTGTTGATATATAAATCAAGATAAACCATTATTGGAGTATCCAAATAAAATAGAGACAGTATGAGTGACAAAAGGTCTGTTTCCATAACATAACGTGTATTTTATCTATTATGTTAGCAGACATATAAATGTTGGGGTAGTCTGAAGGGCAAGAGGCAATGGCCATGGTGTGAAGTTGTATATGTGAGCAGTTGTTACTTAAAGGGAGATATGTGGAAATCTCCACCTTCACACAGGATTCTTATCAAGGGAAGATTCTTATTGAACAAATTATTTACTGCTACCACCAGCAATAATTCTGAATTTTCTCTCCTTGATTGTTCTTCGCATAGGCCAGTCTAATGTCTGTATGTAAACTCGGTCACTTCTAATCAATTCATCAATTTTTGAAATCCAAGAGTTGAGTAAGAATATTCTTAATATGCTTTCTGATGCAGAGTAATCGAGCTTATTCTGCTCTGTGTCATTGTAAATACAAAATAAGGCAGTTAAATTATCAAAATTATTCCACTGTAAAAAAAGGTGAAGTTAGTTTGTTGCTTTAGGCAATGTCTGTAATTAGGTTCCCCAGAGATAGAGGAAACTTAATGGGACCACTGCTTGTTTTGGGATAGGCACCCATTAAGTCACACCCATGTTGAAAGTCTTATCTGTAAACTACAGCACTAGTTCATGTACTTGTATCAAGACTTAATGATAATATTTTGTAATAGGGAAGGCTCAGTCTTTCCCCTTTGTGTACATAGGCTTGCTTAGCTGCACAACTGAATCATCTTTCAATTCTTTTAGTTAATCCATTAAGTTAGGACCTGTTGCTTTGGGGTTTTGGCTCATGTTGGTTTGGATTTTCTTTTGTTTTGTGTTTTTTTTTAAAAACCAAACTGTGCTTCCTACACTTCTCCAGTTATTAGATAACATATGAATCATGTGTAGCATACTGGATCTGTTGTTTTCCCCTGATAGATATGTTTTTATAATGAAAAAAAAATATTCCTAAGTTACAGCTGACTGTTTCACAAATGCAACTTTTATAAACCTTTATCCTTTGGCATTTCCTGAGCTGATGTGTCAGTGTTCTGAGGATTCACATCTGGCTTTGTTGGTCACGTAAACTTGCAGCCCGTGCAACTTTCAGTATCTACAGTCTGGCCTAAGCTTTATAAAATAGTTGGGTGGGAGATCTGCAAACTGCTGTCTACCAAATCACAATCAGAATCCTTAAGAAAAGGTAAAGATCAAAATGAATTTAAAACAAAACCCACCATGTAATGATTTTAATGCTTTTAATGCTGTGGTGAAAGCCATTTGTCTCATTTCTAGGCAAAAATGACAAGTAACAAGAAATTCTTTCTTTTGTCTTCAGTTAGAAAGCATATTAGCATCAGTGGAAATTTCACACGTAAAACTATTTTCACTGTAGAAAACTGTAGATCTTTGGAAATTAATAAGGCAATCTATATGAGGAGGTCTGGAAAGTGTTTAATCCAGCAGGTATTTTCAAAGATGTTTTGCACAGGCATATGGCACTGCTGTCTGCATAAGATGCGATATTGCTCATTGCTTTCCTTTATAACCCAGAGAGGGAATTTATTGTTGATATCACTGTTATATCACAAGCTTAATGGCCAGACTACCAACACAAAATATCAAAGCCCTGTTTTCAGTTTTCTTTCTTTCTTGAGGCACGTAGAAAAACTGTTTTCTCACCTCTTAGCAGGGAACCCAAGACACTTGGCTATTCTGGGTGTCAGTGGCTCCTCTGTGTTTCTGAAGCTGTGACTGTTTGCAATCTCAGTACACTAAAAAGAGAACATAATGAGTTATAGGTCTTTACAGCTCTGTGGTTTGGATTCTCACACAGGTTTTTAATACTTGTGCTGGGGACTGTTTATTTAATTTACAAGAAATTCTAATTAGGAAAAAGGCTTTGCAAATCCAAGTCCTTGGACCATATACAAAAATGTAGGTGTCCTCTCTTTGGGGGAGCGACCACAAGGCAGCATGCTGCTTGTGGCTTTTGCTACATGTCATGAGTGCTAGTATGCTCTATAGCCAAAATGCTGACAACAGCTCATATACAAAATTTTCAGCAAAAAAGTTGGTGGAAGGAAGCGTTTAGAAAATAAATATGGTTTTAAGACTGAAGAGAGAGAGGGCATTGTAATTTTGCTTCCAAGCACAGAATGCAGCATAAAACATTGTGGCTTACAGCCAGGGCTGTGAGAAAGAGATGACAGGAGCAATTAGGAATTAGAGATGGCTCAAGCTGCAAAAACTGGATTTGGATTAAGACTTCAGGGACCCCAGAACTGGTTTGAAGTTGCTCACATATGTGTCTGTGGTTTTGGCTTGAGATGATTTTTAGTTAGAAGAGAGGATAAAAGGACAACTAACAGCAATGAAGAAGTGTAGGATGAAATGAAGAAATGGAAGCAGTGACAGCAAACATGAACAAAAGAAAATGACTGTTATTTTGGAATGAATGAGGACATGAACTACAGGGAAAACAGGAGCAGGGAACTAATACTGCTTTACAAGGAAAAAAAAAGAAAAAAGGACAACAACTCTTCTATGGATGAGCTATAAGGGCTATAAGAAGGGTGCTGAGGCCCAGAAATGAAACTACTTATGTCAGTCATTTGAGAGCTGCAGAGCTATATGGAATTTTTATAGTAAGGACAGTGTTCCATTGATGATTACCTTATTTCTAACCAACCCAGATACCTTTACTATGGATTTAGTCTTTGCTGTCAGTACTCATATCAATAGGCAGGGCTAAAGCCTTGAGAGAATTCAAAAAAGGTCTGGGTTTGATGGGAAAGAACAAGTAATGAAACAGCAAAATTGAGACTCTAGGTGTAAAATAAACCATTGCAGAGTGCCTACAACTTTTATGAAGTCAAAAACCCACCAGTATTAACTTTCTCATCCTTTAGAAACAGAGGCTTCAGTTGCCCATTTGAACGTGAAGTTCTAATTAAAGAATTATTTGTTGAATCATAGTATGTAAACAAATAAAACTTACACTCAGTTTAAGCTTAATATTTGTATAAGATAAAGATGTTTATAGAAAGGAGGCAGTGAAAAGAGACTGATATTTAGTAGATGATAAAGTGTTACCTTTCATCTCACTTCACATGGAGGCAGAGAATAGGTCCAGTGTTCACTGTTTATGCATCAGCTTAATCTACATTCCCTCAAAAAGGATCCTTCTCAAGTCCTTTTCATAATTTCTATTATAATTTTGAAAGTCAGATTTAAGAACTCGCAACCTATTTTTTTTTAAATGGATTTAAAATAAAAATTGTTTGGATTTAAAGCCTTGCTGTAGACATTAGAACAACCTGGAAAGATTCCTCTCTGCTCAAGGACAAATGAACGGTGCATGTGCAAATTTAGATGACTTCAGTACTATGATTCTTGAGCTTGGCTTTAATTGATTTCTTTGCTTTCTTCTATGTTTTTACTAAAAAAAAAAAGAGTAAAACACTAGAAATCAGTGGGTTTTTTCTTCTACATGTTTCTTGTATTGTGAGATAATATATAAAAGAAACCATGGAAAGGAAGGAACTGCTCTAACCTACTGCCCAGAACGGTAGATGCCATTGCTTGAGTTAGGGGTGACTGTAGGCAGTGCAACTGAGCAGAAGCAGCTTCATAACATCCCTCAGCTTTCTTAGTGACATCTGCAGAATTGCACAGATCAAGTTTAAAATTTACTTTTTAAAATATTTTGTTGCAAATCAGGGCACATTTTCTTTCTCTTGACAGACACTGTAGAAAAGACATTACATGAATAGAAGCAAAACCAGGTATTTTCCTCATGATGTTAATTAGGACTCTGCTTCTTTTCTATGTCTTTTTCCAAAAATACATATATTGTATTGTCATGAAAGAATATGAATTCTCCAGCAAAATCCCTACCTTCTTTTAAGTCAGTAGGAGTTTCACCATTGACCTAAAATTAGTGCAGGATTTTCTTCAGGGTCATTGGGATTAAAGACAGAAATAGTACTCTAACTGGTTACTTCAGCTGTCGAATGACTCAAGGCCCCTGCTGATTCCCTCATGCTGGTGTTACTGTGAGAACCAGAACTGAGACGACTATCTGTGGCTTTACACATGAAACTCTGGAAATGTTTCATTTTTTTACTTCTATAAATGCATGAGCTGGCCCTTATTAATAAAGTTATGTATTTTGAAGTATCAAAATAGGGATGGTTTTATGAAAAAAAAAAAAAGCATGCCTTTGTATATATTGTTCTTTGGCTGGGGACTTCAGAGTGAACATGTGAAGATGGAAATACTGCTAATGGGAAATCCCCTCATGTCGCTGTCTGAATTACACGGTTAATCTTAGTCATCCAGAATTAGAAAAAAAACCAAAAACCCAAAAACAAACCCACCCACAAAGTTCAAAAGCAGTTGCTAATGATTACCAAATCCTTCTGTTCATCGTGAACTTTTGCACAGGAGTAGAGAAGTGACATTTAATCAATAAATCATAAATAGTAGTCTTTTATAAGATAATATTTTGTGTGATCTTCCTTTAACAGTACTTTTAATCTCAGTTCAGAACTATAAAATTTGAACCAAAGAAAAAAAATCTTGAGAATTTATACTAGGAAATATTAGTAAGTACTGAAAAGTAAGAATGGCTTATCGATTTTGAAGTAATCTGGTTTACTTCATAATGTCTTTCTCCTTGGAAAAAGCCCTTGGTTTGCAAATCTTAATTTATATTTTAGAGGAATTGTTGGAGTAAGATTGGGAATTCAGCTTTATGGATTTTTATCTTCATCTTGATTTTGCCTTGTAAGAGGATTGGTGAGTGTGATCTCAGGGCTTTTTCACCAGTGCTCTGCCCAGCTGATGTTCATGCTCAGAATTATTAAACTTTAGATAATTGGCTATATGGGTAATGACTAATTAGCCTCAAAACCAAGATCAATATTGAATGGAGATGGCTATATAAGTTCTAGGCTTGGACTATCTGGGCTCTTAAAGTTTGGCAATTGCCTTATAGTTTGCAGAGCCCCTCTGTAATGCCTGGTGAGGCAAGCACTGCTCCTCAAGTTCTTGCATGTCCCTGTGCACATCCAGCCCAACTTTCATTAACAGGAACAGGGAGACTGTTCCCATCATGCCTGTTTGTGGAAGTCACCAGCTGAATGAAGGATTTCTCAAGCCTTTATTGGTAAGTTTTGAGCTTTCCGTGAGACTCAATAGTCAGAATGGGAATTGTTTCAGAATTAAATTTCAGAAATATTTTGAAGTCTCATTTTTAATCTTTTTAAATGAGACATTTGTAGGAAATGCAGGTGGTACAGCAAGATGAGTTTGGGGAGGGTTCTGTGGACCTTTAGGAATGAAGGAACTGCTGTATTAATTAAAAAAAGAATATTTTAGCCATCCTTTTCAGTACTAGAATTCTTACTGAGAGCTGTCACAAAGTAATAGCAGGTAATCACATTGTAGATTTTGATATAATTTCGTTCTTAATCATTATAATGTAAGCTTTTCCAGAGGTGACTTGGCTGTGTAAGTATTCATGACAAAATGAAAGTTAAGTTTGTCTGATGCCTTTACATTTTGATATGGAGAAATTGTAAAATCTAATCTACAGAGAGAGGTCACTGTTTGAAAAGCCGGTGTAAGGTTTAGCAATGAGCTGTGTGTCTGTAGATGTACAAGAAGGAAGGCTCTACAAAATGACTATGGTCTTGCTTAAATAAATTGATACATTACTTACTTCATTTCAGGCTTGTGATTAAAAAAAAAAAAACATCCAAAAAACAAACCCACACACAATGGTATATAGACACCAACCCAGTTCCTTTTTCCCTAGTATGACTGATTATAGAGTAGATGTACTATATAGTTCATAATAGTTGAAATAGTAACTTCCTGTGGATAAAAAAGGTTTTTGCAATAGCTTTTTTTAGGTTGATTTATTAGTATTATTTAAGAAGGCTTTTTGCTAGAGTTATGTAGTTTATTAATTGGCTTAGGAAATATTATAAAGCCAGGATGTATGCTGAAATTTCTGATATTAGGAAACCTCCCCTCCCCCCCCCCCCGCCAAGTTGTTCATTACATCTCTCTAATTTTTTAAAAAAAGCACTGCATTTATTTTTTGAAGAGATTAATATGTATTTGAGTGTGTTCATTCTAGTCAGCTTAGAAAGTATTTTAGAATATATTTCCAATATGTTTTATATATTATTTATGATGGAAAACTTAAATATGCAGCTATTTATTTTTATTAGTTGCACGAATTCATCTTTTTTGTAGTCCAATTATTTAAAAAGTGATCTATAAAGACTAAAAATATAGTTACTAGCTGCACGTCTGATGACTCCACTAGAAAGAGTGCATTTGTCAGCCTGCAGAAACCTGCTTGTGATACTTGCAATGCCATACCCTTTTGACTTTGGAATGAACTTGGAACTCACAATCCCATTGAAACAGGACAACATTTGGAGAAATAGTGCCTTGGGAAGGAAGGACAGGAAATGAATTTGACCATGAAACACTGATTTAAAAACATCAACCAGATGAAGAGGAAAAGAGCTGCATGGATAAATGTATAATTCAACTGCACAACTTGATGTTATCATCTGACAGGGAAGTGATCTTTAGCATCAAAGATCAGTCAGCAAATCAGCCAAAACCATCTGTTATGACATTTGGTTTCCTTAAGATCCATATTCTCTCCAAGTTCATAGAACTGGCTCAAGTTACCAGGAGTGAACTATATTATGAGTAGGACACAAATATTCTATTCACTGGACCATTTGAAGAAAGCTAATTAAAAAAAAAAAAAAAATGTTAGCATACCTATTTCAGGCAACTAATACTTTTAAAGTAATTAATGAAATTAGTCTTGTGAACAGTAGTGGTTACCAACACATAGGCAGTTGCTTACAAAAATATTGTATTGGGAACTTTTGGGGACATTGTAGAAGTGCTGCTCTTACTGCAGTGTATTTTGTTTTGTACTGTTTTGTATATATCTGATGCAATATCTCTGCCATTAATTTGCAATTATGAAAATTGCATAAGAAAGAGACTTTCAAGTTATGTGAATGAGTCATTTGAAAACCACTGTTTTTCTGAATTTAGTTCAAGACAGCCCACACCGGGATGTGTGCAGAGTATATCAACATTTGTGAAAGATCTTGAGTCTGATGAATTTGTTAGTCTTTAGAGCATTTGTCTCTCTGTAGAGCATACTGATCTTTGATTTCAAGAGATGGGTTTCTTGTCCCTCTTTCAAACATATGAGGCATAAAAATAGAAAAAACAACAAACAAAACACAACTTCAAGGAGAAGTCAGCGAGTTACTTTATAACAGGATTTATCTTTGGTTTTAATTTTTTATCTGCATATTTTTTTTTTTCCAGTGACTTGGTATTCTGTGAATTCATTAGAGAAAACCAATTGCATTTTAATCCTACAAATATGTACTTACATGTGTAACAGTGCACACGTGGGTGGTCAGTCTTGTAAAGCTAAGTGAATGAAAAGATATTTGCTGAACTGGAAAAAGTAATCAGGAATATCTTCTGACCTTCAATGATACAGCATAAGCCAGGTGTCTCACAGAATAAAAACTATGAAATGTTGCAGCTTTTCTGTATACAAGTGGATAAACTAGCACTTATTTTGATTTCGTGGAGGTTGTAAATGTGAAGACAAGAAACTTATTTTGTAATCAATTTGGCAACTTCACCAAAGAACTCTAATTACCATGATTCGAGCTGCAGTGCTGAGTTCAAACCTTACCTCCCTAGCCAGTCTTAAGAGAATGAAACATCACTTCTTCTCTGGGTCTGCAGAAAAAAGTGTCATGAACAGCACAGAGGCAGCAGCTGAGACTTCCACATGCATCCAGGGGCAGGGTGAGGGTTACCGTGGCACAGTCAGCACCATATGGAGTGGAATCCAGTGCCAGAGATGGGACTCCCAGTTTCCTCACCAGCACAACATCACTCCTGAGAACTTCAAATGCAAGTGAGTAGAGACATGTGGGTGTTATTACTGCAGTGGGAAAAGAGCTTAGTTTAAAAATGTTTAAAAATTCATACCACTGAAGTAAACCATGAGGTCGCTGTCCCTGCTCTATGTCCTGATGCATTCACCTTACTTGCTAACAGAGAGAACCATTTGAACATGGGAAAATCAGTTCTTCAGATCTCGAAATAGTACATCTAGATGAACCTGTGTGAAACCCTAGGAGTTTCAATGAACTTTTTCTTCAAATGTTTGCTAATAAATATTATAAATAATATAGTGAATTAGTGAATATGATAAATATTCACTAATTTGATTGCGAAGTGTCTGGATGTTTTTCGGGATGACACCAGATTCCCAGTAGTGCTGGTACATTACCACTGCTTTTCTTTCATGGAACTAAATACTTGTTCACACTTTGATTGCTGACTTTAACTTAGTAAGTCCTAAATATTACCTAAATGTAAACTTCTTGGCAATACTTAACATCTGTAATATTTGACTACACTTCTTTTATTTTCCTTATTTTAAATCCCTTTTCTGATTCATTACTAAATGTACTTGCATCAATAGGACTGCTTTTACTTAGGGGACCACTGGTCATCAAATATTTCTGTGAAGTTCATAAACTCCCAGGATGTGAATAATCTACTAATTTTAGGCAGTTACCTTAGTAATGTTCTTTCAGTCCTTTTTCAACTGAGCATGGAGGAAACCTTGCTGACTAGCATCGAGCCACAGCTCAGTTTGTACTAGATATCTTTAGTGATGCGTAGATATCAGTAAGAATGACAGTGTTAGGCCCATTCTTTCCATAATCTGTTATCAGTAAGTGCTGCAAATGGAAAAATGCACTGAAATACGGAGAAGCACAGAACATGGCAACAACTGTCAGGAGATGGGAAAATAAAACTTACATTTAAGAGGTTTGTCCAGTTCATGCAAGGTGCAAAAGACATTTAAAGATGTTCCCTTGTGACTAACTTTTACTTCAAAGGTAACAGCTCTATAGAATTTCAATATAATAATTTTATTTTTTTTTTTAGTTTTATTTTCCAGGACTCAGGTTCTTAAATGAGTCACTGATAATCTGCAGGACTCTGTTTCTCTAAACTCAGCAGAACCATTCAAAGTACAGGGAGTTTTAAGCACTTTGGTAATGTTTGTGTTTGTAATGGATTGCAGAGGTATCCAGCCGTCAGTTGCATGCACGTTTTGATGGAGAATCTTGAATGAAAATAAGCTATACTGAAAATATTGTTAGTCTTCAATGAAATCTTACATCCAGACAAAACATGTCTGCTGAAAATGAATTCCCATAAGCATATTTTTATTAAAGTTGCTATTTTTTTCTGGACACTGTGTTCTTATTGGCTCCTCATCTTCTTGCACTTGACACTGATCAGGAACACAGAGACCTGAAGGAGCCCATATTACTGTTAATTCATAATAAAAAACAATGGAATGCGTCAGTGGGTTTAAGTTATTCTTGCTGTGAGCTAACATATTTATTTTTATAGGGATTTGAGGGAGAACTACTGCCGAAATCCAGATGGATCTGAATCACCCTGGTGTTTTACCACTGACCCAAACATCCGTATTGGTTATTGCTCCCAGATTCCTAAGTGTGATGTATCAAATGAACAAGGTAACAGAGGAAAGGGTGATAACATGATTTTAAGCAAATGCTGTGCTGTTCCAAACAGCAAATAGACAGGCTTGAAAACAGGAGAAGTTCTATCTGTATTACACCTGTGTAGTTCTGCTTTCGCATTATTTGGATACTTAGGACTCATTGTGGTGTAAATGAAATTCATTTCAAAGTTCAGGTTTTTATTCCAGTTGGGAAAGCTGCAGCAAAGATTTGCTATTGGATCTGATTTTTAGACAAGGTGAATCTATGTATCTGTTCCACTGTCTTTACCTTTCTCAGTTTGAAAGGCCTTTTCCCAGAGCTGGGATGATTTCCTTGGTTCACACTCTTTTTATAGTTGCATATGAGGCTACCAAAAACTTTTTATTTTTGCACATACTGCCTTGTCTAAAAGGAATTGATCCTCTTAGATACCTCTGCTTGTGAGGTCCACTCTGAGTCTTCATGTCAGTGCTGTTTTTCCCATGAGGTCTTGGGGTTACTCTAAGGAGTATTATTGCATCCTGAGAACTTATGTCAGTCATAGCATAAACTGAGGCTAAGACCTCAGACCTATAACCCTTCACCAGGCTGCGCTAACATCTCTATCTCTAAATTGAAAAAGTTGCTGTTGCAAGAGTTATGTCAGAGAAAGGATTAAACTTTTATTTTCATTCTGTTTCTTCTATCAATTATCAAAGAGTAAAATTACTGATGACTGTGAAATTAAAGTCTTTGTAGTAGTAATCATTTTAAACATTCCTCTTGAAAAGTCTCAAAAAGGCTTGTGATAAAAGTTTATGAATTAAACATGACTTCTGCTGGAGCAAACAGGCAAGTTTTTGAATCACATTAAAATTAAAGTTATGTTGATATTTTTATTTTGCTGAAGTAGTACTTAAGTCTAGAATTATATAATGTTGGCAATATCCGGCATCTACACAGAGCTAAGCTGTTTCAAATAGTCTGAGTGCCTATTTTTTGAGGAGGGAGGAATAGGGGAGCATTTTTGCATTGTTTTGTATAACTCACTTCTGACAACTTTTAGGATATTCTGTGTGACCCCTCTAAATTAATCATAAGCCAACTATTTATGAATGAAATTTTCCCAGTTTATGTAAGACAAAATCTAGAATGCTACAGGAGGTAATGTATCTAAATTTGAAAATTCTCCCATTTTGTTTCTGATTTGGTTCATACAATTGCCTGATTTTTAATGTATAGCATTTGCTAAATAGAACACTTGTCTTTAGTAATTTGGATTACTGATGGAAAGCAAGAATTTTCTTCTCAATGTTGCACAATCACCCTCCACTTTTTTGTCTCAACATTCTTTTTTCAGATTGTTATCGTGGCAATGGCAAGAGTTACATGGGGAATCTATCCAAGACAAGATTTGGGCTAACTTGCTCCACATGGGACAAAAATATTGAAGACTTACGTAGGTGTGTATATATGAAACAGAAAGAGATGGTTCAGTGAGTCCTGAATAAATACTGCCTCCAGATGGCAACTTTTTCTCATCTGCAGTGATTCTAAAGAAGGCCTTTATGCCCTGGAGCTTTTAGTATCTTTCTTTCCTTTTTTTTTTTTTTTTTTTTTTAAATCTTTATCTTTTTTCTTCTTTCTTTGTGTTTAAACATGTTACACAACATGACTTTGTTCAGGCTAACCACTAATTGCAGGCTTTGGGATGTTACTTAGAGCTTAGTTTACTGGCGTGTTTTACCCCATCTTTGTCCCTGAAAGTTTAGTGCTATGAGAGGATAGCAGGCATGAAGCAGGAAATCTCATTAATCTCACAGCTCATTCTGCTTCAAGGAGAAGGTTGGACTTGAAACCACCTTATGTCCCTTGTAGCCTGAAACTGAATCTTGAGTCTACAATGTAATGATACTGTCATCAAATGCCATTAAAAAGACTTACAATTTCTGTTGTTTATCACTATTTTGGCTTGATATTCAAATAGTGGAGATGACAAGTTACTTTAATTTATCCGTTGAAGTAAAATGAATCAGGAGGAAGTATAAAATAAGGGGTTCTTCAAAAATGTTGCTGTGGATGAGATACCACACACACTAGTGATCCCAATGGAAACAGTTTCTCCTTCATTTTGCTCTAGTTTCTGAAGCTGATGCAAATATGTCAATATTACCTTTGTTACTTGTTGTTGAGTCATAGTGCCCAACATACTAGCCATATTTCTTTGAAATCTGGTGATTGGCAGTCAGAACAGTGTGCAAGTCAGTAAGGCAGCCTTTGGGGAAGCTGTGTTGCAAAAGGCAGACTTCAGCGGCCCTGTCTGGAATCATCACCTGGCCTACATATGTTTTTACCTGCAGATGGTGAGAGAGAGGATACATATTCCAGTGTGCTGTCCTTGTAAGGGAAGCAGAGGTTTAACATCACAACTTCTGAGAAGCCTAATAAGTCTTCAGTTAGCTGTGAATGAGACAGCACAAACCTACTGGATGCTTGATGCAATTGCATTCATCTAATCGAGCACAGATCAGCCTTTCTTTTCTCACTCCCACACATTTTCCATCTGGGAACTTCTTTGGGGAGTTATCTGTCTCACTGCAGCAGTTTCTCTGGTTATGGGTGTGCTAGAGGCAGCATGCATGGTTGGTTATGAACTAAAAGAGCACTACAGCTGTAACTAAGGAAGCCTGTGTCTTTGTGTCTGGCAAGCCAGAAGTAAACAGCTTTCTCTGCTTTAGATCCTGAACCCAGTATTTCACCTTTACAGTGTCCCATCTAGGCTTGCAACTTAGGTGACTTATCACTGCAGTTTGTTTGAGCCATTCATCCTTCTCCCTGCCTGCTGCTCAGCCTTGCTAACTTTCTCATTTTGCCCTTCCTTTTCCCATGATTCAGCTTTGTAGATTCAACACTCTCTCGTGCTGTTAACCTGCAAGGAGAAGGTTCCTGTGCAGATTTGCTGAGGGTATCACAGGCACTCTTCTAATCAGTGTAATGGTCTCTTCTGAGAGTATCTAGAGATTTTAGCTTGAGCGAGAGATCTAGAAACCTCCCAGCTGTCCGGTGGACACAGTGCTTAAAATACCAACCAGAGGAAACTTGGACCCAGATCCAGCAAATATTTGGGTCTCATCTTCCCTTTGATTTTAACCAGCCCTAAACCCTGACCTGTAGGCTTTTCAATCAGCTAATAGTACAATATGGAGCAAAGCAATATTTAACCTTTGAAAATTTGGGCTATAGTATAAAGCTTCTCAGCACTTTGAATTTTTTTTTCCCTGTAGGCATATACAAATATTCAGAGAACCAGATGTTAGTAAACTGAAGAAAAACTATTGCCGCAATCCAGATGATGATTTTCATGGTCCCTGGTGTTACACAGATGATCCTCTTGTTCCCTGGGATTACTGTCCTATTTCTCGATGTGAGTACTTGGTCTGCCTCTGGCATTGTCAGCTGTGCTGTCCCAGTGAAGCCATGGTGTCACAGGCATATCCACACCTTTCTATTGTCATTTGTGGCAGTGGAAAATGTGTAATTCTATCAAGGATCAATTGTGCGTGACTGAGAAGGAGCAGACAGAAGCTGCTTGTGCAATATATGAACAAGGGGTTCTGTTCCTTGACCGGCTTGGAGATTTCAAGGCTTATTTATGCAGCAGGAGCACAAAAGGGCTATTACAGATGGTCAAACATTTTCCAGCAGATCTAGCTATTGAATGAGGGCTGGACAGAGACAAAGAATTGTCTAGCGGTCAGAATGCTGGCTGTGGCCTCAAGAAACCCAGGCAGAGTTATCTTCTGAGCTACATGCTTCAGAGTCTCTTTGTGTGATCTGTATTTGTAAAGTTAGGACAACTCACTCTATATATATGCTAAAGTGTGTATGTCATATACAGATTGGATTCTGTTTTCAGATGTTTATGGGATGATTTAACTCCTGGCAAGAATAAGGAAAATCACGCCCCCGAAGCTGAATGTTTAAATCTAAATAGCTTAAATAAACAGAATTAAAAATCCTAGGGAACTCAGTAATAAACTGATGGTAAGTGGAAAAAGATAGTTTTATGCTTAAAAGATGTGCAATTCACATTTATGTTCAAAATATTTCTCTGCAGTTCTTATTTCTAAATTACTCTGCTGTGTATCCTGGGAGAACACTTAAATGGTAAATGAGGCTTTTGAATGTATGTCTCTGATCTCTAGAGGTTAAGGATAATGTTACAGTCATTCCTAGTGGCAATCTGCTGCATTTCCTTATATTCTGAACTCCTGCATCTCTAAGTAGTGATATTTCAAGTCTCAGGTGATGTTTTGGCATCTATGCAAAGAGTAAACAAACTGTGCAAAAGGTTGTTTGTGTCAATATAAATAAAGAATAACAGCTGAAGAAACGTATTTTTAGCTCACTGATTCTGGGTTCATGATCTGAATATATGAATTCCTGAGGAAATATTCACAGCAAACATTTGTAGGATAATACAGCATTGGTGAACATTACAATTTCTGCCAACAAACTCGGGAGTGAGAATGTCTGTTGTACAATTGTAACTCATATGAACTACTATTATACTGTTAGTGGCATACTCAGTTCCTAATAACTAGCTTAACCAGGACAGACAAAAGGTCCCAAGAGAATTTTCTTGGTTCCCTTAACTGCACTGTATATATATATATAGACACACATACATACATACATATATGTATATGCATATATAAATGCACATATAAATTTAACTATGTATATAACTATACATATACACATGCATACACATACATATATATGTGTGTGTATATATATATATACACACACATTTTCTTAATGATGATAATCTGGTTGGATGGGACTGTTTAAATTTTGCTTGTGCAAATTTTCAGTAGCTACACCTGTACTTCCAGCTCATAGTACTGTGTCACTGTAGACTTTGCTGAAGGCATAAATTTTGAGTGAAGGTTAAGCAACTTTGTTGTAGCTGTGTTTTCTTTACTTGATGGAAGGACTGAACCAGATTTTGAGGAGCATGTTTTGATAAATATAAGTTTTTGCTGATAGGAGCATAGTAGGACTTCTGAAGTTTCAGTGGTTATTAAGGAAATTGGAATTTCTTTCAGTCTGATTTGGATTTAATCACATGATATCTATAGTTCCTGAAAGCTTGTAGAGAAGACATAGCTTAATTTTTTAGCATTTGCTTGTTTGAATGAAACATGTGAATTAAACATGATGTATTCAGAATTCAGCCCAGTATTAAAATACTTAAACCCCCTGTTGCAAAATGTTTATTTCTTATTTCATTCCATTGGAATAAAATTCTGCCTTCTTGTTAATCCTTACTAAATTGTGCTTTTGCAGAGTATTAAAGAAATCATTGAAGTTTAAAACTTTGTGCACCATTAAAGTTAATAATATGCCATTTGCTGTTGAATTTATTCAGGTTTTAAATATGTTTTAATTTTATATTATAATTATCTTACGTGTCTGTATAGGTGAAGGTGATACAACTCCTACTACAACCAGCTTGGATGGTAAGGAAGTTTGTACATATACTGTGCAGTGCAATACTGCATCCTCTAAGACTAACTATTTCTTTCCAATTGGGAAACAAAGATCAAAGATCAGTTAGTTATAAAAAAAATTATACAGCCTGAACAAAATTGCTTTTACCAGAGGAAAATGGGGAATAGCTTTATTGTACTCCTTTATCTGTCCTCACTGTCGTGCCTTTCCAGTGCTGAGATTTGGTAGTGATTTTCAGTGTTCGCTTTTTAACTATATAAATCTCAAAAAACCTATTTAAATATATGTATTTTATATTCCCTATGGATATTTATGCAGACCTGCTCAGCTTTTTTGAAGTAGTTTTGATGGTCTAGATGTATATTTCATTGGCACAGGAAAGTTAATCTGTAGTAAAGACTGACCTTCTTGTGGCCCTTATGTGCAACTGTGCAGGTTTCCTAGTGCTGTTTTTAGTAAAATGTGATCTCTGGACCTGCTTTCAGATACTGCTATTCCTTGTGCATCAACAAAACATTTGCGAGTTGTAAATGGAATCCCAACACAAACTAACGAAGGATGGGTGGTTAGTTTGACCTACAGGTAACTATAACTTTAATTAAAAGGACAATACATCTGCTCGGATATTTGTTCAGGAACTGTAGAAATTGTTGACCATATAAGAATACTTCTGCATTGCAGTAAAATTCTGTAAAAGCAGAAAAACAGCATTCCTGTAATGTCAGGTGATGCCATAGTACTCACCCTGCTAGTGAAATATTTTGTATGTTCATTTTTACTAACTTAACCACATGAACTTGTAAAGCATTCATAGTGTTTTGCTCTTTCAATTAACTACTGAAGACCTTTTCATAGCATTTCATTCAGCATTAAAATGTTAATTTTAGAGACTGTTAGAAAAAAAATGAATTTCATTTCACTATTTTCCCTTTGACAGCAGACAATTTAATTGTGAAGTATAGAATTCAGGATTTATACCCATGTCAAATTTAGCTTTCTCCTTATATCACTGCATGCAAATAAAGTTTGTGTGGTATTAAAAATAAAATAAAATAGGAGCTGTAAGGAAATCCTTTTCATTATGTAACATAAGACTGTAATGCATACAGCTTGTGTATAACACACCTATTCCATTGTGGCAGATCTTACTTTGCTACTGTATAAAAGCCAGAACATAGAACTGCTGTTTCCTATGTTCATTATTCTGGTTCATAACTCATCAGCTGGAAGCGTGAATCATTAATTTATAACAGGATATATCTCATGCATCAGCCTGTATCTTCTATCATGAAAAAATATCAAACTTAAAAGTCTTTTGTCTGCTTGTACAGACTAAAGTAAAGCTCAATTCTATTTATGATTCACTATCTCTTTTAAAAGTATGTTGTAAAAGACATCTTAAATGAAAAAAGAGAGCAAAGGAAAAGATAAAAAATATTTTCTACATTGTTTCATTGTCAGAGTAATTCTGGGGGTCCTTGCATCTTACAAGATCCCACCAGAACTATACTTTTTTGGAAGTGTAGTGAATGGTCCGAAATGATGTTTCTAGAGGAACATCACTACATACCTTGGCTAAGTAACCAGAGAGGTGGGCTAAATCTCTCTGGAAAAGTCCATCTTTGTGCTGTTTTAGAAACAGCCTCGATATTTGAGGAAGTATAGGCAAGTACAGTGAATTACATATAGGTACCTAAAATTTAAATGGCTAATGTTAGAATAGTTGAACCTGGAGTTTTTGCTTTGTGACAAAATTCCATAAAATAGATGAGTGCTTAAATGATTTCAGATCCTTTTATGAATAAAGGATTCCTGGAATCCTTCAGCAGAAAAATATATTTTGAACAATTACATGTGGGCATAAAAATGTAGTTTTATTTTGTATTGTTACTAAGGAAACAAAGACAATATTGTCTGAAACAAAATCTTAATGACTTCAGAACTTTCTGCAAGAAAACTTCAGTATACACTTCAAAATGGAGTTACCATGTCTGAATGGTGAAGACTTAGTGATACTTAGGAACTCTTTTTATTTGGCAACGAAAACACACCTTCAAATGTTAAATTAATCGATGAAAGTTCCTTTTATAGTCAATCAACATTCTGGTATCAAGCATATTCAAGTATATTTTGATAGATTTCATCTGTTTCATGGAACCAGTTCTAAATTTGTCCCATACTTAAATAAGAAGTTAACCTTTCTAAGTGTACTAATTAAACTTCTAAAGCAGATGATGAAATCTTGTATAGTAAAATAATAATAAGCAATGCAAACATAACATGGAAGAACACATTTATACTCCTGATTGTGATATTTTTATAACAAAACTGGGTGGAATCTATATTTTAGAAAGACTCCAGCCTTCTGGACCGGATATTTTGCTTCTCAAACAAAATAAAATTGAAAAAAAAAAAAGTCAACCATTTGTGTTAATCTGCTGTCTTTGAACTCCATATAGAATCTGGTATCCATTCAGCAGTTCTTTGCAAAGTTTTGAACATTTGTGTGATTTGAATTTATAAATTGTGAGATTTTGAGCTTTTCTGAAATTGCTGACAATTCTGATTCACTTTCCAAAATGCTGCAGAAAATAAATGTGATTTTGGACACACAAAGAAGGAAACTAATTAATCTACATTCCACAGTCATTTCTTTTTTTGAAAGAACTGTCATGCTTAATTGCTTTAATTTTACTTGATATATTATGCTTCAGGTTTTCTATAATCACATGTAAGATGTCATACGCTGCAGATTGTTTCCAACTGAAGTATGTGGGGACACAAATCTCATAGGGCTTGTAATCAAGTAGGAACTCTCCACCTTGAGGTCAATGCTTTGAATAATACTTACATGAATAATGACCAAATGTTGTTTACATCTGGTGGCAGTTTGGGGACTTGCCTGAATGCTTGAGTCCAGTTCCTGTTCCAAAAAATTACCTCATTTGTGGGTTTTATTATTATTTATTTTAATTTTAAATTGTCTCCTATTATAAATTCAGCTTTGAAACCAGTTAATGAACAGAGTAACTGTATAGGTCTTTCTACCTGATTTTTACACCCTAGAGTAAATCTCTGCTAAGTTGTGTTACAGTAAGTGTTTAAACTGTACAGCAAAGGGACAGAGACATGTTTCTGCATATTGCCAGTCTGCCACTTTTCATCAGCAAAAATATGTGGGGAGCAAAGTACTCTTTAAACATTTTGACTATGTAGAAACTAATGCTATTTCACTTTTTTTTAACCTTTCTTTCTTTTTTCGCCCCCTAGGAATAAGCACATTTGTGGTGGTACTTTGATAAAGGAAGAGTGGGTTCTTACAGCAAGACAGTGTTTCCCTTCTCGGTACAGTAGTCTGTAACTTTGCAATATGAACATCCATCTATTTTTGGAATTTATCAACACAACACTTCAACTTAAATGCAGCAGTTTCCCTCCCGTTTGGCTTTAACACTGTTTTTCTAATATAAAATGCCCATGGGACCTTGGTATTTTCTGTTATTATTGTTGTAAATCTAAAAGAGCTTTGGCTATTTTACATAGAAGCATAAATAGGTTTTCCAAGTGTCATGGTTAGAAAATTGCCTCTTTATGAGACTAATCTCATGCTTCTGCTTAACTGGACAGAATAAAATAAAAAACTTGGGCAAATCTCAAAAAGTTCAAAGGTTCATACTGTCCAAGGATCTAAATGTTTGGATCCTATTATGAAGCAAAAATTAGATTTTAGTAACAGTTAAAGATAAAATTATGTAATGGGTTTAGGCCAAAAGCTTACATTCAAGCATGTTGATTTTGGAATAGCAGTTGGCAGTATAAAGCCATTTCTGCTGAAGAGCATTAGTTAAGATCTAACATAATCATATTAAGCATAGTTTTTTGAGTTATTTTATTGTATACTCAGCAAAATCATAACCACCTTTGCCTCATTTAGGTACAAAGATTTGAAAGACTACAAGGCCTGGCTTGGAGTCCATAATATCAAAGGAAAGGGAGAGGAGAAGCATAAACAAGTCCGGAATATCTCCCAGTTGGTATATGGCCCTGCAGGGTCAGATTTGGTCTTACTGAAACTTAGCAGGTTAGTAGCTGTTACTATGAAGTCCAGGATTTTTATGAGATGGATGAGACTCTTGCTCAATAAGATTTGCAAGTTCACTATTTTACTGTCTCCAATACTATAGATGTTTTCTCCATGGGCTGAGCTTCCAATTCAAAGAAATTTTACTTGGTATATGCAGAAACACAGGTCCATCTACCTTACTCAGGAAAGAGGGAAAACAGAGGTTACTTATGAGAATCGTGCCTCCAGTTTTTCTTTCCTGATATCCATGTTTAGGTTTGTTGGGAGATTTAAAAACAAAAAACAACCCACAAAGTACCCATATGGACTAGTATATGGTTAAAATTTACAGAATAAGCACCAGATTGTAGCTTAAATCCTAGTGTATATGCAAGCTTTCAAACTTGCTCCATATTAACAAAACTATATATTCAAATGAAATGCCATCATTACTTACTTTTAAGATGAAACCACAAGTTAAATAGCATAAAAGCGGTGACAGCGTTTCAAGAAATCTTTTGACAGTTAGCAGCTGCAGCACAAAAAATAGGTAGAAGAATCCATCACATTCTTTAAAGAGGGAAAATTAAAGAATTGACATGGTTTTTAATTGCTGTGGTCCATAATAGACTTAATGGCATTTTTAAGAAGCATTTTAGAAGATTAGGTAAAATCTATTGTATATATTATTTTTTTCTCTCTTTTCAGACCTGCTATATTGACAAATTTTGTAGAAATAATCCGATTACCCATTTCTGGGTGTACCATTCCGGAGAAGACCAGTTGCAGTGTTTATGGATGGGGATACACTGGATGTAAGAAACTATTTTTAAAAACTAAATGAATACGTTGACAGCTTACTTCCTCTTGTCATTATAGGTGAGGCTGCTGGTATTGCCTGATGCCACAGTTGTCCAACACTTCTTGTTATAAAGTACATTTTCACCTTTTTTTTTCCCCCTAATTTTATAAATCTTTGAGCATTTTATCTAAGTTAATTTAATATGGAATATTTTCTCCCAGTCTATCCTCTTTTTGTCATTGTTTCAGTGACAGGCAAAATTATTCAAACATTTCAAGGAATGAACTAGAGAAAAACATTGAGCTACATGTTAAAAAAAATAGCAGAATTATTTTGCAGAATACTAGCTGGTTTTTAAAAAATTCTGGATCATCTGCTCATCTACAGAGCAGTCTCTGTATCCCAAAGCAGGCTGCCCTGTGGAAAAGCTAACACAGAAACATGTAATCAAAGAGTTCATTAGCATACACAATGACACTGAACTAGGGATGCACAGGCAATCCTGTCTGGTATTTCTTAACTTTTGAATACTTGACTTTGCAACCTTAGTAATATTTATTAAACAGTTTTTGTGTGAAGAAAATACAAATATGTGGGAGAACAGACATTTATTTAGTCTGGTAAATGCTATATCTGACTAATTATGTGTTGATAATAAAGTTAATAGCTGCCACTTGACAATAATTACTCCAATATTTACTGTGCTCAAATGTTGTTTTGCCACAGACCCTGAGTAAGCAGCAGCAACATCTCACACTATCCTGAAGCAGAGCAGAAACTAGACTGGAATTCTCAGTCTCTCTTCCTTGTAGCCATTACTCTGCATTTCTTTGTGGGTGGCAATTAATCTGTACCAGCCCTCTCCCAAATGACTGCCTTTGATGTTCCCAGCATGTCCATATTAGCCATTCTCTGGGGGCATCAGCTGTCTGGGGGACAGGGACATCAGACTGGAGCACAGCATCACAGGAAAGCTTAGCTTAAGAGACCTGATAAGGAATTTGCAATGTTGTGGAGTTATGTAATACAGTAAACACATAACATCTGTCATCCAAGGACTTTGTATTATATTTTATGCACTACTTACTATAATCCTCACAGAATCCCGGTCAGCGAAGGAAGAAGTGTTGCATCCATTTTTTCAAGAAAACAGGATAATAAGTCAGTGGAGGGCAAGTTTGGCATTTTCTTTTGATGGCTGTGCAGAGAATGAGCAGGTCCAGACTCTTTATTTATCTTTGCAGCTTGTACAGGCTTGTCTTTCAGCATGTAGAACAAGAGTAAGCTCCACAGGGCTCCTGCTTCCTGACCTTCACACTGATGAATGGAGATTGCACAAGGCTGTGGCTCTGCCCTTGCAGGCACAAAGTCATTCAGTGTAGCTGAGCCAGCACAGAATGAGAAAAACTCTACTCTGCTACAGAATTTCTCAAGTCACACGTCCTTCCCTAGGCCATGGCAGGCACTGTTAAACATTAACTCATATTTAAGGCAGGGAGCAGAGCCCTCACTCTGATGATGGCAGCGATAATGTTTTCAGGCTCTCTTTTTCCAGTCTCTGATAAAACAGGGCAGACTGGTGGTGAGCTGTAGAGTAAGCCCAGTTACCTAGCCCTCTATTCTAATACTAAAAACTTATCCAGATGTTCTCAGAGAACTGAACAGACATGCACACAAAAAAAATGCCTTGAAAACCTTATTACAGAAAAGAGAACAAATTCAAAATACTAAAGCATGATAACAGTGGGGATGGACAAAAATGTGAATACTGGAGAAAAAGGACACTAACCCAAGTTACATGAGTAAGTTTACCCAGACTGCATCTTGAATTATTTTTCCCCCTCTAAAATCCAGTAATTTTTCTATTCTCTTTTCAATCCTAGTAGTTAACTATGATGGCCTGCTCCGAGTAGCAAACCTGTTTATTTTGGGAAATGAGAAATGCAACCAACATCTAAAAGGGAAGATCACTGTGAATGAGTCAGAAATCTGTGCTGTGGCTGAAACCATAGGTGCTGGGCCGTGTGAGGTAAATACTGTGTTTCCTAATACATTCATAGGAGCTATCAACCAGGCTATTTCTTCCCCAAAAATAATTTGCTGGAATTTCTTATAATTATTTTCTCTGCATTACATTCATGCACAAAAAACTATTTTCACCTTTTGCGTTGGAAAATTATTTGTGTTACAAGTGTTCTATTTTCTGCCAGAGTGCAGGAGGAGGTTCTTTTGTTTCAACTTCACCATGCCACCACCCCACTGAAAGATGTACATAAATGTTAAATATACTCATTTGACTAAACAGTTCACTAGTCTGAGACAAATTTGTGTTCCATGTAAAGAGGGCTAAAGTAGCTGAGTGCTAGTAATAGCAATATATTTTGATTGACTAGAAAGCAAATGGCTGGAGCAAATTTGGCTTCTTAGTAAGATGAGAAATTTTATGCAAAATATGTCATAGTCAGTACTCAACAGGGTTGATAAAGTTATGAAGGAAGGAGACAGATCCAAAAATGATCTGAGGTTCATATTAGTCAGAAGGCTGGAGCATTAGGTTTCCCTAATCAAGTCTGAGGTGAGGACAGGAGAACTGCTTCAGTGATCATAAAGCTTGATACAGTTGTTTTGCCTGGGACTAGTTTTGATGATGGAGAAAAGACATCAGAGGAGAAATGTTGTAAATTATTTATTACAGGAAGATAAAATCCTTTTTTTTTTCTTTTTGGTAGGAAATTTGAATGATGATATTTAGATGGAGGCAGTCATGAACATTACTAAGTATTTAATATCTGGAGTAACTGATTTACTAATACTGATGTTAACTATGTAGTGAAATTTTCCCTACCCAGTCATACTACCCAATCGTGGGGAACAGAGGTTATCTTCATCAGTCTGAGGCCTCTTCCGTTTATTATTATTATTCCACAGGATCATTTTTTTTGTTGCAAAGTATTTTCCTCAAAATAAGTATTTTATGCTTAATTGTAAATGAGGTCTTAGACTTGTCAAGGCTTATAAATGAAACATCTGCATAGAAGTCTGCTGGGGATCCTGCACTTTGTTTTCCCCTGCAAGGGGAATGGACTGAATTAATATTAGCAATCAGTCTTAATCGCTGTGTGGTTTCCTGCTCTCTGAGTTCCTCTTTGAAGCTACTTTCCTCAGCAGAGAAGGCAGAGGAACAAAATCAGATTGGCAGGTGAAACTTTACTCCTGAAAGTGTTTTATGAGCCGCTCTGATGGCACTGACATAGTTTATTGTTCACATGGGAACTAGTCTGCCATCAGTCAGAAAAAACCCCTCAAACCAAATAAAGGTCAAGCATTGTTGTTTCTCTGGTGATCCGGAGAGAATACAATACTGATTGTCCACTTTCTTTTTTTTTGAAACAATGTCTCTCTATCTGATATGAGCATTTACTGTCTAGTTTTGCAGATAATTTTCTAGGTTCAGTCCATCTTTAACTTGAGTAAAAACTGCAGTACCTCTGTTCAAGTCCCAAATCTATGTAATTTATCTGAATTACTGTTTCAATCTAATTTAAACTGAAAGTATTTTTGTGCTAAATAAGTTCCATATCTCAATGGGTCATACTCCAGATTTTCACAGAATGCATAAACTAGTGCATAGGTGTCTCATTCATTCAGAATAATAAAAAAGGAGCACTTTAAGGAGTTATGCCTCAAAATTATTTCTAAAAAATATTACCTTTTATTATGTTTGGAATTCTTCCCCCTCTCTACTAGTGCACATAGATTCTCATCCTAGGGCCTTGCAAGATGATTGACTGAAAGATATTAACATGACTCTGTCAGTAGTCTTTGATGCAAAGCCTTTTATCATAACAAAGATATTTATCAGTCAACTCACATTCTGTTCCTCTGGTTTATATTTACATAAACAAATATTACGCTTGCAGGTAGCTGGAAGAGCTGAATAAGATCTGGTAGACTGAAATCACTAGAATCACATGTGAAGATGGATCACAGGGTTTAATTTGCATGGAAAGCAACCAAAGGTCAGAGGCTAACTTTGACATTGGTTCTCATAAGTTCTTATTATGAAAAAGATATTGGAAGCTGATTTATATCCTAGAACAAGAATAACGCTATTGCCTGTGCATTGAGAGAGGTCATCCCCAAAAAAACCCAGTCAGTAGGAGACAGGTGGCAGCTGTGTCATGAAGCATTTTGAGAAGTGACATTTATTATGTTTATCTTTTCCTAGCGGGATTACGGTGGTCCCTTGGTTTGTGAACAAAACAGGCTGAAGATAGTAGTTGGTGTCATTGTTCCTGGCCGTGGATGTGCCATTCGAAATCGTCCTGGGATTTTTGTTCGGGTCTCGTATTATTCACATTGGATACACAAGATTATGATGACCTACAGAAAACCCTGAAAAACTCAACAATTTCCATTGAAAGATTTTGGACATCATGGAATTAATGTTTAATGTAAAGATCAACAATTTTTTAAGTACTTGATAGTCAAGTTTTCTTGAGCTTCTTTTAATATTTATGGGTATTTTTGTTTGTCTATCAGTGTTGTTTTATAAATGTTGGAGCGACTTACAGTATATGCAAGTATGGTGACATATCTCCTGAAGATACTTGAATGGGTAAACAATTTTGCAACGACACTATTACTGGATGATAAATGATTTTGTAGAAATAGATCACATGACCTGCTATATGCTGCTCTTCAGATTATCTTAGAAGGAGAAACAAATTATGGTTTTATTTAACACATTTTATTCTTTCCATGAGCCATATATTTCTCTTCATCTATGACAAAAGACCTACTGAGAGATATATGCATCTGACAAGGACAGCAGATATGATCATATTTTTCTTTCCCCCTTACAAGAGGTCAAAGATTGCAATATTTTATTAAAAAATAATCTCTTTAGTAATTAATTGACTTTGACAAGCTTGCATAAGCAGAGTTCTCATAGAAATCACTATCAGTTTGGGTTTTTTTGTTGTTTTTTTTTTTTTTTTTCTTGTAACAGTACTTATAGACCAGTTCTGCCCTTGGTTCTTTCAGTGTAAATGTGGTCCTCTAATAGATTCTCAAAACCCTTTGTGGTTAGCAAACTGTTGATCATTTCTTTAAAGTTTGACCCAGAAATAACTGTGAATTTCCAGTGCTAAAGACAGCATTTCATACAGTTTGATACATAATCCTGATTAACTACTGGAAGACTTAGGACATTAAAAGAAATTTTAATCAAATATGCCCAAATCTTTCTCAACAGACAAGTACTAAAAATTCAGTGGGTTCTAGTTATTTCATGAAAGTAACCCTGTATTTACAGCAGTAAAATGAACAGTTAAATCTGGAACCTGGTTGAGAAACTTAAGACTGGGAAAAGTAAGTTGTACATTAATAGCTTTTCAGAGGCTTGAGTTCTTTGCTAACACCTTACCTAGATTTGGACAAAATTCTATGTTCTGTATAATACCTTTCAGGATAATAAAATTATTCCAGAGATTGATATGACATTGTATATAATATGGGCAACATCACCAATAGTTAAGTACCTTGTGTTTCCTGTCTGTATGTAGAATCATCACTTTCTTTTATGTTGATGGGGAAAGGGAACAAAAACTCAGCCTCTATGGAAAGTGCTTGTTCTCCTATAGGCATTTAGTTGTATGGCTGGAAGTATTGTACAAATACGTTGTTATGGGGGGCACTGATTACCCTGTAATTCCTGGAAAATTGATATGACATATATCCAATTGTTAGTTTTACTACTGTACATGTCATTGCATAAGTAATGGCACTGTTACTTCACATGTGACTACGTAAATTGTAACTGTTTCCAGTAGCAAAGCGTAGGATATGTGTATCATATCAGCACAGCCACCAAGCTGACAGCCTGGCGTAGACGTATAAATGGACATTTTGTGCAGAAGACGCAGGGCTGAATTTTGTCCTGGCAGAAAGTAACCACTTCAGGGGAGCTGTCTTGGGAGACAGCCCCTGTGTCGACTCACCAAATTTTCTTCAGCAGTGCACTTTGACTTCAATGAGACTCAAATATTCTCACATCTCCTGGTGAAATGGGATGAGTTTCAGCCCTTGCTTAAGTGGCTTGGTTTGCTGAGGTTTGTGTCAAGCATCCAGCGGATACTACTGGCACATAGGAAGAAGTCTTTCAGCAAGCAGAGCTCCTAAAATTCCTCCTGGTGTAAATAGTCTCATTGGACAAGATTTGACTTCTCCGTACAGTAGATTCGAGGTTGCGGATGCTACACAGACAGTCTGTTTTGGTCTGTGTTGTCCACTTTTGACGGCTTTATGCTCCCTTTGGCTTCTCTTACTTACCAGGCCTAAAGAGGGCAGGATTCAGCCAGTTGTATTTACAGTCTATTATTTCCATGTATGTGAAGAGTGTATTCTTCCTAAGTATATACTGACCATATCTTATTGAAAGGATTAACTTTTTAAGAGAGACTTTTAAAAAACTCCAAGTGAGTTTAGTTTTCAGCCACAAGTAGAATGTGGATAAAATATACAATTTCATGTTCACTCTTTGTATTCTAAGAATTGTTATGTGCTCATTGTATTATATATGCAGGCATTTTGTTATGTCTATCTAAAAAAATTGAAACCTAAAATATTTTAGTTATAAGCTTCTGCTGTGCAGAAGACTGTGATTTTTATATATATATCACACACACACACACACACACACACACACACACACACACACACACACATATATATATATATGATAAAAATATTGTTTTTGTTAGACAATGTGTAAGGATTTTTACCTGTTTGTTTGTTCTGGGCAGTTCCTCAGTAAAATAAATTGTGCAGAGTTGATGCTCCAGAACTTAACAAGTTTGTATGTACTTGCTTACCAGGTACTTTTGCTCTCCCCATCTCAGTATGGAGGGCACCTGAGACCCTGAAGAGCAAGGGAAGAGAAGAATAATGATACGTGGTAATGAATTTGTACTTCATTTATTCCTGTGAATATTTCTTGTTGGTACCAATGGTACCGTACCAGGCAACTGTTATAACTACAGGATTCTCTTAAGAAAGGACACTCTATAGATATTTTTTTCACTGTTGTAATATTTTTCTCTCTATTATAATAAGGAAACATGATCTAGTGCCCATCTAAATTTCTGGAAAGACTCTTACTAACTTCAGTGGGATCTGGACTGTGCTTCAAAAATGTGATTTTATTCATATTAGAATAAAGGGTACAGAACTTAAATTCTTATTTAAGGACATTCTTAAATTCTATTCAATTTCATCCTCATTCTCCTTGCTGTAGCTAATCCTTACTCTCTTAAAAGTGTAGTATCTGGATATGAAAATTTGAAGTTAAGATATAAGAGTTGATATTTTTCTACTGAAGTTAGTTTAACTTAATTACTAATCTTCTTTGGGCATTGGAGCTGACTGATGGTTCTTCCTTTTACTAATGAAAACATCTTCCCCTTAAAAAAAAACCTTTTTCCACAATCTCTTTTTCTCTCATAAACCTCGTGACCCTCAGAGAAACTGTAGCTCTCATTGGGAATGTACTGGTCTAGATTTTTGCTGCTACTGCTGAAATCTTCTTCTCTAGTTTAAGATTAAAATTATCTGAGGCATTCTGCAATCCCTTGCTGCAGGTAATGCCGATGTACTTGACAGAGCTACTCACTTGAGTTAGAGCATTTCAGAGGAGGGTTCAAATATATTTCCAAGGGTCAAAATCTACTCAGGCAAAATGTCCCTTGAATTCAGTGAATGGGATTGTCAAAAGAGTGGGGCCTAAGAGTTGCTTAGTGCTTTTCCCTGTGGCTGTGCACTGAACGACAAGGACCCTTGCACACTGAAAAGCACACAGATTCTCAACTCCAGGGCAACTGCAGCAGGAGTAGAGGCTTTATCATCATCATCATCCTTCTGGAAGGCTGGCTGTAAACCAGCCGACCCCCATGGAGACTCATGGATGAAGCCTATTGGATTGGTTGGTTAGCCTTGTTTCCTTTTCAATTTTTGTTTTCCTCCCTCATGTGCACTGGTGTATTACTGTTTTTGAATGTTGGGGCTGCTGGCAGGAACTAACATGGCTTTTCACCCTAAAATTTTACAGTGTTCTTTTTTAAGCATACTCTTGGGCAGTTCCGTGCAGTGTTTCTTTGCATGGGATCTAACTTCAGGGAGCTGCCTGTGGAATTCAGTGTATAATAAGAGTATTTTTTCATATTTAAAAGGGAAAAATAATCTCCCATTAAATACAAGTTGTTGAATGCCTAATGTAAAGGGAACACTGTGGTTATAACTTGTATTACAAATCTTCTGTAATTAATGGCATTTTCATTAGTTAATAAAGTTGGTATTTTTGTAACCTTGTTTACTCTTATTATTCTTAATAAAGTATTTTATAAAAAACCACAATTTAATTAGCATTAAATTTCTTATTTAAAGAAGAAGGTTGGAACGTCACTACTAAGCTCCCAGTTCTGATTTCAGTGAGGGGTTTCAGTGTGTAGAGTTAGGAGAATTGGTGCTTTAAAGATCTTCATGTGTCCAATAGCAGAATTGCAAATAAAATGAAAGATAGAGCCAGATCCATGGTGGTCCTGCTGACTTTGCCCAAGATTTTTCTGATTCAATTCTTCACTGAGTATAGCCTAAGCATATTGCAGTGAGAGTATACTTGTAGTGGAAAAGATATGCTTAACTTAAACATGGATATTTAACAAGAGTTTTGTATTCCTTACAATTTCAGTAGGAAAGGCTCGGAATTTTAATTATTTATATAAATACGCTTTGCAATTCTGGAAATAGTTCCCCTCACAGTATCACTTAATACTACTGATGTACAAAAGATGATGCAAAGGCAACCAATACCTTGCAACAAACATAGGTGCTGCTGCTGCACTACCAGCACTAGCAGCCAGCAGCTACCAAAAAAGGAGACAAGCAATACCCTTACTAATCCCATTAGATTGCTGTCTCTGTCCAGCCAAGTATTGTCAAGCCCCTATAGCATCAGAACATTCTGGAAAGTTCAAATAAGGGACAGCAAGTTCATTACTTGTATGTCATTTTCCAGCTGAAATTTCAAAGTTCTAAGTATTCCTGGTAGCACTGTGATTTTGATGATTTAAACATATATTTGCTCCCACTATATCAACAGTGAATCATTCTTCAATTAAACTCATGTGCAGAGTGTTTGAAGTCTGAATCTGAATTTTCCATGGCAGACATCACTTTGTTTTTGTTTGCAGTCCAAAAAGGGGATTTTGTAACTGATTCATAAAATCAATTGATTTTATCAGGAGCTCCTGAAATCAGTGGGAGGCTTGTAAGTAATTTCAACCATGCAGGAATTCTTCTAAAGTTATAATAATCTAGAAATAATCCATATGTCAAAACTATATTTTGCTGCAGTTTTACATTCTAAGTGTTTAGTGTGTTCAGGTGACCTGTCTGTCTTCTGGGAGCCATGAGAATTAACTGCTTGTACAGCAATTTGCACCACAGAAATCCATAAAGGGATATTGCCTTCATATTACATTCTGTCATGGTTTTATCTTTTGTAGTTGTAGGAACACTATAATCTGCAGATGACAAATGATGGAAACCCACACTGATGCTCAGTGCTTGCATGCTGCTCTTTGTTTTTTAACAAGCCTAGCAGAGCAGACCATTTAGCAAAGTTCAGTTGTGTATCTCCTCTGCCTTCAAAAGCACCGATTGCTGGACAGCTATGTTCCAATAAAAACGACATGCAATAAATAGGAAAGAAAACAGCTGGGAGGAAAAAGGCAAGCCATAAAAAGATTATTACCAAAATAAGCCCTAAAATGAAAAGATTTCTTTTTTTTCATGTTGTCTTAGTTTTTATAATGTAGGATATATGGTGTGAAAATCTGCAATAGAATATCTCAACAGTTAGATCTGCTTCACTTTAGTTCAGAACACTTGGGAAGCTGCAATGACTTCTGCATATGGTCACAGAAGATAGAGGACAAGTTGTGCTTCTGTGTCTGAGGACCCGAACATACTTGCATTGAAATCACTGTCAAAACACTATTGTAAAACACTATTTAGCCCCATCTAGTGCTAATGAATATGTCCTAAATCTTTCTTCAGTACACCTTGGGCTTTGTCATGGGATTGTTTCAGATCCTGACTTAGGAAAGCAGTCAGGGCATGCTAATGAGTGGCAGAGGAAAAAAGCCTCTCTGATTAATTTCGAACCTGGGCATGAAAGTTCCTCTTCAGACTATTAACTTTGCTCAATCAGAGTCTAATTGAATATAAGAATTGATTGATTTGCTTGCTATTTAAATATTTTTCATTAAAATAATACTAATAATAGTACTACTCATCATGGCTAGGCTTCGCGAATGAAGATTTACAAGGGCTCTACCCACGCTTGCTACAAACACGCTGGTGGCTAAATAGGCCAATGCGAGATAGGCAAGTCTGATTGCAAAAGGCACAGTGGAAAGTCTCTGTCGGCACTACTGGCAAGGCTCGGTTCTTCCTGTGTTGCCTTTTTTCCTCCAGGCTGATTCTGCGTGTGTACTCAAAGGAAACAGCAGCGTTATGAATGGTGTGTCTCCATTTCTCCCGATTGGAGGCCAGAGTGGACCATTGATGGTGGTCAATATGGCCAAGGCTGAGGTGTTGTTTCAAGGAGTCCTTGTAT
>JAWWEE010000040.1:9196121-9226466 GCA_035221455.1 Xenops minutus
GCGCGCGCGGCGGGGGCCCCCCCGGCTCCCCCCCCCCCCGCGGGGGGAGCGCAGGGCAAATAGGCTTTTCAGTTTTCTTTAACAGGCTTTACAATTAATGCTGCTAAACTTTCTTATCGGTACTTTTTTCCCATCAAGACATGCAGATCTTACCAACTCAGTCTGCAGGAACATGTCAGTTTTATTGGTATGTTTGACAGAGACCAGGCTGGTTTCCAACTAAAATCCATTTGTTTTCCCTCCAGCATGCTTGCTTACCTCCCCAGGCTCCCGCTCTGTGTGGCTTCCTCCAAAGGGGTATTTCCCTGCCTGCTTGGGTATGCATTGTGCATTCCCTTTCAAAATTAGCAGCAGAGTTTCCTATCTTCCACAGTGTCCCCTGGGGAGGATGGAGTTTTCTTCCCATTTCCCTGTCGTATTCTTCAGAAGAGTAAAATACTCCTTACCTTTAAAGCAACTTTCAACTAAATGCAGGAAGGAATCTGCGAAGCTGATGCAATCTTGGACAGCCAAAACTTACAGGGAAACACCTCACATGAGCATAAAACAAAAGCTTTGGGTGTGCTTCCCTGTTAAATATTTAAATATAGTCTTGGCATTGCTGTATTCCTCTGAATGGTTATTTCAGACACTTAAGAGTTTGTGAATTCCTTTCTTGGATCTGCCGTGATGAGGCAGGGGTGTTTGCAGAGACTGCAGCACAGTGTGATTCAAGGGACTTCTCTTCACTGCTGACAGACAAGGTCTCTGATTCTCTTTCTTCTCTACTGAGTTTTCTTGCTTATATTCTTTTTTGTCTTGTTTGTTTGTCTGGTACTTTATTATTCTATTTTAATGCTGACAGGAAGAAAATAAACAGGGAAGAGTAGGGCTGGTGCAAGTGATATGTTTGAACTGTCTGCTGGGTAAGATTTATGGTCTGCTAAGGACAGCTTTTTGGAAAGTTTTTCTCTTCACTCCTCTCTTGGAAGTTTTCTTGGCCTCCTTTGCTGTCCGAAGACACTTCACTTTCTCTGTTTGGAAAGTGCTTTCCTCATTATCTTCTCTGTACGGGTGGAAGTGGTGAAGTCACTTCGTCTCTCTCCAGCCATTACCCCTCCCGACCCCTCCATCCCCCAAGCTCCTGCTTGCATCCCTCAGCACAGATTCATCAACAGAACTGAGCACTCACTGCAGGACATTTTCCCTTTGCAAAATACAGAGCAAGGGGATACTTGGGCATACATGTATCAAAGAACAAAATATAGCAAAGGCACTGAGTAGAGTGGCATTTCTACAAGATTTGCCTCACTCTCTCCAGAGACCATGTCTGTAAAGACAGAGTCCTGTGGTGTGTGAGAAAGTAGACAAAGGAAACTTGCACTAGAAAAGAGAAAAATTCTTTAAAAAGAGTGTTTCTCATACAGCAAGCTTTTGATCACTCTTCAAGATGGGCTACTGCCTGCACTTGAGTAATGAATGGATGTCTGGCTTGAATCAGAGACATTCTGCAGAGACAAATGAAAAGGTTAGCAGCTATCCTCAGGGAATTTTAGGTGTGAGAAAGCCGGGCAATAATTTTAGGTCCCAGTTCATGGGAGTGGCCACTGAGGAGCTTAGGAACCACATAGCTTCTGACCACAACTCATAAGCCATGTTGTTGTCAGGTCTCTCTCTTTGAAAGATCAATCTATGAGAAGAAATTCAACTTTGAGGGAGAAATTTCAGCAAGCTCTCCTGAAAACACTCAGCAGCACGCCACTGACTACCCTGAGATCAGCCTTTTGCACATGGAGCTGCTTTGGTTTGGTTTGGTTTTTTTTTTCTGTCTGCTGTGGACAAACTGAAAAAGTGGCTGGAACCAGTTTATGTCTGTATCTGAATTTAGCCAGTCTTCTTGACTCCAGCTTAGAAAACGAAGATCAAGGGAAGAGAAGCTTTTTTTAAAAAAATGTTCTCTTTCAGGCCATATCCTTCCTATCGTTTTCCCAATTTCACACATTCATTAAAAGGAGAAACTTACTCATGCAGAAAGCAAACCAAGCCCTCCAAGTGAGAACATATAGCGATTTCATTCAAAAACGCTTCCTTTAAGGCACAGAGTCTATAAAAACCACACCAAGAGAATATTGTACTCTGCGGTCATTTGTTAGTAAAGCTGACAGGAAATCAAAACTGAAAGGATTCTTCTGTAACTGCCAACTTGCTGTAATGGAAGCCAGGGGAAATATATTTATCTGTTTACTTGACTAAGAAGAAAGAAACCAAAACATATTTTCCTCCAATAGTAAAAGGAGATTAGACTGTTAATAGTCACTTGTGTGCTAGACTTCCCTCCAGGCCTTTCCTAATGTTTTGTCTTACATTCAAAACAAATAAAATATGAGCTCTGAGGAAAAGAAAACATTTCATGGAATATAGACACTAAAAGGATCTTTATGTACCTAACATTTCACCTTATAGCCTTAAGGATATTGCCCAGTACTGCACATTATTGAGAATGGTAATTTTGTAGATTTTTTTGCACAAGAGAGATTTCATGCCTGTCATCTGGCACCAAACTGAATCTGCAAAGAAGGATAGGCCATTTAGAGTATGACCTGCTAGGCTTCTTTTTCCCTCCAAAATTAATTTTTGTTTGATTGAAATAAATAACGTGAAATAGAATGGACCTGATTCTGTCACCTTGCTCAAGACTTGATGATCTTAAAGGTCTTTTCCAATCTAAACAATTCTATGACTCTATGATCCTATAGCTTCTTGTAATAGAGGATAAGTCAGTTTAAGCATAAAGAATGGAGGCTACTACCCATCTGTAACTTACTGTGATCTTTGTAGTTAGGGTGTCTGGAAGAAACAGTTTCATGATGATGTGAAGAATAAAAATAATCTGAGATATTTCAAGGTCCTGCTCAGCCCTGGATTTTGTCATTGCTACATGGCTCTGATGATAGAGAGCTGCCATAAATGTCTTAAATTAATGTATTTACAGAACTTTTCCACTGCCATGTAGCAGTCAAAACCAGATGGCAAATTTTGTCAAAGATATTTCATTTGATTAATTCTTCTGTCTGGGCAGATGCAGTGCAGTCTGTTAAACTACGAAGATAAATAAAAAATTAAGATGTTTTTCCTAGAGACTGCTAGTTGAGAAAAGCTTTGGTAGCTGGAAGAGGGAAAGAATAAAATGGTTTTTTTCCCTAACAATGGATATTTATCCTAACAGGGTATCTTTGATGTGACTCTTAAAATAATTCTTTCTAGGGAAGTTTCATGAGAGAAAGAAAGCAGTCAGTTTATAGCATGCAAGATAGTTGACCCAGATTAATAACATATTAGGTTTTGACCAATTTTAAAAATCCAGAACATGAATCAACTTATTTGTAGCAAGAAATGAACTTGTACGTGTTATCGCCACGTATAACATCAACATGTTTTGCTGTGGTTTTGTATGCTTTCCAAATTGTCTCATAGTGTTCAAAGTGCTGAGAGAGAATCTCTTGCATGGACATTATTCCTAAGCACTGAATGTACCTATAGAAATTCAGTGAGAATAGGTATACTGTCACTTATGACTATTATTCCTATTATTTAGCACCATAATGGGAACATGAATAGATTATGCTGTAACAAAGCACTTAGGTCCTCATTTGGGACCATAATTAAACATATGTTTAACTTCAAGCATAAACTTAAGACCCATTGACAAGTGCCTGCCTTTGAAGATGCAAATAATCCAGTGAATTTATAAAGCATTATGACTTTGGCTGAATGTGGGCAAGGATTCCAGTTAGGGACAAGACTTGTTTATATAGAGCTTAAGACTGAAACACCATAAACATAAAAAAGACTTCCAAAACTGACATTGAAAATGCTAATGACTCCCACTAATTCCTCTTCTCTTTTCAAAATAACAGCTTAAAATGGCATTCAAAGGCTTAACAATGACAACTGTATAGGAGAGAACACACTGAAATTTACTTCTGCTTTAACCAGGGTTTGTGTGACTCCTGTGAAAATAGATGTGGTGCCATGGTTTAGTCTTCAGAGTCTTATTAGTCGCCTTATTACACATCTTTGTGTGATTGAAAAGTAATGCAGAAAACATTTTAATATGGCTGCATTTTAATGGCATTTAGTCCAATTACTTCAGTCTGTGGGGAGCACCTATAACTGGCCTGGGCTCTGGAGCTGAATTTAGATTTTATATCTCTGCAGCATCTATATTACTTGTCTAGACACATCTCTTAGGATTCAGAATTACAAATGACAGATTGTATACCAGGCCTGACATTTATGTGATTGAATGTAGAGATATATTTATAACATGATGATAACTGTATCTGATACGTGCTTCATCTAAGATCAGAATGAAGCCCAAAACATTTACATGTGGCAAGGTCAACACCCCTTCATGATTACATTAGAGAATAATAGTATATCTGTATATGTGCAAAAGCCTCAGATCTTGACTTTCCAAATTTTATTTCTGTACACTAGACTCAGGCTCATCTTCAGTAGGAATTTTGAAGTTTTAAGAAGATGCAAAAAGTACTCTTGAAAACTATACTACAAATAGCTATGTCATGTGAATTACTTGATCAAGCCAATTGAATTCTATTCAAGAAGTTATGCTAAGTCATTTAGTGATGCTCAATTCCACATTTTTATAAATAAGGCAATTGCTTTGAGATTAGCATGAAAGCTTTGTGGATTTAAACCAAATGTTGATGACAAGTGAGGATTCACATGGAAGAACTTGAGGATATGCTCCTTTCTAGATGAAGAATAAGTTCTTGAACAGTTCTTTGCAATCAATATATGTATCAATTTTATCACCATTAAGATTTTATTTCTTTTAATAACTAAACTAGAATTTGATTTGCATTCAGCTCTTGTCTCTGCCTCTCTCCTGACAAGAGTTACTTTATCTCTGACTGTCTGTTGAGACCCTGAGCACACTCAGTGGCCCTAATGTCCCTGCTGTCCCTGGGGCTTCCCCTATCCCACCCTTAGCCCAGGACACCACTCCAGTCCCCGGAACTGGCAGTCTTTGTCCTAGGGAGGCTATAGGGCACCATCTCCACCTGTCCTGGCAGGCCAGGATCAGGTCCATTGCCAAGGAGGTGCCTGATGCCCAGGGCTAGGGCTGCCCTGTTTTCCCCGTTGCCTGCCCTTCTCTGCACTGGCCAAAGATGTTGGTTAACCAACCCTTAAATCCTTACAACACACTTCCACAGGAGTGGAGGCTCATAAGCTCTTAATTAAGTACAATTCAGTAAGTTCTCAATTCCCACAATAAACTCCTCCAAAGGTGCTGGCACACAAGCCACAACACACCAATATTCAAGACTGTTGGCTAACAAGCCACAACAGCCAGCCACAACCTCCCCACTCCCACAATGAAGTCCACTAGGGGGTATGGGGTTGAGTATGCTTTCCTCAGGCAAAGCAAGGGAAGAAAACAAGAACATCCCCAGTCCTTAGATCCCACATTGGTCCTGCTGTATGGATGGTCTGGAGCTGAGGTTGTAATAACAAAGAAAGCAAGAGGAAAAAGAGACAGAGAAACAAAGAGAAAGTGAAAAGAGAGAGAAAAAGACAGTGAGAGGGTTCGGTCTGCTCCCTTTTATAGTTAACCTGGTGCACATCTGTTATGTAAATTAGACTTTTCAGGTGTTTTGTTCACACATGCACAGCCAGTCCTTCTCCAGGAAGTGAGCTGGGGGTGACAGGGACCGAGCAAGAGTCTCAAGGTGGAGCAGGAAGTTGGGTCAGAACAGGTCTGTCCCACCTCCATGGGACATTTTCCTCCAGTCACACCTTTCCTGTAGCAATACTCAATGTTTGAGACACAACATGCTTAAGTCTGCTCCTCCACAGTTGGATATCACTGGTGAGTTCAATGCTGCAGCTCTGAGTAATGCTTCAAAATGCTCTGCAAGGTGTTGGTCTCTCCTGAGTCTGCACAAGACCATAGAAAGGTAACTAGCAGATATTTGCCTTCCTTTTACAAAAAGCGAATCCATGTTTCTAAGATTTGTAAGGTTTTAGTTATTCCTAGCTACTTACATCAAAAATTTTGAATAGAACATGAGAAACACGAGAAAACTGGTGCAGTTTTCAAAGGTGACAGATCAGAACCCAAAGGACCCCAAAATTCCTTGCATGTGTAAAAACACAATAACCTTTGCCTTGCTGTTTGTCTGTAGTTCCCGAAGAAGATGTTACAAACTTGGGATTTATTGACAAGGTGTGATTGCTTTGCATTTAACTCTAATGAACTGTATATCACAGTTGCTGATATAAACATATGGGGAGGGGAAGAAACCTACCTTTCTTCCAGCTCAGATTGCCAGGCATGAGGATAATGATTTTAAAGCATCTTTAAAAGAAAAAGAAACTTACTATGACTGCTTTATTTTATTTTATTTTTATTTTATTCTTTCTCTTTGTGAATGACTACTAATCCATTTATTTGGTATTAATATTAAAAATTATTATAGATATTTCAGGATCCTGTAGGTTTTTAGTTTCACATCAGGCTATTTTTACACATCAATTTTCAGAATAATATCCTTATTGTTGAATTAAGTAAACATGGTAGTAGATGTATCCACCCCAAGATGAAATACACACATTTTGTACAGCCACTATGTACAAAAGTTTGGTACATGAAGTAATATATCCAAGCTGAATTGAAAGCGTAAGGAAATTTTTAAAGAGGTAGAATGAAACTAACATTGGAAGTTGGCAAAGATGTTATACAGTTTAACACAAGCTGTTCCTTTCTAATATCATAGTGACAGTTTCATATAAATGACATTTCGTGAGTAATAAAATGACAAATACATCATTAAAATTAGAGACAGATTGCTAAATGGGTTAGACTGCAAGTATCTTGGGTTTTTTTCTTTATTCTTCCACATGCATATTTCATCTCGCTGAAAAACTATATGCCAATGTTGTTCATACTGCCAGATCTTAAAATGAGTTTTAAAATTCATTCAGTTCTACCACGCAACAGCTCTTTGAAAAGAGGAAATTCAGCACTGATTTTTTTACTATCCTTGAACAAACCACTCCCAAGATTTTATATATATGAAGTGCCAAACACATGTAGGGCCTTGTACATCTATAAAGTAGTTGCAGAACAATGAAAGAGCCCCTATTTTCACATGATTTTTCAAAAACAAAATATACTTGAAGCCTCAGGTTGGAATATCAAAGGCTGTTATAAAGCTTGGTCTCAGAGTATATAAATAACTAATACATTTGGAGTCCAGAAAAGGAACAAGTCAAATCACATTCACACAGGCAAATAGTAAAAAAAGATAAAAACAACAAAAAACCCCAAATAAGATAAACTCTTTTCGTAAAGAAGCTTAGAGGTTGGCAAAACATATTTTTTTTAAAAAAACTGATCACAAAGTTTTCTAGGACATCTAATACAAAGAGAGGTACACAGAGTTCTATAGCAGGCTGTCAGAATCCTACGGTAAAAAATCCAATTTTCTTTTGGGTTTTGGGCTCATTAAGATTGTTTAGTGTAATCAGTAATATTGATTACAGAATAACTTTGGAACAGTTTCCTAGTCTTAAATCTTTCAGAAGTCTACTGATTTTAGCATCTATTTTCATAGATTGTTTGATTGTAGACTTAAGTGATGTTGCAAGTGTGGCTCTAGTATGCCTGTAGCCTATGCAATTGCAATAAACAAGACTATATTCTGTTAATAGAGGAAATGAAGAAGCTTGATTTCTTATGGATGTGTCTCCCTTAAATACCTTTTTATGTGGTAACACCTAATCTACCTCAAGGAACAACAGGGAGCAGTTATGAGGGAAGCCCAGCACTCCGTGTGTGCTGAAACATAATTGTTTTGGAGACCCCTGCTCTTCCTTAAAGCAAATTTAATTCAAAAGTTGTTAGAGAAAGATGGACCAGCAGATACCTAAACAGTGAAGGTTTCACCATGGGCCAGCAATGTACCATCACAGCAAAGGAGACCAACAGCCTCCTGTGCTGTAGGGACAAAAACTCATTTCAGGTCTCAGAGCATCTGCCATACTGAGGGAGCTGGGACTCCAGCCCAGGGAACGAAAGGACCACGGGGAATCTTATGAGTGAATGTGTCAGAATTTAAAGCAGATGGAAACAGAAACATTTTAGTGGTATCCAGTGGCAGGAAAAGAGGTACAAAAAATGGACACAAGCTGAAATAGAGGGAATTATATTTGAGGATAAGAAAAAAGCCCACACATTTTGACTGTGAGGGTACTTGATCACTGTAATGGGTTGCCCAAAGGTGTCATGCAGTTTCCATCCTTGGAGATGCTCAAAAGTGACCGGGACAGGATTTTGGGCAACCAGCTGTAGGTGACCCTGTTTTGAGAGGCGAAGCTGACAAGATGACCTTACAACCTCAACCGTTCTGTGATTCTGTGATCCTGTTTCCTTATGAAATTCATCTAAACATATGTATATGAAATCATCAAAATATCTGTGCAACTGGTTCTTGTTTATTCATTCTGACAGAACAAATAATTTTGCTTCCTGGAGGCTACTCACATATCTGCAAACCCCACTATTTGTAGAATATACACAGAGAGCATTTGAATGGAAAAAACTTGTCAGAAAACTCCAGATTTGTTAAAAGTGTCAATGATTTGTTAACCAATATCCTCTTTTATGATAACACTAAAATATCTTTTATTGGGGAAACTAATGGGCATCTTGTCAGACAATCTTCATAATGGAGTTCCACTGGAGAGAAGCTAGGAGGCATTTTAGAATTATTGAGCGCAAGAAAAGGGAATTGATTTTTTTTTTTTTACTCATTCTCCAGCAAAACCTGAAGAATTTAAAAATTCTGATGGTAATGGCAGCCTGTAAGAATAATCTTAACTCACTTTAAAACTGTTTCACTCTTTGATGAACTTGCAAGCTTTTAAAAAGGAAGTGAAGACTCCACCAAACTGACCATTAGGGAATATGTACATCTAGTTCAAACCAGGGTTATTAGTCACTTGGTAGTTTCTACTTTTTGTTAATAGACTGTGGAAATGAAAAATTGGTAGACTTGGCCTAGGCATACTGCTTGTAATAACCTTCAGGATTCTGTAGATCTTGGATCTATCTGCACAAGATGGTCTTTATGCCAAGGCACAAGTGAGAGAAGCTATAGTGAAAAATGTTATAGGGCCTCACCATGGAAGGTGCTGAATTACTCTGGTGAGGGACTAAGGGCCCTTGGCTTCAGCTAACGCAAAGTACAACGCAGGATGAGGACCTCACTCTGTGAAATAATCTTCTGATTAAGCATGTGTTATTTTCTCCTCTCCTGAAACGAGTATCTGCACATTAACATCTGTAAATGTCAGAGAAGTGATCTGCTGTATTGAGCAGTCTCATTTTAAATCTGTCTAATGCATGCCTTGTCTTAGTAAAGATACAGATGCTTTCTGTGGTCCTATAAAAATGTGCATTTTAATGATGAATGGGACATTTTATAGTTCCAATTACTCTTGTCTCCTTTGAAGCAGGAAAACTGGCAACCCCTTATCTAGACTTTAGCAAGTTGAGATAAACCTTGATAGCAAAAAGTATCTGGATTGTCAGAGCTTTTAGCTACAGCAAACTACTTAAACTGAAAGCAGCTGTTAGTCAAAAGAGAACAATACCTATTCATTTGTAAGATCTTCTCTATTGTCTGGGATAGTATTAATGAGTTTTTTCTTCAGATGAGACTATTGTAAAAAATCTAGGTTACACATGCTCCTATACTCATATGCACAAGCATGCACACACCGTGCTATAAAACAAGTAGTATTTGAAGAAATCATGTTTGGCCAACACACAGTAGTCTTTCAGAAGAAATAATAAAAGGAGATCACTGTGTCCAGAAAACTATGGTTTAGTTCCAACAGTATAACAGTGAGATTTCCCTCAAAGTTATGAAAATGTTATTGTTGCCTCTACAGATTTATTATTCCCATTTAATGTCTGGAGCAGTATAATTATCCTCACTGAGAAGTACTATTCTGTCTGCTGCTTATTTTTCTTAAATATATTGAAATTACATGGACAGTGCAGTCCTTTATCATCTCTTCTGATTCATGACCAATGTATTTCTTTGTATTACATAAGACAATGACTGACTGCCTCTGGGCTTTGTATGATGTTTCTGCCAAGCTTCTACAAAGTTTTCTGGTATAAATTTAAGTCTGTGTTTTAGTTAATATGGCAAACAGGAAAAGATACTAATTCAATTTGTAGTGTATCTTCAGTGTGTTCACTTTGTTTATAAAACAGTGTTCAGCAGTCTTAAAATTCTTCATGGACCTCTTTGCTCAAGAATGAAACCTCCTGTAGTTATGAATTATATCCCCCAGTTCTCTCAAAATGTCTATATTACGCACATAGTTTCCCAAACCAATCTCCTGATAACATGAACAACCAAATCTACAAGACCAAAGCTATAGATGACAAACAGTGGCAACAGTACATACAATTTCCAAGGGGTAAAAATTTACACTAGTTAAAAACCTCCCTTATGATTGCAGAAGTCTCAGTTCTGCTTGATTTTTTATATGGTTTCTGTGCAAAATTAACTTCTGTATTCAACTCTCAATCAGCTTTGCTGGGATTACAGGATGTTTTCCCTTGAAAATCAGTTTGGGTACTCATGAAGTTCAGCCCCTGTTCAGGCTGTACTTCCAACAGCCTACACTGATACTCGATTTTCTGACAACAGAGTAATGTCAGTACTCCATTCTGGGATTTATGTGTTACTTCACGATTTGCTGCAAGACAGGGGTGAGGATCTAGTGGGAAAAAATAGGCTGGCAAAGGAGAGGGTTTGGGTTATTGTAGGTAATCTCCCTGCACTTTAGCCACACACATGTGCCAGTGGGTCACTATAACTACGCAGAAGCACAGTTTACCTTCTGGTTCATTTCTGTGGAGGCTTTAATACTCAGATGAAGTTTGAATCCCTGTATTAAACTCTGAAATTGAATCCTAAAGAAATAATTTTTTCTAACAGAAAGAGGGGAATTGGCAGCCCATGGAAAGCTGAGGATTAGCCTTAACCTTTTCCTCATATTTTTGCATAAAATCAGACTTGCCTAGTTTGTTTCCAGACAAATTTTCCCATTTTCATATGCATATGCTTATTCTTGACATGACTGGTTATGCCGAGACTTGGCAGATTGATCCACAATTGTGAAACTTTCCTCCCAGACAAGGACCTTGAGTCTCTCCTGTGAACCAATGACCTGAGTTCCTTCTTCCAGGATTTCCTGTGTAATACTATAATAGGGTGGTGTCTAGTCTATTCAGTTTAGGCCCTGGTTGTTTTCCAGTTTGAAATTGCTGGTCTCAGCAAATGGAAGAAAGACTATCTGAGCTTCTCCAATGTAGCTGCTTGGACCCCTTGAACAGTTTTGAAAGGAAATAAACACTTCTGAGACCTACAGATGGAGTTCCAGGCTACTGAAATCAAACATCTGCTGTGTGACCTGTAACCAGGGAACAGTCCAGTCTAAGGTACATGTCTATCTTTTACCATTGAGAATACATTAAAATAACAGAAAATGTTCATCTGCCCCATTCACTTGGGGTGCACCCTATTGATTTCCTCTAGAGACAAGTTGAAATATCCAAATCTGTAAAATAACTAAGACTTCATATGTGGAAGACTGCAGGCTCTGCTAAGGATATAATCCAATAGCCAACAGGTTGTTTTCCTCCCTGCAGCTATGGTCTGCTGACTTGAATCACTGTGCAGGCACTGACCTAGACCCATTGATGAGAATAATCACCTAATTTAAATGCAGGTATCTGTCCACCATCAAAGTTGGCTTCAGTTATGACAACATAAAATTGACTGGTTTCTCCAGAACGTTTAGACAGATCTGTAGTGTGGTTGATCATAAACTGGACTGCCATGTCATCAGAAGTACTTGTGATCAACCTGAGATGTATATACAAAACAGGATTAAGCTGTCCTGGAAGACAGAGATGCTTTTTTTGGATGTGGTATGTTCTAGAGATCTAGATCACAACTGATATGGGATTTAGAGCATCAGAATTTCATCTGCTCTTGATTTGTCCTGTATGTCCAGCACCAGACAGCATTATGGTGTTTATGTGGGAGAGGCACAGAATTGCCTCTTCTATCCCTCTCCATTAGAATATTATTGTTGGCTGATACTACAGTTCTGGTTAGTTAGGTGCAAGTGATAAGGAGAGGTGCATCAAAGCATACTATTAAGCAAAACTGAGTTTCCTGGATTTTATACTTTCCCTAACTCAATGAAATAATTTATTTCACCCTGTGCCACAGTTCTCCATTTGCCAATTGAGTAAGACATCCTTGTGTATTAACATTGCTGAGGAAATGAAGCCAAGTCTTTAAAATATGGGGAAAAAGCATAAGCAGTAGGAAAAGATAGTAAAGTTAGATAAACTTTTTACTTTTAACATAAATATGGATTACAATACTGTTATAAAACTTTATTTTCAATGTTTGCGTTACCATAATGCCAGATATTTTGATCCTGCCAGATTCGATTCAATCAGATTTGATGAGAACATTAACTTGGCTTGGAGCCAGGAAATAGGTGTAAACATCAGACCTCATTAGATTTTTCTGAACTGTACTGAAATTGAAGTTTCTTTCACGCCATGTATAATTAGACAGTTATTGCAATTATTCCAATGTAGTTCACATCAAGAGTTTTACATTGCATCCTTTTAAGACAAGAACTGAAATCTCCTATGCCCCAAGGCAGATCAAAACAAAATTTGTCATGTCCTATCCATCTAGCGGACAATCAACATTTGTATCTGTCCTCCAATAACAGCCAACTCCTGTTGCCTCAAAGGATGGCAGAGTTTCAGCAGAACAGAGAATGCCTGTAGATGACATGTATATATGAGAAAGAAAGAATCTGCATTTTCTAAAGGGTTATTTAAAACCACAATAATTCCTTTCTAAACTGCTTTGTAGACTGAGTCCATCTTGAAGTGTCTTATGAAAAATGATGCTGCAGAACTGACTTTCTGGATTGAATGATTTGGGCGTAAATTATTTCATTACAATTGAAAGCTTTTTCCATCTGTTGTCCTCGCATGCACAGCCTGTTTCTAGAAGCGTTTTTGACAGATTTAATCTGACTGGGTTTATGTATTTAATTCAGTTGTACACAGCAGGGTACAGCATCTACAGGCAACTTCAGAACTGGGAGGCCGGTGGATCAAAAAGTAATAAAATATTTTCTACCCAATAAAATCAGATAAGCTAAGGTAAGTCATATATGTTGAAAAAGAACTTTTTTTTTTTTTTTTTTTTTAATGTATGCTGCTTTCTAGTGCAAATTCTTCTATGTGCAGTTCATCCGGTGCTCTTTAGGGAATTCTAGACTGAAGACTATTTCTTCCCAGGTTTTGACTATTGTGGTCTATCTGCACCAAAGTTTTTACCTTAGTCTCATAGGACCCTTTTTTCCTTCAGTCATCCAAAACACTTAAGCCTTGACTTATTGGAGAAACCTTTTATATTTTGGGGACCTCATAGGTTTTATTTCCTGTTGTCTTTGTCTGAAATATCTTGAAGAAGTTTTTTTTTCAACAGCCTGTGTTCTGACCTTTAAGATCACATTCAATTTGGGTAGGTTGTTTCTTAAAAAAATACCATAGATCTGTACTACAGTTTTGTTTTATTGCCATAGTCCACCCACTTTATATTCTCTGGAAACTCATGGAGTAGCAAAGGGCAAGTAGTGGCTCTGTAACTGCAAGGGAATATTTTTTTTTTCCTGGAAATCATAAAATGGGATATACATTATCGCCTCCTCTCAATTAATAATGAAAACACCATATATTCCTCTTCGAGCCTGTACTATTTAATACTTTTTACTTAATTTAGTAACAAAACTGATTGTTGAGTAAATATGCTATATGTCTTGCTGATACATATTTTTGTATTTGGGGAGAGGATACTGGCCTTCTCATAGTCAGTGTATCAAGGTAATCCATAAAAGGCCATAGAATAATTTCAGACTGGGAGCAACACAGGATTTTTCAGAATGTAGGGATTAGACAAAAGAAGTACAAAGGTGTAATGCTTGACCAGATTTATATGGTTATTATGGCCATTCACTATGATAATGTGATATACTAATTGTCATTAGAGAAACTAATCAGCAGTCTTCAGGTTTTAAAAGTTATGCAAAAGGAAGCGTAATTTCAGAGATTAACGTATGCAATAAAATGCTGAGATCACGTTTTAGCCCTTAATGTCTTAAGTAGCTTTTAAGCTCATAAGCAAACTCAGGGTTGGCTTCGTTGTTAATAAAATTATTCTGTTGAAGTATCCTATAAAATACTCTGAACAGTTGCTTTGGCTGGGAGATATGCCTTCTGAAATCAGAGTAGTACTAGCATGATTGGAAGAGGCAGAAAATGAGGTTCCAGAACTATTTCTGCACTGCTCTCATTCTGAGAATGCAGCTCCCCAGAAACAGACACCATGAACCAAGGAAAGGTTTTCTGGTGCAGAAGTAATAGTGGATGGAACTGCATCTAAACATTGTTTCATGCTTGGTATTGTCATTCCAAAATTGTAAAAGCAGGCCTAGATTAAAAGTGAGTGTTCTACAAGTAGAAAGAGGAATGCATGTACCACTTTGTGCTACAAGAATTCTGGATTTTGGGACAAACTATAACAATCAGCGAAAGCATCTGTCTCTTTCCAGTAGAGTATGATACCATTTAACATACTGACAGGCACAGTGGGGTCATGTGTGCTCTCTGGAATATTGTTTCCCCTGTTGTACTGTCTCTGGTCCACCAATGCAATAAGGAAAAAGCTCATTCCTGCCTTATCTCTGAGTCGTGACATTTTCTCAGCTTTCTTTTCTGGCAGTTTGATAATAAGGCACAACCTGCCCTCGGACCACCTCTTGCTTTTGGAAACTACTGTCAATGCATCTGACAGCCTTCACCACCAGTTATGATATCCAAACAAAACCTTATGAAAGAGGGAATGAGGCAGAGAAAAGAAATTTGAGTAATAGAAAAGAAAACAAAATGGCAGGTCACAATTATGCACAAATTTTATAAGTACAAGATCTGAAGGAGTGTGAAGCAGCAGGCTAAGAGGAATCATGGAATGTGTCTTCAGAAATTTGAAACAAAGTCATGCAAACCAGGACTGGTGAAGTCATTACAGCAGATTGCCTCTTGTACAAACCAACTTTTACTGCTTTGTCACAGTGTTCCCCCCCAGGTATAAGAATGTGATATGAAGTTTCTTCAGTAAAGATCCACCATGACTCCATGAGAAAAATGTATAACTTGCTGAGCCATTTGTCACACAAGGGCTGATTTGGAAGGAAAATTATGATTTTGTGGTCTTTATTTTACATCCATTCTCTGTTTTTCTTTTGGTTTTCTTTCCTTTTTGTGTGTGTGTAATGTCTTATAATGTGGACTTAAAAAAATTACAGGCAAAAAAACTTTTGTATATTGTAATTTCTCCTTTTTTTTTTTTTTCCCCACTACTGTAAGTTTTCTTACAAAGCTGCTACAAAGTGAAGTAAAATTCCATGCAATGGCAACTGAAGTAAAAATCACATCTGCCCCAAAACATGTACTTTCTATCCACAAATCTGTCCATTTTGTTTTCAATCAGTACTAATGTAACATTGTCAATTCCATTACAGTGGCTTGCTTTTGTCATGCAAATTATGATTAGTATACTTACATTACATTTAAGACATGTTTTCATACATGTTTCCACAGCCTTCAGGGCAAAACACGCTCACCTACTTCTTGGCTTACTCTTATTTCTTTTTGTGGAAATTAGACTAGCTTGATTAAAAGTTGGAAGATGAGACAAAGACTGTGTTCTCTCTCTCTTTTTGCCTTCTCTTCTCACCCTCTCTTCAAAGAGTTTAATACTTAGAATATTTCCTAATTCTTAGTCACAGTAATGTAAAGGAAGTGAGTTCAAGCTGTGTGACAGTGAAATAAATTGTTGAATGCTCCCTCATCCAAGCAATCAAATAGCAAAAAGTTTGTGTAGAAGAAGGGCAGCACTTAGTCCTCCATGAGGATTTGTGTATAATCTGAAGCTGATGGTCAGCTGATGGAGAACTCCTGTTTGGTGAGTCCAAAAGAGTAAAATATGAGATAGCCACGAAGCTAATATATGATATTTTACACAATTGGGCACATGTCTTAGAGCAGAATTCTAAGGACTTCCAAAGGAAAATTGAGTAACTAAAAGATTTTTAGGTGCTTGTGTGGGGATCATGGAAAGTGTCTAGTTTAGGCTAGACCCCTACATTTAAGCTGGTTAAAACTGAGATGAACTCAAACCACTAACAATTTTAAGTGGGAGTTGAACTTCCATGCTAGTCTGTTCTGTGAGTCAGGCTGAAGTGCCTGTTATGACTAAGGAAGTTATTTGAGACTTTCTAGGGGCTAGATCACTGGAGACTCACTGAATAGTAAGTCACTCACATTCTCGTCCAGCTGATGTCAAAGACACTCCTGAGAAAGGTCAAAAACGTGACTGACTCTTTTCAGTTTATCAGTTCCACACCACTCTCATATTATCTTTGTAGTACAAGAGGATTCCTCATTAGTTAAACTGGCTGTCTTGGATTAAAGCTCAGTTGTGGAAGGGAGATCCATCATCAGCTAATTCATTTGTCTGCCTGGCAGGCTATTATTTTGCTGTGGAAAAACCTTAAGCCCACAGTATAATGGCATTACTGTCTGGTATTCGCAATTCTAGCCACACAGTCCTCTTTCTTCAGAATTCATCTGCTCATTATTTGCCGAAGCCAACTTTATTTTTTCTGCAAGATGCAACAATAAGTAAACAACATATGTTGTTGATTCAAAGAATTAACAAAAGAGTGGTTTTTTTCCTGCCTGAAAATGCTGTCTGCTGAATGTGTGTGATATACTTGCTGCTTTTGCTAATTTATCCTGCTTCTAGATGTTTGCATTCAGAAGCTGAAAAGGGCTTAGATGTTAAATACACATGTGCTTTGAGTCATGAATTTATCCTTCTAAATATATACACTTACACAAATTTCCTTTTTTTCCCTTTTCTTTTTTTTTTTCTTTCCTTCTTCTATCAGTCAGTTTACAAACATTAGAAGCACAAACATTTGTCTTGATCTTTCGGAAACTATTATATATAGCTGGCTAAGTCAAAGTTCCTATTTTTCTACAGTGGAGTACGTACACTGGATTAGTGACACTCTGTTTAGTATACATGACTTATATATGGTCTAGCAGCAGCCAGCATCTAAAGCTTGCTTTTACTGACGTTGTTTTCAGTTGTGTAGAATTGTTACTCAAATGTCATCACTTTTACCTATAAGAAGGAATCCAGGCATATTAAAAAAGTGATAGTGAAAACAAACTTTTGTGTTATGCCCAAATCCGTATTGAAGATCCTACTATTAAAATTAATAAAAAACCTTTCTCTGCAAGACACTGGTAGATTTGATGGCCCTTTTTGGTCGGTGAAAGTACGTGTGTAACTTTATTGTAAGCCTGGTCCTTCCCATTAACCTTATCCACCCACCCAGTCTGCAGGAAAGCCTCTGACTCACATTTTTACTAATATCCTCCAGCTCTTGTTTTGTCTAAATTGTTCTTTGGCTTAGAATGCAATTTATGTCAGTGTAGTTTGTGCATGTGTTTGTCTAGGTCTCTACTCACAGTAGTATTTATGTAGAGAACTGCAAATAAATATCCACAAATAAAATTTGCAAAATGGTCTGGACAGAGATGGAGACATATGAGAATGAGCTGGCCAATCAAAAAGTGGGATGTGCAATGAGTCAAGTGAATATTCAGACTGAGAAGCTGGCAAATGACCAAAGTCTGAGAAAATCACCTAATCAAAACCAGCAAATAACTAAAAATTGGGGAATCATACAAATATCTCATTTTGTAAAATCAACCTATGCCTTGGCTTTTGGAAATAATTTTTCTAAAATCTCTCACTTATCTGAATATAAAACTTCTCAGTGCCCACTGTTGAGCTTGTTACAGGTGAAATACGGTCATGGCTTTATAGAGAGTATATTTTTGTCTTCTGCTAGCACTAGGAATACTTCAACTGCAAAATATCTCCTTCCAGATCCAGTTGAAAACAATGTCTATGCAAGATGCATTTTGTAAATTCAAACCTCTGTAATCCAACATTATATTTTGTTCTCAGTGCCTATGTGAATAAAATAATAAATAATAAATAAATAAATTTAGCATTTATTCTTCAATGAACTGATGGAGAAACATATCTATATCCAGTCCTCTTAAACTATGACAACAAATTGTTAAAATTATTTAAATACAAAAAAATTATTCTGTCCCATTTTTTAGATCCTGTTTTCTTTATCAGGTACTGATACACATTCTGCATAGAAAAAACTTCCAGAAGCAAAATAATGAGATAACAAATATCATAACAAATTTATTTTGCAACTAACCTCTGATTTTTAATTGATATTCACTGGTGAGAACATTTCAAAATGCAATGTACAGTTTAGAATTATTTTAGGATAAATATAAACATGAACTACTCAAAAGCATATATAAAATCTGTAAATAAATAACAAATGCTTAAATCTAATGGTTCTAAGCCAAAGAAAACCAGAATATTATCTCATATGTCCAGTTTAATCAACTATTCCACATCTTCACAATGTGTTTACAGATGATGTACACACATAATCTGTAATTAAATTAGTAATTAGTTTACTAAATGTAATTAGTTTAAATTATACTGTCTTCAGGTAGAAAATAATTATTTTTAATACATAGTCTTTGTGGACACTGTGCTTTTAAGCTATGCATACATACTTGCATAGAATTCTGTCAATTGTTTGCACTATAATGTAGTCTGCATTTCATTGTCTCCATCTACTCAATTATTTCTAATCTCTTCTGACATTTTGTCTGTGAAGACCTGTCTGAAATCAGGCATCTGTTTCTGATTAGAATCAGTTGTGATTTACACATATCAACTTCTAATCTTGCTTTAGTCACTGGACCTTCGTGTGGTCACTAGTCCCTACTGGCTGAATGATTTCTAATTTGATTATCCTGCATTAGTCACCATCTACCAGATGTAGACATGAAAAATTTCCCAGTAGGTTTATAAAGTCATTTATGACAGGAAGCAATTTTTCAATGCATTCATCACTTCTGTCTCCATCACGCCATTTCTTTCACCAAAGGGTTTCTGAAATATAATACCAAAAAAGGTGAAATCATACAGCTCCATTTACAATTGTAATGATGATGCGTCCAACTTTTTGATATAGCCTAAGCCCAGCTGGATTGTTCATTGAAAAGCTGAAATTTTCTTTTCTTAATTATTTATACTAACTTTTGTATACTTCTGGTTTTACTTGTAACTATCCGTAATCATTATACTTGTGTATATATATTACAATTCAGTGGTTATTCTAAAAGTCATGAATTACTTATTCTTAGTGGTATGTGGTTTAGTTGCCAGCTATACAGTACTAACCACATTGTATTAGCACTATATTAGTTGTTAGTTGCATTACACCTCTTTCTCGTTACTGAGCTAAAAACAAGTGATAGACTAATGAGTAACAAAACTGAGATTTTTTTGTTAGTAAATTCATGTCCTCACTGAGACAGACAGCGTCCTGCAAGGGAATGCCTTTACTAGAGCAGCTGAGATAGTTTGAATAAAAAGGATTTTCAACACATGAGCTTTTTTTCAGGTATGGAATGGTACAATCCTCAAAGCCAGAAAGAGATTGTTTCAAGGTTTACTAAACATGTTATGAATTAGAACTGTGGGGAGAAAATATAGTTATGAAACCAAAATAAGGGACGAGGTATTTGTATAACTGCTGTTAGCTAAGTTATATGGGAGAGAATAGAGGCAGGTGACCTACTGTCCGTGGGACACAGAAGAGACAGAAATATTATGGCAGGATAATCATGTGAAATATTAATTTTTCAAGTAGCTGTGAGAGGTAAAACCAAACATAACATAAAATTTGACAAATACAGGAAATCATGGGATGCAATGAAAACTGTGGAAGAAAAGATATCTTTATGTTCATCCTTCAGCAGGTTTTAGTCAGCATATCATTTAAAGACAGATGGAGCATTATGGCCCTTAGACTAAGGGCAATTTTAAAATTTTTACTTTTTAATATGGGATAGAATCACAGATTTTAAGAATAAAAAAATGTGTATTTTTGTTTGGCAGTCAGCTTATAATGTTTCGGTGATTTTCTTTTTTTTAGGGAGCAGTAGTTCACTCTGGGCAGAATGATCTACTCACTCCTGGTACAGCAAGATCTACAATTTATTTAGAAACAGATCTCTGTGTGGGAATAAAACCAGAATGATAATCTGTATTTTATTATTGCTCATGACTTTAACATCTTGATTTTCAATTTTACATTTAAATCTACTCGGGCTCTCATATTTGTCCAGTCATGGTCCAAAAAGGACCAGTGACTGAATTTGTATGCTTTTAAAATGTTATAAATATGTTTCAAAAATTAAATAAACACTTACCATTTAAGTTTAAACCCAGGATATCTAGATAGAAATTCTAGCAAATATATGTTTGTGGTGAGAATATAAAATGGTAAAATTGTTATCAAATGGATCTTTTAAAGAAATGTAAAGTCAACAGCATAATAGAAGTGATCACTTACATCATCATCAAGCAATTGACAGGCATATCTTTGCAGTTAGGACAGTAAATATTGAAGCACCACTGTATATCAAATAGTCATTTTGCCTTGTTTGATTTTAGTTTAAACTCAGTTTTACCAGAAATTATCTTAGTAAATTAGTTTTACAGTGAAATATAACTTTCTATGGGATGATTTTTTTTCGCTTGTTTTGTCTTTTTTCTAAAGAATACCACAAATAGAATTGCTGTTTCTTTTGTTACTATATTGTGCTTGTTCTAACAAGTATGGAAGATTTACATATAGATTAAAGTCCCTCCAGCATTCCATTACTACTTCTCTGCAAGAAAGTGTGTGGATGATGATGGTACCATTCAAAGAAGAACTCCTTATAATCTGTTTGACTACTTCAGTTGAGAAAGGAACACTTGATGACCTGGTAAGGCCTATATAATTTACTCATGACTGGGGTTTGAACTCAATGAAATGAATATTTTAGAAAAATATTAATCTTGACTTTTCATCCAAGAAGGACAAGATGTACCTTAGGGCCAGGATATTTTAAATATCAGGCCTGAAACCCTGTCAGCCATTCAAGACTTCTTTTTCTCATGTCAGGAAAGTTAGTTCACCTGTTTTTTCTGGAATACTCTATTCCCCAGTGTGTATCTAAGGAATTACACCAAAGCAGTCTGACCTGAAAGCAATCATTGTATAGATTTAGTTGAATGCCTGAGTCAAGACAAAATCAGGTTTTATGAAATTGAGAATGGAGGATGATTAAGGGGGAGTGAAAGAAAGATAAGGGAGGTAGAAGCAATAATAGTATTCAAACTCTCAGCTTTCTTCCTGGTAGACATGAAATTTTGTCCAAAAGAAAATTTCTTAATAGATACATTTTGAAAAATCTTTTCCTTTTGTTGAAACAATGAAGTACTAGGAAAAACATCCATTAAAATATTCCTAAGTATTTCAATATTTCTTTTTGTGAGGATATAGCCAGTCTGAGGGGGCTAAACTGAATACTAAGCACATGACTTCTCTCCCTGTTCTGCCTAATTAAAGACTGGAGAAAGATAATAACTTGCAACAGGGATGTTTTCTATTACTTTTTATTCTCTATTTCCATTTTTTCCATTACTACACAATCCTTTTGTTTGTTTGTTTGTTTTATTTTAATTGGATAAATAGAGGTCCTCGGAAATCTGTTTATCCATGGCAAAGGAAATACATTGTCTTTTGCTGGACCTGGTGGTAACCTTCAGTTCTTTAGTTTTTTTAAATCCAGTGACAGGGAATACCCTAAGCACCATGAGGGCCAGCATTCATTGGATATGTTTGGCCTCAAATTCCACAGCTTATTTTGATATATGGTAATTAAGCACTGCCTAAGGCAAGCAGATATGTGCATGTCTTCCCTTTAGGGGTGCATTGGTAAAAGCATGAGATGACCTGTTCTTGGAAGGCTTTTCTGCTCTTTCTCATAGTCAGCGCTAGCTCATATTTCTGTTTGTTCCTCTATGGGCCACTTTGAGTAAAGCAGATATGTATTTACTCCATGATCTACAGCTAAGGCATATTTCCTTAGCTGGGACCCGCCTGAACCTGAGCTGAAATCTGACATGTGGTTTATTTTAATGGGAAATTTCTTCTATTTCACCATGATATTTGTCATCTCAAAGTAATTGCAAGTTGTAGTCATATATATCTTCTCCCTTGAGTGGGATTTCCCATATGATGGGAAAAAAAATTACCAGAGTGTCCTGAAATTTGAGGACGAAAAAGAAACACCTTTTCTCAATCTCCAACTGTTCGAAACACAAAGTAATAGCATCCCAGCAACAAAAGAGGCTGGCTATTATCAAAGCATACCTTTTTTCACTTTGACATAGTAGAGGCAGAATGTCTCTCACAGAAGCTCCTTCACAAAAAACCCAGTATGCTAACATTTTAATATTTTCAAACATAGGTAATTTTAATCTATTTAGAAGTACCTAAAGAATATTCCCTAATTTGGGCTTTGATTTTTATCTAGGCTTATTGTACATGGCCTATAATTATCCAGACACTTTTCTGTAAATAAATTTTTTTCATCATAGTTTGAAATTATAGCCATACATGAAGTAATTCAAGATATTACCTGATTTAGGGGTGACATATTTTGGAATCCAGCTTCAGAGGCCAAAAAGAGACCCTTGCAGGACCAGGATTGTAGACATATGTGAGTTGATCAGTGGGTGTGAATACCCAGAGTATGTGAGAGTGGCTTAATAATTTGTTGAGTAGGCTGGACTTACCTATGAATTGAGTATGAAAACACTTTCTACAAAAGCTTATGCCTCTCTTGCATTCTTTGGCAGCAATACCATGACAGGAGTATAGGTCTCTTTGTGAAGAAAAATCAAAGTTTCTAAATCACTGATCAGTCATTCACCAGTTGCCTGATGCACGGGAGTTGGAATTAGGAGAGTCCTCTTGAAAACATTACCAGTAAGCTAAAATGTATTATAATGCAGAGAAAATACCTTTTTGACTGATAAATCTGTTGATGGACGAAAGCATATGCTTTTGTGAGCTCTTGCACAGGAAGACAGTAGTATGCCTGGACCAGAAAGGAAAGGATGGGGCTGATGGCATACCAAACTGCTTAGATTATTGGATCTTCTCTACAAAATATGAAAAAAAAAATGAAAAAACTTTATTGTGCTTTCAGTTAAATTCCTTGTAAACTGTGGGGTTTCTCCCCCACATTTATAGCATTTCTCTGCAGTCTAATGAGATGGATTAATGGATAAATAATTTTCAGTGTTTTATTCATATATTGAAGCACAGAAGGCAGGAAAAGGTCAGTTAAATATAAAATTAAGGACTTCTATTTTCACATGCAATTTTCACATTTCACATGTCGAAATGTGTTACATATTTAAAACGTGCTACATCTTGATCTTGTTGGCCAGTTGAAGTTTTAACAATAGTAAGAAATTATTTTGGCTTTGTTTGTAACTTAGTGTTCATAGTTTCCTTTCTGTTTCTAGATACCTTCTCATCTTTCTTCTCACCTTTTTTTTTTTTTTTTTTTTTTTTTTAATAATGCCAATGAAACTGCTCTGCAATCCAGATCTATCTGTCTGTTATGATGAAACTAAGATGCCTAATTTAAAAACTTAGGTGGTCAAGGGAAAGGGGCTTTTACTTTTGGAGGGAAAAATGACGTCCTGGTTGGACTGATTTAACATAAAATGAATTTTGTTTTCCCTTTATGGATACAGTCCAAACATCAAAGAGGAATGAAGGCATGCAAGTGCAAAACATAGGTCCAAATAAATTGTCAGATGGGGACAGACACTAAAGACACAGGGGTAGTATACCTCAGGAATTGTGCTCAGGGTGAAGGGAACTTATGATAAACTGTGACAAAAGTTAAAAATTTAAAAACATCTGGTTTTAGTCAGATTTAAAACTCATATGTGCCAATATCATATTGTTGATAGTGGTCAGCAAATGCTTTGGTAACTGCACAGCTGTGCAGCTTCCTGCCATCTCTTCTTGGGCTTTCTCAAACTGAAGATTACACCACATCATCAGGTTTATTAGTTTTTGATGGATCTTCCAGCCCTTAATTTGTTTAATGTGTTTTTGAACCCATTTACACTTTTGGCATGGGAAGTTCTCTGTGGCAGTGAGTTCCACAGTATAATGAGGTGTTCTGTGAAAAAGTGCTTCAGTTACTTCCTTCAAACCTACTGCCTGATAATTCTACCTGGTTCTTTCTCATCCTTATGTTATAAAATACAGAGAATGATTATTCCCCAGTCAGCTTCCCAGCCTATTCATGATTTTACAGTCTGTCAAACCACTCTTGGTCCCATTTTTTCTGAGACGAGTTCTAGGCTATTTAAAGTGTTCTCACGTGGAAAGCATTCCTTTCCTCTCATCATCCTTGTCACAGCTCTCTATAGCTTTAAAAGTTTTACTATATTTCTTTGGAGAGTGGAGTGGTGAGGAGTACTTTCCACAGCATGGAAGGCATATTTGATTTCTATAGTGGTACAAAGTTTCCTGTTCTGTCTTTAACAGTATTCTATTTTCCTCTGATTGCTGATAATCATTGAACTGGTGATTCTAGAGAAACAGCAGTGTTCCAAAAATCCCTTTCCTCATTGAGAGCAATTTATTTAAAGACCATGCATAACTGGAGTTTAACTATTTTGTATTTATCAACAATCTTCATTTGACTTCTTATTCAACCATTATCATCTAACATATTCAACTCTCCAAAGTCAGCTTCTGGCATTACTCTCTTGAAAAATGTATACCAACAAAGTTTTTGTGTTCCTTTTTGCCCCAGCCCATTTATGTTTATCCACATGCATTGAAGCGCAGATCTTCATGGATTGACATTAGTGACATTTCAGATTGTTTGGTCTCATTATTTGTTCCCCAGATGTTAACTGACCTTTAATCTCAGAGGAAACCTTCACTGCTAGGTTAAGAATTTTGATGAGGAACTTTGTGAGTTCTTTGAAAATCCAGGTATAGTTTATCAAGGAGCTCACCTGTATTTTTTTTTTTTTTCTTTCCTCAGTCTGTAGCAAAGCCCAATTTCTCCCAACAAAACTCATACTGAATATTCCCTATTACCTCATATTTATTCGTGCAATTTGTTATGCAGTTCAGCTTTTTAGTCCAAGAAAAAAAAAACAAAACAAAACAAAACAGACTTACTAGCATGTATTTTCCTGAATATCTTCAGTCAGATTCTTTGAAAACACACCATTGCAATCAGCACCTTCAGTCTTCCAGCATCCAAGCTGATGCAAGCAATTCTGAAAATCTCAAATATAATCTGATTTTGAATTTTCAAGGGAAAAACTACTTTGCTTTCTTCATGTTATCAATGTTGAAAAAACTCATCAGAACTCAAAACTCTTCTAAGCAAACTTCAGTTTGATTTATTTCCTTGGATTTGTGTGCCATAAGGAAAGGCTCAGTGTCAGAGCTTACCAGCATTACTCTATAGTGAGCACCAATGCAAATAATTCACTTAGTATTTCTGTTATGACTCCATCTTGTAAGAAATTCTTTTTTTGCCTTTTATATGAACTTTCAACCCTGAAGACAAACTGGCATTCTTCCAGCTTTTGATATGTTTAAAGAAGTTTTATTCGTGGGTTTTATCCCTCATGCAATTATTTAAGAAACTGATATTTGGCCTATCTTATACTCGACTTGCCAGAGTTTATGCTTAATTCCACCTCTCGTGTTTGAAAGCATTTTCCCCTTCTTGAAGAATGACCTTCTGGTTGTAATACCCTGTGTTACTCTTCCATGATGACTTTCTGGGGATCTGCTAAGGTCTCTTTGGGTAGGTGGTACAAGCTTACTCAAAGTCTTTGTTAGAGTGTTTTAAAACAATTTCCTTGCCACCTGTAAGCAGTTTGCAGAATGTGCGGGAGGCAGACATCTGTTAATAACATCTTTGAGGGAAAAAGAGATTTTGTGTTACAGTTGCTCATATGTTTTACCCTATTTGAGATTAGCACTCACAGCTTGAAAAACTTTGAGCTATCCCTTTCAAAATGAATCAAGACAAACATTCATGGTTTGACTTTATGATCTTAAGGTTCTTTTCCAACCTAAATGATTCTATGATTCTGTGATTAAAAAGTCATTAGCAAAACTATATTTGAGGAATTGTTTCAGGTGCTGTGAAAAGTTAGATCAGTGTTTTTTCTACTACCAAAAATGTTAACATTTTTCAGAGACATTTTCAATAATTTATTGAATATGAAGAAAAATAATATGATTTTCCACTCTGAACATCAGCAAAGGTTTACAAATTTTACTTCCTTTTCTAGGGTTGTTTATGCTTGCTGTGCATGGAGAAATAATGTAAAACACAGCAGTAAGACTGGGCACAGAGACTCTTCTGAGGTGAGCAGTGTGGGAGAAGCAGAAGAAATCTGGACAAATAAGCTTCTTTGTTCCAGCTGCAGACAGAGGCTGTTTCAAAAGCTCCATGAGCATGAGCAGACAAGAGTTTGGTAGTTGAGGCTGTCTTCTTGAGAAAAGGAAATGTCTAGTAGAGATTGCTTTTGAGATGCTTTGAAACGAATTTTCGTGCCTCTGAATATGTGCTCTGGCACCAAGGCAGACATCAAGAAAAGAACATAACTCCTTCTTCTCTGACAGCTGTCCTTCTGAATGAATGCCCGTAGCATTTGTGAAGTCAGGCACTTCTAAGCAAAATTACGTGTTTTCTGAGCCCAAGAAATGGCACTTCTAGGATACAAGCTTTTATAACTGTTATGAGAAACGTTTGACATAATGTCTTCTGTATCAGCTGGCATTTAAAGGTGTGAACCAAGAACATGTAATGAATGCTTGACATGTAGGATGTGGGACATTTCTTCAGTTTATAGGGATATTTCCAGTGTAATGGGGGGCATAATGAGGTTCTGAGTAGCACGTCTTACTTTTGTTAAATAAAATGAGATGTATTTTTATCATAAAAATGACTGCTACAAGCCACTTGTCTTCTCCAGTGACTTCAAATGAACCTTTCTTAGCATATTACTCAATTTCTCTAAATATTTTCTTCACCAGGAACCTAAATAAGGTCAAATCCTTCTTTATGCAAAGCTGCTTTTGACTCAGTGGTATTGTTGAACTAGAAAAGTGAGCAGTATTTAGACACATGGTAGACAGGAAATATATTTCTTCTTTGTCAAGAAATGACATAAGTTTTTCTAGTAATAATCTTTTGCATTTATTAGGAGAAAATCATTAACCATAAGAAACATAGTTGAGGGGGAGTTGCTTTGTAATTAAAACAGGATGATTTCACCTACTTAACTGTCATGATCTAAAAACACAAGCATCTTTCAATTACTATTTTGTATGGCACATCATCATTTCAGTACAAATTGGCTTCAAAAGTCTGGAGCAGTAAAGTCCTGAAACTAGTACGGATAGATGGAATGGAAAAATATTAACTTTAATGATGTCTTGTTCCCTATGTGGGCCTATGTCTTCAGGAAGAACAATAAGTTGTACAAATTTCAGCTGTTAAGTTTATGATTTACTCTTCTTTTTAAGATCTTTTCCATTCTATTTTGCAACTACAAATCTAGACTTTCCTGTAAAAATGTGTTAAAAAGAAAACCAATACAAAAAATTATATTTACTAAAATTCTTACCATTTCTGAAGTCCTGTGCTCAATGAGTCAAAAAAAAAAATAAATATTTGGCTAGACTGAGTTTCAGGTAAGAATTAGGGGTTAGTTCAGCTTAGTGCTGCACTGCCTAAAACTTGGGTGCCATAAGTGAGATCTCCACTCTGTATCCTGTGTACTCAGATGGAAATAGGCTGAACAGCACTAAGAGGAGGTACCAAAGCAGCAGTTTTCTCTGAGATTCTTTCACAAGAGTGTTTTGGTGTACAGGGTTAACCCTAACCCTAACCTCAAGGCTGCAATTAAGAAAGTCTACGAAACTACAGTTTAGTCCTTGAAATTTTTTCCAGACTTAGGTGTTAATTTTTTTTTCTTTTTTCTCAAACACAGTTGTTAGTGGAGTGAATATTTTGCATAATATTTTACATAATACCCTCTGGGTCAGGACATTCACATCTGTCTTTCTATGCCCACCTTGTTTCCAGTAAAAGACAGTGCTGTAATGAAGGTCTAGGGAGGATCCCATATTCTGGTAACCTCTTCAGCAGAAGGAATTTTACTCTGTTCTTAGGGAGAGGAATGACTGCAGTGTTATTGATATGAACCGCTTTAGAGAGAACTGCCTGATCTCTTCCTAGGATTTCTTGGAAAGTTGTTAACCACCTGGGTCTTGAGGAAGACCTAGGATGTGGATCTCAAGCAGAAGAATGTAAAAATCCTGTGACTATTGGATCTTTGCTCAGTACACAAGTGTTCAAAATTATTTTTCAGAGGCATCTGGCCCCATCCATCTTACCACCTGCTGAGTGGGCAACGCAGATAGGTTACATCTTCTCTGAAGCTTCCAATCTTATTCTCCTGTGTCACATAGGATTTTTACTGAAGCACAGACTCTGATCCAGAGAACTTCTGAACAAGTCTTTCTTGAGTAGAAGGGTGAAAAAGAAGATGGAAGAAAGAACGTATTTTACACAAGTTGCCAGTGACTGTCATCCACCACTTCTGCATCTGGAGAGGCCTCTGGAGAGGTCTCTCAAGATCTCTTTGTCAAAAACAAAGAACCAGTGTCCAGGACTCAGTTGTCTCTCATTGTCTGGTGTAATTTCCAGTGCTATGGGGATCCTGTTCTTTTGTGGGGGAATGTCAGTCCCATAAGTCCTGTGGCATTGTATTTTCTATGGTGTTATGAGGTGCTAGCAATAAATCCCACTGATTAGTTCTTCATGTTGATTGTTGATTTCCTTCCAGTATTACTGCATGACATATCTGGAAGTAAAACTTGTTCCACATTTGAAAGATAGAGATGTTACTTTACTGAAAAATTGTCTTTGTGTTCAGATCCCTGAGTTGGCAATTCCCCGATTGTGAAAGAAATACAATTTTTAAACTCTTGGTATTGTGCTCCCTTGCAGTCAAAGTAATTTCAGAAAATCAATAATGGCGCAACTCTAAAAATGGCAAATTGTAGAGTTGTGCAAAAAACATTTGCTGCTGTTATGATGCATGGAAGCTGTTCACAAATTAATCTGGATTCACACTTTAACAGGTACCCACTGATCTTTTCCCATTTGGCCTCCTGTCACATATCTCATGCCACATGTCAGGCAGGAATGCTAACTTTCCATTGTTGTGCACTGCTATCTGCATCAGAGGAGATTGCCAAAAAATAGTTAAAAGGGCAACTGTCTTTTTTATGCCAAATAGTTAACACCTTAAGCTGTTAACTTATTCTTTGAATGCTGTATGTTTATGTTTCAATATATGTTTTAAGTTACTGTGCCTTTTTTTTTTCCTTTTACTTTTAATCTTGTGTTCTTTGAGCCTGTTATGTAATCACAGCTGTAATTTACCAGTTGTACTGCCTGGCCTTAAAGATTTATTACAGAGGAAAAGAAGCACTGTAGAAGAGCCAGAGTTCTGATATAAAGCAATTTTCCCTGAAATCCCCTGTACATAAAGCATGATTAATTTCACTGCTGTGAATCAGATCTGGCCTTGCTTAGTGTACGCAGTCTGTAAACAATGCATGTACATATTTAGACATAATGAAACAAAGAAAGGAGCAGAGAGTTTACTTGACCACTAATAAATATTGCATCAGTCCAGTATCTGAAAATCCCCAGAGACAGGATGAGTCTCACAGCTTTGTAAGAAGATAATTTGATTGTCTAATAATTTTTTTTATACTGATATTATAGTAAGCACTAGGCGGATGTTTAATTCTAGTTCGTTGTCATGGGTTTAAGATTGTTTTCTGTTGAAAGCCTCTGGAAGTTTCCCTCCATCCTATAGAGCAGAGCCAATGAGGGCCAGCTCTGAGGAAAACTTCCTGCTTTTGAACCATTAAGTTACGCCCCTGCGTGAAAACATATTTAAGAAGTTGTTGTGCAGTTAGAATTAGGGCAGCCATGGGTTAACAACATCACAACGCAGACATCAAGGTCAGTGCAGGAGGAGAAGAGGA
>JAWWEE010000040.1:9226566-9239349 GCA_035221455.1 Xenops minutus
TTCTATTTCTTATTTTTAGTTTTTAGTTTGTTAGTAATAAATTTAAGCATTATTCTAAGTTCTGCTTTGCCCGTGGTCTTAATCAAAGCTCCTCTTTCGGTTATCTGTAGTGTAAATTTTGAGCTGGTTTGTTTTCTTTTTTTTTTTTCCCCTTCCCTTGGGAAGGTGAAAAGGCGGGGAAAAGGCCTTGAAGGAGTTTTGCTGGACACCAGGTGCTTATTCAGGGTCAAACCTCCACATCCGTAGTACTGAAGGCATGTGTCTTTGTAATACAACTATCACCGGGATATAATAGATACACGGTTTTTTAATTAGGAAGCCTTGGTTTCAAACAGTGTGTTATTTCCCAAAATAATGTCTAGAATAAGAACACAAGTTATTAAAATTCTCTCAATCCATTATCTTTATTTTACTGAGAGAGTTGAGAAGAATGGGAGTACATGTGTGACACACATTTTTATAAAAAAACAAAAATAAAAAAAAAGAGCTGTGGGACATTCTATTTCAGAAGAAGCTTTCATGGAGAATTCTGATTAAAAAGAAATATTAGCTGTCTAAAATGACGGAAAATGCCTGTGAACTAAAGTACATAAATTGTAAAATGTTGATACCTTTTCCCATGTTATTTACTTTATTTTCTAATGAAATTGATAAAAAGACCTAATGAGAGAATAATTGTCATCATTCAATGACTGAATTAGGTTCAGACTTGGAAAATTAGTTTGATGCTAAGTTGAGGTTGTAGGTAAAATTTACAGACATGATTTTAATTCTGTAAACTATAGTTTTATTGCTTTTTAACTGATGATTGCCACAAGCCAAATTTTTTGATTTTCATTCCCCTAATGCTGCAGGTGCCTCATGTTTCACTTTCAAAGGTGTGACTTGATGGCCCTGCAGAGAAACTTCACACCTGTCCTAAGTTCAAATTCTACTGGATTTTGGAAAGTAAGACCCAACTTATAGGCTGAGGCATCTAAATTTACAAGTCTTCATCTGAGATCAACTCAAACACTCATTTTTTGACATCACTGGCATTTATTAACATACCACAAGCCTCTAGTGCCATTTGGGATGGCTGCCCTGAGTCCCAAATTCATAAATGGATGAGATAGGTGAGACACAGGACCCATGGAAACACTGTGCCCTTCCGGAACGTCAGTTGGAGTCCAAGTAGGACACCTTAAGGCACCTTAAATGGCACTAAAAACACCAATAAAGGCAACTGAACTGAGTCTTTATACCAAGTAGTCAGTGACAGCTAGGGGCTATTCAACCTATCTTTCAAACAAAAAATCTTATTTGGGGCAAGAGTCAGTTGACTAAACATGAACATCTAATGTCACTTGGTCCATTGCATGGAGCTGGCAGATATGATGCAGCACTTCTGGGACATCCATGTCCTTCTGGCAGCTGGAGGCAAGGCGAGCTACCCCAGAATATGTCCAATAGCACTACTTCTCTATCCTTATGCATGAGTCTCATCCCAAATAGCTCTCCAGATTCCATTTACTAGATCTTTCTTTACCTCACTTACATGTTAACATTCAAATCTAGGTGTTTCTGTGACATGGATTTCAGCCTCTGGTTTCCTCTGCTTGTCTGCTCTAGTGACTCTCATGTACGTCATGTCCATCAACATGTCTCATGTACGGTAAAACAACATCCATTTCATCTACTGGTTTTTTGGGAATGGATATTTTAAAGTTTTGAGTGAAGCATATCTTGTATAATGTTTCTCTGCAATTAGTCCTAAAGGGCATTAGTAAATTGACACAAGTAGAAGTTGCTAGTCCTTATGAATCCAGCAAGCGACAGAGCCAGGAAGAGCACCTGAGTGTCTGAATGCCCAGCAAGTCCTGATGGATGCACCAAGACACCTTGTAAGGGCTTCATTTACTTCATGTGTCTTCAATTTTTGTTACCTAAGGTAATTTTGTAAATTGCATTTATTTTGTGCAGCATGGAATTTCTTCTTTTTGTTTGTAAATAATATTCAAGTTTGTTTGTTTTTTTTTTGTTGGTTGGGTTTTTTTCTGTTGCAAGTTTTTTATGTACTATCCTAATAGATTATATCTGATTAATACAGAAATTTGTGGATTTAATGAAACCCATAACTGTTACTTGTTTGAATTATCACAGAGAAAAAAAAAAAATGAAACTGAAAATTATTGTTTGTCTCCTTGGGATACTTAGGTTATCAGTTCAAAAGATCTTCAGTTGTTCATGATAAATCTGAACTTTTGTTCAGAGGCAAAAAAAAAAGTGATTCACTGACTGAGTCAGAGCTCCCTTTCCTTTCTTCCCTTTTCTCTCTCCCTCCCCATCACTCTCCTCCTCTTATGCACCCCTGGCTCTCTTAAATTATTTCTTTTCTTTTGAAAGTTTAAAATAAATGATAGCAGCAAGCTACTTGGCTGCTATGCCTCGGTCCTCTTTACTTGGTAACTGAATTAATCCTGTTTTCAGCTGTTCCAAGGAAGTCTGAGACATGCATGTGTTGGTGAGTGCTGTCTGGACCAGTCACTCTGCACATGTGAGTTATGATCTGGAAAAGCACAGCCAGCCTGAGGCTAGGTTGTTTCTCTCCGGTGAAGAAAATACAATGCCAGTTCTGGCACACTCTGGCCTGTGGAGCCCACTCTACCCTGACTACAATCTTTAATGTGATATTAATACAAGTGAGTTTTTTGATGTCAATGTTGTACGTAAAAACACGTAGCAATCTGCTGACCTCCTCTGAGAGTGTGCCTGATAGTTTTTCAACAATTCAATTCCACCTCTAGGCATGCATTTAAAGCTTTGTTCACATTGTATTACACCTTAGTCTTTGAATGGCTTCAGTGGTTTTACGGTTATCTAACGTTAACAAAGGAGAGAGAATTTGATCCTGAGCAAATGTGTGCATGTGCAAGAGAGAGAAAAAGACAGAGGCTTGAACAATTTTTCTGAAACTGGAGCCTTAAATGATTATGTTTCTAGCATTCCTATCTACAGTGGAAATCCTTTCCCCATAGTGAATCCAAAGCCTATTCAAGTCAACGGCTTTTGGATCCTTGTCATCTGCAGCTATGGCAGACAAACAAAACAATCTGCTATCAACTGTAATATGACCTAAGTGTTTGCAGCCCCTTAGCAAAAAAAATCTGGCTTTGGGTCATTTCAAGGAGCTTACTGTTTGTTTCAACTGTATTCTGTTTCTAAGCAATTTCATATAAAAGAAGCAGGAGAAAAATATAAGTTCTCATTCATTTGTTCTAGAATGTCATGCAGGAAAAGGTTTGAATACAGTTTTGAAACTTTTCTTCCTTCTGATAATAATGGGTTAAATTAGTTGCACTTTGAAAGTAGAAAATTACTATCTCTCCAAACAAAAATGTAAACTATGCTTAAAAACATACAAAGGAAATAATACACGTTGGGCTGGCCCAAGCTGTTGTGGTTTCCTTGAAACACTGGCTAGGACCTGGCTCAATGTGTTTTGTTTTTTTTCAAGTGGTTTATATCTGTGGCAACAAGGTCCTGAATGTATAATTGATCTTTTTTATGAAAGTGTAGATGTTCTGAGAATGAATAGAAAAAAATAAGTCTTGGAGACAACAGAACACCAGCTTCAGTTTGTTCTCTATCTTCTGCAAAATCCCCTGGTGTGTGTCTTCATTTTACCTGAGGGGGCTAGGTAGTCATTCACTTTTGGAAATTAACTTCATTGTGTCTGAACAAGAGATAAAAATAGTGGATATGAGCATCACAGCTTTGTCCCTCATTGTCATAAAGGGCTAATGAGTTTGTCAGGATATAGAAACTAAGTGAATATTAATCTCCTTATTGTGATGGCAGAGAGAACAGCTCTACATAAATCAAATTTGAAATTTCTTTTCTTATGTTTTGTCCTGTCATTGGAACCTTGTGTGAAAATTGCATTCACGACTAGTGTACTGAGAAAAACAATACAAAAAGTGAAACATTAAAAATAAGGGTACTTAGAAGAGTCACTGAAAAAAATGGGAGCAAAACCTTTGGTAAATCTAGTTGTGTTGGTTGAAGGTAGTTTTTACCTTACCACTTTGCTAAACAATCTGAAAAGGCATGACAAAGTAAAGTGTGTTTGTACACAGTAAAATATTCAGCTGAGAGACTCAAGTAATGCTACAGGGAAGAACTTCTAACAGTCAAGATCAGTTCCCTTGTTATGTTGCAAAGATGTCATTAACTTCTTCTGCCTTTAGAAGGGATGCTAACTTGCTCCAGTCTGTTTATCTTGTTCTCTAAGCTACAGCTCAACTGGTATTTATCACTAACTCAGTGAATCTCAGTAAGATCAAACCTGTTGTCACAGAACTAAGCCAGACTTATGATCCCATTGCTGTTGGCAGTAAAAAATCTTACCAACTTATTGGAAACTTGCAAGAATTTAGCACTGACTTGAGTGAGTTCCTGATTTTCTTTCTACTCAATCATTTAAGCATATTTGTGATTAGCAACTCACTGGACAAAGACAGATCTGGAACCTGCATTCATTCCATGAGTGTAGCTTCCAAAATAGTTTCTTTTACAAAAAAAAAAAACATTCCACAAGCATGATCAAGTAGAACATGTTCTTATTCCACCAAAATGTACTTCCATAAAGGAAACTTTTTACATGTTTACGCAGAATTGACAGCAGAAATACACAAAAGTTCTCTTAATAAGCCTTGCTCACTTCCTGAATTTTTACTTTCTTAAAACATAGGGTTGCAAGATGAGTTAAAATTATAGTTTGTGATTTAAAACTGATTCAGAACAACCTCTGTTAGACTGTTTCATTGATGTTCAAGCCAAAGCAATGATATGTGACCCTTTTACTAAAAGGGAAAGCTTACCTTCCCTTTCTGCCCCCAAAGTCTTCCTCTGATTAATACAGTGGACTTACATCTCCTTCTGTTTAATTATGTTCCACAGAAATTACATTTGTAAATGTGAACTTTCAAAATATCTGATATGCACGTGAAAACCTTTCAAATATTTTTTTAAAGGAAAAATCACATTTCAGATCTCAAGGAGAGCACGCAAATTTTCTAAGTGCGCTTATTTATGGTTTATTTGGGTGCTAGTGTCACTACAAATAACAGCATGTTCAGCTCTGAAACTGGCATAGAAAGGTATGAATTGACAACTTGAAAGAATGATTTCTTCACGGGGAACGAAACCAATTCACAAAAAATATTTCAGAGTTTTCTGAAAACCCAAAAAAACCCTGATTCTTCACTTTTTGGAGCAACATGTGAATGGTGATGCTTTTCCTCCCAAATCCTTTTCCCTGTAACTGGTGAAATATGAATGATGAGAGCTTTCTGAGAGGAAAAAACCCTGCCTGCCTTTTGTCAGAGACATATATCGTGTCCTTTCAAGGAATGATCAAGGGACTCTCTTAAGACAGGGCCCTGAGAATGTTCCTATGCAAGCATCTTTTCTGGCATGCTATAAGTCAGTCACAGGACAATATTGTATTAACATTTAGGATCAAGTGCAGCTGGGTTTGCCTTGGCAATCACTCACCAGGAGAAGGCTACTGAAGGTAAGTCAGGTATAGAAGTGAAAATTGCATCATCAGTTTTGTCTCAGAGGCACTTCTGCAATAACTCTAATGAAGTGGTAACACAAAAAGTGTTAAAATATTTCCCACTCATTTTCTGCTAGCACAGCTCAAACATAACCCAGCGAGACCTATTCTCTGCACAGGAGACACTGCAGACTCTGTGAGCATCCAGATTTTGAGTTACCTTTGAGAATGCTTAGAAAAGGCTGTCAGTGCTCATAGTAATGATGTGCGTCTTCATCCAGTGATAGCAGAGTTAGAATCTCAGATAAACTAATTAGAAACTGAGATAAAGCTGATTATTTTTCTGGATTACTGATTTTGTTTAAAGTAGCTTCAAATTGTTTATGTTATTGTTTAGATTGAGTTCATTGCTATAATATTGCGTGTATAAGTGGGAAACAATATCAAAACCCCCCTATTATTATTATTATCATAGAAAAGATTCAGGACAGAACCTGATAAATGAATAGCAGTTAAAACTAAATTGAATGGAAATGAGGCCTTTTGTCCATTCTTGTTCAAGTTTTAGATAAGGGTAAATCTGAATTGACTTAAAATAAAAAACTTTTTTTTTATAATTAAAAATAATGAGCTTGATTATCATTAATTAAAATTCATCAGCTACTAAGGTAATAATTGTCATGGTGAAAATAGATAGGAAACCCTTAGAGTTAGACCTTGGCCAGTTTTCCAAAGCTGTCCAGATCAACTTTCAAAGGATTTCCAATGCAAAATGTTAAAATAAGTACCAGAATTCTGAAAAATATTTTCCTCTTGGACTGAACTTCTGAAACATTTTTCAAAACAGAGTTTGAGAGGAACTAGAAACAAGAGACAGACACAACTGTGTCTGCACTGCTCGTATTTTACTGTAGTGCCTATGAATGATACTTGAAAAACAAGCTAAATTAAGCCAGGATTTTTTAATTTACAGCCAAAATAGGTACTAATGAGAATTAGCCAGTTTTCACTCAAGTTTTTCAGTACAGCTTATGATACTGAAATTGGTGGCAGATAAATGATACAGGGAGTAATCATTTATCTCTTAATTTTGTACTATGTTTGAAAGAGAATTGCTGTAAGTAATTATTAGCTCTTTAAAGCACTATGGAAACAGAGAGCAAATAGAAGTTTGCTGTAAGAGTGGAAAAACAGAAGAACAAACACATGATAGAGCCAGAATCACACAGAATCACAGAGTGGCTGAGTTTGGAAGAGTCCTCTGATGGTCATCTTATCCAACCTTCCTGTTCAAGCAGGACCACCTAACATTGGTTGCTCAGGGTCAGGTCCAACAGGCTTTTGAATACCTCTAAGGAGGGAGACTCCACAACTGCTCTGGGCAACCTCTGCCAGGGCTCAGACACCTTCCCAATAAAGAAGTGTTTGCTGGAGTTCAGGAGACACTTCTTGTGTTTCTGTTTGGACCCACTATGTGCAGCCACATAATTCAAAAATATGTCTGCACAGACATCTTCAGTAACAGTCAGCAGAGTGATTGAAGCTTTAATACTTAGAATAGAGTTATTTTCTTCAGGGAACTAATTGATCCTTCCTCATTGTCTTGAATGCTAAAATGCATTTTTTGATAATGATGACTAACAAATGTGAAGTATGCAGAATAAGGCATTATTTAGTATTCAAGACCACCTCATTTTATCTGGTAAGGTTCACACTTTTCTAGTTGCAAAACTCCAGTAGTTCTTTCTCTAAAGTAAATAAAACTTTGGGGAAACTGTTCTTTTGTATTCTGTTAATGTAACTGAAAATAAACCTGCTGGAAAGAATCTCACAAGATTAAAAGGAAAAGAGAGAGAGGTGCAAATAGTGTTATCACCTGTTCATTTTCTGCTCCACAGTGTTTTACTTGGATACTAGTAATTGCAATATTTTCCATTCCTGTGTATAAATGATCAGATTTTTGTTTCTCCAGAAAAATTTTTAGATTCATAAGGTTAAAGTTCATTTAGCATTTAAGAGACAAATGAGGTCAGCATTAGTAGTGCAAACGTTTTTCATTACAGAAATTTAGTCACAGGCTGGTTCAGAAGTTGAAAATACCATAAGAAGAGCACAAGACACTAATCTCCTTCGTGACAGTGACAATTCCCAGACCTTTTTCATACCAGTAAATGCTCTCACATATTTGAAAAAGACCAGCATTTCCTATGGATAGAATCCAAAATATCATAGTTCTTGAAATTTTAAAAGCATTTTTGGGGGTTTATTCTTTTAACTCCATGGGGAATCTTATATTTTGCGTCCAAAATAGATTTCAGGTTGATTTTGGCAGGTGTTTATTGTTGTTGAAAATCAGCAGGACTAGAACAATATGAGAAGTAGCTGTGGCTGAGGAACCACCCCAGAAAGTTGCTGAAATGTCATCTCTTCTGAACAAATTTTAAATTTGTCTCCTTTCTTCATCATGATTCTTTGAAGCCCAGATGTCTTTTTCTGTTTCTAAAACAGTGTTATAAGCTGCTGTTCATCCTATATGTTTTCAGTCCAGCTATTCATTCTTCTTACGTCACTCCTCACATGTTCATTTTAGTCTGGAAATCTTCTGCCAGCTCAAATCTCATTTTACTCCTGTGTCTTTCTATCTTCAAAATAAATGAGATTTTTATCCCAGATTCTTGAGCATTTTAGTTTTTAGATTTGCGGTTTTAGAGCTTTGACTCAATATTTTGTTGATTTTGGTTCAAGGATAAAAATATTTTTCAGCACATTCTTGGTTTTAAGTGTGGCATTTCTTCAGTGCTGAAGATTATTTACTGCTTTAAAAAAATAAATTTTAGTTAAGGACTTCAGTAACAAAATAAATGTACTAGTGAAGTGAGAAATAATGCTGCTGTTTTCATCTGCTCACCTGTTTTTGTACTTGACTGCTAATGAGGCTCGTAGGTTTCACCAAAAAGAACACTGGCAATAATAATGTGAAGATGCTTGGGTTTTATGCTCACAATTATTTCCAAAAATACATTATTAGAAGATAGCCTCTGGCTATGCCCACCACAAAACACTCCTTAACTAGAAACTTTAACAAATATTCGGCTTTGAATCTGGAAATGATATGAAACAGCTACACTGACCGTAGACTCCCCGGAAATTTCTCCACTGTGGAAGATACTTAGTTGTTATGCTTAGTTGTGCAACACGAGGACCTGCTATATTCATTATCAATGCTTGAAATGTCTCTTTTCATATAAACATTATTGATAAATTTTATTTTCATTCTCAGCTGTTCTGGTAGATTTTAACCAGACTACTTCTAAAAAAAAAAATTCTTTGATATTTGTATTTAATGTCTTCTGATTGTAAGCCGCATTCTGAAATTGATTTTTTCCATAGCGTATACTGAGCCAATATTACTATTTTTTTTAGATAAGTAAATAAAGAAATACTGATAGGATGTTATTTACAAATATCTGGGAAAGTTAAAATTGCTGCTGTCATAGTAGCAATCAGTGGTGTGCTTCATTGAGATCTTGCTCATTATCCTTTCTTAAGAAGTGATCAAAACACAAAAGAGGCAGATAAAAACACCCCCCAAAATACCCAGAGAAGTGGGATCATGCTTCTTCATCCTGTTTGGCAGTCTTGAGAAGCCCAAAGTCAACTCCATGCCTCTAAAATTGAGAGACAATGGAAATACCTATAATGCCTTCCACAAACTAGTGATATTTCTGAATAATGTTAATTTAAACCAGGTTTTTCTCTTTAAGCAGGCAAATTAGCATTGAACTTTATTTGTTAGAACAAAAGTGTGATAAAATCAGAAGTGTCTGTACAAGGATGGTAAAACTTATAAAATATAACCCTTTATAAACTTTGTGTAGCCTCTGTTATAGACAGTAAAGCAGAAATGACACAATCAGTAGTGGATAGTGTGTTAATATGGCAAGCAAAGGCCAGATCTTATAGCATGCTATATGACAGGTAAAGACACAATGTAAGCTAATATTACTGTGCCTACTATCTTGTTTCATCATGACTGCTCAGCTAGTATCTTGAGAAAAATTACTTCTAGTCACATCAATTTCAAGTAGCTTGAATTTATTTAGGTGGGGTGCAAAGGAACGGAGGATCTGGAAATCACTGCTGCCAAGAGGAGAGTCAGAACACATGCCTTTTGCATAACCCTCACTTCACAGCTGTTTTGCAAAACACGGCCTGGCTGTATCTCCTGGAGCTCTGCTAAGAGCCAGGGGTACTGGATATGTTTGAACAAGTGCCCTGGCCTCTCTTTTGAGCTATTAAGCCAACCTTCTGTAGCAGCCAATATACATTTGGCTTGGAGAACATTTCTAGGGTGCAAAAAGCAAGTATGCTATGCAAACCCTCACTATAGGCACTTTGTATTTTATTTGCACAGTTCACACGGTCTTTGCCATTTGGTAAATGTGATACTTTTATAGACACTTTCAGCTAACTCTTTCACTGCCATGAATGCAGAGTATTTATCTGGGCAGGCAGAGTGTTTACTTAATATGAAATGAATGAACATCTTGCATTAAGTAGCACCTGGCCCAGTTGTTAGACACCAGATCAGAACTACCTTGTGGTGGGGTGTGTGTGTGGAGTGGGAAGGATGGGTCAAACCTCACAGAGGTGGGGTGGTGTCATATCCTTCATGGCAGGGAGGGGTTGGCCGTAGGGACCAGAGCAGATAAAACCAAAGGCATAGGTGTGCCACATGTCACTGTCCTGTCATCTGGACCTGTGAGAGCTGGTCTGCCACAAGTTTCCATTGAGAGCTTTATATTCTGTCTCTCCTTCTTCCTCCTTCCCTCTTCTTCCTCCCTCTTCTCTTTCTTTGCTTCTTTCTTGATGCTTTGGGTAGCTTAAAGCTAGAAGGATTGAATTTTGACTTAAGTATCGTGGATTAATATGTACTAGGTCAGTATTGTGGTGGAATGTTTTGTCTAGCTTGTGTGGTGCCCTTTTGAACTTTTGCCAAATTCCCTTAAATTCTGCCCTAAATTATCAATAAAAGTATGTCTTAGGAACAAGTCTGTGGCTTATTGTCTTGAGGTATCAAAGAACCCTATATGTATATTTTAAAGTAAAACTCCTGGCTAAACTGGGGCCAAAGCATTGCACTAGTGGACCAGAGCAGTAGTGTGCAAGGTATCAAAGGGCAAAAAGTAGTCTGAGCTATTGAATGCAGTCTAGGACAAGAAAAAAAACTACTGACATAAGGTAAATTACATGGGAAAACTATTGTTTAGTATGGCAGTCAGTAGGAAAAATTTCTCTAGCAATCATTTTCTAAAGGAGAAGTATGAAAAAAATAGGAATAGGATGAGTCTTCAGAGTGAATACACTTTCATCAACTCTACAGGGGTTACAAAAAGGAACATTTCTTAATTTACAATAGACATCTGGAAGGTCCATTCTAGCTCCTCATTCTTGTTCTGTTCTTGAGCTTGTGTTCTGAGAGACATTAAGGTTAAATAATTCTAGTGAAAGGCTGCACATCAGGGAATGAGCACAACTCAGTAGAACACCAACTTCTGCCTTCAGTCTCTTAAGTGTCTCTTGATGCGTTCACACCTTTAAATCACATATGGCCTTTGTCAGACAATAATATGTAGCTGTACTTGGGTGTTTATTAATATTATTTCTTGGAGTTAATGAAATGTATTTTTTCAAGTTAATTGGATTGAAATCAACTAAATGTTTTGTTATCTTTTACCAGAGAACTACAGTGCTGACAACTTAATGTAATAATGTAATAACCTTTTGAAAAATTAGACAAACTTGATTAATTCCAAGTGATTTGTCTTATTTTTATTTTATAGCCTAGACACATCAGTATTAATTCCTGAAATGTAGCTACATTTCAGTAGCTATATGTACAGTTCTTTCAAGAGATCCGTATCCTGAAGAAAGTCTTGAAATAAATTACGAAAACTGCTGAAAAATTCTCCTACATAATCAACAGAGCTGCACATTTTGTTGTGCTTTCTCATTGAAAGTGCCTGAAAGGTGAACCCTTGGAAAAAATTCTTAAACTGATGTGATACGAGCCTTCTCTAGAAGAGATTTCTGGACTTCAAAACTTCTGTGCAATGCACATTATGTAGCTCAGGCATGGCCTTTTCCCACCATTTTCCCTGAGAAAAGCCCCAGATAAAGAAAAATATATTTAAATGCTTGTTGAAAAGAACGAGGGGGATATCCCTGGAAAGTTGGTGTAGCCCTTCATGCCTGTCAAGGTGAACTTAATGACCATTTGAACACAGAGTCTCATTTGAGCAGATGGATTACTGAAGAGGAACGTCATTTAAATGTATTAGGGCATTGACTCAGCATGGGACACAATAACGCACATATGTTGCAAGAGACAAAGTGTGCTTTGAGAATGGATTTTTGGCTAATTATGTATGTGGAAGAATAAAAATATCAATTATTTTAACTACCCTTTTGAAAAATAGGCATTTTTCATTTACATTTTCTTTTTTTTTTTTGTTAAGATGTTGCAATGTAGTGACAATGGAACAGATCTTTGTGTTTGAATGCAACTCTTGGACTTCAGTAGGACTTCTTCAGGCACTTGAAACTGTCCTACAGAAGTCATTATACAGTCAAGACCTCGGAAATCCTGCTAACATTCCTAGCAGGTATTAGTTTTTTTAAAACTTTAAAAGAGGAAAATGCCCCTGACCAGGAGACTTTTCTTTTTGGTGTCATATATTCCTGTCTTTCTTCCCTTGACCTAGTCAATTAGGGCTGAGTTCCAAAGCTCACAGTGCTTTTGTGAAATTGCTTTGACTCCCAGCAGGAGGATGGTTGATACGTCTAAGTCTAAAGATATGCTTCTGAAATGTTATTGAAAGAAATCTAAGTATCCACATTGGATTTTTTTTTTTTTCCTATGAAATCCCATAGGAAAAGAGACTAAAATGAAGAGACATACATTTTCTTGTGTGTGTCACTACCTTCAAAGATTAATTTGTCTTTACTACACTAGCTTGAACAGATACCTAATAGAGTTTTGATGCTATTTGTCATCTTCCTTGTTCTTGGACCTGAATTTTCAACATGCAAAGATCATGTATCTTTATGAAGGAGTTCAGTGATTGCAGAAGCATCCTGATTTTGTATAACACTATAAAACTCACAACCGGTTAGCAAAGGCATACAGAGCTTTTGGAATACTCCGTAAAAGAGTCTGGCGCAATAAACACCTGAAGAAG
>JAWWEE010000040.1:9239449-9255760 GCA_035221455.1 Xenops minutus
GTAGTGCCGACAGAGACTTTCCACTGTGCCTTTTGCAATTGGACTTGCCTATCTCGCATTGGCCTTTTTAGCCACCAGAGTGCTTGTAGCAAGCGTGGGTAGAGCCCTTGTAAATCTTCATTCGCGAAGCCTAGCTATGATGATGATGATGATGATGATAAAACTCAAGTTGTGTCAAAGTCTGCATAAACTGCACACATTTTCTTCCAAATTGCATTTTCTTTTATTAAGATAGAAATAAAACTTTTTAATAATTTAGGTCCATTGCTATTTGATAGGGGGTTTTGTACTAAGGCAGAAAAGGCAAGTACATTTACTATGTGTTTCTGTGCTGTGTTTAAAAAGCAGCAAGCTCCTTTGCATTCAACTATAGGATGCTGAGAATTTTTTGATTAGTATTATTTTTTAAGATGAGAAATTCTTGATGAATGCATAGCTGTTTCCACTGGAAAACAGTATCTTAGGTGCAAAATAGAATTTTGATCTGAACCAAATAAAGGAGTTTACACCAAAACAAATTGCGCTGAGACTGGGAACTCACTGGGAATAAAGGTGATATAAATTCATGTTAAATTTGGAACACTTGATCCTCAACCTTTGAGTCTTACAATGAATTACAGGCACAAATCAGAAACAGAATGAAGTATATGGCCCGTATACATTCTAATAACATTCCTCTTCTTGTAAGCCAAGAACTTTATTTATCGTTATATAGATCAAATAACATAACACACCAGATCTGCTCAATTGAGCTTGACTAGTCATACCTAAGCAAGGGCACTTTCATATATTTTTGTGTTATCACATTTGTATAAGGACAGATTTTCTTTTGCTAGCATGTAATTCCAAACAGTAGAGCATACAAATAGGAAACAGATTTTCTGCTGTATTCATAAATCCTAAGACTCAAGGGTTGTAAAATAAAATGATTTATAGTTCTGAGAATTATGAAAAATAAATGTTACATTATAAAAATGGTTTGGATGCATAAAAATGTAGATTTAACAGGATTCATAGTCCTTCTGAATTTTGGAACTAGATCACTAGATAGCCTTTGTTTACGTGATCTCTCCTCATATGATTAATATTAGCTCACAGTATGTTATTTTCAAAAGTACTTTTTTAAAAGGCATAAGGAAAAAAAATCATGTTGCTCATTTAACTATTTTGTTTTTAATTTTTCTCTGCTACATTCTTTAGCTAAAACAACTACATTCTTTTTAGTGAATCCAGAGAGTGAATTATTTATAAAACCTCTGAACCTGCTCTGAGTTATGAAACAGACCCTAAAGTAAGACTACAAAATAATCTGTGAACAATGTTTATGCAAAAAAGATGGTTTCTTTGTTAAACTCTTCCTTTTTCTTTCTATTGATTTTAAAGATTATTTTTGCTTTAAGATATATTGTGCAATGAAAGTCCTGTGGAGAGGGCAAAAGGGTTAGACACTAGGAGTGGCAAGTCTTCAGAAAGATTTTACTTCTACAATTTCTACAGCTTCTTCTCATATATGAAATTTACTTTGCAGCTAAGCTGTTAACAAGTAACAGAATTTGATATTTATAGAAGCATGCTCTCAGTCCAACACTATACACTAACATGCATTTTCACTACAAAATCCTTAAAAACTGAAATTGAGAAGAGATTTTTTGGAAAAATCAGAGCTTACAATAACAAATTTAAAATACAGTTGCACTGTACATACTTAGGAGACCCTCGTTTGATTTCATTAGGATTCAAACTGAGTGTTAAGACGTTTAATGCCACCTCTAATTGGATTCTGTCGAAAACCTGAAGTACCAGAATGGTTATTTATTGTCTATCAGAAGCTCCTCACTGTTACAAATATAAAATGGCCCAAAGTAGCATGGGGAAGACAACTTGAGCCTGCAAAAAGACAGGGAGAAGAAAACACATGCCAGGAACCATTTAACTGAATTTAAGATTTTGAGTTAAACAAGCCTTATTTATAGTCAATTAAGTGAAATAGAGAATTGTGTATGAGATGTATAACCTATTTATTACATGAATCTCATTTTTGGGGTGCCTAATTATTTTTATTAGTTATGAAAGGAGCTTTTGTTGACTAGATAATATATACCAATCTTCATGAAGGTATGCGTATCACACAAGCGTGTCTTGCCATGTATTCCCTGAGGCAAAGCCGAGGATGCTTTCCCTCCTGGATCTCACTAGGCACAGGAAGGGAATGAAAGAATGCTTTACAGCTGCTCAGAGGAGAAGGGGAAAATGTAAATATTCTCAGAAAAGCTGTATAAATTATCATATGGCTTTGCTATTCTTATTTGTATGGGTTCTTATACGACATTAATTGCTCTGGTAGCTGTGCACATTTTCAGTCATGGTTTAACTAACACAACTAAAATATTCAGCATGTGATAGAGGTTTGTAGTTTGGCCCGATTGAGACTGGGAGTATTAGCTTTTCCAGTGTATTCCCCTCTTTAAAGCAATCAATAACTTTCAGATTATCACAGTAGGACCCATTTATGGACTATTTCATGCACAGACTCCTGACTGCACCTGTCTCTTAGTCATACCACACTTTGATAATTGAGCAGAAAGACTGAGCAGGAACACGTCTTGAAGAGCCAATGCTTTGGAAAGATTACACCAAACATCCTGTTCCACCTGTGAGTCATAGTGGACAACAAAAAAACATCATTAAACAATCATTCTTGCAGATCTACAGTTAAAGGTGTTCTCTGTTCTGTCTAATGTTTCCTGGGAACTCTGCAAATGCATGCATCCATCCATCCATCAGCAGTAAGTCACTTACACAGTCTGCCCTTTTGGCCTCTGAACTTCCACTACTATGAACTATTTCCTCTGCTCCCTCTGCCACTTCTGTAAAGTCTCCATTCCTCAGCTTTCCATGCTGTTGGTTCAGCCAGTTCACCTTTGGGGATTTCCTATGGAACTGACTGTACATATGCATTAATTACTTTCTTAAAGTCCAGTTCCTGTCTCCTCTGTCATTACCTTTTGTACCTGTGTGTCAGCCAGCAAGGCCATAAATGATGAGGGTGAGAGGAGACTAATGGTCACCTGATGGATTGTAAAGGCAGCAGGGGAAACTTTTGCCAGTTAAGGCTTCAGGAACTTTTCTGGTAAGCAGGCTGCAAGAGCTTAGAAACTTTCAGCAAAAGAAAGACTGGTTATCCCAAGATGAGATTCCAAAATCTGTGTCTGAGGGAACTTCTCCCTTGAGGAAAAAAGATTATGGACTCAAACATCATATTTTGTAACCAAGCCTTTGTCAAGTTCATTGTTGTTTTCAGTTGTATTACTTTGATAAGTATGTCAAATTAATAGAAAATTGCATAGTCCAAGGCATGAGGTTGCTTTGGTAATACTGTATTTTGATTTTCTTAAATAAATATTCTTTGCAATTCCCAATTTGCTTGCAAAACTGAAGGAAATATTTTATTTTATTCTGACCTGTACGCATCCCTTGAAATTCCTGTAAAGAGGCCTATTCTTTAATCAGTTGAAGCACTCATTAATATGGAGAAGTGTTCACAGATTTATATACTAGTTTCATGGTGATGACCAATTACAAAAACAAAAAGCAAAAGACAGTTGAGAAGAGCAACTTGTATTCAAAAGCATAGCACAGATTGACGAAAGTATGAAGAAGGAGTTATTGTTTCTGCATATAAATCCTATTTCTTTTATGCACTTTTAGCATTTCCAGATGGTAAGTTGCTGTGACAGAGACAAAAAGAATAACCAAAAGAAATACCCACATTAACTTCTTATATCATGCACTGGCACAATTACAACACAAATCAAAACAATAAATGCTTTTGAAACAGGTAAGTTCTGCCTGCATCATCTTTTTTGGAATTACTGCACTGAAACATGTTTAACCACATAGTAAATGGCCAACAAAGTGATGTCACTTTCATGACTACACTGAAAAAGTTCCTTTCTTTTTCTTCTTTTAATTAGTATTCTAATAATTACAAAACTTTAATGCTTTTTATTTATTTTTATGTTTTTCCCAAATACCCAAAATCACAGTTTCCTTTATAATAAGAAATAAACATAATATTTTAATCAACATTCCTGTTGTAATTAACACAGTATGAAAAGCCGATGTACAGATTATCTGCACTCTTTATTGTGTATAATGGCAACATCATCTTAGACAAATCCAAATGGTGATAAACTTTAACTTGTTTTGCCCCCTTCTTTCATACTCAGATTTCAAAGGAAGTATACTAAACATGGGAAAGAATGAGACAATCTCAGAGATAAAACAGAGGAAAAATATAGGAAGGTATTAAAAAAGTGACAAAGCACAAAAAAAAAATGAAAAACAGCATGAAAAAATGAAAATAGAAGTTCAGAAAAACAAGAAAGGTAACTGTGAGGCTGAGACAGAGGCACACATTTAGTATTTTTAGTAGGGTATTTCCAGAATATTGTCATATGTCTGTAGGAATTTATCTTGATTATTTTCATTACGGAACATAATTCCTTGGTGGCTGGACTTCCATGCTTGCGTTCCAGTCTTCAGATTTTTGGCACTTTTGGGATCTTCCTTTCTATAATATTAGTCTCCAAGAAGAAGTCATTATGTGTTTTGCTGAGCTAAAGGTTTTTTCATATTTATCCAGCTTCCATTTAGAACCCATTGGGCTTAAAATTATTTGGTGATCTTATAATACAATTTTATTTTATAGGAAAAAAAAAAAAAACAACAACCTCTTGCATAAATTCTGGCTAGGACAAAAGGATGTAGGAACAGTCCCAAAGCATATGGGTTAAATTAGCGCCTGCTGAGTTGCAGTGCCAGCATTTGTCTGGTTTAATGACATGATTTTAAATAATTGGAGGGGGGTCTTGAGCATCCTCCTTGTGATTTTCTGATGGATTAATTTTAAACAGAGGCACAGGGAACATTTGGGACCACTACTGTGAATGTTTTCTGTTGGTTAACAGTGAATAATTGGCCTAGTTTCTTGTCCCATTTCTTCTTCAGGAAAACATAATTAATTCAAATGTGCTGGCCAGTGATATGCATAGCAGTGTTGCAAGCCGTGCTAATAAGGCTAAACCTCAGGAGTGAATAAAGCAGGTCAGATGGTCAGGAGCGGGACAGGCAACAAGACCCAATCCATAGGAAACAGATCAGTCAAGTTCAATCTATCACTACATAGACCAGGAATACTTAAAAATATGAAGATTTATTTACAATTAAGCACTAATACCAAAGTAAAAGAATATTAAAGGTGACATTGTAGACCCTGATCGTGCTTCTGGAGTTTAGGAGTGAAACTAAAATGAGAAAGTCTGGTTTTCCTAACGCCTGAGGAGTTCTTCCTAATAGACAGATGAAACATAATCTCAGTGTTATTTTCAATGATTACTTCAAAACCACTCTTTTCAGCATATTATTTTGTCTTCAACAAGCATCTCTTTTGTTTCATGATGTAAGATGTTATCTGGTTTTACAGGGGTGTTTTTCAAACTGCAAAGACCAATAAAAAGCTTGAATTATTTTTTTTTTTTTTTTGTTAACTTAGTGGGCAAACACGCAGATGCAAATGTAAATCTGGAGTTTCAGTTATTTAGCAAATATTAAAATCCCACAGAAAAAGTGTTTTATGAGAATGCTGTAAAGGAATACATGTGTACATATTAAACACAGAGAGCAATTTGGAAAGAGAAAATGAACTATCTAATCAGAACTAATATATTGTGTTGCATTTTGGTAAATATTGTCACTTAAAACACACAAACAGAACAGTGGATCTGAAGTACATTATGCTATACTTATACCAATTTATTTTTAGGACATGAAAAACCTGTGCTAGGAAAATGAACATATTCATTGCAAATCCAAGACAGAGCATGTGATATGACCTACAATCTAATCACAATGACTACAGCTTTTTCTTCACTTTAAAGACCTTATTTCATATATTTCTTCAAGCTAAATGTAATAACCCCGAACCTAGTTGGAGTTAACCAGCCTATTATTCCTTCAAGTTTTTGAGTAAGTCTTCCAGCTTAGCTAAACAAGAAGTATGCAGTCTTTAAAAAACAGTCTGTTTTCAAAAAGAAATGATACAGACCTTTCCTAATGTAAATCCACCCTCTTAGTAGTCTTTGAAGATCTAAAGCACATCAAGGTGTGTCCTGTATTGTGCATCTGCACAGTGGTGCTGTGTTTTAAATGAAGTAGAGTCTGGAAATCAGAACTAGAGGGGCAGAAGACTGGATGGTAACTTGGTGAAATACTAAAGTTCATGAGTGGAGAACAGTTTGAGCCTTGAACAGAACAGCTGGAATTTATAATTTCTGCTTTGTAAAAATCTTGTACTGCCTGAAAAATATTAGGTTCCCTGACTGAACAGTCTGCATAGTTTGTTTAGCAAAGAATCCCAGCTTTTTGCTTTTGGATGTATTTACAGACTCTGAGAAACTTCTCATGTTTATACTTCTAAAATTATTTTCCCTGTACTTGCATCTGACTAATCAAAAAATTAAAGAAACACACACACACAAAAGTGCAAATTTCCCATTTTTCCAAGTGAAGTCACTTTATTTCACAAACATTTTTTTTAAAAAAACCAACTTTTGGGAAAATGAAGTTTTCTGTACAAACAGAAAAAGTTTTCCTTTCTCAGAAGTGTTTTGTTAAAACAGTTCCTACTAATTGTACACAATACTAATGACCTCAGGATGACCTCCCACATCAATATCATTGACACGAACCTGGAAAATGTAAATCAGCCTATTAAAGTAAAAATGCTGTTTTTATTTACACTTCCACCTTGAAGAAAATAATTTGAGTCTTTGGGTTTTAAAAAAAACAAACCCTAAACAACAAAACAATCTCTTATCAATAGTTGTACATGCTTTAAAGCCAGAGAACACTTCTTCGGTAATGTAGTCTGAGTTTTTCTTTAACACAGTCCAAACCAGGAAGGTAGGGAACTGATAGCAGTCCAGACTCTGACCTCAGCCGTCTGACCTGATTTTTAGAAGAGCTGAACACTCGGAGTTTAAGCTGAAGCCAGAAGGCCTTGCAGCTGTGTGGTTTTCTTGCCAACCAGCCTGTTGGCCCAAAAATAAGAAAATAGCTTTAAACTGGCTAAGAACTGGGAAAGAAAACCATTGATTATGAACAGTAATAGAGGGGTGTTACTTTTAGAGTAACTTGATCTACCTTTTTTTTTTTTTTTAAGGAACAATACGCAATACAACTGGTTTATTTTGGAATACACCATCATGAAGCTTAAGATGCAGTTTCATTTTATTTAAGATTGTAGTATTCATAATACCATATTTGGGATAAAGTGATACAGACTTAAAAAGAAAACATTGTCCAATCACTGTGTCACAGGGGTTGTGACAGAGTCAAAACATGCCTTTTCACTTTACTAAGCTGTTTCATATGATAGAAATTTATAAGAGTCTGAAAGCTTATTCTCTATGAACTATGTTAAAAATTAATTGTTTATGTACTGTGCAACATTCTTAGAGTACAAGAACTGGTAAAGTAATAAAAAAATATATTCTCAAAGGTAGAATTCAGAACAATTTGTTTGAGAATAAAAATCTGCACTTTTTAAAGTGTCTGCTTTCACAGTGCATTGGTAGTGCACATATGACCCTCTAAGTTACCTTGAATGGTTCCTAAAAGCCCATCATAAATTCATAAAACTGTTAGATTCATAATAAACTTGATGGAGAAATAAATGATTCCTTAGTCATTATGCTTAACTGTATTTGGCTTTAGTATATGCTGGCTGAGACTCTGTTCTATAACCCCCACTAGTTTTAATTTCCAAAGGATGGAGTTGAAAAAATTAAGAACAATTCCTGGAGTCAATAATGTTCCTCTTTTTCTTTAAAATATATGCAGATAAAAACACTGAATTCAAAATTCAATGAAGATGATGTTTTTGATGCACTTTTTGTCTTGTTCTCGTTTTTCTCTAGTCCCCAATGAGCACAATCTGCTCATGTGCAGAACAGCCCTTTGCTGGCTCCTTATTAGACTAAAGGAAGACAGGAACTGCTTTCCAGCAGCATCAGCATATCCCTGTTCCTCACTTTGTCTCTTCTATGAGTTGAGAATGTGTCTGGAAATGTTGGGCCATGGAAAGGTGAAATCATGCTATGCTTAAACTTCCTTTGCTGTCAGATTTCTTTCAAACTCTAAACACCAGTTTGCATGGATTCTTTGCATTCCTAATTAGTCCCAAAACTAATTAGTTTTAAGTACTTAGCAATTTTTTTTTTGTCTCATTCCAGAAATTTGTCTTGGACTTCAATAATAGCAAAGTCGGCCTTTTTTTTTTTTTTTTTTTTTTTTTTTTTTTTTTTTTTTTTGCCTATGTACAGGATACCTCAAAAGAATTTTTAATCATGTCACCTCTGGTTTATGTACTTATTTATTTATTTATTCATAATACCTTTTATTATTAAGTATTATTAGATCACAGTCTCTGAACCATGATGGCCTTGCTGCTCCTCACCAAAGGACGTCAGCAGTCTGAGGCAGGGACAGCAACAGAATGTAACTTTCCACTGCTAAGGATGTAGACAATAATTCTTTTCCTTTTCAGAAATTTCCTGTTGTGTCACCCCACAATCAACATGTGACATCAAAATGTCAGGCAAACATCAACATTGCATTTTGCATTAAGTATATTTGTGAAAATTGGAAAAATAGCAAGAAAAACACATGGCTTCTCTGCATAAGACAGAGACACTTTAGTTACTTCCAACTCCCCGAGAGTCAATCACAGCAGATGGAACCATAATTCACTAGATCTGGGGTTTCCAGTAACTTGCAGTGACAGTCTTAAGCCAAATCTTCATATTTCCCTCATTGTTTAACAAACTTCACTGGCAAAGTAATTCACAATGGAGATTTGCCCTTCTGAGCCCTGTTGTTTGCTCCTCCAGGAAATGACCGCTACTCAGTAAGGGTAGATCCAGCTTGATGTGGTCTTTCTGAAGGCAAAACATACCTTGTTGTCCAGCTGGTTCTTACTCAGTTCTCCTCAGTCCTCATACCTGTTATAAACCTTGATTGTACAGCATCTCTAGAAAGGGCTGCATTTCCAGGGATCCTTGGTAAAGTGTTTTGTTTTTAACTTGCATGTTTGTTTGACATATTGTCCTTGGATTATGTTTTTGTTATGCTTCTCCCAATTTATAAGTGCCCATCCTTTTTCTTTGCAGAAGGAGCACATTCTATTATTATTATTTACTTTTTTTTTTTTTTTCCCTAATTGCAAGAATGGTACTTCTATTTCTGGGCTCTACATTCTTTAGAAACTGAATTCATGTGCAGTAATACATTCTCAGTGCAAGCAGATAATGTCCTTCTATCTTAGATTATCTGGTAACACTGTATCAATTTTTAATTATTATTTTCTGGCTAGTAAGTGTGCAAGTTGCATTACTGTGCATATGTCTACAAGACAGACCAACCTGACGCTCTTGATAGCTTTTGGAATGTCTTATTTAAGCGTATGTTTTTGACCTTCCCAATAGAGTTTCTCTCAAAGAACACCTCGTTACCTTCTTATGCAGCTGTAGAGATGGAACAGGCTACAGAAATCTTCTCACCAAAGATTTAATTTGTTGTGAGTTTTATGTTTAAAAAGTGTTCTGACTACTAATGAAATTAAAATGCTTCAGTCATACTTCCTGATTTGTGATGACACTTGCTCATAAATAAATAAAGTCTGTACTGCTTATCTTTCAGTCGTGAGAAAAACTTGTGACTCCACTTGGGATGCTATTCAAGGTGATGAGAGAAGTGATGGAAATACTCCATACACTGAAAAATGTTTGTCTGGATGGAAAATGGGCATGCTGAGCTCTTTTAACCTCTTGAACAGTCTCATGATTTCTCTTGGGAATGAGCAAGCACTTTCCTTTCAAAGGATTCCTTGGCAGTGACTGTGCATACATTCATCTTGACTCTGGCCTCCAAAGCTCACAGCAGTCAAATAAGCAGCATATCTGTGAACTGTCCTACTTTAAATAATTCTGTCATAATGTCACACTTTGATTTTCTTGAAACACTGCCTAATAATGTGTTTTGGATTAATAGATGAGCAATTTTATTCTGCACTTTGAACCTCCCATGGAAATTGATTTCTTCTTATCTATAATTAAGCTCAAACCAAACTGGTGTCTTAAAATGGTCCTAGACCCCGTTTTACCAGCCAGCATGGTGAGCACATGTTAAACTGGAAACACCTTTGACCCCTGTGTCTCTGCAAAGATTATTAAGAGTATGTCCATACTCATTCCTCCAAAACTCCAAACTGGCACAAGTACATCCAAACTGCCCTTAACTTCTGGTATTCCCCAAAAGTGCTTCTGAATTGTTGGAAAAGCTCTATCTGAGGTGGGAAAAACTCATTCCATGGCTGTATATGAAACAGTAGAGCTGTGTGTGGGTCAGTGATCTAGCCTGTGCCCTGGATAAGTTTTATTTGCCTGTATACTGTTGGAGCTTTGTTATCTGCAAGGTGCTGAACTGAAGTACAGAACCGGTTTTCATATGTAGGAGGAATGTAAAAACTAGACAATGTTCTTTAACCCCTTTGTAATGGGTAGAAAACACAGGAAAATAATCTGATTCCAATTAAATTAAACAAAATTTCACTTCCAGGCAGGAAACTCACAGCCCATTTCCAACTTTAAGCAAAATGTCATGGCCAACTTATAAACTGCTTAAAAATGGCTTTATGTAATGAAAGTGCTGACAGACCTTTAATTATATCCGTGAGTGTGACTATATAGCTGAATAATTTTCAATTCTTCTTTGATTCTCGAGGTCTGAAGCAATTTTAATTCACTGTGAAGTGACATCTGCCAGAGTACCAGTGTGAGGCACTTTATTCTAATATTAAACATATGGAATTACAAACTGATCATTTCCTATATGTCCATAACTTCTGCACTGATTCCAAATTAATCCATTAGATTAAATGTATTATCATCAATAAAAAATGTATTCCTGTAACTAGGAATGAAAAGGAATAATAATATAATATTAATATTACTGATTTTTGATAACCTAATCTACCTACTAATTATCATTATGGCAGCAGGAAAATCCATTTAACATTGCCTAATGCGTGAAGGCATGGGAACTTTTTTCATCTTATTATAATTTTTCCAGATTTCATCAGTTTGCTGCAATTTACCCCTGCCAAGCATCTGCCTAACTCTGAAGGATTTTCACTCCTTTGCTTTCTGTCTATTTTTATAGTTTAAGTGTTACAAGTAACTCAATTAAAGTAAGTGGAACTTTATAAAACTGTGATGAATTAGAGACTTATGTATATGGTTAAGCCACAGCCCAGCAAAGAATTATGTTTATCTAAAGTTATACTGTGTAAATAATCCAGATGACTCTAATGATGTACATTTAAGCTGCACAAAATAAAGCATGTCTGTAACTGTCTTTGTAGAAGAAAGGACCTTACGATATGTATTAGTGATGTAAGCATATCTATTTAATAGAATAAAAGTTCAAACAGAAGAAGTGGGGTCTCTCATATAGGATCTAGCTGATGAAATGTAGACACAAGGAGGAGACCAAACTCTGCATGTTTTTCAGATATATTTTGGTGTTTAGCCCACCTCAAAGTCCAGTACAAATCCTATTCAAAAAAAATCTGCAAGCTGCAGATGCCCTAATAAAATATGAATATGATTAAATTATTGCAAAAAAAAAATTAGTAGAAACGATTAAATTATGATTCTGACACTTTTGCAAGGATCCAGTTTTAGCATACATTGATGATCTGTGTATCTGGAGGAGGGATCCTAATACAAAGAACTAATTTGCAAGCCTTGGAAATAATTAGAATATGTAAATTGTCCCACCTTGCAGCTGAAAGATACACATCTGCAAAGTGCAAATGGTCATGCAAAGTTTTTCTTTTGAGAAAAATATCACCTAGTATGAAAAAAAAAATCAACAAAAAACATTCCCCCTCCCCCTCAAAAACACTTTGGTATTTCATACCAAATCCTCTTGGTTGACTTGACCAAACATACTCTTCTCTAAAGTCTGTCAGTAAAGTAGAAAATCTAATTTCCCTGGTATAAGCATATTTCTATGTATCGTCTTTTCTTAGATAAGCTGTACTTCATGATAGCAATACAAGATTTTTAGATAGTAAAAATGTCTTTAATGCCACTTACTTCAAAGAGGAAAACTAGGTTTACATCTTGACTGGCATTTCAAACATTGCTGAAGCCAAGTGGGGTGATTCCAACAGTGCTGGTGGAAAGAGGTTCACTTACTGCACCTCTGTGTAAAATAAAACAGTGGCAGTCATTGACTTGCAGCTCCAGAAACCCCAAAGCCCTTTTGTGTGTGAGGGAAAGCAAGATGAAAGCGGAACTCACAAATTAAGCATAATATCCTTGTATACCACCTATAAGAACATTAAATTTCTGCTATCACCTTCTTTAACTTGACAGTTTTTTTGTCAAGTCATCAACTAATTTTCCTTTAGGTTCTTCCCATAGTTATTTGTCTAGGAATAAAACACTATGCTCCTGTCTTGTTCACAAAAGTACTTAAGGCATAAGGACATTATTCCCACACACACACTCCTTCAGGCTGTGGAAGAAGACAGTTCCCAACCACTGAGGCAAGTACTGTAAATATAAACGACAAACATCAGGGATCAATAAAATTATTTGTGTATTTTTACAGTACCTCAACTCTAATTGCCTTCTAGTTAACATATAAATTGCTGACAGACTTTTGCAGAATATTAATACTGGGAATGTACTTGTATTTGTAATAAGGAGCAAAGGATTTTTTTTTTTTTTAGTGGGAATTGTTTTGATTTAAACTAGCTAAATGGGTCTGGACACAGGGCAATTGTTAGAGAATTTAGGGCACTTTAGGGTCTTTTTTTGATGAGGAGTGCAGGCTGAGAGGTTACAGTGTTAAGGTCGAGCTGCCAAAAGTCTGGCAACATTAGTCTTGTTGGAATAGTGTGTCACAGAGCGCTCTGTGCTCAGCCCCGGGCTGAGGCTGAGCAGGCTCCACAGCTGTCATGCAGAATCTCTCCCCGGGGACACCCACAGGCTCTTGCTGTGCAAGGAGGTGCTGCTACCACTGTCAGGCCAGGAGATGTGATGTGTTCAGAGAAATGCATAAAAGTACACCTGGGAGCAAAACAGGCAGGAGTTAAACAACTGTTCTCCTTTCAGGACTGCAGGAAAGCTGCAAAGGCAATTTTAAAAATTGTTATTATTAATATTATTTCTATATTCACCCATCTATCAATTTTTGACATATTTCTTCCGTGTTTTGCATTGTCCTGCCTCCAAATATGTATGATGATTATATCAAGTCATAAATTAACCTGATTTTCCACAGGTACTGACACAGCTATTGTGAAAGAGATTTGTGTTAAGGAACAGGCTGCCAGTGTTTACACGAACGTGTTTTTGACAATAGCTGCACAGACTCCCTGTTTGGGAAGCTGGTATTTTAATATCAGAAGTGGCCAGCTTCAGTAAGCTCAAATAAACTACTACTGTACAGCTTAACAGGGTGAACTGGTTACCTAATTATAACAATAAACGAATGTCTAAAAATTGTCTAAAAATCTGTGAAACTAAGTTTTTTTTGAAGCTGCACTTTAGTTATGTTAAATGTTAGTTAAATTAGACCTTTTTATATCTGAGTCCATAATTAGCTAAAATCTACCTCAGTAGAAATATGCAGATGTTTACTTTGCCAGGTGCATGCAAATAATAATTACACTGACCAACAAAATTGAATCTCAGCATTCTCTCACTGCTAGAGTGGTAGATTTGAGTATTTATATTAAATTTGATGCCATCAGACACAAGGCTGCCTTTGCAGCACAAAATCAATGTTCTGAAGTCAGCTAATACAGGGATAATAATAATAATACTAAAACTTCAACAGAAGTAAAATTAGTATGATATAAAATTGCAATTAGACCTGGTGAGTATGAATTCAAGTTCTGTTTTTCCCTGATTTTGTAAAGAACAGAAACAAATTTATAGCTACAGAACAACATAATAGGGAGAGACACTGAATATTTTTCTCACATATAAAGATCCATTATATGCTATTGAATACTTTATTTCACAATTGCAAAATTCTGCAAACCATTATTGTTTTGTTCAAATGAAGAACTATGTGTGTGAAAACCACAATTGCAGTAATATGATGTTATGCCATAGACTGAAAAATTATTGTGTAGGATATGTAAGTATCTTCCTTTCCATTTTCTGAGCATGCAGAGGAGGTAATTTCATGTCTGTGCCTACAGACATATGCAGATCCATGTTGCTAAGCAGAAGGTAGCACATGTTTAAGTATTAAGGATAGATTTACAGGTACACTATGAATATAAACTAAATATTAATTTTCAAATTAAAATAGAAGCAATTATTTTAGTAATTGTATTCCACAGTAATATAATAATGCTCTAACATACACAAACAGAAATGCAACCTAGGGAATATATTACAAAATGCAATCATGTACCTCACAGAATCACATATTCTTACTTCAGTGCTTTAGTGCATCCACTCATGCCAAAGTACTGTATAAAAGACATTGTAAAAACATTTTGCACAGTGTCTCATGAACAACACTATTTCATCACTGTGAATCATAGTTGATTAAAACTCTGTGAATGACCCAGATTTTGAGCTGGCACAAACTGAAGTACCTTCACTGAACTGAGCAGAGTTAAGCAGATTAACTGATGTCAGTATCTACCCCTGTGACTGAAAGCTGTGAAAAACAGTCTATTGTAGTATAAAACTGTTTATTTATGAGAAACTCCCTGTGAAAAACAGCAGGATTCCAACTTAGCTGAATGGGGGATCCCAGAGGAAAAGCAAAAAGAAAATGCGGAGAGGGCAGAAGCAGGGAGGGTCTGTCCATAAGGAATGTAAGAGGATCACACAGCCTACAGGAGTGGAATTAGGAAGACTAAATTAGGAAGACTAGATTTAGGTTGATTTGGAACTGGTGAAGGATGCTAAGGGCAAAATAATGGCTTATTATCTTCAAAGAGCCGACCAGGTGGGCTCATAGGTAGGTGATGCAGAAAACTTGCTTTCTATGGTCACAGAAGAAGAAAATGTACTGCTCATGTTCAGGAAGAACAAGGAGGGTCCAGGAAACCATTGGCTGCTCAGTCACAACTTATCCCCTGGGAAAATTGGGGTGCAGGTCTTTATGAAGACCAATTCCTTCCAGACGAAATTTTTTTGTATTTTCTGTTTCAGTGTTGCTAATATAAAAAAACTTTTTTTTTTTTTTTTAATTTAAATAATTAAAGCAAAGGCTCACAAATGAAAACATCACCACATAGGATTAGACAGAAGTACCAATTCATCTCATGTGCAAGAAACTGTTATACTTTGTGCTTAAATAGTTAAGAGTCTTATTTTTGATTGCTGCTTGTGATTTTTGGTTTAATTCTATAAAAGAAAATCTTGTTTACCATTTGCTGAGTTTTGAGGGGATATTTGCTGCTGCTGCAACTAATTTTTTATTTTTTTTTTAATATTGCCATGTAAGATTAACTGAGAATACTTTTAAATATAGGGCACCAGCACATTCAGTATCTACTTTTTTCTTCTATACCAGGGCAAATGTTTCTATTCAGTGTTTCTTTTGCCTTGGTATTCACCTGTCTTGTATCTAGCTTAGTTATAACAATACCTGTATATAATATGCTTCTCTCTGTCTCCACTCTGGATCCATATTTAATATGTCATCAAGCTATTGACTTATACAACCTGATCTCAACACTGGGAATGCTTTGAACCTCTTGTGAGTCTGAACTTCAAAGGAGACAGAGTTTGTAGATTGATAGAGACAAATTGCTTTAGACATCTATATTGAAAGTCTTGAATTGAAAAATTTAAAAAAATCCTATTCATGGAATGAATAACTGGCAAGAAATTACATTTCTAAGGTTTTCAAAAAGGAAGTAAAGTTCTAAGTGTGAAACTACCTAGAGATGTTAGAATATTGAAGAAACCTGAAAAAAAAGCTGATCTGTAGATATCTGCATTAGATAAAATATATCCTGCAATAGAGAGTCAGCTATAGTCCTGCAAAAGTGGAAGCAAAAACTGAGCTATATGAACTTCACTTTTTATCACTGCTTCTGAACTTTTAAAATTAGCTGGAATATTTCAATCCTCTCCTCTCCTCTCCTCTCCTCTCCTCTCCTCTCCTCTCCTCTCCTCTCCTCTCCTCTCCTCTCCTCTCCTC
>JAWWEE010000040.1:9256055-9267660 GCA_035221455.1 Xenops minutus
CTCTCCTCTCCTCTCCTCTCCTCTCCTCTCCTCTCCTCTCCTCTCCTCTCCTCTCCTTTTTTCTCTTCCTGGTTGTACAAAGACATTTGCAAATCAGTAGTAAAAACCTTCTTATTGCCCTGTTTCAGCATGATATCACCTTACTCTAGCAAGAACCAGTCCTTGTTTGAATCACAGAGTTGTAGAAATTATGGTGTCACTGTCTCAATCACAGAGTAGATTTGACTGGAAAATAATATTTTAAAAAACTCAAAACACCTATAACCTCCAAACTCTGCTGTGGAGTAGAATGTGTGACTGATAATGTGACTGTATAGCAATGTTGATGTGTATTTATAGAAATCATTAAGCATGACATAAGCCTCTGCTTGCGTAGTTCTTAATGGGACTAGTAAGTGCCACTATCCCAAGATGTTTATATATTCCTAATGTGCATCTCTTGTTAGAAATCTCTGATCTTCTTATTTCAAATAAAAGTTTACTCCTTAAAAATAACAAAGATGGCAGAATGAAGACTGGAATTTATTTCATACTCTTCTTTGCTTACGGAGCTATGATTCACCATCATAAATGTTTGCTTTAGTTTGGGGCTTCCAGATGTTTACTTCTCTCTGGTGAGCACAGCAGCACAAAGACTTGTGGAAGGAAGATTTTGTAATCTGCAAGTAGGGTTGACCACCTGTTCTTTAATTACTGTGGTTATTTGGTCACTGTTTATAATTAAGTTCTGTTTAGAAAGGACTAATAAACTTTAAATTAAATTCTGTCAAGTCCTAGATGTCAGTAAACAGCCTATCACACTTTCTACCACTGGGCTTTTCATTATCTAGCAAACATAATAGCTATGTTTGAAGTCCCTACGTTTCCTGGTAAGCTATTTACCCTTTATGACTTACTTCTCAGCATAACTTTAATATGATTCGAAATTCTAAGTTTAAAATTTATAGCAGAGTCTCGTTTCAATTCATAAATTTCATTTTTGTTAATAGCTACCTTCACTGAGGCATTCAATGTTGTTTTGTGTTTGTTTCTTTCTTTCTTTGTTTTGTTTGGTTCTTTTTAAATATTATTTTATATTGTCTTTTCCTTTATTTTTCTCCTTAAAGTGAACAATTTTACATGATGGTTTCAGAATATTATATAATATTTTAGTCGATAATGACCTTCACAATAAGTTTTACCTCTTCAGCTTCCAATAGTTTTATTTCTGACTATCCACACAATCAGATTCCATTGTTTGAGCCTTCTCATGTGTAGTAGACCTGCATGTTTTTAATTGAGTTTTTCTTTAGTAATTTCTGAGTTTATTTTATAGACAGGATTTAAAAATATGGGTTGACGGTGTTTTATAAAGGACTAAAGTATAGAAGCTCTTTTACCAGGCTCAAACAATGTAAAATGCTAGAGGTATACATATGAATAAAGCGAAATGTCTGAAGATTAACCAAGTACAGATCCACATTAAGAATAAATACTCTGTTCTTCTTCAATTTAGTCTTATTTTCAGAAAAGTATTTTACAATTTCTAAGGCTAGATGTTTTCACATTGGAGTAAATATCATTGTACTATCCATGACCAGCTGTAGAGGTGGACAAAAAAACTCCAAAAGATATCTCTATACCATTATTAATAGTTTCCATATATTTTATCAGGACTGTAGACATTTTCTGATATTATATGAGGAAAAAGCCTTTTTCTAAATGTAGTTTGCTTCTATGAATCATTTACTCAAGTTGCCACCTAGAAAACTTGAAATTTCGTGATGATGGAAGGACTTTTTAATGCAGACTAAGTAAGATTCAGATATGAAAATGTAATTGCTGCAAAAGAGAATTACACAACATGCCCACCCACTACTGAGAAATCCTTTAACCTCAAAGTGTTTAAGGCCTCATCCCAATCGTGCAAACACAAGTTGTTGCCGCGGCATGTGTCAGACACAAAAATGATATTGAAGGATTCTGTCAGGAGTCCTTTGAGACATGTGAAACATTGTAGACTTCCAGGAAAGCAGATGCATGTATATTTTAAAATAGGGACAGCCAAATTAAAACTTTCCATTTAGCAGTGAAATGTTCTGTGGAAGGCTGAGCCCGAACAAGAGGTGAGCATGTGGAGGTTTGCAAAGGCCATCCCACAGCATCTTGGAAGGACTAGTCTTCTAACATAAGTGAAGACAAACATAAGCAAGGCTGCAGCCAGCACAACATGCTAACACCAGTTTAACCTAGAGAGGAGGATTGTTTATGCTCCAGATGACTGATTAGCACAGATAGAAAAGTACTTCAGTTATGCAGAGGTAGCCAAGTTTTAGAAACACCACAGTGAAGCAAAAAAGTGAGCTACAGTAATTTGTAGGCAATAAAGCTAAGAACAGAATTATCAAGGAGAACTCTGGTGAGAAATAACAAACCACAAAGCCAGTTATAGCTACCTCTGTGGTAAATACCAAGCAGTGATACTGACAGGCTCAAAACCATTTTCACAAGAGAAAGCCTGAAAAAAAAATATTTTTTTTTCTGTAGTTACTTTCTATAATACTGTACAGAAAATAAGGATGGAAAAGGCACAAAAGCAAAAGGAATTTGTGAGATGAATTCCAGGAAAGTAAAGCTAAAAAGAAAAGATCCCTGTCACACTTCTCAGAGTTAACATGTAATATATCATACTGGTGGTTTGTGGGTTTTGTGTTGGTTTTTTTGTTAGTTTGTTTTGTTTGCTTTATTTTTTTTTGTTTTGTTTTGGTTTTTTTTTTGCTTTTTTTTTTGGTTTCGGGGGTTGTTTTTATTTTTGTTTATTTTGGTTGTTGGTTTTTTGTTTGTTTGTTTGTGGGGTTTTGTGTACCTGAAATTTCCTCAATGTATTCATCAAGAAGATAACAGCCTACCAGAGACAGAATTTTCTGACTAATGTCTCTCAAATTTCTGGAATACATGATCAAGTTTTTTACACATGGCTGAAACAAAGGCGCCACCCATGTTTGCATTGCATGCATGATATAAAGTGTTGATCTACTGTGACCTATCCTTTTGATCCTTATTAAATACCTTTGGAATCACTCACACCTGTCACTCTAAAAATGTGATTGGACACATGAAGAAAACGCTTCCAAACACTTAACTGTGGGGTGGATGGGACAAAAATGTTTTGTAAGAATAAAAATTATCAAACCCATCTGCACTTTTGTAGCTGTTAACTTGTCTGCATTTGGCTGATAATTGCACCCCAAAATGGAGAACGATGTTTTTTTCTGTGTCTTTTATCTTTCAGTAGAAAGAATGATGTGAAAAGAGGTCTAAGTGGATCTGCTTGACTTTGGATATAATGACAGTGACTAGTAGACAAGAAATCTGATACGCAGATAAAAAGTTAACTTAAAGTATGAAACAATCCTGAGAATACTTTTTTAAAATGGGAAGAATCACAATCTGAATGTACCTTCATACCTAAAGAAAAACTACATTATGACACCATACGGATACCTAAGTTTTAAAGAAACAAAATTAGATTTCTCAATCTCCTGAAGATTAAGTTTAAACCATTTGGAATCCCATTCTGTAAACAGAGGTATGTTGCCCAGCTAGTTCAGCTCAGCACTTCTTAGTCCTGGTAAAAATAGCTGATACTCATTTTTCTCACATTAAAATATACTGTCGTCACTCATAGAGTCATTTTAAAAAATAGCCAAGAACAGAACTACACACCATGGTTTCCAACATAGGGGTAAACCAAACTTCAGTTGTAAATAGCTGTTTTAGCTTTATGTACTCTATAAATATAAACCAATCTTTCAGAATAGTTGGCAGTAGGTACACATGAGGCTGCCTATCTGCTTTTTAGTCCAAATAGAGATCAGTTGCTATTACAATTATCTTAGAAACCACACGTTTTTGACTAAATACTTACCTGGCTTGCAGTGTGAATCGTGTAGTTTGAAATAGATATCAAATTTCCTTCACATCTAAATCTGTATATTTAAATCAGAGAAATGCATTGGCACCAGAATATGTTCTTCATTGTTATTGTCAGTTCTGAAAGGCATTGCATCAAAAAGACTGATTATACTATTTTTAAATCTAGTCTTAGAAGTGAAAATAAGCCTAAACCAAAAGCCCATAAGCAACAACAACAACAACATGACAGAGAGAGACAGAGAGAGAGAGGGGCGGGAGGGAGTGGGGGGGAAGAGGAGAGAGAGAGAGAGAGAGAGAGGAGGAAAAAAGATTTGTTTGGTAAAATGCAGTTCTACGTCCGAATTGCCTTTTGTTTCTACAATGGGTCAGAAGAATTAAACTGTGTCTGAATACCTCTGATACACTCTAAGTTAATGATGTGATAGAATGGAAAGTGTTGGTGAGCATTAATTGAGAAACCCAGTTCTGTACAGCATTTTAAGATCTGTATTTTGTAATTGATAAAATTAATCCAACTTGTTTTATCTGTATTGCTTGAGTTTTTTATGGCAAAGTTCCTTTTTCCTTGGCATGGAAAAAGTGTAGCAGACCATGTGGATCTGAGGCTAAAGAGAGCTATTTTAACTCTCGTGTGCTGTGCTGGCAACTATGAAATTCAGGGCAGATTTTGCCATTTTGTTAATAGATTTTATTGCAACCATTCACCATTTCATGGCTCACCCACTGTTCTTTAGTCTACCACATCATTAATTCAAACTATATCAATCTTTATGTAAATATGGATTGACTACATTATATTTTGTTTCTAAAAGTAAATATCACTTACCAGTGAAGAGTAGACAGCTTTATTTAACTTACTAAATCATTTAAGGGAGTATTTAATAAGATAAGAATTTAAAACTACTTTCCTGTTTACACCATTACAAGGGAAGGCTAGCTGAGAGGTCATGATTTGATTAGTTTCTTTTAATTAGGAACAGATTATAAAGACATGCACATTCCCAGGAAAATTGACTGGCAGGTCCTTTCTTCAAACCCCATTGCAATATGTGTAATATTAGCTCTCTGCAAAGCATTAAAACTGTGGCTGGAACTGCAGCTTTTGGAGTTTATCACCAGCGCTTGCTTTGAAGAGTAATCCAGGGTGATACACAGCAATGGAAAAGCAGTAATTCACACTTTTGTAAAAGGCTTGTTTTATATATAAATGCTATTTTAGCTCTGTGCAATTAGAGACAATTAAAAACATTATTCAGCATTACCTTGACAGACTTTGACAAATACTTCATAAGGTATATTTGAGAAATTAGGCTATATATATATAGACCACACATGGCATGTGTTTAGCAAAATTAATGTTATTCTACCTGGTTATAGGAAACTCATTGAGCCGTGGTAAGGCATAGCTCTCTGCAAGTGTCATTTGGCTCACAGCCCTGGAAAATTATATACAGACCTGGACAACAGGAGAAGCATCTGAGAAGGGAAGAGTAGTTAACAGACTGGGGGGCAGGTTCAGCTTGGTACTACAGAAGTTGAATGTTTTGGGACATTGCAAGGGAAAATGTAGAAAAAAACAGAATGCAAGATTTTTGTTTTCATGTTACATAAATTTTCATATTTTTGCAAAACACTTTGGAAGATGTCTGCCCACTGCATTCTAGCTATTGTGGAACTATTTTAGAAAATATTAATCATCTCATAAACCATTAGGAAAACTTTAGTTTCTAGTGTCTTTGAAGTTAGTGATCATTATTCACAATGCCTGGAAAGGGAAAATACAGTTAAATCTCAGTCCAGCAGTATCCTCAGTGACTGACAGGTTTCCCTGAGAGCTTTTTTAGCCATCTAAATGGTATGAGAAAAAAGCAAAGTTCCTTAATATCCTGTATTTTCTGTCAACCTTTTTGCCTCAGAGGAAATGTTGTGCCTGAGTGCACTCAGAAATTTGCTTTAGAACACTGTTCATATGGGGTTTTTTTGTTTGTTTGGTTGGTTTTTTATTTGTTTGGGGTTTTTTTTAAGTTAATCATAATCTGAGCCTTCTGCAGTAAACATAATAGAACATATGTTTTAACTGGACTGTGAAGAGTTACTTTTTCTTTATGGGCAAGCCCATGTTGATATTTTTCACTGACAATATTTTGAATATTCACAAGTGTAACTGTGTACCCCTGTACCACATTGTTGGTAACAGGCCACAGACTTTGTACTGAGCTGACAATGCTTGAGGACTGAGGCTTGTCAGATTTGTCTTGCCCTACCTGCAGCTGAACTTGCTTTGCCCTACCTGTGGCTTTGTTTTTTTCTTGGTTTAGCTGAAATAGAATTTTTTTCATCTGATCAGGTGGCTGTGGCTGGTTCAGTTCACCTTTGCTTATCCCTGCCTTCTGCAGTTAAACCATAACAATAGTGCAGTCATAGTTTTATAGAGGCTTTATAGAGGTTGTACTGACAAGTAGTTCTTTTGTGCAGAACGAGATATTTTCAGCTCTAACACAATGATGTCATGTAGAGACATTCAGTCCTGGCACAATAGCAGAGACCTTGAGAGGCAGAGAGGCAGGATGCAGCACAGAGGAGTTCAGGGCTGGGGTGAGAAGACATGGGGCACAGGCTGGTACTGGAGGTGGCTGTGAACAACTCACTAGTGGTCAGCTGAAGAAATGCAGACCTGGAGCTGACCAAAGTTTGGTTTAGGGATAACAAAGGGATAAAAAAGAGGACATCTGAAAAATTCACCACATACTATAAATACAGATGTAACGTGGAGTTACAGAGCAATGCAGAATGGGAAAAGGTGTAAAAGTGTGTTAGCATACTTATAAAAATCTGCCCAAGTGGATCATAGAGTGACAAAGATTAAATGATTGGCACAAACATCGTCTTCCTGGCAGTGAGAACTCTGGACAACTCACCATAACATCATCCCAACATCAGACTCAGCCACCAACCTGGGATCCAGAGGAGAAAGGTTAGGTGAGTCCATCAACAGGAACCAGAGAGAAACTAAGAAGTGTCTCTCTAAAAAAAAAAAGTATTTATTATTAATGTTATAACTATTGATACCTTTTTTTACAGAAGTTTTAATTTTTTAATTATAGTTTATTTTTCTCTTCCTATAATGATTAGATCTGGACTCATAGTGATTCTTGAGTAAACTCTTGAAATTTTAATTATGCTAACAATAAATTCCCTGCTTTATATATGAGGCATGTTTCCTCTTTTCCCATAAGCAAGATTCTGAGAACCACAGTAGAAATAAAATATGTTCGACTAATAAACAACATTTAATAAATTACAGATGTGTGCCATTAGCAGATTATAACACAAGGAAAAGAGAAACAGTAATACATCAGCAAAGTGTTATTTTGTGAAAGGCTTATAATACCTTGTAGTTTATCAATATTTACTAATGGACACTACTCACCAGTCTCTCTGATATCAGAAATCCTGCTTCAGACAGTTACTTTTGTTCATATTAACTTTATTGTGAAATCATTGGGATTCGGAATCAATGGTTGCATGTGTGAATTTATCAATGCTGATTAAAGGTTATCTAACCTTAGCCATTGGTAGCTGAATGGATGTTTTCTAAATATAAATAATAACAACATATATTTATTAATTTTTAATGTCAAGTGATAGCAGATTGAGAATTATTTGACATGTGTGTTCATGCAAATTTTTGAGATATGTGTTTGTGCAAGGGATTTACTGGCTGTTGGAGAGGTGGAGGTACTCATACAAGTAATTATTAGTTTTGTATTAACCTTCTGTTTGTATTCTGGCATATAAAATAATAAATATCACACAAGTTAAAGCTATTTTCTTCTTTTGAAGTGTTTAGATTAATATTTACTTATTCACTTAGCTTATCTGAGAAGTAATAGTGACACATATTTGTTATTGATATGTCTCTATTACTCTGGAAGCCAAAAACTAAAAGAACAGCACAATAAAGCATTTAATCTTCTGGTTTTTTTGGTTCTTACTCTGCAACCTCATTATTTCCAGACAACACAAATTCACACTCCTTCTCTGGTAACTGCTTAGGCTTTCGAGCAGGATGCATTTTGATCAAATCGTGATATTATTACAATTACAGCCACTGATTGGTGTGACTGTTGAATGAGGTGGGAACAAAGCTACCCAACGAAAAGAATTGCACTAATATTTTTGATTCCAGGACCTGCTGTTCGGGCTGGTATTAACACCAGCATGCCTGTGACTGCACTGGCTGATATAATTAGTGCAGTAGCATCAGACTTTTTCCATACCAGTGGGTGTATGAAAATTGATTCAAAATGGATTAGAAACGGGAGTGGTTTTTTTGTTTTTTGTTGTTTTTTTTTTGAGAACCAGACCATTCTGGTTTACATTTCTAAAGAAATCAGAAAATGAAATATTTTAATTTTAATTTAATGTCCAGTAAGCACTTCGTTGACATAAGGTCATAGTCTGGGACCTCACCATAGTTTGACTATGATTTTTTAAAATAAAAATGAAGATATTTTGAAAGAAAATGTCTGCTTCACTGAATTGCAGACTTAGGAGTGACACTTAGGAAAAACATTTCCAGAAGAATAATACAGGATTATATTTCTGTTATTTGAAATTTTCCTATATGTATGTCCATGACAACTATATTCCTAATTTAGATCATAAGTTTGTTACCTAAGATTAAGTGAGAAAAATCCAGAGCAGACTCTCTGAATGGCTGTAACTATGCTGGAAGAGAATTTAACAATTACACTTCTGTAGCCTGAAACTAAGCCAGTAAGAGGAAGGATATGTTATCTTAGAGACTTCTCTGTCTTGGATAAGATAGAAACCAGGAACAGTTTTTACTTAAACGATGATATACCCATTTTTACATGAATATGAAGCTTGACAACAGTATCCTTGCCAAATTTCTGTGTGGATGTCTATGTTCTACTTTTCTGTATTTCTCTCCAAGTTCTGCTTGGCATTACACTCACTTTCTTTTATTACTTACACTGCTATGTCATAGAATACTAATATTATATTATAAGTAGATTTGAAATTGCTTTTGAATTCTCTCATCAGCTGCCTTTCTACTTAGGAATCAGGAGCTAATGATAGATTCCTTCTCAGGCAATAAAGTATTTTAATGAAACACTCTAAATAGATTGCTTATCCCACAAGAATATATCTGCCTGCTGTGTCTGCGTACATACATAAACATAGGTAGTGAGTTATAGTTATTTTACCTGGCTCTTGTATGTCAGTCTCTTCTGGATTTTCATTGTTTTTGTGGCTCTTTTCCTAGTTTATTTTTAGATACGGATAACCTGCATCTTTCTTATACTCAGAGATAATAAAGTAGAACCTGACTGATTCAAATATGTGCATCTTACAGAGACCAACCAATCTATATGACAATATAAGTTAATGGAGAATTATATATTCTTTCATGCCTTTTCACAGCTTATGAAGATATTTCAGGTACACTTCCGTGTTCAGGTCTGAGTTTCCATAGTTTCCATATTTGTTCTTTAAAAGAACTAAGGTGTGGTTTTAGTCTAACTGGAACGACCTAAGATACCAGTTGCTCCACTTTTTTTTTTTTTTTTCCAAATAATCTAGTAAACTAGAAGATTAATAAACTGCCTGAATATTCTGATGCTTGGGATTTACCACATCTTCAAAACTTCATATTTAGCTACAGAATGATGGTAGGAATGGAAAGTTTTGAGCAGAGATTTTGAAGGAGTGCTAAAATTATGAAAAAAAATAAGAAACTCTGCCTACCTCCTTCTCTGTGATTCTTGTACCTGGTTGCTCAGGGAACTTTGATAATCTTTCCCAGCTAGGGCTTCTCCCTTAGCAGTCCAGCATGAGGCAGGCCAGAACTAGAGAACTGTGAGATTCTAAAAATTTTGGAGATGAGCTGATGAAGAGTTTGGGAACCATGAGATTCTTAACAGGTGCGTGTGCACCAATCACAGGTTTGCATCTATTTCTTTCAAGTCCATAACTTTATTTTATTGGTTTTTTATACATTGAAGTACTTTTCAGAGAAAGGCTGAAATGTCTTTACAGTCATCCAGTGAATGAAGTGAAATGACATGGAAAGGTACACAATAGCTCAGTGGAACTGGATCGGGTCCAATCCCTTATAAAATAACCAGTTTTGTTTTATCTGTATAGTATCTATTTCTGGTTATTTCCCTGAGATACAATGTTCCCAGGATGACTTTAACTTTGTTATGTCCAAATTTCTAAAAATAACACAACCTGGAGTGAGATAGCCAGATAAGTAATTAAGACACTAAGCCAGGAAATCAAATTAAGAAGCCACAGCCATAAGGAACTCAGAGTGTCAGGACACTTGCAGACCAGACACAACAGATGGTAAGTGTCTAAATCCTTTTATTTCATTGTTCAGTGACACAATATTGAAATAAACATCTCTCACGCATATCCATACAGTTATAGACATCCCCAGTAAGTGTTTAAAGTAATTGCTAAGTCAGTCTCTCATTCACCTCTAACCTGTTATTTCCATGCTGATTTCTGATGAAATGTTACAAAAACCCTCTCTGAACTAGTCCATGGCTACTTCAGTGCTATAGCCTTCCTCTTGTACCTGCTGCTCTGCATGTCAGAGCTGTCTGCTGTGCACAACAGCATGGAGCTGGGATCCCCCTTCCATGGTACGGACATTGCAGCATGCACCATGTGTGTGTAGCCCAGATAGGGACATGATGAAACAGTTCTTGTAGCACAAAAGTAAAAAACCCAGAAAAGATTCTTAGCAATCGGTCTGAGAGACTCAGAGGCTGCAGAAGGTGGCATACACGTGATGGGGAGAAGGGAAAAAGAAAGCCTAGAAAACCTATATAATCAGGGAATTGGAACAAATATTTCATATTGTGAAATAGTAATATTGTGGATCATATCACCGGAGGAGCAAAAAAATTATTACAAGGTCAAATCCTATGGACACCTTCTTCAATGGGCATAGATGGGTTGGTCCTAATTAACAAACTCTAAAAAGGTGGACTGGGAGAGTCTGCTACTGAGTGGAAGCAGAGAACTAATTGTGCTGACTCATTAGACACCTCTTTGCCATAGCAAAATGAAAAACTGACAAACACTTTAAACATGAATGAGTTAAAACATAAATTTAATTTTATAATACAAAAGTTACTACATTCAGCATGGCAAAATAATATTTTAGGCCTCATTACATGAGGTAAAGTTAATAAGAACTTTGAAAGATTACGTCTTCCAAGGGACTTGTGATCATTGCCTTGTAAAATTCAGTGTAAATGACCCTGCCTGATAACATGTAATCAGTAGGTCATTTTTCCCAAAGACAGTGAAAAAAAGAGTGGACTGAAAGAAAGTTTATGATACAAAAGGTAAAGAAGCCTTTCTCATAGAGCTGACAAGCCATTGTTATAAAACTATGGAAGGAAGGAATTCGGAAGGAATTTGTAAGGAATTTGGAATTCATAAGGAATTCGGAAGGAAGGAATACGGAAGGAAGGAACTTGGAATTCGAAATTCGGAAGGAAGGAAGAAAGGAAGGAAGGAAGGGAGGGATGGAGGGAGGGAGGGAGGGATAGAGGGAGGGAGGCCGGGAAGGAGGCAGGCAGGCAGAGAGGCAGGCAGGGAAGGAGGGAGGGCTGCTGCGGCTTCTGCCCTGAGCCCGGAGCCG
>JAWWEE010000040.1:9267760-9325289 GCA_035221455.1 Xenops minutus
GAAGGAAGGAAGGAAGGAAGGAAGGAAGGAAGGAAGGAAGGAAGGAAGGAAGGAAGGAAGGAAGGAAGGAAGGAATTGATAGAGAAAATATAATGGAAAAGGGGAAAAGAAAGAGAATGACAAAAAAGGAAACCAGAAAGGAAGAAAATAGGGTATAAAAGAAAGAAAGAGAAAAAGACTGAATTAAAACATAAAAGGGAAATAGAAGGAAATAAGAGAGAAATTGAAAGAGAAAGAAAAAGAGTACAACCATGACAGAGGAAAATAATGCTTTTAAAAGGATTTTGATAATAATAATAGTAATAAAAAAAAAAGTTTAGCAACAGTAATGGCTTGTTACTGAATGGAGATGACAGTGCTCAACAGTGTTGCAGTTATCTTCTATAAATATTTCTGTCCTGTATTAGGAAAGTAGGATGACGCACTTGTTAGACAAATGTGGTGCTTTCCAGATAAACCACATTTACAGGGAGTTAACATATTAAAAACATGAGTTTAAACCCTCCATTGACACCACCAGGGATGTAGAAGATCTATTAGTGGCCAAGGTTAATTTGCACATATATTTTGCAACACCCACAGGCATTTATTTGGAGGACTTTACATTAGAAAGAATGTAAGAGTTAAGTCACATCTGGAAAAATGCTGGCGATCAAACCACGCTGACGCACAGGGTCACTGTAAGCAAACATCAGTGCCTGCATGTTTGCATGCTGCAGTGAGGAAGCGTTGGTTAGAGAGATGGATAGCTCATTTTTGTGGTTTTTCAAAAGGAGAAACATCGCCCCTAGCCTGTATTTTGTGGCAAGGGTTTTGTGTGGATTCAACACAACCACTCATGGTAGATGCCCCAATAGAAGGCAATTATAAATACTTGCAAAGCAAATTCAGATTCAAATTTAGGTATTTTAATTTAAAATCTGTTCAAATCAGTGACAAACAGGGGAAAATGTTGAAAGCTTAGCAACATTATTGGTATAATTTGACTAGACTGAATAGAAGATTTATTCTCTTTTCAAAAAATCATAGCTGCATTTTTTCTACTGTAGTTCTAAGGTCTGTTAATATGGACAACAAAGAGGACTTCAGTGACATTAAGATGGAAAGATTTGTGGATCAGTATTTTACGGACAATTTTCCAGGACTGAAGGGTTCTCTCTTGGTTTTGAGCCCTAAAATTTGTCAAGGCAATAACCCTTGCAATGCATTTATGTGTGGGTTTATGGCATTGTTGTGAAAACTTTTGCAGAACAATCACAGCAGAGCGCATGAAAGGGTTGAAGAACTACTTGTCAGAGTCCAGAGGGAAACTGTCAGTGTGCTGCCACCTACAGAAACAGGAGTTTCTAATGAGCTTTAGGATGGAAAGACAGTTGGCCAAGCATTCACAACTCTCATCAATTATCTGAAATTATATGTAATTAATAAAAGTTCACAGATGACATGAAGTTGGCAGAATGGCAGGAAGCAGAAGATGGAATAGCTCTATCCAGAGATGTAGCTTTCCTGGCAACACCCATTCCACAAAGTATCTTATAAGCTCTAAATACGAAGCTCAACACCTAGAAAGATTGAAAGTGTCTGACACTACCTGTGACTGTATCCTGGTGTCTTCCAGGTAGTATCGTGGAGGAAAGCATAAAATCACTGCAGCACAGATGAATATTGGATCTATTCTCAAATTTATTAATGGAGAAATTATCAATAGGAGTGAAGAGAGAAGCATTTTCTTTCTGGATGCATTGCAGAAGTATAGTTTCCATCTTTTGAAAAGGCTTCTAAAACATGAACACAAATTAAGAAAATAGAAGAAAATTATACCACTGGCAGAAGAAAACTCTTAATTGAGAGATGCCAGTTTTCCAGAAAGAGATACTCAATGTGACTGTTACTTAATTGAACTGCCTGCATGCCTTCAAGGAAAGAAGTAGTGAACACCATTTGGCTCTTGTTATAGCCTAGAAAGGTATGAAGACCCCCAAACAGACAGAAATTGAAAACAGAACTCCTTGATTTTGATATATGGCCTAGACAATTTAATGGTGAGTGATTAACTATAGGTGAAAAGTACTGAAAAAGCAAAAAAAAATTCTCAATTTCTCTGTCAGACTGGATGATTTTCTAGTTGGTATAATTTAATTAAATACAACTTCCTTGTTTCAGAAAGCAAAATATTAAATCAAACATACAGATTCCAAAATTTGAAATTTATATCAGAAACTATTCAGGGGCGGGGGAGAGGAGAGGGGGAGGCAGGGTGGTGTTTGTTTGCCTTTCTTTGTTCTTGGTTTAGTTTGGATTGGTTTGGTTTGGTTTCACAAGTCTGGATGTCTCTATGTGAATAAAAGCAAGGAATGGTCTAATTTTTACAGTCAGTTAAAGTACATATGAAGATTCTTTAGGACTAAAATTCAGTCAATCAAGCAAATATTTCTTTTTCAGAAATATTACAGCTTTGGGCACTGACAGTATTTGGTCACAGATGTATTTCTGCATTTATAATACATTTTTGACATAACAACATTAACTGATTTTATGTTCTATTTGTTTGTTTACTTGCTTTAAATAGCAATTGTTGACCTTTTCCCTGCTCTAGGATATACAAATTCTTTTCAGAAGAGCTTAACATTACTGTGGTAGACTCGGAAACCTGTAGTCCTCTTGTGCTTGCTTTCTGCATGACAATGTATTTATTTAAATGTGTTCTGTTCGCAAGCAAGCAAAGTAATCTTAGAATCAAAACCATATTCTGCTCCCTTTTATGTGGGAGTTTTGTAATCCAATTATTCAATGATATTTTGATGTTAGCAAATACAAGATCCAAATATAATCATTAAAGCAGTGGACCAAAATGGCCCTCCCTGCAATTTAAACTTTATAAGTACAACTTTTTAAACTATTTTCTTCTTAATTACTCTCATTTTAGTTTTAGCACTCCCACTCTGGAAGACTGGTTAAATTCTGCTAAAGTATTTAGGAGTATGCTACACTACCATCTTCTGGAAAGAGATGAAAATAGAGTTTTTAGCTATTTAAGCTCTAAGGAGATTTTTGTTATTGTCGTCATTTTCAGACTGTGTTTATACTTTGCAAAGCCCATTTGAGATTTGTCTGAACTGAAGGAAAAACTTAAAATATTAAGATTTAACCTTGTGTGTTTAAGAAATCTCTCCTTCTGGAGATAGTTTTTAGTTTCCTTCCTTTAAACTGCACTTCAAATTCTTGACATTTTAAGCCTCATTTACAATTTACTTGCACAGCATGGGATCTTTCAAGATTAAGACAATTTTGCTGTAAAGGACCCTTGTTTCATCAGCTGAAACACAGAATTCAGCTCTTTTTATATTGTCATTGACATCAGCCTAGAAAGCAGAGTTCACATCACATCCAAAGTTGCATAAATTTCCAGTAAATGCATCCAAACTTGTGGGTTGGCCTGTTACAGAGATAAGACTGTTTATGAAGGTCAGTCCTGGGAGCTGAGGGGATAGATTTTAGCAAAGCAAGCCAAAAAGCAAAACATCTTTGGATCAAATAAACCAATGTAGTGGCTGGAATTGAAACCACAACATACTTTTTTAGAAATTAAAAGTTCTGCTCTATATTAGAAAAAAGAGACGTGGACCAGTACAGCCCTGGTATTGATGCTGCCCTTATTTCACATTCTGTGTACTGGATATATTATAGGACACTTTTTAGAAAATCTCTTTAATTTTGCTAATTTGAAACAGCATTCATAAAAGGATAAAGACCTTTGATGCTGAAGTTAACCATTCTTTTAACTATGATTTTGATTAGTAAATAGCACCAGCAATGGAACTTCTAGGTCTAGTTACTTTTATAAATGCAGTTCACTGAATTTTGTTTTTGAGATGTTTGCTGTAGGAATATGTATCCTGGGATACAATGACAGGAGAGGTATTGAAAGATCTGCATAGTGAACTTGGAAAAGAAATTCTTTTTGAAACTAGTGTGGGAACATTTTTAGCACAATCTAAAATGTCTGATTAAATTAGACTGTTTAGGTTACCTTAAGAGAAAGAAATATTTTAGAAAGACAGATACATGTGTAGGCTTCCAAGAAAGAAAGAAACATTTCAAATTATGTGGCCATCTGTGATATTTTTGCTTTCAGCATTTTTTTCATTTCCTGTTTGAACTGGCAAAGTGGGGCAGCTATTGAGAAAGAGGAAAAAAGAATTTTTGTTAATCTATATTTTTTAATTTTCACATTTTATATTTTCAAAGTCCAAAGACAATATCACAAAAAAGAGTTTAGTAACTATCCATAGGATAGTAACTTAAGTTTTTCCTGGTTTTGGTGCATGAGGAAACAGGTAGATAAGGACAGACATTCTGTTTCACCCAATATTCAGTAGAATTCTATGCCTATGTCCATTGCATTTATGACTCCCCAACAAAACAGAAAGTCAGCATCATACCTTGACTGCACAGTTGGGTGGCTTTCACCTGGGAGCACAGAATATTGCAGTGATAATAACAAATCTAAGAAAGTTAAATGGCTGAAGAGCTATCTGGATCTTTAGAATTTTTGGGGGTTTTATTTAATAAATTGCTTCCCATAAGAATAAAAATATGTTTATTTTCAAATTAGGAAATATTCATGTAAGCATAATTCCAAATGCTGTAGTAGCTGACATATAAACTACATGAAAATTTAAAATAAGTGGTAGTTTTGTTTTTTTTTTTTATTCAAGAAAAATTCATAACTTCAACCAGGTGCAATATTTCCACTAGCTGAGCTGTTCAACTACATAAAGAAAGTCAGTCCACACAGTTTTTTTCTTTCCCTGCTCTCAAATGCTTCAATGTCCTGTGTACTTGTTCATTTCACTGTGATTTGTTTACTTAGTTATTTATTTTACAGTGAATATTTTCAATTACTGTTATTCTGAATAGTTTATCTCTATAAATTATGTGGCATTCTGTCTGTTCAGGAGGACAGATTTCACCTTGGAGCACTGAAGAAGAATGCATGTAAATTTTGGCCATTATACCTTTGGGTCTGATTTCTAAGATGCTGACTGTAGATGAGCTGAAGCTCTACTGCTTGATGGTTGGATTGACTGAACATGCAGTGATCATGAATAAACAAATGAAAATTTATTCTTGGAATGACTTGAGCACCAGCAGAAAAACTGGTCTTGTTATAGCCCCAGATGGAGTGGCATTTGTCCAGGACATTTGGCTTAACAAACCTGGTCTTGCAAAAACGTCTTGCAAGGGATTTTTCATGATCACATCATGAGAACTGCTGCATGATCTAAGGTAAGGTAATCACTTTTATGATTGATGTGTCAGTTATGAAAAGAAAACCCCTACAGGTATATTGTTTTGTGTTACTACATATTTTTAAAATTACCAAGTAAAAACATTGTTTTATTTTGAACCTCACTTTACTGGGCTGCTCATCTTTGGTTTCTTGCATTATTAAAATAACAGCACTCCTGGTTTTGATATCCTGTACATCCTGGCATGTTTTTCCTCCAAAATAACATTTTGCTTTACTTTTCTTTACAATATATTTCAGTTTTTAAAATTTGGGGTTATGTTAGGAGGAAGCAGATACCAGGAAATACAAATATTCTGCAAGAGTTAAAAAAAAATAAATCTCATTCATGTGTGCATTCACAGATAGGTGCCCTGACTTCACTAAAACTATTCATGTATTAAAAATTATCAGTGTTACAATAATGCATAATGAACACTTGTACTTATAACAAAATTTTGCACTTGGTTATGCTTTCCAGGTGTTAATGAAATAGGAACATTTTTTTTATTCTTTGAAAAATACATGTTTAATCTCAGCTTTTCCTGGTTCATAAATAAAAGCAAAAGCACTTAAAAGAGTAAAAAAATTAATGACTGGGACCAACAAAAGTGGAAAATTGTTATTTTCAAGTCATGGCACAAGGACAGTGAATCTCTAGAAATGCATGAGAAAGGGTCCTGAAGTAAAAATAATTTTTTAAAAAAGTTGCATTTTGTAATAACGTTTATGCCGTATAGTATAAACAACACTAGTGCTCCAGGTATACAGCATGGTCTTCCTCCATAACACTTTCTGCTAAAAAGGCTAAATATACACATTATGATGCCAAGATTCCAGGGCATATTAGCCCCAGACACCATCCACCAACCCATGTGTGTGATCTGTGTCAGCATTCCCCTTGCCTTGGAAAATCATGCCGTTCAGCCTGGATCACTTTAGTACCAGCGGGGGATTTATTTACTCCAGTTTCTTTATACGTCAGTGGTTGGGGTGTTAGCTTGGGAGACTTGGGTGTAGTCCCTGCTTGGGAATGTCGGATCATCTCTGCTTCAGTTGCCTGCATAGGAGATAGAAACATAACACATGCCCTCTTTTGCAGGAGTGTTGCAAGGCTGAATGCATTCAGGTTTCTTCTAAAGGTACTGTGATTGTAAGGGCTGCAGGAGCTGCTCAGTGAATGGGTCTCTGAGGGCAGTTTTCATCTGATCTAAGTGATGCACAGTCATGCAACGAGTGGGTGCAGAGAGAAAAGGCAGAAGAAAGACACAGGCAAAGGCTACTTTTCATTTGCTTTCAAATGTTTCAAATTTGCATCATTGAGCAGCAGGCAGAGTTAGATAGGGCAAGGGGAAAGGGTTTTAAATTAAAAGAAGAGAAATACAGATTAAGTGTTAGGAAGAAATTCTTTAACCAGAGTAAGGCATTAGAAGAGGTTGCCCATGGAATTTGTGGATATTCCATCCCTGGAAGTATTCAAGGTCAGGTTGAATGGGGCACTGAGCAACCTGATCTATTGGAAAGTGTCCCTGCCCCTGGCAAGGTTGGATTGGAACTAGATGATCTTTAAGTTTCCTTCCAACCCTAACTATTCTATGATTTCATGATTCTATGATTATATTGTTATATTAGCAAGTGGCATTTTGGTATTTTTTTAAAAGCATTGCATATTTAGTACTGAAGTAGGAGTGTCTGGAAGAGAGGTGTTCAGTAGTATCAATTGCTAAAAATTTGCGAAAGGAATTTATTATCTTTTAACCTTTAAAGAGAAGCAGCACAGGAAATGCTAGTCCAGTAAAACTGAGAAGTGTTATAAGAACGCCCATTGTGGATTTAACTAAGTATTGCAAATAATGTAAATTCCTTTAGACTTGTTTTTTTTTCTTGTTTGTTTTTGTTTGTTTGTTTGTTTTAATTTTATCTGTAAAATGAAATATTTTGAAATACTAGATTTTATGAATAATCCCAAGACTTTGTCTTCTTGTCTTGTTTGGGGCAAAAGAGAACGTCAAGACTTCTAGGGCTTCCCAGAGTTTTCTAATAACAATATGTGTGATAAAGCTATTGCATACCTCCACTTTTAATGAAATGTAGCGATAAAGGTTCAAAATTTGTTAAATCATAATCTGGATACATTTGGATGCTTACTGGGCACATGTTTTTGGCAAATAGTTTGACTGGGCAAAGGAAAAAGATTTACAGGCACATGTTAATGGTACTGCTGTTCCCTGAAGGAGGGAATACAAATCTTAGATGGTTATAAAAGCTTGACTCTTTATTCTCCACCATATTTAATTTGTGTGGGGAAAATTGTGGGGAGTGTCCAATATGGGAGTTATTTCTCATTGTGAGAAAAAAACCCTCAAAATTAGAAATAGCTGTTATGGAATTTAGTCTCATTTATTTTTCTTACAGCCTTCAATAATTTATGATGAATATGCTGTAGGTCTTATTACAAAAACCTTTTATAAAGCTGATTTTTTTTTTTTTTTACTGGCTTTGTCAGAGGATCACTGAAATTCAGAAAGCCAAGATATCATCTGTTTATTTTAAGCATATCTTTAAGTAAACCATTGGACATTACTAACAGTACATAAAGCAACCTCTTCCTACGGAAATGTTCAACACATAGTGTTTATGAGCATAGCTGGCCTCTCTAGCTGCTGGCTTCCTCTACCTTTCTTTGTATTTTGCATTCCCATGAATAAGAAAGAGCTATTATTTGTTCTTGGCTCTCAGAAAAATGGAGTGAAGGAGTAACTTGACTTTTGCCCTCAGTGTCTCACCTCCTCCAGTAACAGCAGATGTCATAGGCATGTGCTAGCTTTCAGCCATCCTTATTATATCTTAATTGTGTTCATCTCTGAACTTAGTCATTCCCAGGAGTCAATAAAGAGTAGTCAAGCAGTAGGAGTAGTTATGGGAAAGAAGAATAAATACTGCAGATGTCAGGAATTAAATCTAGACCATATTTAAAATTTCCTTTGCTTCTCCCGGAGCGCAAATCTCAACTGCCCTCTTCTTGGTCACGGTCCAATGGCTTACGTGTTCTTGCATTGGCCCTGGATGCAGGTCTGAACCAACAGAAGGGTTGCTCATCTGTGGAGTATGCCCAGGTACCTCAGAGCAGCATTTCTCACTGATGGCAGTGCAGGGATTTCAGGGAGCTGCCCTCAGGGATCACTGCTTTTCTTTGCAATCTCCACTCAGGATCTGGGCTTTACCAGAGGGAAGGAAATAGGTGAGTAATTGGCATAGAGTCATAGAATAGCCTGAGTTGGAAGGCAAAGGATCGTTGAGTACACTTCCTGGCCCTGCACAGGACACCTCCAAGAATCACTCCCTGTGCCTGAGAGCATTGTCCAAATGCTTCTTGAAAAGTTCACTTTAACTCTGTCAGGCTCGGTGCTGTGACCAGTTTCCTGGGGAGCTTGTTCCAGTGCTTGAACACTCTCTGGCTGAAGAACCTTTCCCTAGCATGTATTCTACACCCCATGACACAGCTTCATGCCATTCCATGGTCCTGTCAGTGGTCACCAGGGAGAAGAGATCAGTGGCTGCCCCTCTGCTTCCCCTCATGAAGAAGCTGCAGACCACAGCGAGGTCTTCCCTCAGTCTCCTCTTCTCCAGGTTCAACAAGCTAAGTGACCTCAGCCACTCCTTGTATGTCCTCCCCCTCTAGGTCCTTCACCATCTTTGTGGCCCTCCCCTGGACTCTCTTGATGGGAGGGCACAGCAAAACAAGAAGTCATGTAGTAACCAGTGAGAGGAGGAATTCTGCCCCTCGGGAAGAGCACGCAGGAGGGCAGGGCTCCCATCCTCTGCTCTATCCAGGTGTTCGAAAGCCACATGGTACACGGCGTTGGTTTGCAGTTTGGCCACCAGGTGTCACCTGCGATCCACGAATGAATTTGGTTGAGTCTTTTTTTTCTCGAGAAGGTGCAGGAGGAACCTGCCGGACTCTGGGCACATTCGATGCGGTTTGTGCACAGTTTGTACGTTCCTTCTGTGAAGGTAACAAGAGCATTCAATTTCAGACACCTGGAAATTCATAAGCACGGATGTAAAAATAGCAATACCTCTGCTATGGGCACAAATTATGGGGGAAAGGACCTCATTTTTACATTTAAGTCTATTTGAAATAACATCATTTTAACCCTTGAGCTACTTTATCGCTCTTGCTAAGAACTGGCTAAGCAATACAGTCTGAAAAATGAACATAATCATTAACAGTTATTTACAGTCTGACCCAGTGTTTGATTCAATTTCTTCTGCCCCGTTTCTTTGGGATTTTTTTTTTTTGTGTGTGTGTGAGTTTTGTTTTGTTTTGGTTTGTTGTTTTTTTTTTTTTTTTCTGTTTGCAAATATGGGGCAAAGAGCTTTATTTGTATTTTATTTTTAATCTATATGTATAGTCTCATGATTGAGTCTCAATTAGGATTAGTTTTGACGTGTTTATTGTTATGTAAGTCTTTCATTAACAACTCTTTCTTGGAAATTTTAACCCATCATGAACTTTGGTTTGGTAAATTTATTTTGCATTTGCAGCAAGAATTACACAAATCCATTTGAAAATGTTAACAGGATTTACTTTGAAATTACAGCTTTTGTTCACTTCAGCTTTAAATAGTCTAAATAAACTGTATTGACAGCACAATAATTAGTAACTGAAATTAATATCTCACTTCTAAAGCAATGCATACTTTATACGTACTCATTATATTATTGTTTCTTTTTCAGTTTTAAAACAGGTATGCACTTATGTCTTTAGCAGTAAAGCCATTGCAATATAAATATTATCCAACATGTTGATAACTAAAGAATATTCAGCATTGAATAAATCCACCACCAAAAATATCCTGCACTTCACCACATCAGCTTGAAAATACACTGTATCAATGAAAATCACATATCAACTCTCTTACAGATGATAACACTGACATAATTTTAATACACTGGAATGCTTTTTAACAGCCTTCAGATGTTATTCCCAGCTTAAATATGTTTGTTTGTGTTAATATTATAAGCTGTTGATATACAAATACTATTTCGCTTCTGCAAAATGCTTCACTAAATGCCCAGAGTAGATCGGTAGCCATACAACCTGTATGGTCTGCACAACTGTGCCTTAACCTCCTTAATTTAGAAGACAGAGGCTTGATCCATTGTTAGCTGTTCATGTTTGAACTCTCCCTGCAGTGACCACTGGAACATGATTTCTATTTTTTCCCTTCTCTTACTCTGAAGCAGCTCGCAGCTCTCTATAAGTGGATTAAGTTTTAAGGAAAACAATTGGCCTTGGGACAAAACCACACAAGGTTCTTGTTGGTTGTTTTCCACTAAAACAGACAAAACCACACAAGGTTCTTGTTGGTTGTTTTCCACTAAAACTGTTTTCCAACAGGATATTGAGTTTTCTTTAGAAGGACATTTTTTGGAAGATGCCTGCTTTCTGCAAACAATTTAATCTTTTATTTTTGTTGGAAAGAGGGAACACCTGACAACTGAAAAGCCTTTGGCTGAAAACAAAACAAAACAGAGAGGTTTGGAAATGCCCTCCAGTGCCTGACATCATACGTCCAAGTCAGTACCATACCCCAATCATCCTGTGATGCACCTCAACAGTCTGGACTGTAGATCTCCTCAGGGTGGGGAGGAATTGGGTTGTAATAGCAAGAAAAGGGGAAATTCCCCACTTTTATAAACCCTAAAGGGATATTTTCAAAGAATTTGTTCAGGTTTCAAGAGACATTTGCTATGAATAGCCTCAGGTGTTTTCTTCTAAATTTTTTTTCATAGGAAAAATGTGTATTTTTTAATCTTTTCCATTATTTTCTTCATAGGACTCTACTTGCACAGAACAATTCAACTGACAAGAGTCAGTCTGGGATATTATCCTGCACGTGGGGCAGGGTAAAATCTGGAGAGGGGAATCAGGGTCAGACAAAGCCTGTGAGAGTTGGGCAGGACTAGGGAGACATGGCAAAGCCCAGGCAGGATGTCAGGTCAGGGAGCTGAGGTCCAGATGAGCAAGGGTGAGTGTCTGGAGATGGACATGGGCTGCAATGCACATGCAGGATAACTGAGTCGGGGGCCAATCACAAGCTAAAACCATCAACAGTGGTTTAACAAATGCAATAAAAGTCACCTATTACTAGAACAATAAAACTTGGATATATTTTTTGTTCAAAAACATGAAAAAACAGTATCAATGATATAAACAGGAATATGCACATAATGCACTTTCAAATCAGATAACTGGAAGCCAGTGCACCCTGACATGCACACCTCTGCATGCACAAGAAAGCTCTTCACAGGGCTGTTTCTTGCACTGCAGGCCTGTGGTCAATGGCTGGTGGAGTTCACAGAGCTCAGGGTGGGAGCTCTGGTTTGCAGATACAGAGATACTGGTCTTGTGGGGAGAACTGGTACTGGGATCCCAGAGATTGGCTTAGGATCCCAGTGAAATGGAGTGCTACAGGAGAGGAGGGCATGGCTTTGAATTGTTTAGAAGTGCAGGACTGCAACTTCTGTGACAGGGAAGCAAAGTAACCCTTACCTGTGAGGAGCACTGGGGAGCTTCTTGCTTGCCTGTCCATCAGGCTCAAATGTGTTTTGTTTTTTTAACTTGCTAGGAATGTTGCTTTTGCACCAGCTGTGCTTATCACTTCCACAGGACTCTTCTCTTTTGTGTCTCTGGTGTTCTGGATTTAATTTTAGCACTAATTCTAACTTTTTTTCCCTGCCTAAATCACAGTATTGTTTGACTAAAGCCATACACATGACAGTTATTAGTAGGTAAATCCTTTCCCTTCAGTCCTTCAGAGTTAGTCGGATTTAATTCATTTTCAGCTAACAAATGCCATCTAGCGGTTTCTGTGGTCTTAATTTAGCATCTACTAAAATACAGGAGCTTGGAAGTGAATGAATAAAAATCATAAGCAATTAAGACAGAAATGAGGATTACATGCTTAGGGTGTACTCTAGTTATCTCCCCTGTTTTTGTGGACTGAGAGGTAAACAAATACATATTGATCAGGTTGTGTTGATGTGTGATGTCTTCTCACCACCCGTACTAGTTACAGAAATCAGCATGAATCAAGTTAGTACAACCATGTTCCATTTTCTGAATAGAAGTTGTTTGTCCCCAGGGAACTTTTTCTACACACTTCATACTATTTTCTTAACTCCTGCAAACAAGCACTGTGATTCATGGAAGGTGTTTCCATTTCATTAAACCTACAGTGAGTCAGGCATCCAGTTAGTGCAAATTCATTAAACAAAAAATTTTTCCAAAGCAGAGATTTGTATAAGCCATGAACAGCTGTTTTACGCATTCGAGTCCATAGATGCAATACCTATGACAACAGTGGACTGTGGAGATTGCAGAGGTTTGTAAAGTCATAATCAGTACTGAGAAGTAGTTATAGGGAGAAGTTATTATTTCTTAGAATCATAATGTAGAAGTTTTAAAATAAGTACCCTTGCATGATTCGCACAGTTAGATTGTAGGATGTATTGCTGTAGAATCCTGATCACAAGTGCATCTGAGTTTAAAAATGAGCTCAGACAAATTCACCGGATGTAGATCCAGCCTATGATGTATAGGTGTGTATGTGTATCATGCCCTGACATACTGTCTAGCCCAGGACTTCCAGCAGTGCTGAAAACAGGCAAGGTCTTCATTATGAAAACTAGCCTAGATTTGTCTCACTTTGTGAGTTTTTTTCTCTGAGAGGTAAGTTAGCTGATGGTCCTCTGCTAAAGGGCTCTGGACTTTCCTTCAGCCCTGGATGTCAATTCTAATGGTCTTACCCGCCTCAGAAACATTTTAAAGGTTGGCTGGTTTAATGGATTTCCTAAATGAAGTGCATATAATGCTTTACCGGAAAGCATAAAAAATGCAGTCTTTATCCACGATATACACTGTATATACACTCATTCATTAAAATTCTGCCCTCTTTCACATTTCCCCTTTTGACTTTTATGTTTTCATGTCTTCATCTATCTCCTTTCCAGCTTGACTAAACAGACCAAGTACTCTCCATACCAAGACAACAATCTCATTTGCCAAACTGTGGGATGTGAGTAAGGTGATAAAATAAAATGTTTGCCTGTTGCTACTTGGCATATAATAAACTGGAGAATAAAGATTGTAAGTATAATTACTCTGAGGTTTGCCCTTTGTGGCCAGTTTAATGAATCACTTTTCACATACCATATAGGGCATCTTTCAGGTGAATGGAGGTGAAAGATGAGGCTCATAAGCTGGTTCATTGCAGTTCATTGTATGCTAACTCTAAAGAGAAACAGACTTTGAGAGGTCTCTTAGTCTCAATTTATCCTAAAATGTCTTACATTCCTACATAATGAGGTTAATTTAAACAGTAAAAAGAAAATTACCTAACAGGGAATAATGGTGCAACCATGTTGCCTGTGATTTCAGTGAGAATGTAGAGTCCCTCACCAGCATTACAACAGGTCAAGCCTTGCCATAGACTCAGAAAAAGCCACCAAATCCTGAACAGATAGCAGCTGTCAGAGGACTGTGTCACCAAAAAATTGATGGTGAGTTCAGTAGTTGTCCTGCTTCTAGGGGGATTGACACTTGTGGCCTCTGACTGTGAAGTGAGAAATCTCTTCATGCTGCTTTAGTTTCTACCAAGCCATCACTTACTTATGCAGGGGACTAATCCAGGGGTGGTCAGTGATGGCAGCAGTCACCTGGCAGCTTGTCTTTGTTTTTGAGGAAACTACAGGCAGATAAACTTATGATTGTACAAATACTGTGTTTGCTGTTGAATTGTTTACACTGAAACAACAACCAATTATAGGTTCAAAAAATTCTTAATGTTAAGAGATGCTTTGAGATTACATACCAAAAAAAAAAAAAAACAAAATTCAGTATCAAAACCATAGGTGAGAACATTCTAGTTTAGATGGCCAAGGCCCAGATGTGATCTCTCTTATATCATGGAGTATATAAAGAGAGCTCTCTAATCAGTCCTCTTCCTCTGACTTCATGCTCTGTCACGTCTCAAAGAACACAGATGAAGTAAGGGATAGATCTGGGCTGACAAATTCTGCCAAACCACAGAATCCAGCAATCTCTATCCATCTACTCTGCGCCTTTTTAGACAGGTTTACTGCCTCTTCTTAGCTAAGTTTAATGCAGTAAGTGCTTCCTTTCTTGACAGAAGATTTTGCTACTTAGTAGTAAGTTAATGACCATAACCAGAATATGAAGAGGTGGTTAAAGCTCATTTTAGTCTCGTGAGGTTTGAAATTGTAGTCTCGTATCTCCTGGCAAAAGTCAACACTGTGATGATGGGAGGTGCACACTATATTCCTTCTTGCAGGCCTGAGCCACTGGGCAGATGCATTGACAGAAGAGAGGTAACTTGTTAGGGAAAAGGTACCTACTTTTATCAGCCTTATGGGGAACTTGCCAGACTATTTCAGGCCTTTTGTCCTTCTGTCCCTCATGACTGAGCTTTTTAAACACCCTTGCACCTCAGTGACTGGGTCACATCTCTCTTGCTAGCCACAGTATGACTGGCCCATCCAGCTCAGCATTGCCCTGCCTGCAGCTGCAAGAGCCCTGTAACCCCCATTCCACTTTCACAGTACTGCTGAGCTAGGCTGAACTGGGGAGCAATGGTCCACGCTGCCCGCAGAGCAGTAAAGGAAAAGTGAGAGACTGGTTTGGGGCTATCTACCTTTTTTTTAAAAAAAAAAATTATTGATAATTTTCTCTGATGTTATTCATGTGATTTCTCAGGAATGTAAAACATCTACACAGAGTCTTGTCTAGAAGGAGTGATTGATGCAATTCTACATTAAATGCACGAAACAGTTCATGAGGTTAAAAGGATAACATAATAAACACATTTCACAAACTCACACTTGCTCAGTTGTTTACATTCAGATCTGTAGAAGACACAAAATCTGATTAATGCAGCTACTCTGGTAGTTTTCATATTAACTGATCAAATCCCCTTTTCTCGACAAGAATGTCATAACACAAGTTAAATGTATATTTTACAAAGATGTCATGATTTTTATACTGGAATCAGGGTCACTAATGAGCTTCAGTTCCATTTGACCTGCATAAGTCTCAAAACCTTTCACAATACTAGCTCTGTATTTATCCCTGTCTTCAGTGTGATTAAATTAGTAGAGTTGAAATAACAGCCACAACAAAATAAAAAACCCAGCAGGAGCAAAAATGTATTAGATAAGTAGGTTACATTTATGGTAACTGATTTTCCATATATTCAGATGGATACACATGCTCTAAATCAAACAAGGGATTTCAGGAATCTTGAGAAAATAATCAGTTTTCTGAATTTGGTTCTCAGAGGATAAATGGACGGTTGCAAGTCTAGGCACATCTGCTGACTTTGTTGAAGTGTATATGCTGTCATACTGTACTGTAACTAATGAAATAAGACATGAGGAGTCAATGCATCTGCTGAAAAGAATGAAAATAATATGATTCTCAGCATTATGTATAAGACATGCTTTTGGAATAGGGAGATATAAAATACCTGCAGATCACAATAAAAAAAAAAAAAAAAAGAGTGTAGATTTAAAATATTTCTGTGATTTGAATACGAAAAATGGAGTGGGAGTTTTTAGGAATGAGAGGCTTAAGGGATAGGTCCTATTAAATTAAATTATATCTGGCTCATTTCTCAGAGCAGGGATCAACAGTGGAGATTCCATAGGTAGGAGGAGATGAACAATATTTTAAAAGCCTTGTAATGTGTTAATTTCTGTTCTGGTACATTGTCAACATTAAAAAAAAAAATAAATCCCTGGCTGTAGAAGAGGCTATTCAAAAAATAGTAGGTAGCTTTCACTTCTGCAAGAACATGATTGGGTAAGTATATTTCAGATACCTGTCCTAAAATTTCCTGCAAAAATAGGAAGTATGTAAAGTATAGCATTTTGTATTTAAGCCTATGCTTAGGAGAAGATACTTGCTTATAACACTCTATAATGGATTTAGATACTAATATGGAATAGGGAAATGTAATAAAAAAAAAGCCTGTCCACCACAGACAATACAAAAAATGTTAAGGACTATTGTGAAACCGGTGATTAAGCTGTCTATATCACAAAGTCTGTGAGACACATAATTAATTCCACAAGCTCAGATAATGGATGCTTTAGAAGGTTTGAAGTTGAAAAATAAAGGAGAGACAGAAGGCACAGTGACATTTAAAGCATTTTAACAGAACTATTTTTAAAATGAGTTGTAAAATTGATTACAAGACAATACATTCACTCAGCATGAACAGGATGATGCAGATCTTAGCTTTCTCTAAAAGTCTTACAACCGAGCTAACAAGATTTTTTTATTTTTTTAATAGTTGCAAGAGCTCTCTAACTGCAATCGAAAAGCAGGAAGTTTTATCACCCAACTGAAAGAGGAGTTAACAGTTTGAAAGTGCATCCACATACTACCTTTTGAACATGCAAGGTGGTTAACATAAATTGTGAAAATGGTAATTAGCACAGACTTTTCCTGTTCCCAATGACAACCTGATATGTGCTGGAGCATGGTCAGGTACAGATACACAGCAGTTCCTTGGGCTCTCTGCCTAAGTGCAGAATATGTGGGGTTGGCTCAGTGCTGCCACATCCAAGGTTTGCAAAGTTGAATAATTCAGGATCCTTCCTGGCTGCTATGCCATAGTTCTGTGTAAGCTGTAAGTTACTGAAGTGGGATCATCTCCAAATCACTCTTATGTCTCTCAGATGAGAGTCAAGAATGCTTTCTTTGTATCTTCAACATACAAGTGAAAATTAACATTTTTCTTTCATTAAGAATTTTCCTTTTTAAAAAAATATTTTAAAGAGTTATTGAATGTAATGTCTTGTGTTGGGTCAGTATTATGGAATACCTATATGTATGGCTGTGAGTGAATCCTTAACAAATAAATTGATAGAACATGACTGTGACTGATCAACAAAATACATCCTGACCAAAATTTGAATGATGATACTAAACAAGACTAGAAACCATACAGTGAACAACTATGTAGTTACTGTATAAAGGCAGAAGTCCTCTGGAAAGCAGAGTACATGATTATGAATCATCTTATCTCTGAGTAATGACAATAAACTATTTTCCTGGAGAGAATCTTTCAGTATAAAAGAAACTATAACCCATGATGGGCATTGAGAAACCTGCAGCATTAGAGATTCTATCTTTGGGTTTAAACCTAAATTCTTGCTCACTGATGTAACTTAGACTACATTAAAAAATCGTGCTCAAGACGAAAGTTTTGCCTCTCTGAGGACTCCTTGAAGCTTCCACTGACACCTTTCAGCTCCTTTCCAGCCCTGTTCTTTGGAGAAATTTAAGGGAGCTTTGATACCACGGGCACATGGAGGAAGAAATTTGAATTAAATAAATAATAACCTAAATATTAGACTTCATGTTTTGGCAAAGTATATTTACAATTTTACGAAGAAGTGGAGTGTTATTATTAATCAACTTTAGTGGGGGTCATAAAAGCCCTGATCAGAGAAATGATTTGTCCCCAGCTGTCCAGCTGTGGAAACATAATCCAGGAGTCCTAAATATTCATGCCAACAGTATCCAATCTCATGTCTTTTATACCAGTTGTAAAAATCTTCTGGCAGAGGATGAAAGGTGCTGTACAGATATTAAACTATACAATTAAAAATAACTTTTCTCTAGTTCATACAGAATACTGTAGGATGGAGGTTCCTGCCCCACACATGTTCCATGCATAAGAGAGCTGTCTTGCATGCTGCCTTGATTACTTTCCTAAAAAAATAGATTAGTATGTTTCTTTATCCCACTTATGTAGTAATAATTTCAGGGTTTTTTTAATAAGGCATTCATATTGTATGCCAGTGTTGCATCACATTAAGTGAATTTGTTAAAATACCATGTCCTTAAAGTCTTGTAATTCAAAATTATAAGTACTGCAGTCTCCAGAAAAATCATGAGGTGTGATAGTTGCATGAAACCTCATGAATACCACATCACATATGAACTCTTGCATATTCATTTAAACATTATGTAGAACTTTAGTATTGTTGTAAACACACACAAAAAGATAGACAATTATGAAAAGAATAAATTTTTACAGATGTACATTATATTAGATTTGGGTGAGCTCTAGATTCATCTATAAAGAGAAACTATTCACTCTTAGACAGGGAGTTCTCATTCAGATTTCAATTATTGTTTTCAATGTGGATGCAAGTACCTGTGTCTTACACAGGGGTTTTTGAAGAGGGACACATTCAGAGAGAGCTTCTCAGCTGAGTGCTCCTGTCTTAGCACTTCAACTCCATCCTCACAAACATCTCCCCTGTCAGATAAAATCCTGATGCTCATTTTTGACTAATCCTATCAAAACTATTTCTCACTGACCTTTTGATAGCAATGTTGTTCCAAGGTCTATAAGTGTACTAGCATATACTTTTTTTTTTTTTCCTGTAGATGTGATCATATTATGGGACTTCTGCTCACCTCCAGTTATGATTTTTCATATCCTTCCATCATCCTGATACACTGAAATAAACATTGACCCCAGCTAAAAAAAAAAATCCAAAATACTTCCCTATTTCACAACATGGCATGTGAAAAGGGGCAGGAAACTGCAGTCTCATGTGGCAGCCAGCACTCGAGAATAGGCTTCAACATTGAAAAACAACTGTAGTGTGGAGACAAAATGTATTCAAAATTGTACCATTGAAAGGAAAAATCAGTTTGAAATACCTGGCTAAGAAAATTTGGGTGTAAGACAGGAATCCACAGGAAGTGTCCTAATTTGCTACTTCAGCATTTTGGGCCATAACATAAATTTTTTCTCATGAAAATTTATACAGTAACAGGCCACAGGATGAACTTTCATTTGGTTTCTCAGTAAATTGGTCTGAAGGTTTTCCTTAGAGAAAGAAAAGAAAATAGTAGCAAAATCACACAAGACTTAATTTATCGGGAACAGGCCAACAAAATGGACCCTTAAAAAGCAATCTAAAAAGGACAGGTCTGAGGTTGCTCTGAGTGTAGCCCAGCTGCTAGCATTACCAGAGGTCAAACTTAGTTTGTTTTCAGCATGTTTCCTTGCACAGATATTAGTCTTTGTCTGTAATTTTAGCTATGTCTCTATTTTCCTAGCTCAGGTTAATCTAACACATCATCTGTCTTATTGTTTCTTTAAAAAACCTCAACAACTGACATTTACAAGTCATGGTATTTGAAATACTTTTCTTTGGGTCAGTTTGTTAAATTGCTTCAGATTAAATAAACAAAATCACAGTCTGCTATGTTTTGAATAGTGTAAATTTATTTATATAGAATATGTGTTATTTTGGGGTAAAACCAGCAAGCCATATCCTTAATCCCTATAAAAAAAAATTGTAGATCTACAGAAGTCACAGTGTTTTCTGCTCTCTGAGGGTCTGGCGCAGAAAGCTCATTACACGATCCAGACACATTTTAGACAGTCCTTTTACCAAAGGCCAATGTTTTCAGATGATCAGATTGGGAGATGGTGTGTTTTTATAAACGAAGGAACACTTGTACCAAATTTTCAGATAATATTGAGACTAGCCCTTAGAATACTTAACATCAGACTTAAGGCTAGGTTCAAAAAGAAATGTGGATTTAAAGCACAGCATTTAAGGCTCATCTGACTATATGGATGCCTGCAGTGTAGAGATTTGCATCTCACCCAGTCTTTCTGAGCCTCCATGAAAATCAATAACCCAGACCAGAAGCTCAAAGGCATGGAGCACTCAACCTCTGGCAGACATTTGAGATAGGGTGAAGGAAACACGGTGCGACAGAGCTCAGGTATATCCCCATGATACACCTGCAGCCTGGAGTGACTCAATCAGCCATAGATCTCTCATTGATTCCCTGAGCCAGGCAAATGGGATTTGATGGCCCCAAGGATAAAGATCTGTTTTCCTGCGTGGGAGCAGAATTCACTGTGAGAGCCTCACCATATGTTTTACACAGATCTCTGGCCCTTCCCATGCAGGATATGAGGGAAAAAATTGCCACAACATAGTCCACACGGGATGGCAGTGGCCACATGGTACCTGAACTAGACAACCTGGAATGCTGTAGAGGACTGTAGCATTGGGCTCTTTCTCCAGCTTACATGCCCTTGTGTTATGAGGATTCAGAGTTTGAAACAGATTCATGTGCTTTTGTTAAGTGTCTATTTTTCTTTAAAATAAAGAAAAAAGACATTTTTCTTTTCCTTCTCCAACAGTGGTAAGAGCACTGCATAGGAAGTCAACCTTAAGCCACTCTCATTTCTTGTGTCTCATTGAAATATGTCCATATGGGTACTCCTCACACATGAAGAAGGTTAAATGAAAATGAATACTGGCTATTCTGCTTGTCAGAGTTGAGTCACTATATATCTAGGAATGAAAAATTCACTGGCTCAGAGAGAGTGCCTGGTGTAGCCTGGAAGATTTTTGGATTTCTGATCAGTTCTTCTTGTCTCTCTGAGTATTTTAAGCTTTACAGGTCTAATTTATTAAGAAGGGAAAGGCTGAGGCAAAAGGAGCTATACCATCTTTCTTCAACTATCTCTATAATAAAGAAGTTTCCTTTAAAAGCTGGAGACTGACCTCAGTTCATGCAGTTAAGAATATGTGTTTAAATTTTTGTGCACAAATGTTGTATGTTCTCTCCATTGCAGAATTTATGGGGATGCAATCAAGCTCTGCTCTGCATGTAACTCCTACTACTGTCAGTGATGATCTCCATACTGGTATCTGAAATTGGATTTGGGGCTGTGGAAATGTGAGGTTTGTTGATCTATAGTTCTTAATCTCCTGTTTTAAAAAAACAGTATTAAAAAGAGAAGAATCCTGAATTCTTAATTTTTTTCCATAACCAAAACAGAAGGGTGAAAATCCACATTGTGTTTTTCCTAGATACTGAATTTACTAAATACTTGAAGAAAAAACTCCTTATTGGAATATGTTCATATAATTTTATGAGAAACCACATAAAACCCAACAGAAGTTGGACCAAATGTTTAACCCATTAATTCTTTTAATAACTTTAATTATACCTTAATACTATTTTTTGCTTAGGAGTAGATACAAAGTTCCTATAAACCACATATGCAGAATTTCAGCAGTTTTTCATTACGTTATAGCAGTCAGTTCCAAAAGATTTTATTCATGTTTAAAATTAAATCCATCTTTTATTTAGTTCCAAAATATTAAAAAATAGAAAGTATTTCTAAATAGAGAAACTAAATAGTACAATGTAATTTTATTTTACAGAGTGTTTTCCACAAACACCCACAAATTATTTTACAGACTGTGATAACAAACTCATAGCTAAATCCTGCTCCCAATTAAAGATACGATGGGGTTGTGTTAGCATCTCTGAAAGGATTGATGATGTTATAAACACTGTAAATGTAACCATGCAGTACTTCATTCAGCATGTTTCCTTCTCCCCAGCTGTTTGTCTTAAGGTGTTGCTGACTTTGCAAACCTATGATAATTGTTCCTAGGAAGCCATACATCTTTAAGATATTTGTCTACACCAGGGTTCTGGGGATGTTTCCCTATTCTATGTGCTGAGCTCTGGTGCTGCCTCACTTTTGGGCACCATCAACCTGCTGTGAGCTGAATCTGGCTGAACCTTTCTATGCCCACACAAGTCCTCTCCCTTTTGCAATCAGTTCTTCGGTTTATTTCTAGAAGCAAAAACACCTGATATGAAGTCATGCCCTTTTCCATCCATTTATAAAAGGGCTGCAAAGCTCATTTTTCTGGTGTTGCAGTGATTAATTTCTCAGAGGAAGTGTCCTGTGACGCTTAGCAGCAGATTATTGCTGCTAACTCACCTGAAGGAGCCTTGACTGTGCTTTCTCAACACTTGCCAGTCAAGCCAAGTCCTGCAAGAAGAGACTTGCTAAAAATCCTGTTTGTAAAACCTGTAAACAGCAATACCAAAGTTCTTCATCGTGCCAGAAACTTTGCCTTCTAGAAATACAAAAGGGTTTCAAAGCTTTAACTGTAATGCAATCTATCTGGTAAACATGAGAATCTGATCATAGCTGTTTCATGTTATTTTCGTTCTTTTCAAATATTTAGTTTTTTTCTGTATGCTATTATGCTACTAACAAGTCTTCAGCTAATACATAACTTGTTAAGGTGAGGTACAGGGCCTAGGAATGTGTCCAGGCTACTTCTACTCAAGATTTAGCTTGAAATCATATATTTTAGTATTCTCTACTAGATGACTGATAGCTGCAATCACCAGAAAAAAATAATAATCCTAATTATATCTAATTTGTACTATCCTGCCAAATTAAGGGCATAACACACTTAGGCTTGAAACTCAGAACATTGAGTATCTTTTAACCCTACTGTTACTTGAGGAGCTTCGAAGTGCAGAACTTTTGCCTTGCAACAGTGTGGGTTTTCCTTGTTAAATAAGCTATAATCTGAAAGTAATTGTAATACAGGAAGGAATGAAAGCAGTATCCATTATTTCTGTCAAAAATAGTCTGCTAAAAAAATTGATAATTTTGTTATTGTTGTTTTCTTGACCAAAGTTCTGCTTGTGTGCCTGTCTTTCCTTTCTACTTGGATACTCAGTGCTGGAAGACCCATCAGAACTGTAAAGCAGGTCTTAATTCACCTTTTATTTGTAACTAAATGTTTGATAAAAGCTACTTTTTGCCCTCCATTGAGCTTTGTTAATAACTAATCAGATATTTAGAAAGCTGAAGTACTTTCAAGAGAAATTGCTATGGAAAGTACTTTCAAGAGAAATTGCTATGGAAATCAAATTTCAAAATGTGGTTTGTCTCAAGAGGGAGTAGATAAGAACATCAGATGTAGGTCTAATAACAATTGCTCCTGTTTATAAGAATTAAAATCCAAGTATATGTAAATTTTCTTCACAAAAAACTCTCCATGAAATTAATACAGAGGAAATTATTTTACCAAGAACTGGTTTCAATAATTCATGTGCTGTGGTCCAACAATTACTGATGTGAATTGTGAATAATTCCTTAAAATTTAGAAATACTACAGGTAAACTATACATTTTCAGGTAAAAGAAGCAGCTGTTTTTGCAGATATCTGGTTTTACTACCTTTCAGCAGAGCATTTCAACAATGGAGGCCATTCAGGAATTAAGCTTTTGTTTCAGATGTGGTTTTTCTTTCCCAGAAACACCAAATAAGTCCAGCTCAATATGAATTGCAAGTATAAAAGGAGGTCTACAAGTGTCTCCTGTGAGTAGCTAATAAAATGAACACTTTGCAAAGTTGCTTTGAATCTTGTATTAAGCCAGTAGCAATAAACCAATACAATTTTATAGTAGTTTTTCCTATGACTCCACTGAAATTATGTTATATTCCTGAATGTCTGGATAAAATTACTTTTTTTTTTTTTTTAAACCATTCAATGACCCATAAATTATCCAACCAGATGGAAATATTTTAATCCATTCTTGTGTTTGTCTCATGTTGAGTACAATATATGCTGAAATCAAAAGTTCAACAGTCAAATAAACATAAATTTCTATACTTAAAGAAAAAAAAAACCACAAACTTGCTTCCCAAGAGTCCCAAAAGCCAGAGCATCCTCCTGTAGCATTCATTGAAAAATATACTGTATTTGAGTCAAAAGTTATTTTGAGATGTTTTCCAACTGGAGAATCATCTATTTATTCCAATCATGCAGCAACACCAGCATAAAGAAAATCAAAAGATCAGTAAACCAACAAACACTATGAAGATCTACCCACAAACACTCTATCCAGACAGGAGCTCTGTTTTTTATTACAGAAGTAGAGAAGGAAAAACTCAATAGATATTATTCTAAGTCAGTGTTTTCTTTTGAAATGGGCTCAGATGAGCTGAAACAATAGCCTGTCTCACAAGAAGAGGCTTATCCTCCTTCTGCTCTAAACCCTTCATATGTAAATTGCTGCACATGGTGTACCATACAATGACCAAAACAGGTAAGCATCTGACACAGCTGAGGCTTTATCTCCCAAGAGTAGAAATTCACCCTTGCTCAAAAGAGAGCAAAAGATGCCTGTGACTGACATCCTGCTTACACAGTTTGACTCATCATTTTCATGATGACTCCAGAATACTAGATTAGAAAGTGTGTCCTTCTGTAATTCCAGACTGGGCTATGTGTTGGGGAAGCTTTCAACAGAAGGCTTTTTACAGGAAAATGTAAGCCTGTAGAAATTTAAGAAGTTAGAATTTAGAAAGTGAGGGTATTTTTTTTGTTTTGGTTTGGGTTTTTTTATTTGTTTGTTTTGTGTTGTTGTTCTTTTTCTTGGGTCTTTTATTTTTAATAATTTGCTAAAAAAATAGCTTTCTGGTATAAGATGGAAGTTGTAGTGGAGAAAAAATAAAGGTATAATGAAAGGAGGTGGATCCAGTTGAGCTGAGCCTCTCACATGCAGGGGCATTTGAACCTGTGCTTTGTGCAGCCCACACTGGTTTATCGAATCCTTCTCTTGTTCTTTCTCTAGACCAATGAATAAGCAATTATTCTCATACATGATCATCTTCAGGAGACAACTCTGATCTATACTCTTAGTCTGGTGCAGCTTTAATGGTTGATCTGTCTATGGAAGAACACTGGTGGAACAATCTGTGTTATGCACAGAGCATTTGCTCTTTGTTACTTTCACTGGTTCGTTTTCGTCAGCTAAAGTGATAGATTAATGATGTATCAACACTCCCCCTGCAGGGACCTGACTGGGTTTTCTCCGTCCTGAGTTAGTGCCCTAGTCAACAGACACTTCTGATCCTGTGCAGGGGGCAGAGGGGGAGTAATGAGAGAGAACAAAAGAAAGAGGTCAGGTTTTACTCTGAAGCAAAGAAGGAAAATATTTAAATCCTTCAAAATTCCTGAAGAGGAAATTCATTTACTATTAGTTCAGAAAGTTAGCTGTGCAATGATTTACATACATAGCATTTGAGTGAAGCCTTTTTACTTTATTAAAGTCTTTTATAATACAGTTGTACTTGTATGTGACATATTATTCCAATAATGGTCTTTATAATTACATATATTGCAAAGGTAACATGATTTCATTGTACTTAGTACTTCCTTATTGAACACATCAGAAACTAACATCTATTGTCTAATTTCACATAACATAAAAAGTACATCTTGTATTTCACCACAGACAGGAGTTACTTTGTTATTGGAAGTCCTCCTGTAGGCTCTTGGTTTCTCAGTGCAGCCTGAAGATGATGTCAAGCATTTAGATGAGCCCAGCTGTCATGAATTTCCACCTTTTCTGTGCAATTTAACTTGTATCACTCCTTTTATTGTATTCATAAGATTTAAAGGAAAACTTAGGGTGATTATGTGATATATTTGGCTATATATGATATTTAAGATTAAAGCTCTTCATAAATTTCATTCATTTTTTTTTTATCTGAGTTTCATACACTCAGATACCCTGCAAAAGGTGCACTGCAGGTGTTTTCCTTTATCCACCTCTTCAGCAATGCCAACTACTGTAGTAATGTCACCTCTAAACCAGGATAACTAAATGAAAGAATCTTCCTTAGAAACAATGGTCAATAATTTAGGTTTTGGTCATGTATGATGATATTCCTTCAGGCACTTTCCATAAGTGGAGAGTTAAAATTGGCATACAAGCTGATGTTTGTACTAGTGATCATATCCTACAAGTAAATAAGAACAGTTTTGTTTCATGCCAGTGTTATGCTAGAAACCAGTTGTGGCTCATACTCAAGTCCTGGTACACATCCCTCAGAGGTGGAGAGCATACTTGTTCTGTACAACGGGCACTAATGTTATCCAGGGCTTCTCATGAACATGGAAAAGACAAATTGTCTGTATTCCACTGCATCTAAGATATTCCACCTTCATTATGGGACAGTGCTCCATAGTGGGGGTATGACATCATAATGCCACAAGCACACTGTCCTCGCAAACTTGTTCTGCAGCTCTGCACTTCACAAGTGAAGTGTGATTTCAATACCTTCTTCTCATGATCTTTTGCTGACCATGAACACATACTTAATTATTAATTTTGGTGTACATCATCAGTCTGATGGAGCTTTAATATTTATGTCTATGCAAGAAAACCAGTTGAACAGCCATCCTCATGCAGATGTAGAAGATGTTGCACTAACTGTACTGTTTCATTTTCTCTAGTATAGTTCAATGTTTGAGCTTCATAATCTTTCTGATGTGAGTAGGATTGTGTAATATAAGACATGTTTGTGTCAAATGTGTATTATTTAAGGTGAGAAGCAATTATTTAAGGTGTGCTCGTGCAGTCCAAACTCCTGCATAACGTGGGTCATAGAATTTCAACCTTTAATTTTGTCAGTGTTTTATGCAAAGTGCTTTTAGAAGAATGATAGGAGCTTCTTTGTCGTATGAACTGCAGGAAATTTAGCCAGTTCTTATCCCCCAGAATTGTCAAGATGTGCACACGTTAACTCTTTTCTATTTTAGTATTGACTAATGTTTTCCTAAGAATAAAATACACAAGGTATAACTAAAGCCTGATGGAATTCTTCTACCATCCATGTCCTCAATAAAAAAAAATAATAAAAAAAAAATAATCAAAGCTGGGACACATTCAAAAAGACTTGGTTTGCCCTAGTGAAAAAAAAAAAAAAAAAAAGTCTGGTTGGTCTTCTCCATGAAGCTAAAGAAAAAAGTCTACTGTGCCACAGCAGTAAATCTGCTTAATAAGCAGCCTCTCACCAGAATAAACTCTGTTAAAATTATTGTTACTATTTTTATTTTATTATACAAGAGGAATTATGTGGGAAAGTTAAGAATAGATTAGAGACAAAAGCCTGTGTTGATATTAATGTTTTATTCAAAAAGTTTAATGACCTGGTTTGTTAGGCTTTTTTTGCAGAATACTAAAACTTAATAGGTAATGTTCTTACATTTCTTCTGTTTATTTCTTTTTGTGTAACAATAAATTTCAACTGTCTACGCTATATCACACTGTATTTCCTTAGTGTTTTGAAGCTTGGTGTCTGGAACTGAATGAATAATATTTGATTGGTTCAAAGGCAGGCATATTCTAACCTGTAATTATTAATCATGTACAAAGAAAGCAAGGGCTATGTTAATAAATTTCATTAAGTGCAGGCTGCTTGATCTGGGCGAAGTGGCCTTGTGACTGAGGTGCCACACTGGGAGACAAAAGAAGTGCCATTTGCCTTTCACAGAACTGTAGTGTCACTTGGGGCAAATCAGCATTTGTCCCTCTTGCTTTACACATGCTACTGTCTCATTTATTGAGTACAGCCTCTAGCCTAAGTCATTTCACTCTGTATTTTTGAAGGCATACCTATAGTGGTACATGCTCTAGCCTGGAGCTTGGAGGTAACACAAAGAATGGTGATATTTATTTTACAGGTGACTGAAACAGTGCCTAATGCATGCGAGACATACAGGCAAACACTCTAAATCTTCATGTGCAAATGTATGTATACTAGACTACATGAGGACTGTTGCTTCTGATCCTGGAAAAGAGTATCCTTCAGATATCCCATATATAAAATAGATTGCTTGTCTGCTGGTTGCCTAGCGGGCTGCAAAATAATCTGCAGATAGCTGGAGCTGTTCAGAAAAGTGCTGAAGATACTTTACAAGTTAAACTCAGTCATTTTCATATGAGTTTTCCTTTAAAAAAGTAAACGGGAAAAAAACTAAATTTGAACAAAACCTGAAGTTTCTCCTGGACAGACATGAACAAGAAGGATTAGCATAACTACAAAGCTCTCCAAACTCCTGTAAAACTAAAATACTTTAGCGCATTAGATAGAGGATCTTTTTTATATGAAAAACAGATGGGTGAAGCAAATAGAAGAAAAGTCATGCTGCAGAGCACTAAAAAATGTTTTAAAAAGAAATCATATAATGAGGTAAAAAAAGCCCTCACTTGGCATGTTTTCTGGCAGATACTTCCCTCATATCCACTGTACAGAACTTTTGAAGGAAGTGCTCTATTCTCTCTGGCTTCTTGATTATTCAAATGCTGCTCTAGAAATCATATGGTCATGATTTGGAGCTTCACTCAGACTGCATAGAAGTTGAAATCAAAGAGCAGCTATGCCTTTCAGAAAAGGGCTGAACTAGGAATAAGACTGGCCTTAGACTTCCAGAAGAAAAAAAAAAAAAATTGAGACATTAGGTATCAGAGCAACATGCCACACGTTTTCAGAAAAGGGAGGCTCTTAACATTTTTTAATTTTTTTTTTTTCCAGGTGTTAAAGCTTCTAAGACCATTAAATAACCGCTCAAACAAACAAGAAAATGAAAAACCTTCTGTGTATGAGTGACAGTGTTAAAGTCTTCTGCTCACCTAGAGATGGGTAATGACATATTAGAGAAAAGAAGTGCAGTTCCAATTTTCTAGCTTTGGTGATAAAAACCAGATGCTTCAGAAAAGATGCAAAGGACTCACAATAGGAATAATTTCTTCCAGAAAAATTTCCTTTTAATCTTTTACATAAAAGAAATTGGTTTAAACCTGAAAAAAGGACTATTCAAAGCCTTTCCAATATCCTTTTTTTCCATCTCTAATTTTATCAGTTCTCGCTTTTCTTGTGATATTTATAAATGACAAATTCTTTTAAATCTGATAAGGAGATAATCAAAGACAAGTTCTGTTACACACAGTTGGTAAAACAATTATTTGCTGTTTATATGGAAAAGAAATTAAAGATGTTGCACACTAAGGACAAATATTAATTGCATTTATCAAAGTCTATTCAACTAATTTATAAGAACTGGATCATTAAACAACAAGAATGGAAATGGCATATAATATAAATCATAATTACATATAATGATTTGCATCCCTGAGACATTCAGCTGCAACTAATAGGATAAAGTAGAGCCTTTGTTTTGAAGAAGACTAGTTTTAAACTAGTAGAAGAATTGTTTTTAAAGACGGAGCTTAAGTTGTTAATGCACTCATGATGACTAGTATCGAAGAAAAGTATCGTGAGAAATACAATCATCCGTATTTAGGGTGTTTTCTAAATCACTCTGCATTGGGTGACAAGCACTCAAAGGCTAAGATTAGAAAAACCCTAACCAAACCAAAAAAAAACCCAAAACAACAAACTACAAATGAACAAAAGAAAGCTTCTAAATTTTCCTTTAATGAACCTTCTTAGTTCATTGTTCTTATATAAATGTATTCTTACTTCGCAAAAAAATCCAGTCAAGTAATATAGCTATAGTTGGCATGTTCTGTTGAGTAAAGAAAAATCTAGGAATATAAATGTTTAATTAAGGTTATGAACAAGGCTTTGGGAATGTTTGATTTTCAATTAATTTAAAAAATAGAATGAAGGACTTCCCCCCGGCCCCCCCCTCCCATATTCCAACAGAGGTAAAAGCTGTAAAACTGTGTTCAGCTCTGTCCTAAATTAAATATTTCATTAAGCAAGAAAAACTGTTTTTCTTGTTCCTTCTTTCACCTCCCACCTCTCAGCAGAGACTCAACTGTAGCACAGAGTTTTATAGTGTGTATCTGTGTCCTAATAATGGCTCCAGGAGAGGACGAGCTGAGAAAGAAGGTGGGAAGCAGTGATCTATTAAGTATTTCATTTGACTCTCTAGTGTCATAAGTATTCACATGTAGTCTCTGACATTCCCTTTCCTTTAGCCTAGGGGAAAAAAAAAAAAAAGGTATTTTATTTTTCACTGTGTACTTATATCCCACTGAAGTCAACAAGGCCAGAGGATAAATTGGGGCCTTTAGGAGGTTGAGTTGTGACAGGCAGTTCTGGGATCAGCTGGGTATTTGCCACAGTATGAAACACCAGTCAGGTCTCCCTTCAGACATTGCCTGTCTCCTGTCATTCTTTTAACATCCACAGGGCCTGAAGGCTGAGAGCTGAGCATCTCTTACAAAGGGCAACCTCAGCCAGCTCCTCTTGACAGGATTTTGATGCAGAACAGCAGCAACAAGTCAGGCTGGGGAGATCCTCTACATCTGTTTTGAGCAATTAATCCCCTAGAGGTAACTCCACTCACATGAAACTAATTTTGTAGTGTTTTAGCTAGAATGTGATGGAGTGAGCAGACTGGAAATTGAAGAAACTTAGTATTTATTTTGTGACAAGAAATGAAGAGGCCATTAACCTTCTGATAGAAATGATTACTGTATATGTTTTTAAATACTAGTCTCTTCTCTTCCCAGGCTTGAGAACTGTGAAACAGCTTTGGTGACAATCAAGATGATGCTACTTGTCAACACTGAGCCAAAACAGATTATTGTGATGAGGAACTCACAAATCTCCAAACATAATCATGAAACCTAACCCCATAGACTCCCCGCAGCCTCTCTTGTTATCAATCAGCTACAGGTTAGATTCTCTCTCAGAGAAGAAAGTAATCAAGGTTTATTTTGGAGTCCATTAGTATAATTTCCTAGACCTCAGTGAAATAAATAAATCCCTCTCTTGGGAGTTAGTGTCTATTTGGACTTGAACAAAGAATGTTGAAGTTTTTGTATTCCTAGAATATCTGAGATCACAAAACAAACAAAACCACAAAAAAACACCTAGTCAGTTTTACTGCTATGTTTTCAGATATATTTGGGTTTGTGCATAGATACAGGTACTTAACAACACAAACTTTCTTTGAAATGATGGCAAAATGGGTATCAAAATCTCTTTGCTCTGGATTGGCATGAAATCAGCGTTAAAAATTATTATCTTTAATCAAAGTCAGCTGCAGATTATTTTTATTATTCCCAATAAGTTGATCAGCCTGTACTACATGAGACCTAAATTGAAATGTCCCAGAAAATAAGCACTGTTTTAAAATAATGCTTTAAAAGTGTACCTATCCTCTGTGAAAACACTTGGGGGCAGATGAGTTAAGATACCTGAACAAGTGTTTGTCTTACAATTTATAGCATTTTTATTCTTTATCCATCTCCACATTACTTCCAAGGAATTTTAAAACTTATTGCCCAGTTTTACAGCGGGATATCAAAATATTAATAAAACTTTGGTAGCTGAGTAGAGGAGGAATACCAAAGGAAGAGTAAAGTCTCCCCAGAGAAGTCACATATGTTACTGCTAGATACTTCAGAAACCACACAAGACAGAACTGTATGAAAGCCACAGGAAACCTGGCTTTATAAAACCACCTTCTCCTTAAAGAGCTTGGTTTGCTTGGCTGTGTACAAAGAAATTCCCAGGGTAGACATTCATTCTTCCGTGTTAAAAAGTCAAATATAAATTCAATCTCCTTCTGGTGTCCCCCTGACAAAATAACTTCAGGATGAACTTCATTTGGTTGCTTGGAGAAGTTTTGTAGCACTGACTGCAGGCACACCGGCTGGGGAGAGGTGCTCTGTGAACTAACCCATTGCCTAAGCAATATACACAGCTATTCACCTTCAGGCTCTCTCCTCATTTACTTTGGTATTGAAAATAATTTTCATATTTTAATGAATTATCTACACAAATGTAAACTTGCCAGCCAAACTTATATTTAACTCAAAGATTAATTTAACCCACTGCTTCCAAATGGCAGGTTAATCATAGAATCACAGAATCTTTTGTGTTGGAAGGGACGTTAAAGATCATCTAGTTCCAACCCCCATGCCATGGACGGGGAGACCTTCTACTGCACCAGGTTGCTCAAAGCCCCATCCAACCTGGCCTTGAACACTTCCAGGGATGGGGCATCCACAACTTCTTTGGGCAGCCTGTTCCAGTGTTTCACCACCCTTACAGTAAAATATTTAATTAAGTTGCAGTTTACAATTAAATTGATGTTTTAAGAATTGAGTTAGTATCTTCTCTTAATAAAAAAAATTATAACTGCGGTGCAGAGATGTATGGATGAACTCATTTGAAAGGTAAAAACATGAATAATTATTATGGCTTTTCAAAAATTTTACATGCATTAACGAGATAGATTTGAGCCTTATGTTTTTTCTAGCTGAAACACTCAGGGATTTGTAGGAAACTGAATTTTAGAAATAACAGAATCTCTTGTTCTAAACAGGTACATGTCTTGAGCCCTCTCTCTTCATGGAGCTCTTTTGTGGCTAAATCTGATATTTTGTTCCACAATTATCCTTAAGATATCGGACAGTCTCTTTTCAGCCCTCAAATCCAGGTAGACCTTTGAATCAGGGATAAGTTTTTATTATTGACAGAATCAAGAGACCTAATTACCAAAGAGCTTTAGCTGTTTCTTAAGGCATACTGTAGCCCTTGTTCTGATGGCAGTTCATGTTCTCCACATATTCAGAGAGGTATTTTTTAGCTAATTTAGAAAATGCTTTGTTTGGATTAACCTGGATTAACTGTTCTGAGTGACAAAAAAGATGAGAACTATTGCAAGTATTGCCATAAATTGGTGGTCTGTTCCCCCTACACCTGAAAGAACAGGAAGAAGATCTGCGCTTAAGAAAGGTTGTCTGGCTGGATCTGCTCTTGGATAGGTCTTGGACTGTTACAGTCATTGCTCAGGGCTGAATTGCTTAGCTTGAAACAAGGATGATTTCTGCAGGATATTTAGTCATAAAAAATGAGTTGTCATGAAAACTTACTTTCATTTAGAGAGCATCGTTTTTGGAAAGACTCTCCATGAGGAAAAATCCATCTTAGGAAGATGCAGATATTTTGAAATGTGAAGGGACACATTGAAAACACAGAATTAAGAAACACATAATCAATGGCAAACATGGATAAGTAGGTTACTATGTTATCTAAAGAACTATTTTTATGTTTTACAGTTTTCCTCACTTGGCACTCATCATGTCACTGCGTGCTGGCTCACACCAATTATTATCACGCAGCGAACTCAGTATGTCTTTTTGTATCTATAGACTGTAAGTTCTCATAAAAATTAAAGCATGTTGAGCTCTCAAAAAATAAAATAGAATGAAAAAGAAGCATTGGAAAAAATCCAGCTTGGAGATTTATTCCATTTTTTAATGTGAAAAAAGTGAGTGTACTTTATGATCCCTCTGGGTACAACAGTTCTTAAACCTTGTGAGTTTTAATATGAGTATGTGAAACCATACAGTTTTGAATAAGATTTATGAAAAATGTACACTTAAAGTTATTGTCTACACATAAGAAAAAAAAAGTCCATCTCATTACTAGTTTCTTCTCACCCTGAACTTTCCCTTTAAATCTTATAAACCTGATGAAAGAAGCTAGGGGGATGTCACGAGTTTAAATTGTTTTTCTATCATCAGGTCAAAAAGGTTTCATGTATTTTCAGGCAATTCTATGATTTACAGTTCTCACATTCCAGTCTGGTTATGACTACAGCAAGGTCCCAGCGACTGTCACATCCATGAGTCACATTATTAATCCACTGCCAGACTCTGTTTGAACTGCTACACTTTTAAAGGAGCCAGCATGAAACTCTTGTTTTTTGCAGACTGTCTGCTAGATCCTTAGTGAGTGAAAACTAAAGTTTTGTAGACGTCAATACAATTCCAGCCAAGCACAGCCACTGATAGTCCCTTGGTGCTTATCTCAACTCCTATTGACTTATTAGGTGTCTAAACAACAGTAGCATGAAAGAATCAGTCACAGAACGTGTGTATTGTAGACACCAGAAAAATATTTGATTATGACAGTGACAACCAAATATTTCTCGTGCACTGGTTCATGGATATAAATCCTAAAGAACTTACTACATTCAATGATACATTTTAGGAATCAGTTTTCTAGTTTTGTCTTATTACGTTCTGTACTATGAAGCCATTGATGTTAATAACAATTTTACACATGACAGCTTGGATCTAGAGGTAAACAATCCAATTGCATTATTCTCATACTGAAATCTTTACTGGACAGCTCACAAACACAAATATTAGCTTAATACATGGACAGGAACAATGTTAAAACTCACAAAGAGCACAATTGTATCACAAATGTATTTTAAATTTTGAACTTTTTTCTCAATATACTACAGAAGACTGGTTCATGGACCAAGTCATTTGGCATGACATAGTGTTAAGAAACAGAAGCAAAATAATTGGTCTTTATCAGGAGAGTTCAAACTTGAATCCAGTATAGAAACAATAAATGTAGTCATAAAAATCAGGAATGGTAAGGAAGTCATGAGACAAAATTAACCACCAAAATTAATAATCAGTTTTCCTTCTGCTGTTTTCCTTCTCTGTTATGGAAAAAAGTGTTTAAGAAGGGATTTTGAGAGAAGTAACACAACAGCTATGTGACTGTTAAATGAAATGAAAGGCATGATGCGAGAAAATATCAAAAGTCACATGCTTCAAAATTCATAATGATTGAAAAATGCATGGTGAAAAGCAGTAATAAGATGGAGATAAAACTGGTGTTTCATTACGAATGATGAGATGACAGGAGGACTCTTAAAATTAAAACAAGCTAATGTGGTGCTATATATGGCAAGGCAAAATGGATGTGACAGTGCAATAGCTGTCACAGCAGGTTTGCTATGTAAGACTACATTTGCCAAAGCACAGAAAAGGATATTTGTAATAGAAGCACAAGATGATGAAAGTCTGGACAAAACCTTCAGCTGAAGATAGGGAAGAAGGGAGGTAGCCTAGATTTGTTATATGGGAGGAACAGGACCGTACTGATATTGTTCAGACACAGTGATCTAATGTGTAAGCGACTATGGCTATGCCCAGGCAGGTGTCATCCTGAGTGTCAGAATGATTGAAGAAAGGCAGCATGCAATTTATGAAATTGGCAAAAAAGGGATGAAGTAAAAGGAGAAACAACAACTACATTTGTACATTCAGAGTATGCAACTCAATTTATATTTGCAGAAATAAACCACTTAAATACAGAAAGTACAGTAAGAACAAAATCATAGGATCATTCAGGTTGGAAAAGATCTTTAAGGCCATCAAGTCCAATCATAAACTCAACACTGTCAATGCAAGCCATTCGCCTTCTTGGGCCCACGTCCTTTTCCTCTGGGCAGCTTTCCAGCCACTCTTCCCCCAGCCTGTAGCTCTTCATGGGATTATTGTGACCCAGGTACAGGACCTGGCTCTTTGCTTTGTTGAATTGCTTAACGTTGGCTTTGACCCATAGATCCAACATGTCCAGATCCCTCTGCAGAGATTTTCTACCCTCCAGCAGATCAACACTCCCACCCAACTTGTTGTCATCTGGAAATTTACTGAGGGTGCATTGGATCCCATCATCCAGATCATCAATAAAGGTATTAAACAGACCTGGCCCCAGTACTGAGCCCTGGGGAACACCACCAGGGACCAACCACAAGATGGATGTTACTCCATTCCCCATCACTCTCTGGTCCTGGCCAGTATTTCTCCCCAGTGAACAGTCCACCTGTCCAAGCCATGATCAGCCAATTTCTCCTGGAGAATGCTGTGTGAAATGGTGTCAAAGACTTTACTAAAGCCTGGGTAGAAAACACCCAGAACCTTTTGCTTGCCTAATAAGCTGGTCACCTGGTCATAGAAGGAGATCAGGTTGGTCAAGCAGGACCCTTTGCTGGCTGGGCTTGATCCCCTGGTTGTTCTGCACATGCCATGTGATGGATGATCTGCTCCATGACCTTCCCTGGTTTTGAGGTCAGACTGACAGGCTTGTAGTTCCCCAGATCCTATTCTGAACCTTCTAGATGGGTGTCACTTTTGATAACTTTGAGTCAATTAGGACCTTTGCAGTTAGCCAGAACTGCTGGTAAATGATGGAAAATGTGTTGGTGAGCACTTCCTCCAGCTTCCTCAGTAACTTTTGGTAGATTTCATCTGGCCCCACAGAGCTGTGTGTGTCTAACTGGTGTGGTAGGTCACTGACCATTTTTTCCCCCTTGGCTTACAAGGACTCCAATCTTCTCCTGAACCTTGTCAGTGTCCTGGGTACCTGGACAACAACTGGTCTTGCCGTTAAAGATTACGGCAAAGAAGTCACTAAGTACCTCAGCCTTTTTCTCATCCTTTCTCACTCTGTTTCTTTCCACATTCATAAAGAATGGAGACTCTCCTTAGCCCTCCTCTTGTTGCTGATGCATTTCTAGAGACAGTTTTTAGTGTCTTTTACTGCAATAGCCAGACTAAGGTCTAGTGGGGTTTGGCCCTTCAAATTTTCTCCCTGTATAACCTCACAAAATCCTTGTGAATTGCCTGTCCCCTTTTCCAAAGGTCACAAGCTCTGTTATTTTTCCTGAGTTCCAGCCAAAGACTTTTGTTCAGACAGGCTGATCTTCCCTTTCCTTCACCATCTTTCAGCATATGGGGACAGCCTGCTCCTGTGCCTCTAAAATTTCCTTTTTGAAGAATATCCAGCCTTCCTGTACGCCTTTGCACTTCATGACTGTCTCCTGGAACAAAAGTATCTGGAAGGAATAGAAATGGAAAAGGAGAGAAGTATAAAGGAAGAGGCAAATTTAAAAAGAGCCAGGAAAAGTTAGGTTTCCAAAACCCAAAGGATGACAAGTTTCCAAGAAAAGCAAAGGTAACAGTACTGAAGACATTGTGGGTAACATCAAAGAGGAGGACACAATACTACTTGAAAGAAGTTCAGAAAGGTTGTGGAGCTTGTGGTTAAACTCCGAGAGAAGCTGTGGAGTCTCCCAGTTTGGAGATGTTTAAAAGGTAATTGGAGATCATCCCAGGCAAGTGGCTCTAGGTGGAAACCCTTTAGCAGGGGAGTTGGACTAGATAACCTCTGCAGGTCCTTTCCAGCCTCAAATGTTTTGTAATTCTGTGGAATTTTGTTTATGAGTACTTGAGAAAAAATTGTGGATGTGGTTTAAAGAGAGTGAAAAACATGCTCTAACTGAGAATCTAGGGCAGATTAGGTGGATATGACTCCATAACAACACTGCTAATAACACGAGTTTAACTTTTGGTAAAAAGAGAATATAAACACATTTAAATAGTGACTTAAAGATTACTGAATTTAAATAAGAAAAAGAGCAGTCAAACAAGTGGATGGTCACCTCAGAAGACTGAAAAGACCAAGGTCCCTCTAAGACAAGGAAGACTGGAGAGGAAAATGAATGAGAAATATCTACACTTGTAGTGGGAGAGAAGGAGGAGGTGAGAACTAGATGTATGCCTATATGGAAATCTTGTATTTTTTCTACTTTCTGGTGTGGACAGTGAATGACACGAGTGGGAGGCTCGAGGAGACTTCACTAAAACTAAATTGCAATCATGTTTAGCATGTCCTACTTGATTTTAAAGTATTCAAAAGTCAGTGCAGTTTAACTGAAGCTGTTTAACTTCAGGTGCAATTTTTACCATCTGACTTGCAAGGCGTATGTCCACAGGTGAGCTGGTCATGCTGGACTTTTTTCACAGTCAGTGAAGAGAAATTTATACCTCTAGGGAGCAACTTAGGCTGATTTATCTTTGACTCCCATATTTGGATAAGTGGATTTTTATTTCCATTTCTTTCTAGTGACTGCAAAAGGAATCTTGGGTAATCAGTTCCAACTCCAATGCCTGTCACAGAACTCTGCATTGTCTGCTTTTGGCCAAGAAAGTCACACTTCTGATCAGATATTTTTAACACATCAAAAACAGTGCACACCTTCTTGATCCAAAATACTCTAAAATAATTTGAGATTTGTTTTGAATATTTTTAACAAGTCATATAGTTTGAAACCGTATGAATCCACCGTCAGCATGAATTATATCTCTTTACTGATAAAATTTTGCACTCCTAGAGATATTTATTGTAATATCGATTGACCTTTTTAACTCTAATGGTCACCTTGGCATTTGATCATGCCCAGGTATTATGCTGTGAAATCACTGCCAATTAGGGAAATATCTGTCACCATAATAGCAGTAAACAGAAATTTTACAGTAAAAGACAGAAGCTGATTTATTTTTTTGGCTTATATATTTTTTTCTGTGACTGAGAGTCACAGTTCTAATGCATGTCTGTTCTCATATGTCAATGTACATATTTAAAATTCATACAAATATATATATCTTCAAATGCACATACTGTTTATATTAAGGCTGCTTCTCTATTCCAGTAGTGATAGCAGAACTAAAAACTCCCTTGATCATATTCTAGCATTTGCCCGCCTTTTCATACCTACACATTTGGGACAAAGTTATTTGAACCTATTCACCTCTCTAACCACTTTAGTCAGCCCAGAGAGTACAAAAAAGGGAAATTTCATGCAAGAGACCTCAACTGGAGATGAATTAAATAAGGATGAATTATGACAGTTATAAAAATAGCAATAAAATCCACCCTCCCTCTTGGATGTGTATTTCTCATTATTCCCTCTATATGGGTCCAAACTCAGTTTTAAAAAGGAAGTTTAAGAAAGTACAGATACTGATGTTCCAAATCTGTATTTATACTGCACCAATTACATACTGGAAAGAATGGCTCAGCATGCTTGTTTGCATTGGAAAAACATACTTGCTTAATTTATTTCCTTTTATTCAGGTTGGAGTGGCTCTACGAATCTTTTAGCTTGTGACCTGGAAGAGACTTGAAACTATTGCAGCAGTTTTGGATTGCCAGATTAACAGCTTACTCACAGGCATCACTGACCCTGCCCCACAATATGATCTCAAGCTATTTGGCTCAGTGCTGCAGGGCAAGCTGCCTTTTGGCCATTTCCACCCGTTTCCCTTCATCAAAGATGCAGTCTAGCCCTCAGCTCTCAGTGTTTACAAAACACTGCTGGTTTCTGTTTAGGGGTGAGGGAGGGACTTGAAAGCTTAGCCTGGTATTCTTCAGCCTTCACTGTGTAGAAGCACTTGATCTCGTTAGCTCAGTATCTGCCAGTGCACTGGCATACTGCACGGGAATGCTCTTTACTTCCAAAAATAATAAAGCAAGAGCAAGGGAAAAGCCTATATTTCACATAAAATAAAACAAGTTTTAGTCTTTGACATGTACTCCTATCTGAACCCACAGAGCTCTGAAGAATTTTCTCCTATCTCTGTCATGGTTTTAAACACAATTGGAGATTAAGCATTGCTCCCCTCGACACCATTCTCATTCTGAATCCAAAACACAGCACTCTAACAGCTACTGAGAAGAAATTAACTCTACCCTAGCTGAAACCAGGACACTCTCAAAGCAAAAATGTTATAAATTATAGAAATAAGGCTACAGGAAACCACAAAAAGTGACCACGGGTGGCCCTTAGTAGTTACACACCACAGGATTACTTAGTCAGAGAGTAATGCTCTGACACAGAGACAAAATCTTTATGGCAGATAAGTAGCTTTACAACAGCCAGAGAAGGGGTGAATTACAAGGATGAGGTCTGCATTAGCCAGGTGTTCAAACTCAAGACCAATAGTAAAAGACCAAAAGCTGCAACTGTGTCACAGAAAAAGATCAGAAGAGATTTAAGGCCCCTTCCTTTATCAGAATGCAGCTCAGATCATCCAACAGTCCCTGTTGATGCAATCATAGGGATAAAAAATTCCTCTGGAACTTGATTTTAAGTTATTTCATCCAGAGCACATCAACAGGATGTATGAATGGGCACCAGTAATAATTTAGTTTACCAGAAGAACAAGAGTACTCTCTACCCACATCTTTTATCTGCTATTGATGCTACTTCTATGATTACTTTTCACTTAACTTCCTCTCAAGCTCTTTTAATTTATTTTTCTAAGCAAATAATAGACTCATAGAAACAGAAAAATTGAGGTTTCTAATCCAGACTCTTAATAAAAGGATGGCTAACATTAAGGTTAGATTAAAAAAGCAGTTGTTTTGAAAGTTTCTGAGGACAGAGGTTCAACAAGATCTCTAGACAATTCAGTGGTTAAACCTTTCTCTTTATTGAATGCAAGGGGAAAAGTCATTACAGTCAGAATAACTGCTATTGCTAATTCTTAATTTTGGTTCTGTTTTCCTTGGTGTGGCCTTCTGAGCAGAATGTGGCTGTCTTCTACTTCTGTCTTCAGGTATGTAAATTGGAGGTGTCCAGACTTCCTGGGGAAGGAGTGGGGATACTGGGAAGGGGCTGTTTCTGTGGAGCAGGGGTGGGCATATATGAAATTTGACACAGTATTGCAGAATACATCTCAGAAACGCTAAGTACAATGAAATAATCTCTACCCGTGACTTGCTGGCAATGCTCATCATAAAGTATTACCAAGTGCAGACAGGCTACATATTGCCAGGACACACTGTTGTGTGTCTTTAGCCTCTTGAGCATCAGCCACTTCCCTACCTGCAGTGATGCACAGGGTTAGTCTGCTCTGGTTGCAGGGCTTCATGTGTGCTTTTGTTGAAACTCGTGGCACTTCTCTCTGTCCATTCTTCTAGCTTGCCAACCTCTGAAGTGAAGCCCTGCTCTGCTGGGATTTGACACTACCCCACAGGGTGCCACTTATGAAGTAGGTAAGACAGCATTCCTGCCCATTCTTCTGGTTGTTAGTGGATACATTAAATAGTATAGGCACTATACCAACCCCTTAGGAACATTATTTGTAGGCCAGCACAAGTTAGTTTTTAAACAGTAACTTGAATGTAAACTCTAACCCTTTGAAATGATGCACAGATGAAGTGAGAATATAATCCCAAATCCAGCAACCCAATCAATTTTTCTTTGTTTTCCCTCTACCCCCCAGTCCACTTGTCTAGTTCATATGCCTTTTGGCTATAATCTGACTACATGGCTGTTATGTGATACCCTATCAAAAACCTTACTGAAGGGTGTCTCTTCTTGTTTGTTCTATTACCCTGTTACAAATGTTCTGATTCGTGCTTCCTATAATCTGGTTTCTTTATGCTCATGCTCTGTATGCTCCCAGGCATATTTATATTGCTCAGTATTCAGAAATAGTTAATTTCAGAGCAGTTGTAAAGCCCATAGTGATGAATGTACCTACATCATCAAATAGTTGATATCAACACTACATGTGCTACAGATAGAACAAAGCATAACTATTCCAAGGACACTGAGGACTAAATGTCTAAAGATGATATAGACAATGCTTACAAAGCAGCCCTACCTTTGGCATCTCTTTACTCAGCACGTGCCTAAAAGGGTTTCTTCCTTACTTTTTACTATGTCGCTGCTCAAAAGAATTATAGATTAATTTTCTTCCTTCAGTCACTGAACATTGTTTTAAACAAGCTAGTCAGCATTGTTTTCTGAGCAGACCATCAATATAATGAGAAAATAAAATAGGAAGATAAAAATGAGGCCAAAACAACAGCAGCAACAAAAAAACCCCACCCCCCCAAAAAAAAGAGCACATACAAAAAAGAGCAAACAGAGGCAGAGTATCCAGTCCATGAGAAGGTATTTAGGTGAACCATGTCTCTGAATTTATGCCTACCCTGACATGGAAGAAGCACTGCATGTAGAAACTATCAATTAAAACCAGAAGATACTAATGCATTAAAAATTAACTCATGATACTGCCACAGCATATCCTCCAAACTACACAGCAGTAGTGGGGCATGAGGAAAGCTAGTTTGACAGACAGACAGGAAAAGCTAGTAGGACATCCCTTTATGCTTTAGGAGAGTAGAAAAAATGCAGCATGGCAGAATGGGGAGCAGTTCTGGTTCTTGACAGAGTTGTGAAGCATGTGTTCTGCATGTGCTCTGTATGAAAGTAGGGAATGCTCAGTGGAGTTCTGAATCCTCTCAGCCAGAGCCCAGACACTCTGTGAAATAAAAATCCAGACATCAGACTGCCTGAAAGCATTGAAACTAAGCAGAAAACATATGTGATTGCTTGTGTAGGTGCAAGAGAAACTGGAATATAAAGAGCTCTAGACAGTCAATAAACCTGTCTTGCAAACTTCCCTTTGTCCTCAGTAAAAAAAAAAAAAAAAAACACCAAAACCCAAAACAAACAAACAAAAACAAAACCCAAAACAAACAAAAAACCCCCAACAAACAAAAAACAAACCAAACAAAACCACCAATCAACTAACTAAATAAAAAATTGAACCTCAGGTGTAGCTAAACATAAATGTCAAATATTTTAGAAAGTAGAAGGTTACTAAGGTTTTTTTTTTTTTTTTAACTCTGCTAAAAAGACTGCACATTCACAATATGCAGAAAATATTCCCAGTTCTGCACCATAACTGTGTTTTCTGTCAGCTCCTGTAGAAGTTAGCACATTTAAGAATTTTTCAGTGCATCACTAACCTGCATTCTGCAAACTATGCTGCAGGGTTTGGACAACCATTGACAGCTGTGAAATCTAGCTTCTCTTTATTGGAATTGTGTGTTTCCCGACATGATTTTAAAAGGCTCAAACACTGGAGTAATCCTTTAGCACCGTAAACATTCTGATATCAGATAAAGAGAAGTTTTGCATGAAGACAGTTACTACTCTCTGGCCAATTTGTTTTTTTTTTTTTTTTTTTCCCCTACAGCTTTCAACGGAAAAGGCTGTAAGAGGGAACAGAAAAGAGTAAGAAAATTGCATTTTTCCTACTGTCAACAAGTATCCCTAGTAAGGACTGTCATAATGTGATGTTGAGTACAATTTGTGATGATTACAGTGAAAATAAATGGACTATTTTAAAGAAGCAGCTGATAGTGTTCTCATAATTGCCATGAGTATCTTTTTCAAGAGAAACAGTGTAATTAAAACCATATTCACCAAATAACAGTGATGTGGTTGCTAACAAGTCAACATGAGATACTTTCCACAAGTGATAATGCATTTCAAGTTCAAAAGAAGTTCCCTCATTTTCTATAATTAAAAAAGGTCCTTGATGATCAAGTCTCAAGAATATCTAGATGGTTTCAAGGCAGAGCAAAGAAACTGCTGTGAAAACTTCTACATCTGCTGGCTGCACTCTAATGAAGGAGGAGAAGGAGAAACCTGGTAGGTGTTACTCTATAACCAAGCTGTCATGCCTGCAAGAGGAGCTGGGCTGGGGACACGTTAAACTGTAAGAGAACTACTTTTATTTGTGCTGGTAGATGCTTCTCCACATTGTAAAGCAACAACCAACTCTTGATGCAAACCTCCTTCTGAAGCTAAGGACTAGGATTTGTTAAAAGAGAGTATATTGAAAAAATGAAGCACAAAGTCATAGTGCTAGTCACTCCTTTACAGAAGTTCCAAAACCTGCCACATCATAGATAATGTGTCTCACCTGACAGTGAGGCTAAGCCGGTCTGACAGTTTGAGGGCAGTCAGAGGGCAGCAAGGGCAATTACAAAGATAGGCAATTACAGAAGAAATGAAGCAATCAAACCAATCTTGTGGTGCATAGTTCTTCAAACAACAGAGTGCTAGAAGTGAAGAAATATACTGCAATATGAACAATCAGAAAAGTAAATTGTGCCAACTTTTGTCTCAGAAATTTACATAAGGTATGTTATACTTTCCTCATGTTATTCTTCAGGTGTTATTTGTGCTAAATACTTAGTTTCAGAAATTTAACAGGTTGCTTTATACTGCTATGTGTTTGTCCATACTTCTAAGACTTTTCATTCTGGATGGGTTAGTTTGTGTGCCATGCTGTGAAAGCTCTGCTGTAATCAGAAACCATTTTTTCCACTGAGAAAAGGGCATTTGGCACAACACAAACATTAGAACTTAAAGACTACCCTGCAGAGCAGTGGGAGAATTCCACACATCAATTATGTTGCAGCACATACATGGGAGCAAAGCAATCATCTCATTTGGTTTCATGGATTCATTTCAGTGTTAACACTGATTTGTGTGTTCAGGTCTTATGCAGATGAAAAATGTCAAATACTGTGCTAGCCCAAGTGTTGTGTACTGGGTAGCACCCAGTCTCAGGTGGTTTTAATTGTGAAAATAATGTCAAACATTTTCCCTAATCTGACACTCAAGTCATGTAGTCATAGAGCTATAGAATCATAGAATATGCTGAATTGCAAAGCACCCATCAGGATCATTAAGTCCAAATCCTGGCCCTGCACAGGACACTCCAAGAATCACACCATGTGCTGCTGGGTGAAAAACTTTTTCATGATATCCAGCATAAACCTACCTTGACCAGGACCCCCAGGTCCCTTTCTGTAGTGCTTTTCTTCAGCCTCTCATTCCCCAGTCTATACACACAACAGGGGTTCCACAGGCCCAAATGCAGAATCTGGCACCTGACCTTGTTAAACTTCATGAGGTTGGTGATTACCCATCTCTCTAACTTGTTGAGGTTTCTCTGCAGGGCCACTCTGCCCTCAAGGGGGTCAGCATCTCCTCCCAATTTAGTGTCATTGTCAAACCTACTTAGTATTTCTTAAAAGTTCTGCATCCAAGTAGTTAGTGAAGATGCTGAAGAGAACTGGGCCAAGGATGGAGAGTTACTAGTGACTGGACACCAGCTTCATGCTATCCCAGTTCTCTATAACTTTTTGTGCCCAACCTTGACCCAGGTTCTCATCCATCATGTAAGACGATTATTCAACTGCATGCTGGACATTTTGTCCAGAAGGATCCTGTAAGAGACACTATGAAAAGCTAAAGGGCTCTTCTGCTGTAAATTCAATCAGAACTGCCAGTGCTCAGCTCTTACTGCAATTTCAGGAGAAAAAAGCGAAAATTAGGAGGAGGAGAAGCAATTGAAACTATGAAGTATTATTTATAGTTCCTTCATGTGGATATGAAATCCAGATTGTCAGAATGATTGAACTGGGCCTGGGGCTTGTATTGTTGAACTGGTCTGGAATGGTAGCCTGTATATACTTTCCAAAAAAAAAAAAAAAAAGAAAGGTATTTTTCTCCATATAATATATCCATCTTTAATGCTCCTCAGCCCTTACAGGAATTCTGTTTACATTAAGGTTGAAAGGCTTGAAGTGTTGTCTGTATGAATAACTCGAGGGCAGCCTATCCCTTGCTCCATGGTGCAGCAGCAGACTGGGACATGGGGCTGTGCAGAGCCCCTGGCAGTCTGTAGGGTGTGTGGGATGGCTGGGCTGAGTGAGAGAGCTGTTCTGCTGAGTGCCAAAAACGACCAAGTGCTGCTGTCTGATGAGAAAAAAGCTTCATCCTGTGGTTCTGTGGACGGCTAAGTGACATAATCACCTCCAAACTGAAGAAGTGTCACAGCACTAATTATCAGTTTTTTTCAGGCAGAACCTCCAAAAATCATTGTGTTCATCCCAGCCCTGCATGGGACAACCCCAAGAATCACACCATGTGCCTGGGAGCATTGTCCAAAAGCTGTTTGAACTCAGGCAGGCTTGGTGCTGTGACCATGCCCTGCAGAGCATGTTCCAGTGCCCAACCACCCTTTGGAGGAAGCACCTTTTCCTAATACCCAACCAAAACCTCTCCTGACCCAGCTTCATGCCATTCCCTTGGGTCTTAAGTATGTTTAAAGAAACTATGTTGGTCTCCCAAGTAAGTCTGCTGAGATACATCCTGTAGAATAGACACAGCTTTAGACAGACATTCTGCTTCTCAACTAGATGTAATTGCTAGATTGACTTGTGCTAGAAAATCACACAAGTCAGCCATGTATCTTTGTATCAGTTACCAATTTTCAAAGGAGTTTGTAAGGCTTTCTACCACATGCCAGGCAGAGATGGCTGCCCCCCAGAGTGTATACAACTATTCCTTTATATGGGGTAATAACAACTACCACTTTTCAAATTAGTACTGAGTACAGAGTATTCACACCTGTTGTCAGCACCATCAGAAACTGCAGGAAAATCACACAGAAATGATGAGTCTCCCAACTGAAAATCACCAGGCTTGGAAAGTCTTAGATGACTTTTGCACCTTCTTTAATTTGCTGAGGAACACAGGTTTCTCCCAAAATCTGGCTGTTAGGTCTATCCAAACTACTAATCGCAGTGTGTCCACACTTCTCACTCTGGGGAGTTGTGTTGAGGTGACTATAATAGAATGCATTCATCCTGAGGAAGAAATAAGGAGAAGGAAAGCCTGAGAGGAAATATGATGAAGGAAATAAGGATGACTATACAAAATGTGCTTCTTAGCATAAACAACTTGCTGTACACCAAAGCCTGTTTCAAATATCCTTTGTGATTAACAGCAGCATTTAAGCAGCTGGGTAACAGAGAGTGTATTCAAGGGAAGGAAAACAGCTGCAAGAAGCAGAAATTTCTGAGGATCCATTATTGAAATCTGGACATAGGTCCAAAGGTACTTGGCATAGATGTCTTACAATTTGTAAAAACGTAAAAGACATTCAAAAAGCAGATCTGTTCAGTAATGCTTGAATGGTTGGGAGTACACAGGTCGTCTATGGAAAAAAAGGGGAACTCAACAAGGATGGTTGAATGGGATTGTAAGGACAGTTGAACGGGATTGTATGAAACATTTCATAGAGGTATAGAATCATTAAGGCTGGAAAAGAACTCTAAGATCATTTAGTCCAACCATTAACACATCACCACCATGTTCACCACTAAAATATGTTCCCAAGTGTCACATGCACATGGCTTTTGAACACTTCCAGGGATGAGGATTCCACCATTTCCCTCGGCAACCTGTTCCAATTCCTTACAACTATTTCAGCGAAGAAATTTTTTCTAATATCCAATTTAAACCTCCCCTGATACAACCTGAGGCCACTTCTTATTCTGTCACTTGTTACCTGGGAGAAGAGACCCGCCCAACCCATCTATAACCTCCTTTCAGGCAGTTGTAGAGAGTGAGAGGGTGCCCTGAGCCTCCTCTTCTCAAGGCTAAACAACTCCAGAACCCTTAGCCACTCCTCATAAAACCTGTCCTTCCTTTCTTCTTTCCCCTGCTTAGTTTTTGAAGAAGACTTAGACAAAAGAAAGAGTTTTAGATATAAGTGTGTGTGTGTATATATGAAAGAAAAACCATCATTAGCATTGGCTTCTTTTGCTGCTATGAGGCAATCACTTCAAAGCACCAGGACTCCTACTCACCCTGCTATTCTTATCCATCTCAATATATATATATATATATATATTTTAAGATCACTCCAGAAGTTAATGATGCAAACAAAGGATGAAAAATAGTTTCAGATTTAAGGAAGTGTCAAACTTTTTTTTTTTTCCCTTTTTTTTCCCCAGGACAATTCTGAGTTAAGAGCTGAGAGGATTCTATAGATCAAATTTTCTTCATTCCCCTACTAGATTTATGCCCCATTTTTGCTGTCTCCCCAGGCACAAGCTGCCATATTTATGGCTTAACCCTTTCCACGTTCAGGGAATCCTGAACTCTGCAAGTCTACTGTTGTGGTATTTTCAGAGGGAGAGACAAGCACTTCTTGTCATATTTGTGAAGTCTGTAAATGCAAAATGCATAGGCACTCATTTTTACACCAAATATAAGAAAGTTCTTATATATTTCTTTATTAGGTGGATTTACGCTAAACTTCAAATCAAACAGCTAAGGCACAAATGATGATAACTATGAATACAGTCGAGTTTTCAGGTCAAAACTAGTCCAGGAATCAAGGAAATCTACTTAGACTTACAAAGCTCCAGATTAACTGCTATGCCCCTACCTGAGAGCTTCAACATAACTACTAGTACTGATGTTAAAATATTCTGTCAATCAGAGGGCTAGTACTAAGGGTTATCAAGTGCTGCCAAAAGCAGCAAAAGCTGTAGGAATTCCTCCAAAAGTGGGGCCTTATCTTCACCTAGACTGCATATGCAGTCTTGCAGATAGTTTGCCAGATTTTTTTTCTGATCATTGTTAAAATTGCATGAAGCTGAGGAAGAGACCGATTTTTTCCACTGAACAAGTACTGCAGAATTCCAATTGACCTTAAGCTCTGTGTTGACATAATACAGCTTGCAGTTAACTGTCAGATTTTTTAGAGACTTGCATATATTTTTAAAATGTGTTTTATGGCATAAGAGGCTAAATATATAGATTTTTATTAGAGTACATATATGTGTATAGCCTGGTTATTTTATTATAGAATACACTGAACTAAAATGTTATGCTCATATATTGGCTTAGTAATACAATCAAATATTTCTTTAACTGTTACCTCCTCCAGATGTTATTTTCTCTGACATTTTAAAATAAATGCATAAGTCATTTCTAAGCTATCCCTCAATGTAGTAAGTTTGAACTCTCTTTTCTTAATTAAAGAAATTTAAATTACTTATATTTAAACAATCCAAGTTTTCTGGATTGTGGCATACATTTTGGAAACCTTATTTGGGATAAACTTTCTTGTAAGCTAGCATGAGAACAAAGTGAATTTCTAAAATAGTTTATTGTGGTGGGTTTGAATAGAATCGTTCTTCTCTTTCTCTTTTATTTCTCTGAATTTTCTTTGTACAAATTAATTTTCTAGCACCTAAAATAACTGTAAATCCCCATCCTCTCTTAGCACCCTATTTTCTGTCATCTGTATCTGTACCCTTCCAGTCAAAGCCTCCAATTCTTTTATTCCAAACATAGTTTTTCAGGTTTTATTTTTGTCAACTGACTAAGAAATAGTCAAATAAATAAATGCAATCCTGTTCACACTATGCTTACCAGACCAGGTTGTTTATTTGGTTTTTTGTTTTTGTTTTTGTTTTGTTTTGTTTTTTTTTTCTTTAAACACAATGTATCTCTTAGTATTAGAACAAAAAATAATTCCAGACTGGCATCAGACAGAGCTGGACAGGGCAAAAGCAGCCACATTGCTGTGTTGACTGCACACTGGCAGCGTCGGCAGTAGCAGGCAGGAGCTCCTGATGTCTTGGAGTCAGAACTCTCTGTACTAGTTGCCAAACCAGGAGGGTTTCATCCTGGGTGTGGTATAACATCAGTACTCTTCCTATGGCTTCAGAGTCACAACTGGCTTAAGCTAATCAAAGTCAACCAAAGGGAAACCCCCAGCTTTGCCTCCCTTGTGCCAGCACAAGCACTTGTATGGTTGGGTGGGGAGCCAAGGCACTTCTAGATAGAGACTGTTTGGATCAGGAGAAAAAAACAAAAGAGAAAAAAAAAAAAAAAGATAGGTTCTCTGCAGCTTCAGCTCTGCTTCTGCCAAAGGAAGAATCAGGCTATGGTCAATTTAGAAATAAGCTTATCAGTCCTCGTGCATGGAGACCCATGTTGTCTCTGACTTTTCTGTGAGGAGAGAAAAGCTGTCTCCAGGCTTCCTGTACACTATGCGCTTTCCCTACTCATACTATCAGCTATATGTGACCTGTATGTAGAAAGTTTACTGCAGAGAGGAATTTGGGCAGAATTCAACACTGGAATGGTTAGAAGAAGAACAGAGTGGAATTACTTTAACCGAGACATTCAGGAAAAGAGCGAGAGCAGTCTGAAGCCAAGAGTTTGGTGAAAGCAATCAGTAACTAGTCAGGCAGCCAGAAGGTTTAATTCCAGTTTTATATCTGGCTGTCATTTGGTAGGTTTGTTCAGATAAAAAGAAAGTAGTCATTTAGATCCACAACTGTGTAAGTCAGTATAAGTGTAGGAAGGAAAGGGAAGTGAGATTTCTTTTCAAAATGGGAAATCATGTGATTCCCTGAATGGGTTGTTTCACACACTTGTATAAATCTAAGTTTTGGCTTGAGAATGAGAGCTTTAACAAATTTTCCTCAGAACAAATTCCAAAGTATATAGAAATTTGGTTGGGTTGGACTGATGCTGTAGGGGTTCCAAGTGACACAAGCACAGAAGCATTATCACTGATTACACAGTAAATACAAAATCCACAAATAGCTTCATGCTCTTTAGATCACCCGAAATGATTTATTTTTCTCCTTTTTATAGAAACCTAAAGATATTTTTATTGATTATTTCTCTTTCAAATATATAAATTACCAAGAAGGATGGAAATTTTAACAAAGTAAAAGAAAGACTTCATAGACAAATGCAGTTTTATACAGAAAGGCATTGACACAGTGATAATGTCTCTCTGTTAATAGTCCATTTACTTAAGTGAGTCATTTTGATCCAAGCTGAGAGAACTGCCCAGAAACAAAATTCAAGATCTAATGAAATTAAATATATACATGGATGACCCTTTCCTGACAGTTTCAAGTGAAAGGTCAGAAGGTTACACAGCAGAGCAGAAGTCAATGAAATGAAACCCAGAATCACTAAAACTATCAAGGACAAAGAGATGTAGTTTCTCTTGCTGTGTTCAGCCACGTCAGGTAGTAAGAACTTGGACCCAATGTATGAGCAAAAGTGTAATTGGACTTCATAACATAATATAGAACACAATTTCATGTTTCCAAAGAAGCAAAAAAATCCCAAGCTATCAAAACAACCAAAGAAAACAACATACAAAAAAATTTCCTTTTCTACAAGGGTCTGATTCAGACTTTTAAAAAATTTCCTATAAAATTTTGCCTTCCTTTTTAAGGACACAATATAAAATAAAAATAGTTTATTAGAAACATTATCTTGAACCACCACTGCAAGTTTCTTAGATTTCTTGGACACCTGAAAAGGTCATGTTTTCTCCATTTTTTGGACAGGAAAACAGAATGTCCAAAAGGCTGCTGGGAGCTGGAAAGATGAGGTAACACAACAGGGAAAGTGATAAGATAAAAGCACATCTTTTGTTTGTTTTGATATTTATCCCTGACCTGCAATGTAGTGTTTTAACATTTAAAATCTTTTACATTGAGTTATCAGCCTGTGTGTGCACCTGCTGGTCTCTCAAAAGCATTTCTTCCCTTTTCTGGCAAAACATAAACCTTCCCACATTCCTTCTGTAACCTGAAAAACATGATGTTGTATTGTCAGAAGAAAAGTTCTTATATTTAAGTAATGCTCATAGATGAAATTCACCAAGTGAGTTGAGACCTGCCACAGAACCACCTGTTGACAATAAGACAAATTTACTGTGCAGATGAATCACAAAAGATAGACAAGGTGATGAATAGTGCAAACAAATGCACATAGCCCAGGTAAGCACAAAGCAGGAGCAGAGATTTTTTTGTTGATTATCTGAACACGATTTGTTCAGGCTGGTTTTGACTTGGAGTTGGGATAAAAGTTTCAGAAAGAATTCATGCTATAGACAGTTTTGAAACTTCAATTTCTTTTCAGTTAGTGAACAGGGTGGAATTATGGTAAAATGAAAACAAAACCCCAAAATGTGTTTTTAGCTTTTCAGCAAACCCCCCGATTGATTAAAATTTGCAATTGCATTTTAATTGACTTCTTATTTTAGCCAGACTGATAGAGGTGACAGATAAAGTTTTGTAAGATAAATTAGATACAAGTTTTATAAGATAAATTAGATACAAGTTTTGTTAAATACAGGAAAATGTGACCTTTAGCAGCTTGATGCTCAAAGGGGCTTAATTTCAGTACACACTATGCAAAAAGAGCAAATGTCTTGAAGGCATCTTAACAATTGATTGGTTTTGTGATTTATTTTCTGAGGGAAAATATTACAGAGACAAAGAAATATCCAAATAAACCATTGCATTTTTTTTTAGTACTGCAATATATGTCATAGATGAGTAACAATCTTTATTTTTTTGAAAATCACGAGGATTGAGGTCTACTGAAAATGTCAAAAAATTCCGCTTCATTCAAAAGGAAAAAAAACCCAAAACCCAACAAAATAAAAGCCAAACAGGAAAATATTTTCTCCAGGCTTGTCTAATCAGCATTTAACAAGACTAGAGATTTTAGCCATCCTTTTGGTTAGCTATTCGTTTACATTGCAGATGACAGTTGCTGCTTGTTTAAATATTACTTTTGCAGGGGCTGGGAAAGAAAACTTGCCATATTTCCACAGAGTTTACAGATCTTTAAATACCAGTGGTTGAGCTGATTAATGACCACATCTGTAAGTTAAATTCTCCGAGGCTGTTTTCAGGCTGTATGAAACCAGAAAGTGTTGGAAATCTATTGAGAAGGCTTAAGATTCTTGGTTCAAAATCCATCACTGAGAAGGCTTAAGAGTCCTTGTTCAAAATCCAAGGCACACACATTTCTCTAAGGATCTGAATGGAATTATTTGAAACCAGACTGCTGGCACCAGTCTATTCATATAGTCTGTTCATATTCAGAGCTACAGAATTTGCCAGGTTAGGACAGTCTTAATTTATGAGGTAGAGTCACATTGTGCACTGTTCAGCCCAAGTAACAGCATAAACATAGGGGTAGGGTTATTTTTATTTTTTTTCCTGTAATTTTCCCTTAGTCTGCTTTACTTTGTGTGCGGTCTCATCACTTACAGCAATCAAGAAATACATGAACCCTTCCAATAGAATAAGACAGTGTGTGGTTCCAGCATCTAGTTACATTCCTGATGATTAAAGTAAAAAGAGTAATTGAAATTCCAAGTGATGACAGAATCTGCGTAGAGTTGAAAATGCTACTCTTCAACAAAGAAGGAGAATGAAAAGCTAACATTAATTTAAGTAGATAAAACCATACTAATAGTATAATAATTTACATTTTTTGTAATGATTTCCTGGCTTTAATGACTTTAGAAATGTTATAGTAATTTTCCTTTTCAAAAAAGCTTCTGGAAAAGTTAGAAGAAAGACTGTTCTAGTTTAATTGACCTTGTTCCCTTGTTACACCTAATACTTTTAGAAGGCAAAGCCAATCTGATGGGAAGGTGGCACACAGGAATTTAAGAATATTTTCCCACAGTTGAATGCCTTATGAATCATAGGTTATCTTATCGAATACCATTCCCCTTTTGAGTCCAATTCAAGTTTAAGATATGACCAGTCAGGAGCCATGAAAATCACAATGTTCTCTCTAAAATCTGTACTATGTGTTTGATTAAACCAGATACTTTTAAGTTTCATTTGTATCTAGCTTTGTTCTGGCTACAAACATCATGAGAATACTTTCAGATCTCGGGCAGAATGAACTAGTGAAACATGGTAATTTTCATCGTTTTCAATTGCTCCCCAGCTTGTCCAGTGGCCAGGTAAATCAAACAAGACTGGTAAATTGACTGACTACATGCTTTCTGGTGAGAAGATTGTTTTTCTTACTGGATTTTAAAAAGATTCTTTGTGTGAATCAGTACTTTGAAGGTCAGAGTGCTACTCACCTTGATTCACTTTCATTTTCAACACCTGACATTGGCTGGTAATCTTATGATGTGCAAAGAATTTACCACTTGAGACATTTGTTACTACAAAAGAAAAAACAAAAATAAAGTATTTATATTTAGGAAAAGAAGTCAAACATCATAACTATGTTTCTCATAGATCCTAAAATATTGTTTTGAATTTCTTAGGTTTTTTTCAGTGTGGTGAAAGGTTAATACTGAAAGAAAACCTATGATGAAGTCACTCACTGAAACTCTTGGCTAGTGCATATGTTTCAATCAAATTATGTTTTTGTTTTGAGAAAAGGGTTCAAATTTAGCCTTGATTTAACTTCACTAATTTCTTTGGTACTATGGCAGAATTAAATTGCTAATTTCATTTACCAAGTGACACATCTAGTTAACCATGCTGCCAGATTCTGAAACGATTCCAGAATATCAAACCAGAGGGCACTGAGATACGTATTCATTTTGGGACTGATACTGATCATTCTTGGCCCAGCTTCCACACCTTTATTGTTGATGAGAGAAATAAATGATTTAAGTAGATGTAAAAATCACGAGTTTATGCTGTATCAGCTGTCAGTGTTATGAACTGCTTCCAAATCACTATTAGGGGAATAGCTAAGACATTCTACTACATATGAAAAAAAACCAAACAAACCAACTTTCTCTTTGTTTCTTTTATTAAATGGGTTTTCTCAATATATAATTTGCTGAATATTAAAGACAAAGTAAAATACGAGTGTTAGTTTTTCATGTAGTTAGAAGAATTAATTTCCTTTCAACAATTTGGGTTTATATGTGAAATAACTTACCCTTTTAATAAAAAAAATTTCCTATTTTCTTCACATTGCTGCTTCCAAGAGTGTTATTAGAGTTTGAGATTAGAGCAATTCACTATAAAAGTTGAAGATAATTGAGAGAAAGACAATCTGGGTCTATATATATAATGAAATATGCCAAGTTATCAAAGTAATGTAATATGTGCAGCTGTGGGAAAAGCTAACATGCAAGCAATATGATATCTTGAGGAACTGGAAGGTTATGATGTAGGAATGATGTATTTATGCCCACTGTATTGCAAAATACTTAACTAGAGAAAACACAGGAAACGTTTATTGAAAAGTGCTGTGTCTTCTGTACTGAAATAATCTGGAACAAAAAAAAAAACATTTTCTGGAGTTAGTGTAACAATAGAGCAGATTTAGAGTAAATTGGAGCACAAATACAGTTATTTTTTTCCTTTGTTAAATGTGCTGCTGGGAGGATGGCTCAGTGCTCCCCTTTGGTCATTGGGCAGAATGACTTGTGCTGTCACAGAACGGATGTGTTAGCATGAGGAGCAGCAAAGTGAAACAGTTTGTGAAAAAAACAGCATTTCCAGAGAATGAGAGAGAAAAAAACTGCCTGACTCACTGATACTTGAGTCCCCTGCAGGTAAGCAGTGCACTCTCCAAATTAGCCCCCATTTTCTACATGCACAGAATAAATCATATCAAAGGCTTAGACCAAAGGCTGTATAAAAGAAAATCTGTAATGCAGAGCTACTAATCAAAACTGATTCTCTTGACTCTGCCAAACCACCACTCTTAGCTTCTCTCTGTTAGTAAGAGTGCAAAATCTAAAACACAAGTCATATGACAGCAAAAAGAGGCAAAATGCCCACACAGAAAAGATATATGGGGGATTACCAATTACACAATGGTTTGGTGGTTTGGGGTGGTAGTAGCTGAGTGGAAGAAGGAGACAATTTTGCCAGCTGGAAAGGCATGGAAAGGAAGATGAAAAATATGGAAGCGTTTAGTGATGAAGGAAAGAAGAGTTAAGAAAGTGTGGAAACAGTTGCAAAATCTGTAGTCTAAATAAGAAGGCCCTTGAATTGGACAACTAAAGGAAGATGAAAAGTATCAGTTAAGGTATAAAAAAAGCTGCCATTAACATCAAATAATTAGTTGTTTTTACAATTTCTTTTGGTGGCTGATGTTAATAATCTCTAAATTCCAAAGGAAAACCTGGCCACAAAACATATCAGAGTCTGCAAATCTCCAGCTGAACCACGACCACAGGAAATCCTCATCCCTACATTCTTTTTCACTGTCAGGTCAAAGTAATACTGATGCATGATAATATCATGCACAGTTCAATGCAAACTCCTAACTCTTTAAGCTTCCTGGAAAATTAACTCTAAAATTTGTCTCTAAGTAGGGATGTAGGTTTTTTTCTTATCTTTGTTGCTGTTGATTTATTTTCTTGAGCATATTTTTGATTCAGAAACTGTATTTTCTGTAGCTTTTACTGGCATGGTTTCTCTCTCACTTTTTTTTTTTTCCCCCCCCTTCTCCTTACTTTATTTCTTCACCTCTATGACAGATAACAAATCTCTTCAAATGAAGAAAACACTCTCTTAAGTGCAAAGCAAAAGTTGGCTTACTCTTCATGAACCATAGAGCCTTTCCAAGATACCTGCCCCAACTCACTCCCTTTTTAAGCATTAAACATAGTCCATAAATTCTATTTCAAAGTTGAAATTTACAATGGGCTCCATTCATAAAACCGTCATGGTAGGTTTTCTAAGAACATTTCACACTGATGTGCAGAATGCTTCCAAGTTGAGTAACAGCTGAGTGGTTCATACAGATCAAAGCTCTCTCCTTTATAGACAGATGGTCAGCTTGCCACTGGACTCAGAGAGAAGGGGGTGGGGGTGGAGTGTTAGCTCAGAAGTGCCAGACTACAATGAAACTTATTCATAAAGAGCTGATCTATGTCTTTGCTGCCTGTTCAGAACCCATTTTAAGAATGTGACCTAACTCCCATTGAATCCAATAGGCCTCAGTAGGAACTGGAATGTGCCATAGGTCTGAAAAGGAGCACTTATCTGGAATGAAGCAAAACGACTTATGAGTAAGACTTAAGAGAGCATGGCAGAAGGAAAGACATTTCTGTCCTATTGAATTTCCTCTTTGCTATAGTATCAAAAATATAATTAATTTAGTGCCTCGAAAAATGGCCATGTCAGACTGACTCTTAGTTGACAGAAATTGCCACAATTGTGACTTCTGTAGACCCACAATAAGTTCTGATTTTTTTTGTACCATGATCCTTTATATTGAGTATATTAAGGAGACACATAACATATAGATTGGGTAAAGATCATCACAAAGTGGCAGCATTCTAGTTCTTCTTCTGTACTTAATTGCTTGGGATTCATTTTTTCTATTATTATTTTCCTGTCAGTTTCCTGCAATTGTTTTAATGCCCTTGTGTCTTTTTAGTTTGGGAAGTCAAAATATTACAACACCCCCCCTCCTCCCCCCAAGTAAAAGAAGATACTGTGCAATAACTACAGAAACTAAAATTGAAAAAAGGCACATAAATATCTGCATTACAACCCAAATTTCTACTCATGAAATCACAGTGAAAAAACAAGACTTGTATAGTGTGGTTTACCAAATACTATAAATGTAATTTAACTTTTGAAATTCTAGAGTAGATCAAGGTTGTTATTTTTCATCTTCCTTCTGATCAAGTAAAAATAAAGTGTCTCCTTCTTTGGTTCACAACCAGAGATAGGAAAAAGGTTGACTTAAACCATTCTAAATATACTGTGATAAAACCCAGTAGCTTTATAAATTTTGTGTGGGTTTTCTTTTTTGATACAATCTGTAAGCTCTATCATTATAGTTTTATAAGGATTTAGTAAGTATGAGAAATTTCATAAACTATAGCTTTGTTAAATTATCCCAAAAGAATGTAAACTTCCCCAAGAACACACATCTTTGAATGAGCTATAGGAGTCTACTGAGTACTGTTTATTTGCTAGGCCAAGGGCATTTGAAAAATGACACCAGAGCCATCCAATCCTAATGCAAAGACTGTCTTATGATGACTTTTTTTTTCCACTTGTGGCTACTAAAATCTCCACTCCTTAAACACTTTTTGACATGCTTGTAAAGCCTGTAACATAATCTGCTTTATTTTGGCTTAAATAGTCTCCTGTGTCCAAAGTCAAGTAAGGGTCTTTGAGGAACACGACCTAGACAGTACTCATACTAAAATATCTAATACTCATATTTACTGGTGTGTCACCCCATCCTCTTAGAAAAGACTTTCTAGATATTCCTTCTTAAAAAAGAAATAGAATCCCCCAAAACTACTTATATTTCTGATGGGAAAATTTTAGTCCTCACTCTGTTGAATACTGGATTTTATTTCATTTATTAAGAAAAGTAGGATCTCTCCTCTCCTCTCCTCTCCTCTCCTCTCCTCTCCTCTCCTCTCCTCTCCTCTCCTCT
>JAWWEE010000040.1:9325389-9341391 GCA_035221455.1 Xenops minutus
TTGCTAGCTGCTCTGAATGCAAGAAACTACATAGAAGTATAAAAATCTACAAATTCATGAAAACCCTACAGCATCATAGTGATTATATAATTTCGTCCTTATTATGTCTTTTTATGTGTGCTAGTATGGGCTTTATCTTAAATAACACTTCTGCAAGCTTCATTCCTTTTTATATGCTTAGGAGTAGAAAATATTTTCTTTATTCTCTTTTTTAGTTGGCCTTAGAATCTCAGCTCCTCACCATATAGCACAGCTTCTCTTTCTTCCCTGATCACCTAGTAGCCATTCTTGGCACCTCCTCTGCTTTGAATTAATTTTATTGAAGAGAGATCTGTCCACAGAGATTTTTTGTCATCATAGTTATTTAGATATTGGATAGTTATTCAGATATTGGATAGTAATTACAGTCTTCCTCTGTAGTTATGTTAATTCCCTGTACCTACTGGTTTACAATAATGTGGTCTTAATCAGGTTTGAGTATCTCTATAAGAACTTTAAATCAGAGTTTTCTAAATACTTTAGACTGAGAAATTCCCTTAAAAGCCTTTTTCCAGCCAGATACTATCTTCCTCAATCATTGTCTTTCTCCTGCCATCCCTTTGTTAAACACTCAGTCCCTCTGCTAATTCCTATCTCCTTCAGTTTTAGAAGGAATTTCCTTTGTGCCATTGCATCAAATCCCTTACCAAAGTAGACAGAAACAAAAGCTGCAACATTTCTTTTGGCTTGGAAAAGAGTTTCCTTATCAAGGAAGTTACCTTTTCAAAGATCTTTAAGAAGATTTGTGTTTGGAAACACATGTTTAAGTCTACTTCATTTATTATTGTCTTACATATTTAATTATTCCCTTCATCCACAGCTTGTTCTAATATCTGCATGCAATTGAGAAATATATCTAAATTGGTCTTTTTTCCTCTTTCATTACTCCCACTAGACATTATAATTTCTATATCACTCTTTCATTAAACAGTCCTTGGTACCGGATGTGATTTCACGTGCCAGTTGTTTTATGACTCTAGAATGAGTTTACTCTGGCTTCCCATTTCGAGAATATTTAACCCATTTGGATTTCGTTGCTACTCAATTATTGTTTTCATTCTCACATTCTCATTTTCATTTGCCTTTCATTCTGTACACAAACATAATTATTCTCCCTGAAGCCTAACGTTAAGTATTCATTTATCTTCCCTCCTGTAACTGGGATATGCTAATGTTCAAAGTCAGTGTGCTGTACAGTTCTTTCCCCTCTCTTCTTCAGTCTGTGTATCACAGAAAAATAGAGGTAGTTTTAACTCACTGTAGCAATATGGAGATTCAATGAAGTACAGGTTAATCTCTAGTGTTGGCTATGAATGATGGGACATTTTGTATTACCTCTCATTTTTTCTTCTTTGTTAATTCCAGTAATTACAGTTCTTCTCTGTCACACAAACTATTGAGCCTTAACATTAACTTCAGACCTCCTCTCCCCTAACTCATCCTGAGTTCTGACAGATTTATTCCTGTCTGAAACATTTTATCCATTACTATTAAAACCTATTTTTCACAGCCTGTGTCTCTACTATTTTCATGTCCTCTTTCCCAGATATACTGATCTGTCTCCCTGTGAGCTGAATCAGCTTAAGGAAGGGTATTTTCTGATCCTCTATAGATACATTTCACATTGTTCTTGTCTTCAGCTCTACACAATTTACCAAGCATCTTCTCTGCTTCTCTTTTCTTTTTCTTTGACATGTCCTGTCCATTTTGGCTGCCCTATCTTTCCTCTCATTAAAAATTAGTTTATTTTAACCATTCCTTATTTTTTTCAAACAGTTTTTCTCTACAAATTCATAGATTTCTTTAAGATCACATCCTAACAGTAGTGGAAAGATGCCAACTATTTTTTTTTATGGTAACAATACTAGCAAAACTATGTTAACATGAACTTCAATACAGACTACTTGCCTTCAAGCATGTCTGCAATCACTGGTGTATTTAAGATTCCTGCACTAGAGTCTATGCTTTCATTACTGATTTCAACCACTATCTGAACAAGTTACTTTAGAGCCCCTATGGATAGGCTTATCTAGAATAACACTGGATCAAAAATAAGTTTCTGTTTTCTCCCTATGTTAGAAAGAGAAAGCCGTTCACATAATTTCTCTTACCAATCAGTTTCCTTCTTCTTCAAGTGCTCGTACATATCACTTGCCAAATTACAATATTAAGTCAAATGATGCGAAATATAAATTTTTTAAAAAATATTATTCATGGTTAAGAAACTAACATAGAGACCTTTTCAAAATACAAGCTAGGCCTCAACCTAAAGTTGAGGTAAAAGGTATGGGAATTAGGAGTATCACTGGCAGTCAAATGCTTGTATCTCCACTCTGCTTGATGTATGTGAGAAACTTGAATATGAGGCGCCCATAGACCAGGTGAATTAGCTGTTCATCGGGAAACAGATTAGGGAGTACTAAATTTTATTCCCTCATTGAACAATGAAGAGAAAACTAACTTTTGAATTATGTTGAATCAGCACTTTCTATTTAGTTCTGAATCTAATTTCCCATGGTCCAGACAAATGCCCTTATCACATGCCTACGTCTAGAGATATAAATATTCTTCTCTTTCCCTCCCTCTTTCTGGGAATATAAAATTATTCACTAAAAATGGGACAACAACACCAACACAAACTACTGTAAACTCATCAAATAAAAGTCCAAAATCCTACTCAAATGATGATTCAAGTTCTTGGTTTGAAAACAGCCAGATAATTTTCCTTGTAAGTCCTAACTCATTTAACCAATAGGGCATTAGCAATCCCTTCTCCTCAACTTCTTTCTTTCACGTCCTCCTTTCTTATCTTACTCTGGTATTTGCTTTGATAGACATTAGCTTTTGTCTCACGGAAAACTCTCCTGAGAAAAATAAAATATTGTCTTCATTGTGATTACTTGGGAAGTGTCAGGTTTAAGTAACTGGTATTTTCTGTCAAAATTGTTTTGATGAAAAATATCCAGTTGAAAATACCATGAATAACTGAATGGAACTATTGTCAAGGAAATTTACTTACATGACTCAGGCCTGGCTGTTTGGCGTTTGCTGACTGCAGACAATTATCTTAAAAAATATTCATATTCATATTTATTTTTAATTAATCAAGTCAATTAGTGAATATAATCAATTTTTTCACTGGTAAGGCTATTTTGTAATTCTGCAATCAGATTAGGAAGGGTGAAATTAAATTTCTGTTTTTATTTTGTTCTGGTATTCTTTATGTATTGATTACAACGTAGCCTTTAATTACAAAATCTTATGGTATTTATTCCATGCAGAGAATAGGGAGTGCTCACTTATGAGCAGCTAATCAAAGTTGTGTATACAGTGTGCAGTGTTTACCAAGTAGCCAAACTTGTGTTTGCTGCCCAAAATGTAGGAGTTGCAATAGATTATTAAAATCAGTATGTGCTTTGTCATGACATTCTTCACTATGACATCTAAGTCCTTTGCATTTGTTTACTAATTTTTGCGTCCTCAGTGGGTTTGGTGGCTGTGAGAAATGGGAGAATGTAGGAAAATGTAGCTTCCAGGCCTGGAAGCTACATTTTCCTACAGGAGAAGGTCATAAAGTTGAAGGTGATGCAGACAGCAAATCAAACTGATCCATTAATTTGAGGCATTTATTAGCTGTTTTTGTTTTTTTTGTTTTTTTTTTATTATAGACCATGATACAGCACTATCACTGTTCAAAACACACCAAAGTGCATCTGCAGATTTCATACCATAAAATGGGGATGAACACATAGCAATAAATATAAAGAATATGGCTAGTGACATCCAAGACAAATCTCACTGAAACAGGATTCTAACACTGATGTATTCACGCCAAATGCAGACAAGATGTTCTCAAGGTAAAGTTTAACCAGACTTTGTTTTCTCGCAATTAACCTTTGTCAATTCAATACTTTTGCACATCTGTGGGAATGTTAGGATGCAACATCAGTACAAAGCTCTGACTGATTTTGTAATGAAATTGATTCAGTGCTGTGACTAAGACATGGCAACTTTGGAATACTTAAATATGGAATTACACGTAGGACTTTGTCATATTGAGCTTGCACCAGAAATGCAAATACTTGAATTACCTAATTTAGTATTTCCTTATTTTGGAGCCCTAACTCTAGTCAATGGGAGAGGAGTTCTTATTGCTAAGGAACTGGCTAGAAGATGTAAAACTAGCGGTCACTTTTCACAATAATAAGAGATACAAGTGAAATCCTTCAGAGATCTCTGAAAAGAGCTGATGTTGACATAACTGATTTGGAAGGGAAGACAAATGGCATATGTTGACATATGTTTGGGGCACTTAATGTGAAAGCTGACTGTAAAGTTTTGCAGAAAAAAACTTGCCACCCTCTATACTTGGCAAAGAATGGTAGTAAACATGCATAAAAAATCAGTCCCACCTTTATTTGTATCAAGAGTAGCTCTGTTATGATCACATGAGATAATGCCTTAGAACAGATAGGAGAGATCCTGTGGTTAACAGGTGGAAATCAAAACATTTTTATACGTCTGTAAAGATCCTTTATGCATCAGCTTTAACACTGTATGAAAAAGGAAGATGCAAAATGAAAAGCAGAATACGTAAAGCAACCACTTATCTTTACAAGGGAATGGCTGAAGGAAGCGTGATGGAAATAAGATGTAAGTATGTGACAGTATGAAAGGAAGAAATGCTGAACTGGAAACATCCATTCACTGTGTCTTCAAGGACCAAAGGTGGTCAGATTAAACTGAGTTGGGCATGGGATTCTTAGGTTCAAAATATAGTAGACAAATATTCATCCATATGGATATTTATCCATATGACATAAATTTGAGTACTGGTATTTGCTGCAGAATTCTGGATGGCAAAAGCTTATACAACTTTAAGGTAAATTTGCATAAGTTCATGGAAGAGAAATCCCTTGAAAGCTACACCAGAGTTCAGAGTCATCACTTCTGGCACAGCGGGTCCTCAACACTTCCTAGAGAGTGCTGAGGGGAAGTGTCATACATACGTCCTCTGTTATACTCTCTCATGCCTATTGCCTACTTTGAGTGAGCATAGTGCAATAGAGGAAGAGTGCAAATATTCTATTTCTTTTGTTCCTGGTATGCTTTCAAGTTTATATATATAATAGAGAACATAAAGACACGTAAGTGTTTGCACATATAAGAAATGCTTAAGGTTTTATTTTTTTTCTTTTAAAGTCTTTAGGTAACTAACTCTGACTTGAAATCAGTTTGCTATTCTAAGTATATTGTGTAACTGAAACTTGCCATTATTGTTCACATTAAAAGATAGTTTCAAGACCAAAGTACTCACTCCCTTCCATCGGCCAAACCAGGTATCTTGTGTACAGATATACATACAGGTACAAGTTTGTAGTTTATATCTGGTCTCTTCACTTTCAGCTGTATTTAGCCTTTGACATAATTTTGGACCTCTCAGCTGCATTTTTGCTCCTGAATTTGTGCCATTGCTGGCCCTTCACCTATTTGACCTGGATTCTCATAAATTATAGGAGGACATTCACCAATATTAGAACAGCAAAGAAGTAGCTCCACCAACTTGACTCTTGAGATGAACTTCTCTTCCATATTTTGTCTCCCATGGAAGATACAAGATTTGGACTGGATATTTTAGCATGCATTTTGGCAAACAAATTCAGTGGTCCATTGTGATCAATGCAGCAGCTGCCCAAGCAAACAAAAAATTAAGCACCTTTGAATCTTTTCCCTTGTAAAAAACCCGAACAGTTAAAACACCTTTGGGAGAGGAAAACCCATAGATAGGATCCTTAGTGCATGTATCTTAATGGATATACTCTACAGTAAGATTATCTGCAGTTCTAGCAGCTGAAAAACTGACCACTTCTATTTAGAGAAACAACTACCAGTTCTATAACAGAAATCCAATTTAATGAGACTCTGAGTCTGTTTTCCTGCATCTGATTTCAGAGTCCAGTGGGGAGATGAGATAGTATTCTCCAGATGCTTTTAGAGAAGGCAAGAAGTAACTAGGCTAGAAGTAAGTGAATCATGGACTGTGATTGTGTATATTCACATCAGCAGGATCCTACCCAAGAGGAAGCTGTGATTTCCTGTCTTTAAGAGGCCACCTTAAATATAGCTCTGAACAGTTACAGTGAGATGGTTATTGCATAGTCTTTTGGAAGAGAATTATTATTTTACATAAAGAGATATCCTCTACTTGTAGCAACATTTAAATGCATACAGATTTTCAGTCATCTAAAATCTTGCATAATGTTCAAAGGTGAAATAATATTTCAGGAAACAATTTTCTCTTCTAGTCTGTCTTGAAGTCTGAAATTGAGCAGAGTTTGTGTCTCTGTAAAGGCACAATCTGCAAAGGTTCATGATAGTATAATAAGTAGAAAAGCATATTCATGGAGAATCTTTGTTTTGATGGATATGAATATGGTGATTTGCAAATCTCTTCGTCAGAAATTAATTTTTAAAAAATCCACATACAAATAGTATAATTTTACTTGTTTTTTTTTAAATATTATTTTAATTTTCATATTACTTTCCATGCTTTGTTTCTATGATTCATTTCTTTGATTTGTGGCAAAAAAAAAAAAAAAAATCTTGAGATAATAAGGATCTTTGATGATCAACACTGCAATTTTTAGGCATATGGATATACAGTATTTTATAATGTGCATTGCTAGACAGTTGCTCAGTGTTACAGGCTAGGACTTCTTCACCAGTGACACAGTTTATCTGCTCAGATTTAAAGGCAGATTAAATGTCATTTGTAGTGCCTATGCCAGAAGACAATTCCCATGTGATACAGTCAGTATATATTCTTCTGTCTGCTGTAATTTTGCTAGCTAAAAAGTACAGAACTACCATTATAGCAGACCACTGGTTCTACACTAAGCCAAGCAGACCACAGGCCTGAGGCCATCAGATGTGCTTTGTTTGGACTTGGCTTGCTTTACTCTGGCTTGTTTGGCTTTAACAGCAACTGATTAATGACCAGGTGGCTGTTACTTAATTTTAGTTTGTTTAGCACTTCATTGTTATCTGGTCCAATGCCTGTTGTTATGCTATACAAAAGTAAACTTCTGTAGTGTAACTATGATGAAGTGTAAAGGACAGAGCTGGGGTGATACCAGAAGCCTGGAAGATTTGGGCACAGTGTGATTCCAGTGGTATCAAGCCTATCCATAATTCACCAGTAATCAGTTAATGGAAAAATACCCAAAGCTTAAGAGTTGGACAAAGCTGGATTTCAAGGGGAGAAAAAAGAACAAGGAACAAGTATCCAGCATATGCAAAGTAATGAAAGAGCTGGGTGTAAAGCGTATTATAAACCAGCAAATGGCAGGAAAGGGACAGGAAGGAATCACATTGTGCTCCTTGTGTAAAAGAGAAGAAATTAACCCAGATCATTAGCAGCAGTGTCTTCCAGCAAAGGTTTCAAGAAACTCATGAATCCCAATAATTCCCCCTTGGTTGAACTGCTGAGCTTTGGGTGCAGAGAGCAGTGGAAAGGTGAGCCTAAAACCAGAGATAATAAAAAGTTAATGGTAGGTTTACTGAAATAACAACTTTTCAAATATTACATTGTTAACAAGATTTGCTCTCTATTTAGATTGTATTAACATCAATGTTTCTGGACTAATAATACTACAGTGTTTGTTTCACTTTGTTTAGACTGTTAGAGCTTTCAATTTAACTAACAATGAATTCTAGGCTTCATATAGAAGGTCCCCTTTCAGCCATAACAAGACCTTGAGTGTAGCACTGCTAAGACATAGGTTATTGATGGTTTTATACTGCTAGTCCCTGACTTCTGGAAGGCCAGCTGGGAACTCATGTAGCTGTTGCAATTCAGAATAGCTTTATTTTCCTGTGAACTGTTTATCAGAGCAAACCAATACTGATCATTGACAAATCCTTGAATCACCAAATCAGAGTCCTGGAACACTTACGGAGTCACCTCATTGCTTCATGCTACAGATTAGGCTTCAGCCTAACCAGCCCTTAAACATACAAGGTGATTCATAGAATGTCTAAGGAAGGTTTTGATAAAGAGTGTCGTCTTTCTTTTCCTCCTTTAAAAATTGTGAGCTGTAAATAAGATAAAAAAAAATAGTTGAAATGTTTATAACCTCTCAAAATGAAAAGAGAACAGAAAGGAAACTTTGATGTTTAAATAACTTACACTGAACCAGGTACAACATGGCAGACTTTAAGTTTTTAATGATTACTGTTACCAACTCCTATGAGACAAATGCAATTGCTGTCACTTCACAAAGAAGGGAGATACCCAAATACTTATACACAGTAAGAAACAGTGATGGTATAAGGATACTTTAAAAGTTATTGTGCCTGTTATTTTCATCAGCTGAATAGTTTCCAGTTATTCAGTCTTAACTTCTGGTTTACAATACACAAATTATTCACTGAGTGAGGCATAAAAAAGGACTGATGTATGTGCAAACAACAACAACAAAAAAAAAGATGAGAAAAACCAGGTTTTATCCTAGATACTTCAGTTAGAGGCTTCAAGTTAGAAGGAATGGTTTCACAATAAAAATGGGGGTGTCAGTATTGGTCATAAGTTTTATTTTCACACAATCATCATAACATTTTCTTATCTTAGACACTGACTTGACATACTACTTTTCCTTTCACAGCTTTTCCCCAATTTTGCTATGTATCAAAGAGTAGCTTTCTCACCTGCCATTTGGATAAGAAACATACACACACAAGCCCCCATTAGTTTACATCACTAAAAGTATCCTGCATGAGGACTTTTTACTGAATAAAAAGCCCAAAAGATAAGCAGAAATGTAATTGCTAAATCATAAATATAGTTCTTAAAGGAAACAAACAAACAACTCCCCCCAAACAGAGCTCTTTCTTACTTCCTGTAGTATCAGTAATATTTTTGTTTGCAGCATAGAAATGCATAATTGCACATATATATACTTTGCATCATATTGATATAAGATACTACAGTCAAAAGAGTATTATACCTTCTTTATAATAAATTTTACCAAATGCATATGGATACTGAAATATACTTACAACCATTTCAAGAGATGACATAACAGTGACAGAGCACAACCAGTCATGATTAACAATACAGTCCTGCTTTGTCAGCAGCTCTGTCATTTTCTTTAAAGCAACAACAGCTAAATTACACCCTATGGACTTCTGTGGGAGAGTGGCTTTTCTAAAAACTTTCCATTAGGGAATTGTTTTTAAAGGCAGCAATAATGACTTCATTGGACTTTAAAAACTGTTATTGCCCACAATATTTGATATATGTCTGACAGTGATTTAAGTTGCTCGAAAGGTGTTCTCTTACTTAAACACTGATTTCTGTGGGCAATTTTAAGAGATTATTTATTTCAGTGTTTTATATACTTTTACTTTACAATAAATGCCCTTAACAATTTCATGGGCTCCTGGATAAAAGTGGTAGTTATGACTCTAACCTTGCAGTGCTGAAGTTTTTCTGTTGACTTGAATGAGCTCATATCAGTCACAAAGTTCACAAGGAAGAATACATTCAGGGTGGGGTCATGTGGGTTTATTCAAAGAAGCCTAAAATCAATATATCTGGTAATGTTCTCTGCAACTTGTAGGAATAAAAAAATAAAGGAGAGCAACATAATTGAGGAGCAAAAATGAAGCACCAGAAGTGATAAATCAATTGTGAAAATCATTCCTGCTGTCGCCAGGATCTTAAATGGGCTCAGTAGCCCTTCTTCTAAAAAAAAAAAAAGAAAAAAAAAAAAAAAGGTTAAACTGTCCATGGTGAAATCTGTCATTACTTGCTGTAATAAAAGGTAATGAGTTAAAAACAAAGAAATTAAGATGCCACACTGAATTTCAAAAATCAAATTCTTTAACAGAAAACTTAACAGAAAGAAGTTCTCACTGTGTGGCACTAAGTTCTTACTTGCTTTTTAAAGTTTCTTAGGAGAAAATCTGACAATAGGAAATTAACTTGAGTGAAGAAAGATCTGATTACAACTGCCTTGGTCCACAGCCCCCTTGCATGAGGAAAAAATGAAAGCTAGCAAGGGCTTCCAGCCAATAAGCTGCTTCTTTATGGTAAAGAAAATAGAATAGTATGTGGTGATAAGTGTTTTCAAGTGCAGCCCATCAATTTCCATTGTGAGATAACTTCTTCCTGGCTCTGCTAAGTAGCACTTTGTACTCTGCATAAGCAAGAAAAGTATTAATAGTGCAAACTCGAGAAATTAATACAAATAAATTACTTTGAAATCTAATAAGGTGCTATTCTTTTGGATAATTCCATTTTCAGACTACTTGCATGGTGTGGAGAGAACAACAAAATTCAGTAATTTTGAAAACATGAAACTGACTGGTTTTGTTGTGGTTCACACAACAGAAATTCCTGTTTGTTTGTAAGATAATAGCTATTGCCTTCCCTGCAATAAAAGAAAACCAACTAGTAAATTGAAGATTTCTCTGGATCTCAAAGGCACACATCAAAGACATCCTGGTAAGTTCTGTAAGATGTGGGGCCATTTTTACTTTATTGATAAAAAAGGCGAATACACAGCACAATATTTTCTGACTTCAATTTCTGCATGTGTGTTATGGTTACATTTCCTAGAATGAGCGTCATCTCTCAGAAGAAAAAAAAAAAAAAAATTATAACCACACAGTTTTAGTGGACACATGTTTCAGCCTTTCACATTACCCATTATAATATTTATTTATATGTTTGATTAATTTTTAATGCACTTTTTTCCCACCTATTATTTAAAAAAAAAAAATTAAAAATTCAGGTAATTGAAAGAAAACTCTTGGCAGGAAAATCTGGAGATGAGCAAAATAAGTTGTAGAAACAATTGATCTGGGAAATGGAAAAGTAGGGAATGGTTATCTTGAATATTCTGACTTGTTCTGCATCAAGGTATTCAGACCAAAATCAAGCCTTAGACTCAATGCACCTCCACATGAATCTATAAATTCTGAATATTGAAAATTTACTCTAACTAGTATTAGTTTATACAAGTTGTAACTTGTGTGCTTAAACTTCTGCTGCCTAATCAGCCCAACCAGTGGTTGATCTGTTGAACATATATAATCTAGATCTGTTGAACATATATAATCTAGATCTGTTTGATTTAGATTTCTCATATATTTTTATTGCAATGGATTGTAAGAATATAAAATAAGAGAGGTATGTAAAATGACCCCTGTAACAGTACTTTGTTATATTATCCTTTGAACACAGTGAAAGGTCACCTAGGAACATAATGGAAAATATACCCACAACACATAGAGGGTATGATTGATGTATCATATTTAGAATGTAATCTGAAGTACAAGAGATTTAATTTATTCCATGACATACAACCTAAAGTTTGTTTTGAGTTTGATCTGGAATAATGAAAATAATGTTTCCGTTTTCAGCTGCCATTGATTACTGTAATCCACAAAGAAATTAAAAGACACAGTGGATAAAATCAAGGTATTGGAAAGATAGCTCGTTTGCAGTGCAGAAGTACAGGCTAGCATATGCATGAGAAATATGTTAACTATGCTGACTTTTTCCCCCATGGTGCTAGAAAGGAGAAGTTATGATTAATTGTTTAAATACCAACAGTTAGGCCTACTCACCATGCTATCTTATCTCACTGTCTGAAATGGCATGTGGTGTTAATCTGTTAAATAGGATATCTTATTTTTCTTGTGACCTGTTTTTTAAGACGCGACATACGTATGCACGCACATGAGGTGTAGGCAGTCTGCTGTTTTCTCATACAGAGCTTAATACCTCATGTGGGTGAGGTTCTTTTCTTCCAGAACAAAGCTGGGATTGTATGTAGCCTATAATTTTTCTTACTCCTCTGGCTATTTTTCCTTTAGAAGATCTCCATCTGTCTATCATTATAATAGTTTGGACTATGAAATACGCTCTAAATCATAAGGCTTTTTGGAGTTGGAAACAATAGGAATAGAGAAGGCTCAAACAAGTTCACTCTGTGCTCTGTCCTGTTCCTCTGTGAAAAAGAAGGAGGATTTTTGGTATTGGGTTAACAGGAAGAGACATAGGATTAAAGGTGCTTTTAAACTTCTGTTGAAATACAATATGAATTTAAAGGTTTCATATGTAAAGATCAAAGCACATAATTGCTAGGCTTTAGTAAGTCAAAACTGCCACTGAAACCTATTTCTGTAGAGACAGAAATTTCATTTCTCTGTCCGCACCTAAATGGTGGGCCCAGAATATTATTTGCTGCTGTTTATTAAGAAATATTCTACAAAGCTTCTTTTCTACACCTAGCTTTGTGCTAAAGGCATGTTGCTGGATCTAGAAAAGGAGATCTTTAGGAACAAAAGCTTTGCCTGCATATATTGGCACAGGTGTGTGACATCCCTGACACTGAGCAAGCTTGGTGAGTTCAGTGTGCTACAGTACCACACTTATTTGAAAGAATTTAATTTTCCTCATGCTTCATTTGTTATTTATTAGTTGGTTATCTCACATAAAATATCCTTAAATATAATTTAACAATAGATTTATTGTTACAGAATACCCGCTGAGGTTTTTGTTTTGTTTTGGAGGAAGGGTGTTGCTATTTGATGGAAAACTTTGCTTTGAGTCTTTTATCTTATTCACACCAAGGATGGAGGAACAGAATTAATATCCTGTCTTTTAGAGGAATGCTCCAATTACTTGAGTATATATTCTCTTTCCATTAGAAGACTGGTTCTTCTAGCACAAAATTTTTCCTCCACAGAACTGCAAAGCCTTTTGTCCTTTTTCTGGGTCCCCAGAAAATGCTGCTGATCAAACAGTACTGCTCAAATGGTGATCAATCCAGTTATTCTTCAAAATGAGAATCAGTATTAAAATTTGTAATTTTGGGTTGGACATGGTCTCCAGAAAACTATTCTCTTAGCTTGCTTTCTATTTATGAAACCGTTTGGAATATGTTTTCATGATCCATTCTTATGTATTGGTAAATAGAACCACCGATAGGACATTAAATGGTCTGCTGGGTACAAACAGCTATTACTCAAAGACATGGCAGTGGTGACAAGTACTGATGTGTGTACCCCAGAAATACTGCTGGAAGACATATGATTGAGAACCTTCATCAACATCCTGAATGATAATTTAGACTGCACCTTCAGTGAAAGTTTCTGTGATGCCCAATAGGGGTAATAGGTTCACAGGGACTTTAAGGACTGAATCAACATAAAACTCATGAAGTTTAACATAAGGATTGCGAAGCTCCACACCTGGGACACAATAACACCACACATCAGGACATGGGAATGTAAAAACCCTTCTGGAAAGTAATAAAGTGATGTGTGAAGATGCACAAATGACAAAAGAAGGTGAATTACATACTGAACTACATTTAAAAAAAGTTGCAAGCGGATTGAGTGAAATTATTTCTATTAGTCTTAACAAGACTGTGGCCAAAATATGGTCCTGATCTGGGGCTCCCTAATTCCAGAAGGATGCCAAGAAACTGGAAAGGGTTCAGTGTAGACCTACAAAGATGTTGAGCACCAACTGCATGTGACCTGCAAGGAGAAGCTGAAAGTAATGTATTTGTTTAGTCTGGTGTAGACGAAACTAAGATAATGGAACCAAATATTCGCACTATCAGGGCTTATAACAAGGCCCATAGACTGGAACTTGGAAGATTCAGACTGGGCATCAGGAATTTTTCACCGGGAACAAGTCACTGAGGGAGGTTGGCAACTCTTAGAGATTTTCAGAATGTGACTAAGAAAAGCCATAGCCAACCTGCTTTAGTATTGCTAAAGTCCCTCTTGAAATTCAAGTAGGCCTAGATCTTTTCCAACATTTCTGTGATTCTGTAGTTTATTTTCAAGACACACTTTGTGGTTCTTGTGAAATCCCACAAATATAGGGACCAGTGTACTCAAAGAATTCACGCACAACAATCATGATTGAAAGAAAAGGTGGCTTATAAAGTATCACATTGCTAATCAAAATTACCTAAGTGTCAAATACTTATTGAGCAGCTTTTAGTTTGACAGATGCATTATAGAAGCTCATTTTTATAGATTCTTATGATTTTTCCTGCCAAATCAAGACAAGCTATAGGAATTTTGGCTTGCAGAACTCAGTGAAACACGCAAAGACTTAATCTGTCCTAATGCACCCTCACCTGACAAGTCTCTTAGGGCATTTTTCTGAGAAGCAGGAGTGAAATCAGCTCTGAACAAACTTCTAAGTTCAGTGTGTTACAGTTTAGCACATCCTGCCTTCACACATACAATTTTTGTGAGCCAAAATGCAAAAACAGAGGTGTGGTGGTTATAAGAATGTCTCTAAGGCATTATAGGGCAAAAAGTACAGCCAGAAAACATTCATCATATAATTATCTCAGTGCTTTTGTTTCCATGTTACTTTACAAAATGTGTTTTAAGAAAAAATGAGATGAAATTATTTTATTTTTTTAAATGCAGGGGTGATTCAGTGCTCAATTGAGCATGTTAAAACAATCAAATCCTAGCTTCTGCCAAATATCAGTGCTTTCTTTCAAAGATCACCAGCAAATGAAGCATTGTCTTCATGTGAATACTCACAAAAACATTAGAGTTTTTATTCCAATTATTAGAAGCTTAGAAATATTTTTGGATGGCTTCCTGTAAATGTCACACTTAACTTCATTTAGCAAAAGATTCTGCTCTGAACTTTTATATTTTCTTTTCACTTTATTTTGTCAGTAATGATCTGAAAAAAAAACCAACCTAATTTTTCTAAAACATAAAAAACAAAACCCCTCAGATAAAATGTAAGAAATTTCCCTTCTGCAAAAATCACCATATATTGACTGCTCATAAATTTGTCAGAGCCCTGATTATAAATATCAGTGGGCAGTAAATGTTAAAGGTTAATGCTGTGAATTGATTACTATGGCTGAGAGTTGTTTGACTTTAAGAATTATTAGGGAAAACTTTATGTCTGGTGAGGTCAGAGGAAAAGATCATAATGGCCCTGTATTCTCTATAATCCTTGACTGAATCAATAGCATGAATGTCGTAACAAAAAAACAAAAAACAAAAAAAACAAAAAAAAAAAAAGAAGGAACAACAAAAAGGACAGGAAAACCCATTCTGAACTAGACAAAATCATGCCTGTGAATGGATATTAATTAGATACTGAGTACAAGATTAAAAAAAAAGAAAGGCTTTAAGACATGCATAATGAATAATAAGATCTATAATAAATAATCATTGGATTTGACACATTTGGCATGTAGATAAGTTTGATTAGCAATGTGATACATTATAAGCCACTTCTTCCAATCAGAACTCTTTTGGGGTGATTTTTTGTATTCTTAAAAGATTAATTTTATTATCTGAATTCTTCACTGACAACACAATATTGCCTACTTCAGTTTACCTCAATACCTCTTCAATTTCTAAACACTAAAAATCGTGAGGGGTGTTGTTTATTTATATTTTATAATCAGGCATCAGTGAGAGAGGTTGTGCTTTTTCAAGGTGGACCTGACCAGAATCCCATCTCTCAGACTTTTCAGTCTAACTTGAGCATTTCCTTTCCACACACCCATCCTTTTGGGCATGTCTGGATATGCATGAGATTGCCCCATGTCAAGGACTGAATGATATGTGTGGACATGAAGGTGATTTCAAAACTGCACAGACATAAGGCTACTAAACATGTTCATGACCACCCTGTGACTCACTGTCTCTCTCAGACAACACTTCTTTCAATATCAAGCCCAGGCATTCATATAATCACAGAATCGTTTAGGTGGGAAAAGACCTCTAAGATCATTGAGTTCAACCTTTGACTGGTCAGCACGTTGTCAACTAGACCAGTGTACTGAGTGCCACATCCAGTAGTTTCTTGAATATCTCCAGGGATGGTGACTCCACCACTTCCCTGGGCAGTCTGTTCCATGCATATATATATATATGTATATATATATA
>JAWWEE010000040.1:9356877-9378277 GCA_035221455.1 Xenops minutus
CACCGCCAGCACAGCTCACAACCTCATAAGGGCACGCAAGCTTCTCCCCCACGACAAGGGGATGTCCATGGAGAAGGAAGGAAGAATTAATAGTCACAATGTAAATGCTCAAAGAATTCAGCAAAACTCTCTCAGAATGCTCAGAAAAGTTAAATAAAAGAGAATGTGAGCATGTGAAGTCCACCTTATCTTTTTATTGAAATGTACTGCAAATATTTCAACTATTGTGCAGACAGGGACAGGTGAAGTTTTTGCTAACTAATAATTAACATTTATCTTAGAAGGAATTTCACAACCTTCCTTCAAACTAGGCACCGAAAGGTTGGGAGGAGGAGGTAAACAGAAAGTGAACATACTTTAACTGATGTTTAACAAAGAATTTATTGTGGGTGAAGTGTTAGACTTTTTTCTTTCTTTAATCACACTGGTACAGGAGCTGGTTCAAAGCAAACTGAACACAGGAAGATTCCTGCTTCATGGACTTCAGATTTGGGCCACCGTAATGAGGAATGTTTAAATAAGTGTAGATACTCTACTGTTAAACCGACAGCAATCACATGAGAACTAAGTTCATTTTCCAGTAACATTCTAAAGTTCAATGTGTAACTGGAGACAATTTTCATAGCTCATTTGAGCAGAAGGGCCTTTTTTGTTCTTTTGTTCATGATAGCTTTTATTTTTCCTTCTTATTTTTGCTGTTGTTGTTTTGTTGTTTTTGTTTGGTTTGGGTAATTTTTTTTTTTAATCTTTGAACTTGTATTAAAAGAAGATGCCACTTTAACTGGATATGGAATTTGTTTTACTGGAAGCCATATTATGGTCTTAGAAAACAGTGCTGGTTCTTACAATTAGTTGCAGATTTCTTAATTTAGTCTGGGAAAACAAGATCACATGTACGTTGGGGATAGTGATTCTGAATGCATATGCTTAGAAATAATTTAAAAACAACAACATAAAAGGAAATCAAGGCATTTAATAATAAGCAGGAATATTTATGTTAACAGGCCTTTCAAATAGGTGGTGAAGGCAATGTTCCAGAATTCATTAAAAGAGAGAAGAAAAATCCAATTATTAGTTTCAAGAATGCTTATGGCCTTGTTGTCTTTAATGGATTAAAACTGAAGATGAAAATCTTGGATATGGTACAGATTTTCTGACTTTAAAGGAAGGATGTACTGATCCAGTCTTGATCTGTAACCAATGAAAATGCTCCCAATTTTATGTCCTCCTTTTAACTAAAGAGGTTAAAGAGTTCATCATTTGAACACTGTTTTAGCTGTTCTTTTAATTGTCTTCTTACTTTTTTCATCACATTTGTAAGTCAGGGGTTGCATTTTTTAATTTTAAGGGATTTTTCTGAAAGGATAAAACAAACAAACATATATCACTGACAACTGGCTCCCTGATGCCAGCTGTAAAAAAAGTTCTGTAAACAGTTTTTCAAGTTTCTTTTCTTTCCTAAGGTTCCTCTGACTGAATGGACTACTGAAAGCCAGTCATTTAGTGAGGTGGTAACCTGGGAAAAAAGAGTCAGGATCTAGATCTGGCTGTGAAATATAATTGCCCAAGACCAGGGAACCTGCTGTTTGCGTGTGAGTTTAGCCATTAAAAAGTTATTACATTCATATTGGTTGTCAGCAGATAACACAATGTTCTCAGTGTGCTAGGGTATCATATTAGTAACCCATAGGGCTTCCATTATCAATAGTCTAAAAAAAAGAGACCGGGGTAGGGCAAGAAGTACAGTTCCTTTGTGGAAGGGCAGGCAAGAAGAGGTAGCCACAATTTACAAGCAACAACATAAAAAAAGTCTCATTTTTTGTTAGGGTTTTATATATACAGATTTTATGAGCTTATACATACAGTCATAATGCCTGAATTATACTCTTTGCATATATATTACCTTATTGTGTTTGTTCCTCTTTGATTATTCTTTGGATTTCTTTCTAACTTATTCAGCCAAATTAAACATTAAGGAAACCCCCTTCTTCCCAAAGAAAACAATTTCAGCCAACTTTGTCTGACATGAGGAATTCTTGGGAAGGTACTAATCTTTGGAGTACTCCTGTATTTAATTAGGTTTATGAAAAATATTCCTGAACTTATTGTGACAACTTGCACATACAAGGGAAAATGTACAGACAATCAGTTACAGAGTTGGGAACAGATTTATTAGAATCTGTATTGTACATTTTTTAAAAAATCTTACTAATGGAAACATTAACCACTTGTAATGTTAGAAATGCACAATATTATATATAGCTGAGTGCAGGATAAAGAAAAAAAAGGAAACAAGAAGCCAAACAAAAACAATTATTGTTCAGTACTCTCAAGGGAGAAGATTATTTTGCAACATCTTCAGTGCAGGCATAGGCTGAACAATCTGCAGAGGCATCAATAAATGCAAATAAAATTAAAATATGCATTAGAAAATAATGTAATAAATATTTTGCTTTCTGCACTCTAGTTAGAGAAAACCCACGTTTAAACTCAATGGCAATTTATAATGCCTCACCTTTTTTTTCCTATACCAGTATCCCCATTCCTTCTCAGAATGATATATTCAGTATTTTTTAAATTACATGAAATACAATAATTCATGTGCACCTGATTGTTCATAAAGATTGTAGTTGTGATCTTCCACACATTTTTTTGTGTGCCAGTGCGATATTGGTGTCATATTTTTTTCTCAACCTGCTTTAAAGACTTCCAGGAACAAGATAGAATGAAGAACATGACTCAGACAATTAAAATATCAGATATTAATTGTCCTATGTGAACAACTCTTTCCATTCCAAATATTTGTTAAAAAATAGACACCACACTGTTAAAAGGTATCACATTCTAAGGTAAATGATAGATTGTTAGCTTGAAATTAGTGGCGCACTTTAGAAAAGATTGTGTTTAGAAAAGACTGTGTTCATGCTCTTTGGCCAGAATAGAAAAATAACATTTAAAAAAAATAGAATTGCACAAATTATTTGTCTGTAACTTTTTCTAAAATATCACTTGAACAAATGTGTAGAAGACTTTCCAAACTGAGTAAAACTTCTATTGTGAACAGAAAGCAAATGTACTTTACATATAAGGTTTATTTTCTAGAACTACAGCTCTGAGACCAAAGCTGCTCATTCACCTCATGTTGTACCTGGCATCCAGTTCTTTTGTTTGATAACTTTTTCTTCCAGACTTATCCGCTTCTTCTGCATATTGCTAAATATTGAATTAAGGCATAGCTACAGCCCTGTCTATCAGTTAATTTCCCATGGGTCAAGCTACTACAGACTCGTCTCCAGGGCACAAGTCCATGTGCAGGAATTAAAAGGCGTTCCACAGCATGAGTAACCAAGTGACCTGTAACAACACATATGTTGTTCCCATATGTTTCTGAAATACTTTGTCCAGCTGCCTCAATGAGTACATTATGTTGGGAGACAGCTGGCCAGCCTTCTGAGAAGCAAGCCAAAGCACATAACTGCTCTCTCCTGACCCCTTATATACATAGTGCTACCCTGAAAAACACACCTTGACACTCAGCTTGTCATTAAGTGAACTCCTGGATGGATAGGCTTTTCCTCCTGTGCAGAGGGAAAAATAGAGGGAATTCTTGTACTAAAGTACCATTAGGTGCATGGCAGAACTGACAGGAAAACATTCAGAAAGGGATGAACCCTATTCCCACTGGGATTGTCAGCAAAAATTTGAGTAATTAAGATTTGCCTTGTGATAGAATTTAGTAATCTACTCTGAAACTTGTGAATCAGAACCCCTAAACTCTGTTTTCACCTCTAGAACTCTTTTAAAATACTCATTTACAATAGGCCAAGGCATGTAATTTAAGTAACCATCATTTGAAACAACAAACAAACTGTGAAAACTGTTCTTACTCACCTTTGTGGTATGTTGTAAGAACTCTTTATCTGCACTTCCAACTAGGTAAGAATCATTCCAGAATATTAATTCTGAGCATGTCTTTGTTTCTGAGGAGGACAAGGCATCAATGACCCCCTTTTCAGAACAAAATGATTAGAGGTTTTCCTGAATTCATCATCAGTTTGGTATTGAGTAGGTCAGTGTGCAATTGCTTTTATTAAGTGTTGAACCCGGTCCTCTCAGCTTTTAATCCTTCCTCTTCTCTACAGCACCAAGTGCATTTAGTGCCACTGCCTCTCACACACATGACTATTTCACTTATCCTTTCCCATTTGTTTAAACATAATATTTTAAACCCATTTATTCTGTCCAATGATGGCTGTATTGAATACATTTTTCATTGGCTTCACTTTATATCTTGCCATTTTTGCCATATGGCATAGCTTGCCTGAGTAATGTACAAATCACACCGTCTAACAACTGTATTTACATTCCCCTATGAATGCTCTGGAGAGAATATAAAGTGTAGTGCTAGAGATTCAAATTTCAAGGGTCATAACATACAATATTCAGTGTTCCTGCCCTGCAATTTACTCCAGATAGGAAGATATTCTTAGACTGTTATACATGGCTTATCTGCCAACATTATATATTTCATATACACAGCTCATGAAATCATGGATGGATAAACCAAGAAATTATGCAAACGAATAGCATCATAGTCACAAACAAGATCTGCCTATAGCAGACTCAAAATACCATTGACTATTTCTGTGTTTATATTTATATATGGGGTAGTTTACTATAGTAATCTTTCAAATTAGGAAGTATTCAAACGCAAAATACAAAATGGTCTCTGCAAAATATTGAAACAGCACAGAGGAAAAACCATTCATTAAGGTGAAGCAGCTCAGAATTTTGCTGAGGGTGCAATACTAAGCCTCTCTAAATAGTATTTAATATTCAGCTACATGCTGTGATTTCAAGTGTATGATTAACTTTCCACCCTTTTATTGTACTACTGACTTGTTTCATAAAAAGAGACACATTTGCATATTCTCATTACAGTCCAGTACAAAGCTTACTGAAATCAGTGGGAGTCTTCCAACTGATTTCTATGGCTGCTGAATGAGGCCCATCTGTGACTGGATTAATTTCCAAGATGGATTTTTAAAATGTACTAAATATATAAAAATCAACATTTCCTTTGATACAAATGACTGGAATTACATTTTGAGAATGGTGACAATCTACTGTGTATCTCCCACAGGAGCCGAAGTGTACTGTCTCCTGTAGGCTGCAGGTGATGCCTGTTCTGAAAAAAAGGCTGATCAATATCCCGTCTGTTTCTACAACATGAAAATCCAGATGCTCGTAACATTTTAAAACTCACTTTGAGCAGTCTTCCCTTTTCTTTGAAGTTTGTTTCTAAGGCTTTGTGAGGTTATATTTCTAAATTTGGTTAACAGAACATGAAAACTAAAATGGATCAGAGAGGAGAAACAGAATAGCTGTGCTGATCTAATGAACATATGTCTCTAAAAGAAATCTAAGTGCTACATTAAACATCTAGTGAATACAATTTTTTATCTTTATATTTTTATAAATGTAACTGACTATAGGACTTTAAAACAGAAATACCTTGGAATATGGTTATTCATTCGGGTAGGTAACAATGAAACATATCATATAATGGAGTATAAGATGGTTGTTGATGACTTTGAAATATTTCCTTGGTCAAGTTATTTGCATTAAGACATTTTATAACACACACACACACATTGACAGAAACTTGATAACAACACACTTGGACAACTAAAATTCTGAAGTAATACTCAAATTCAAAATCAGGGAGGCAAATGCAGGGGCAGATGAAGCATGCTGAAATATATTTATGTCACATATATTATTGTATTGTGAGGGGCTGGTTCTGTTATCACAATGGTCATATAATAAAATTGAGAGTATTTTTACACTGGAATAACATGGAGTTTAAATCACTTAACTACAGAATATGCCTGAGTGGTGGCCAACATGAACTGAACAATAGTTTATAGCATTGATAAGAAAAAAAATAAGAACAAAGAAAGTACAAGTGGCAGATGACTTTGGTTTAGAGATTTCTACAGACAGAGAATAGAAAAGGCTGTTTGTTAGTGTCTCATATATTGAAGTTTATTTCATTAACTGAAGAGTGTTGGCTACATTTTTACTAAGAATTGAAGGAACAAAACCTGTTAGCAAGGTTAAAATAGCTGGTGAGGGCAGGCCCCAGCACTGGCAACAGGGAGCGGAGTGATAAGGGGTGGTTAACAGGGGCAGAGCAGCTTAAATTGGGTCTCCTATCTGCGAAGGTTTGACAGTTCCAAAGTGTGAGTGAGGTATTATCATTGGAAGGGGAAGGAACCAGCTGTCTCAGCAGTGGCCTCATCAAAGAAGGCTGCAAAATAGCATTAGCTATGCATGAGAATTAGGTATGTACACTGCTTTTTTTTTGTGGCTTATTTAGGGCTTTTTTTTCCCCTTATCTTCCTTCTATGTTATTAAAGAGATTGTTATGCCTATATATTTAAACAGAGAAAACTAGTGAATGTATATTACAATTTTTTCTAGGTTTCTGGGAATTTCAGGCAGTGCTTTTTTTCAAAAAAACTTTGCATTTAAGCCAGCAACTGATTGTACCAGTCAGGAATGATTTTTTCTAGCCAAACAAACAGTAAACTGCTGATAAGGAATACACATCATCTAATACATAGCCAAAGGGTATTATATCTTTCAGAACAACAAGTTATTACTGAGGAATGAAATTTTTTATTTCTTGCTCAAATCAATGAATCAAATCAAATCAAATAGGAATTACCAGTAAGGAAAAAACCCAGAATAAGTCCACTCCAAAAGCTTAGCTTTAGCTTGGACTAGTTGCTGCCAGGGGAAAGGGCATATTTGGTTTATCTGACAGTCTATTTTATATATGTGTATGGCTATAGATTGGCATAACTGTTTCTCTCAATTAGCCATTTTCTTCACTTTTTTCATGTTTTTTTTCCTTAGCCTCTTTTAAGGACTAAAAAAATTAAGACTGTCAAATGACATTCCTCAGAGCAGTCTACCATATACTTGGCCAGCCTTGAGCTAGTTGTTGTTGAACCATACCCTCCCCCAGCCTCTTGTTCTCATGGGTGACCCTGAATGACCTACGTTGATGTAAATCCATTCATGTACATAGAGACAATAGACTTCTCTCTGCAGTCTTGACCTTCATCTTTCTAAGACAACACTACAGCTTGTTTGCTTTTTACCCATAGCTCATACTAAACAGAGGGCCACAGAAATAAAATTATATCCTTTTACCTTTCAAATGGTATGGTGTGATGTAAAGACACTTAAGACACCATAGATAATGGGTAAAATACTATGGATATTAGATAATGCTCTAAAGGTCTTACATCTCTACAGTTACCAATATCTGAATACACTGTAAAATGTAAAATCCAGATCACAGGACATTTTGCTGCCATCTTAAAATGGGAGACATCCTTTACTATTACTTTACGATACTGCACCAGCAATATGAAAAGGCAATCTATGTTTTCAGATGAACCACAAATCTAGCAAATAGACTGAAACAAATGCTTCCAAAAGAAAGAGTAAATGCAGTAAATTGAGTTTTCTTTTCTCTTTGAAGATTTTTCGCAGACCTATTTTCACTTTCTCAAAAGTGAAAAATAATTCCTTTCTCATTTTAACACATGTTGAATAATGCTGTAAGATTTTCAGGCAAAGCTATTTCTAAAGAAACTAAAAGATTTTAAGTCTTAAAAAGTCCCCCATAAAATACTTCTCCTCCAAAAAACTAAACCAAACCTAAAAACAATGCACTTAACAGAATGTTAATTCTGAATTGTTGTGAAAGAAATATGTTTTTGTGTATATATATATAATTACTGGATTCTGAATATCTTCAGTGTAAAGGCAGTACTTAATTGCAATGAAAGATGATTTCTGAGAAAAAAGTATCTTAACTCTAACAACTGTATTCAAAGATATTATATAATTCAAGGCACATGTCTGCCATGAAGTACTATTTCTAATGACAATTTTCCTTATATTATTTTCTCTGTTAATGATGAACAACCAAAATGCCCAAGGCATCACGACTTGCCTAGGAATTATTTTACACAGCCCAAAGCACTCTCAAAAATTTGACTTTTTATTTTATATTTTCATTTCATACTTTTAATATTTTAGTCCAAACCACCAACTGGAACATTAGTCTTATTGATTTTTTAGTTCACATTTCTTATGTCCACTTGACAGTGACATTCTAGCTCTGTCTTCTTTCTGTATCATTACAGCTGTAGCCATTCAGAATTTGTTATCAGTGTCAGTCACATCAAAGCTTCATACTCTCTGTATTATGTAAAAAAAAAAACAACAAAAAAAAACCCAAAAAACCAAGTCCTAGGATTCCTTCTGGCAAGTCTGCTCTGTTGTTCAGAACAATGAAATTAGGGAATTAAATTGTTGCAGTGTTGCTAAGCGTGGCTATTTTATAATTGCATTAGTTCCATCAATTTGACACATATTATGTATGTCCTTATATCAAGAAAAATTCTTTTTTGCATTAGAGCATTAGCATAATGCTCTTCATGTCTGACAGTTGCACTTATTGCATTAAAGAAATAAAGCCAAGTATGGATTACAAAAGCTAAAAGTACACTTACACCTAAAATTAATATTCAAACATTAGAAAGTCCTGTCTTGGTGAGTGATTGGAAAGTAGCTTCCTGCGGTGAAATTTAACAAAGAGTTTCTTGAGTTCAAAATGGAAAAGTGTAATATTTCACTGGCCTGGACGACAACATATAATATTCATAGTTTTAAAACTCAATATGGTTCTCTAATTCAATGCAGATGCTCATAACAAGTCATTCAGTGTCTGAGTGACACAATTAACATTTTGCTGGTTAGCTAAGAATCTTAATAATTGCTTCCCTTATTCATCATGGGCTGATGAATACTGAAATAGTTCCTGATTTAAACTTGACCTTTCCTTTCAGTCATCAGTCATTTGTATTAATGACCAAGTGTATCACAAATATGCCTTTCATTGTGCAAAGTTAAGCCATAGGTTTCTCAGTAAGAATGTTTATTTCTTTAAATACAAATTAACTTATGAATTGTCCCATGTATTACTTTTGTAGCATATGAGAAAATGAATGAGAAAACACTAAAATCTATTACTTAGAAAATCAGAAACAGAAAGATTCAGACCCCCTTGATTCCACCTATGTTGGGATCTATACAGAAAAGAAGTGTCAAAAATATACAAGGTACTCTTTGCACTTCTAGTGGTACCTAAGGTACCTAATTCTCATTTTGACATATGATTCTGTTTCCCCTTCACAGAAGTGCAAACGCTGTGTGGGACAAGCCTTAGGCATGGTTCCAGTTATTAACGCTTTGAGAGACTAGTTTCCTGGAAGAGGAAACAAGACCTCAACCACCCTCCTTGCATTGGGGTAACCCATTTCACTGAGACACAGAACTGTTTTGTTTTTTTTTTCTGTTTTTCCAGAATGCAGGTTGGTAGTTTCATCTTCAGCAGTTTGGAAAGAGATACCTCTAAGAAAACACCTTAGAGTAATTCTGAATTATGAAGGAAAGGTTTGACTACAAAGGTTTTATCCAGGTACTCAAACTCCTAAAGAAGACAAGTTACATCTGCTACCATGTATTTTTTGTTTTGCAATTTTCTAATTATAACAGTAAGTATTCTTCTGAAATCTCCTTACTGAGAGCCTTAAACTCAGAAAGCAGTCAAAAAGAGATATAAGTATCTTGAATCACTCTACACAACCAGCAAATGGAATAGAGATCCACACTGAATAAATTTTCTCCCCAGATTAATCCTGCTGAGATGAGATATTATTCTGGGCCTCTAAAATAAAGTATCTGAATTTTATTTTTAATTAAGCAGTTGTTTTCAATACATGTTACTAATGTCCTTATAAAATTAATACGTAAGTTTTATGTACTACATTAAAAAGGACTTTAATCTCATATCAAAGTCCTTCCTTATAAATTCGGTCCAAATATGTGTGTTTTTAATGTATTGTGGGAATATGGGAGAAAATTTTTAGTTCTTGCCAGCAATAGTACACATTGCAGTTCAAAAGAGAAGTGAAGAAAAATTTCTTTTAACAAGCCTGTGGATACAGAAATAGCAAGGAATATTGCCCCATCTGAACTACCCAAACAGTTTTAAATTGCCCAATTTAAAGCTTGTCCAGAAGCCAAGTCTAACATCTTATGTACTTCTGCAAGCAGTGCTATGTGATTTTTTAATGATCAAAGGTGCTTGATTTTATTTTGATGACTTACTTATAGTATGTCATGCCCCAACACCATTGCAGGTCAGAGATGCAACATGGGTTCACAAAGGCTTCATTTACTAAATTGCTCATGCTACTCCCTCATCATTTAGATCTTCTTTTCAGAAATACACCAGTCTAAGAACCGTTAAGCTTGAGATTGTATGACTTTGATAAATGATCTGCTTAGAAACCTCATGTCTCATCCTCTGATAGTTCACAATACCTACTCCATTCCATACAGTGGTGTAGTTAGAACTGATTACATATGGCACAAATATATGTGTGTGTAAATATATATACATGTGCATATATGCACATTTGTATCAGGAACTTCCCTCCACCTTTCAACTATTCTCCCATACTTTCATATCATGTGCTTCTGTCTTATTATAAAGCTATGACTTGCATTTCTGGAACTATGCAGAATAAGGAAACCAAACTTAGGTTTAGACAGAACTCTATCAAACGTTATTTCTTATGTTTGAATGGTAAGCTAACATTTGTCTTTTAAAGAAGCCAGGTAACACATGGCTGGGGAGACCTATAGGTTTTTCACAATATAGTTAATAGTTTCCAGTGTGAGGTGTCAGCAAAAGCATTTGTGTTATAATTGAATGTGAATATATATTTAGCAACTTTTAGTTGGTAAAGTGTTAATGGTTTGTGTAATGCCAGTTCTTTTCAATCAGGTCTCTTATTGTTTCATCTATTTCCTGTCATTAATATAACTTAATATCAAAGCTATATAATTTGCAGTAGAGAATGCATATGAGATTGCAAAAGACTGAAAATAATATTTTGTTTTCCTTTAGAGAATGCTGTTTCATACAGTGATATTAGGAAGAATCTATATTGATTTTAACACACATTAGAATGATTTCTTTTATTTTTAATCTGGAGTGTGCAGTGGAGACGGTATTTTCACGATCCCTGGCAATTCAACAACTGCAGTTGGCCTGGTGGCAATTGAAATAGTATGTGTGTGTGTGGAGAGTTAACAAGCCACAGGGGACCTGGAACATGAGCAAAGGCATAACCATCACAACAAGCCTATGTTTTCTTACAGCCTGCTTGCTGTTGTAGGGTCATAGGCTGTAAAGCTGTGGTTAGTGAGAGAAATTAGTCATGAAAACAGCAGAACCCAGTGGGGATTCATAATACATGAATCAAGCAAAATTTTTGTTTATTTAAAAGATTCTGACTTGGAAAAAAAAAATCCTCTTAATAGTATCCTAGTGGCATAAACCCATGTTTCTATAAAGTGCATCATGTTAACTGATTTCACTTAGAGGACATGAAAATCCAAAATTAAGAAAAATAGGAAGTAATTCCGTGCTTCAGACACTTCAATTCAGTTGGGGAATCAACCACAGCTAGTACAAGAAACTATGCTGGCTTCTTCTGAAAGCCACTAGACTTTCTGAATGCAATTTTTATAAGAGGTAGTGTCCACTGCAAAAGGAAATGCAGAATTCTACAAAATTTTACAGCTGTCAAAGATCTCAATCAGAATATAAAACCAGTAACAATTTGGCATATCTGTGTAAATGTGCTGCTAATGGAGTATTACTGACATGCCCTACCCCATGATGATTCACTGCCATTAACACTTACAACAAACATGACTAAATTGAGGTCTCAACTGCTTATATTTTAAGATGAGAAATGAGAACTTGGGAAACAAAACCAAACCAAGCAGCACCAAGCAGGAACCTGACACTAGTTCTAGTAGTTGTGTCTTAAGGATATTCTTTGGCTGGAAATAATGCAAATGCAGCAATAGAGCAATTGTCATTGTCATCAATACAACATCTAGGAAACACTAGCTGAGCTGAAAATACCACTGCAAAACCTGACAAGCAGGTTTTGCTTAAATTCACATGTTGCAAGACAGCAGAGAAAATGTCTGAACAGTTTATTTGGTGGGATATCAAAGCAAGATATTTCCTTCATCTTTGTGCTCTGTAGCGGTTTGACATGTTCAAGTCAACTCAGTTGAGGCACAACCACATTTTATTGAACAAAGATACACCTTTGAGTTACTTCTGAAAGAATTGTTTATTGTAGTGAAAAAGTGGATTGAATGAGACACCACAAATAAATGAGTATTAGTCAGAAAAAGACTAAAATTCAACTATTATCCACACTCACTGAGAATAGGGCAAAAGGTGTAAGGTCATATGCAAGGAGACTGAGATCAAAGAAATGAATAAACTGTTTTCTAATATAAAAATAGTTAAGTATTGGAATTATTTACTTAGGAAAGTTGCTGAACTTCTACTACTGAAGTTTCTAAGACTGGACTAGAAAATATGCCTTTTGGAATAGCCTTGCTAAAATCAGAGTAGATAACCTATCAAGATATCTCCTAGCTGTTTTCTATTTATTTAAGGTTAAATAAGCCAAGATCAGGATAAGTTATATATTTGAACAGGGCTTGTAAACATTTTAATTCTGTATTGAAGGTACAATATTACATGCCAACTAATTATTTTATTTTCCTAGATCAGAAGATGATTGTGAAAATTTCAAATATTTCTTTAAGAATTTTAAATTACTAGCTTATTCACAATATTAGGAGCATATTGATAAGTAAAATTCAAAGGTTTCCCTTTTGAAGGCCATACAATTATTGTTTTCTTTATAAATTTTGATCTCTAGAAAACATCTTAAAGAAATGGGAAAACCATAGAGGTCAATGGTCAAGGTTCTTAGGAGCATGAAACAAAGAAAATGAGAATAAATAATTTCATTATCTTCAACAAAAACAAAAAGCTCAGACTTTTGGTTATTTGTTTTCCAAGATCTAAATAATACTACATCAAACTGCTTGGAAAAGGCATTTAAAACCCTATTCTCATTAGTATAAAATCAGAAGTCCAGCGGAACATTCCATATTATGTACTCTGAGCTTCTCTTATTGTTGCAAAAATATTCATCATCTAGCTTTACAGTAGTGCTGGAGGTTCCCCCATCACCACATATCCATAGATTTTTTTTTTTTTTCCCTTCCAAATATGACTAATAATACTAATTTCCTTCATCAACTCTAGGAAGCATTGTAAATGTAAGGCAATTACCATGTGTTTAGTAGTATTAATTCATTCTTATAGAGTCATAAAAGCTGTAGTGGTTAAATATTATTAATTTTGATCCCTCTTGAATATGAAGGCCTCGTGGGTATATCTAAGTTCATGATGTAAATTGAATAACTATAGCAAATGATCTTAAATGCTTCAGATAAAGTACGTTAGACTTGTAGAGATTTATTCATCAGTATTCATAATTCAGGGGAATAGATTGTTAGAAAGCTAATGAAAAGCTTCTTATCTTTATGTTGCATGGATTTACTAAAAGCCTGACAGAGATTAAATATGTCTAACTTCCAACAATTTATTCAAGGAGATTACTATTCCTATTAAGCAACGTATTATAACAAGTACCTGTGGGATATTAATATCTTTAAGCTGTTCAACAAAAGATATGTTATGAGAAATAAAAGTCTTTTGAAATGTAGTGGAGTAAACAGAGTTGAAATTCCAAAGGACTGAAGAAAGGAGTAACCAATAGTAAACTTAGAAATGTGTCAGTGACACTACGACAATCTACAGTTTCCTTAAAAATTGGATAAAGGAGACATTTCAGTAAAGCTTCAGTGAATGTTTATGACTGTAGTTCATTTTCCAGGGCTGTGCTTAGGGGTGCCACTATTTCCACTATAAACTTCCATTTTAAAGGAGATATGACAAAATAAATAAAACTGTATGGTTCTGCCCAAAACTTTGTCATATAAAAGCTCATCTTGGGAATTTATCTTTTATTTTATTTTTGGAAAGTATTAGATTTTCACAATAAATCAAAATAAACATGTTAATTATTGCTTTTAATGATATGACTAATTTTGAGTATATTGTTTTTTTCCAGTAAGGAAACATCACCAAAAAAAGCTTGATAGTGGGATAAGCCTTAACATCCATTGTTTGGAAATCAGCCTTTACAGGAATGCTGACACTGAGAACCAAAAACTAGATAAACTCTAAGCCATTCAGCCAGCAATTTTTATTGCAGATGGCCTCTTTGCCAATGCAAAGAAGATGTGTTATGTATGCATTTTTTATCAGTGCATGACCCCAAACAAAAGAGGAGCAATGAAATGACTAAGAACTAAGAGCAGAGTGATTATATTGGTTAATTTTGTGTCAGCAGCCTGAACTCAAGTATGCAGTAAGGTTGAGCAAGAGGATATAAAATTGTTAGATTCATGGGATGAAAGATGTATTATCCAAAAGAATAATCTTGTCTATCTATCATCTTTTACAGAAAAAGATTAATCATCTATTTCAACCAGATTAAAATAATCAAGAAAGAATGTATTGATGAGTAGGAGGCCTCAGTCTTTACCCATTGATGCTAAATTTTGCTGTCACACTGGAACCTGCTTGTACTCTGAGATGTTCTGCAAACTTGCCTGCTAGGGAGTTATCCAGCATAAGAGAAGTAAGTGCATCTTCTGTTCATGGACACATCATCTCACCACATAACCCAGCGTAGATTGAATTATTATGAATCCCCTATTACTGTTTCCAAATGTATGACTAACACTTTTCTACTGAATTTGAGACTGCATTTGTCCCTGACAATATTATGATTCTTCTGTCCTGTTTTTATGGTTCTAGTTATATTTGTGGCAAATGCTGGGATTGTATCATCAGTTTCTTTTCTCTACAATTTTTGATACTCATTGCTCTTCAAGCTGATGGCAAACTTCAAGGTCATTGTTAAATACACTATTGATCCACTTACCTACTCTGCAATGTGCTGATAATTCTTTCTGAGTGATTGTACCTTCCTGTCTGAAGAAATAACATCTACCTTGAATACCTTCTTTTGTTAAAGCTGATAGAGACATACGAAACTAATAGAAAAAAAGGCAAGGTCATAGAAACTTAGAATCATAAAATCGTTTGGATTGAAATGGAATTTAAAGGTCAGCTAGTTCCAAACTCCTCTCATGGGCAGGGACATCTTCCACTAGACTAGGTTGTTCAAAGCCCCATCTAACCTGGTCTTGAAGGCTTTGAGGGATGAGACAGCTATAACTTCTCTGGGTAACGACTTCCAGTGTGTCATCATCCTCACAAAAAGAATTTTTTCCTAATAACTAATCTAAACCTATTATCTTTCCATTTAAAGCCATTACTCCTTGTCCAATCACTATATTCCTTTGTAAAACAAGTGCTACAAGCACACATTGCTGGGTCACATTTTGCTTCACATCAATGAACACCTCCAAGTCTTTCTCCTTAGTGCTGCTCTCAATCCATTCCCACCTGGTATTTGTGTATGGCATTGGCACGTGTGTAGGACCTTGCACTTTCAGTTACGCTTGAGGTTAATATGGGCCCAGCCTGTTGAGGTCCTTCTGGATGGCATCCCTCCCCTCTAGCATGTCAACTGCACCACACAGCTTTGTGTCATCAGCAAACTTGCTGAGGATGAACTCAATCCCACTGACCATATTGCCAACAAAGATGCAAAACAAAGATGCAATACTAACACCTCCACTTGGACATTGAGCTCTTCATCACAAATATTTTTTTGTGTGACTATCCAGCCAATTTCTTATCATCTGTGCATTCATTCATCAAATCCATGCTTCTCCAGTTTAGAGACTAGGATGTTGTGTGGAACGTCTTTAAGTGCTTTACACAATTCCAGGTAGATAACGTTCTTCAAGGAGATGATTCTTGAACAATGACTTGCTTTCTTGGGCCCCTCGTTCCTCTAGGGATTTATCTCATGGTATTCTACCAAGTAGAGGCCTGAAGAGGCCAAAGTCTACTGTTCTGAACTTCAGGACAGTGAGATTACTGTGCGTCCTGCTCTCTGCCAAAGCATCTCCATCATTTATAGGTCACTGTTGCTCTTGAGTTTCACATTCCCCACCAGCTCCTCCTTCTTGATGAGAACAAAGTCTGGCATAACACCTCTACTCATTGGTTTCTCTATCAATTAAATAAGTTATCATCAATATATCCCAGAAACTTCCTGGATTGCTTATTCTATGCTTGCTGTCCCTCCAGCTATTATCAGGATGGTTGAAGTTCCCCATGAGGGCTTTTGAAGGTGAGGCTACTTCTGCTTGACTATAGAGCACCTCATTCACTCAGTCTTTCTGGTCAGGCAGCTCAGCAGACCCCCACTACAATGTCACGTGTCCCCGCCCTCTCTTTATTCCTGATCCATGAGCTGTCAGTCAGTTCCTCATCCATCCCCAGGAGGAATTCCAGCTGGTCATTGGCATAAAGGACAACACTGTCTGCTTGTCTCCCCTACTGGTCCTTCCTAAGGAGCTTGTATCCTTCCATTTCAACACAAGTCATCAGAGAGACCTCACCATGTCTCAATCATGCCAGTAAGATCACCCTAGGTGTGCACAAGTCTCTAATGCCTGTGGTTTATACCTCATGCTGCATGCATATTTATAGAGGCATTTAACTTGGGCTCCAGATGAAACTGATTTATTGGTTAGAGTGGTTGGGATTTCTTTGTACTATGCTTCAGGTGCTCTCTTGCTGACCTGCAATCCTTTTTCAGGCTCTGGGCATCTTTTGCCTGCCCTGGCATTAAACTGATAGGAGTGGATGGATCGAAGCTCTTCTACTTCTGTTATGTTGTTATCTTTGCAATTTATTCTTCCAGAATAATATCTTAAATTACCTTCTAGCTTGGCAATGCCATGTTGCCTGAAAATTTTATGGAACAGCAAGTAGACATGTTCCATGGACACCTGCACGATGTACACCTCGGTTTACTGATCATTCATAATAATTTGCTACACAACTTGTTAATTACATACCCAGAAAATGCTAAACTACTTTAAGAAAAACTGTTTAATGACAGTGTGGTAGAAAAAGGTATCTTTATGAAGGCTAGAAATAAGAGGGGAAATAAATATGATCTATACAGAAACAAAATTACCTGAAGAAAACAAGTGTGAAAATTTAGTGCTTAATTCTCTGAGTAGTCAAATCAGTAAGCATCTGCAGCATTGGGATTGTTCAGTTGCAGTTTGGTGAATGCTAAGTATCTTGCCACATGGACATTTTTAACAGGTAAGGGCTTAGTAAAAAATATGCTGCTGATGGCATCACTGAGACAGTAAACAACTTGAAATTGCTATACAGATGCATTGAGTGGGATCTGGAGACAGGTACAAATGACACAACTTTCAAAACTGAGCAGTCAGATTGACTAACCGTGACATACATTCAATGTAATGGAACAGATCATTCAATGTTTCCTTTAAAGTAAAGATAACACTTTTCTTCACAGAGGGATGCATATGGATGTGAACAAGAAATGTATATTGATCAAAAGAAAAGTGAAAAAGTAGTAAGGAAGGGTATTAAACAGATATCAAAGTTCACTTTGATATAAAATAATATTTTTCATGGAACATTATAAATAACTATCACCTAACCCTCCTTCAAAGATTTAGGCCAGCTCTCACATAGTATTGTTATGGTGGAGGAAAGCGTTAGTTTATCTTTGTAGCTGAGGTGGAGTGATGACAGATGACAGCCCACTCTGAATTGCTAATAGAATTACACAGAGTCAAAGCACAGTGAGTGATTTTTTCCTTATGTAGCGTTATTGATATTACACTCAGAATGTTGTATGAAACATGCAAAAAATTGTTGATTCTGTGGCGCAAAACACAAGATAGTAAGTATCCTGTCATAGAAACAGGATTATAATTCCATTAGAGGTTTATAAGAAGTGGATGCAATAAGTGTATTCAAGACAAAATATATAAGAATGTAAATATACAGAGCTTAGCCAAGCCATAATGAATAGATACAATATTTGCTTTTATGTATTTAATGAACTATGTGTGAAATAGGGTTATTTTTGCACTTAAGCAATACAAAAAGATTAAAAAAATTACGTTAAACCATGAGCACTGTGTGTTTACTTTTAAACTGAGATCAAGACACCCCTGGAATAATGATCTGCAAATATTATTGCTAAATACCACTCCCTTAATTTTTGAATATGGACTCTGGGAGAAGCACAAAGAGTACAAGTTAACAGAACAGACTGAGGATCTCAGTTTATTTTGTTCCTCAGGTGTACGAGGGATCTGAATCAGGCCCAGTGAGGGGAAGCACTGTTAGACCCAGGCTGGGATGGCTGGGCAGGGCTGTAGGGACAGGGATGCAATATGGTCAGAGCAGGCTGATGGGCAGCACCATGGTGACATGGCCAGGGCTACAGCCCAGGTGAGGCTCAAGAGCCTGCATTGGAAACATCTTCCCCTGAGCAGGGCTTCCCCTTCGCTGGGGGCTGTGGCTTTCTGCAAGGTCAGACCCAGCTGTGTGCTCCTCTTCATTTGTCCAGGCACCCCATTAGCCACAGGAGATCACCCCAGATCCTGAGGGGACCCAGGACAGGAAGGTTACACTGGGGCCTTCCCTATACATGCCTTTCTTCACATGGTAACTTCATAAGGGTCCATGGCCTTTTTGTGCACACTGCTAACCAAATGCTCAGTCTTGATCTTGCAGATGTTCTCTACATAAGGTATGGCGAAAGAAAGATATTTAGGCCTGGATTTTCACATCTCCTTTGGATCCTGCTCTGTCTCACATGGAGTAGTCTAAGGTTCACTGGACCACACACAGAAAGACCAACAGACTTTTAAACTGCAGCTCAACTACAGAGGAAGCCTTCTGTTTTCACCTTCATTTTAGTACAAATTTATATTTCTGTATGGGGAACAGTCTTTGGATTAAGCATTTATCTATCCATTGGATTAGTAGGTCAAATCCATGCTGTCCACCATGGGGAGAAGAGTCCTAGCATTGCAGGATTGTAATTGCTCTCACTCTGATGCACACTTTTTTTTTTTTTTTTTTTTTTAATCCTCAGTTCTTCCATTCACAAAGACATTTTTAACAGTCATGATATCCACAAGGTTTTTTACATATTCTATGGTCATGCTCCCAAGGTATTCCTATGAACTGGAGATATTAATAGTAAAACTTCCAGAGCTAATGCCTTTTCTTCCTCGTCTTCTCCCAGCAAACCTGTTGCTTTTCATTGCTGTGGTCCTGGGAACCCTATATATGATCTTGCCTTCAACATAAAAGATGAATAGCATCCACAATAACCTTCCAATGTGCTCTGATTGAAAAGATGTAACACTTTTCTGTGATTTAGAGTGCCAATGAACTATTATTAATCAAGTGTGCTGTATGTTGCATGGCCTTATATCAGACTCTAATGAAACCTCTGTGGAATCCTTTTGTGCCCCAACTGTGAATAAAGCAGAAGCTTGACAGAAATGCATTATCTGCTTCAGGTTAGTATGTGGCCCAGAGGAAAGAACTAGCTGATGTTTTCTGTGGTCTCTGAGACTTCAGTTCCTATATTCTGACTTAAATCTAGGCAAAATATTAAAATATATTTTCCCTGAGCGTCCTTTGAAGACATGAAACCTGAACTTAAACAATTTTACTGTTTCTTTATTTCAATTTTCTAATTAAAATGCTGATTTAGAAAGGATAAAATTATAAATCCTGACAAACATATATAGCTTTTTATATAACCAACCTCACTCACTTTTTGTATCAGTACAAAATGAGACAAAGCAGATGATGTACTAGGAGATGTTTTTTTCTATCTTTTTGTATACTTTTGCCATTTTTTGTGTAAATTACTCTAAATGTGCAACAGAAACTCAGAAAACTCAGTATCCTCTTCTAGTTTGGCATGTTGGTGCCTGTACTTATTATACTTCCTTTTAATGGAAATGGCTTCACATTTGTCAGTATTACATTTCCTTTGCCACCTTTCATTATCCCATTTATGAAGCAGATCTTCAGTCCTTTGAAGCTGCCATGTTAAGAGCTCAGTAATCATCTATTTCAGTTCCCCTCCTCCTCCCTACATATGTGGACATGAAAGCTAAATAATTAATAAAGATTAAAAGCTGTAGAGAACCAAAAAAAAACTATGATATGCTCAACAGGACATCACATCACTATTTTTGACACCTAATAATAGTACCTTCTGAATAGTTCCCTGTGTATGCCTTTTTACAACTTTCTCATTCCATCTTGGTGAAGGCAGAAATGTGTGATTTGCATCTTCTACATGAATTAGTGAAAGAGTATCTGAAAGTTTGAATTTATTGTCCAGTTCAGCACAGCTGGTATTACTGATTTTCTGTAACCTAAAAAAAATGCCTACAAATGATTCTGGTCTGGGTTACAACAAGGTTTCTATGGGCACACAGGTGGGGAGGGGCAAGTGTTGCCTCCTGTGTACTGGTTTGCAGCAACTGCTGACAAATTCTCTGCTTAGAATAAGCTTAAGGGACAGGGAAAATGGGACAAAAAAATAAAACCAAACTGCTGAGTCAAGTACTTCTGAGCTTACCCTGACAATAGACAAATTTATGAGATCATAACTCTGTTGAACGCATTTCTGATTGATTCTTCTATTTCAACTATATCTTCAGAGTAAAGATAAGCAAACTTACAAAATACACCTTTTTCTGAATAAACAAAAAAGTCAAGTTGGCATTTCTGAAAAAAAAACCCAAAACCTAGTTTGAAAAAAAAATGAAAAAATCTTTCTTAGATTTCCAAGTGATGTACCATAACCAGCTTGTTTTCATCCAGAAAGAAAAAATGTAGTTATGATATTTCTTACTTTCAAGTTTATCAGCCTTCCTTAAAATGCAATCAACTTATAATATACAGTAATTAGTACATTAATATTATTAAGAGATATTAATTCAGCATGAACATGCCCTTCATCAGAACCCTAGTCCCATACATCAGAGAATTTCTTGAAGTGCCTAGTTGCATAACGAAGTTAGCACACTTTGTCCACATCTTGCATTCCTCTGATATTTTGGCTGAGTTTCTGTTTCTAAAATGCCTTCCAGATGTCATCATTGCTATTACAGATCTAGACCAAGTTTAGAATACCGAACCAAAAAAAAAAAAAAAAAAAAAAGCTGTAGAATCAATTCTTCAGGGACTAGGGTAATCATTTGGGAAAAAGGTTTAAGACTGCCTTACATTTATACTTACTGAGATATAAAACCCAGGAAGCAAAAGACCTGCTTTATCAGG
>JAWWEE010000040.1:9378377-9396957 GCA_035221455.1 Xenops minutus
GATTTTATGATGCTTTGATATGTGTTTATACTCTTTTATTACTATATATTCCCCCTCACTGAAAAACAGAGGTTCTATAATTTGGATTTATTCAAATAATAGCAGTAAGTAGAGTTTAAAAGTGTATAGAGTTTAAAAGCGCATTTCCTTACAATGGAAATTAAATGAGTAACTGGAATTTTTTATTGTTTCCCTAGATGATAAAATAAATGCAATGCTACTGAGATACAATGTTGTTTTCAGTCTTATGAACTGCATTTACAATTGAGTTTACCAACATGTTAGGTTGATAATGCAGTCATATATCTAAGTGGTGTTGTCAGATGACTACAAGAATTATGCTGACTCTTGGAAACAGATGAAAGCCTCAGATTTTTTTTTTTCAAATGAACTAAAAGCAAATAAATAAATTATAATATCAGACTTTTTAAAGGAACAATAGACACACTTAATTCATGCACATCATACCATGAAAGTATGCTACAATATTTGAATGCATTAATTAAGTATATACTTCTTGTGGAAAATATTTACATATTTTCATGAGTATGAGTTGCTCAAAACGTTCTCCTGCACAAAATAATTAAAAAGAAAATATTTTTGAAAATGACCTGTATTGTACTGATGACATAAATTTCCATAGCAAGGTCCTATATAAAAGAAGGAAAGCTGTTTCATTAATTTATTGTAATATTAAATTTTAGAGCATAGGAATGTTTTAAGAAATTAACTCTTCTATTTCTTTATAGCAATATGACATAATTATTCTTTCTATATGTGACTGTAATGGTTACATGAAAGGCTACGTTCCCTTTTATTGAACAGATAGGAAATAACTGCTTTCTGTCCACATAGTAAAAAACTGCAGACCACACAGATTCAACTCACACAGTATAAACAAGCAGAATCTGTACGGAAATCTTAATATTTGAGCTGCTGTAAGTAAAGCAATGGATCAGATGGCGCCACTTAGTATTTTACATCAGGCCAGGCAAACAAAGGGAGATATACAGTTTCAGTATTCTTTTTTTTGTCAAAGAAAGATTAGAGCTACAAGAGTTGCAGAAAAACCACACTGATTATATGTATCAGTTTGTTTAATTGAAAGTACTTGAAATGTTTAGTAAAGAAAGGGACCGGAAGCCTACCATTTTGCTGCAGTTTGATTCACCTCAGTATGAATGATCATCTGTTTAGGACATATGTTTTCCTTGTCTCCTACATGTCTATGATAACACTGGGTAAATCATCACTCAATAATGCACTCTGCCCTAGAGCTTAAATGATACCTTTCTGGAATGATGAATCTACTGAAAACCGAATGTGATTGTGCAAAAGTATTTTAAAATTTCTTTGGTAAATTTCATGCTGAGGCTGAGTTGTGGGTCAAGGTTTAAGCAGAGTCATTGCTGACTAGAAACCTATATAAGGGCAGCAGTGTGATGACGCATGCATTCCAGAAGTCTTCTGTTTCTCACTCACATTTCTAAACCCATGGAGATCTTTTAGGGCAAATCTGATCTATAGTGTGGCAACATTAAAAAAAAGAAAAAAAAATCAAACAAGAAAAAGCACACGTGGATACAAGTGGTAAGGTGAATAAAGTGATTCATTTAGTATTGGGATTACATCTTTGACTAGTATAAGGAAAAGTAAAACAAAGCAGCTTTTTTCAAGATTTCTTTTGAGAAATTTTGTATACATATATATTTGTATAGGTGTATGTATTTCTGTATATATATATGACAGGGGAGAAAGTTTATGCATATGATTATTTATATAGGACAGGGAGGTGATTTGAAACAACCAGCACAGCTTCACCAGGGCCAAATCCTGCCTAACTAAATTAGTGGCCTTCTATGATGTAGTGGCTACATTAGTGGTCAAAGGAAGGATTACAGATGTCATTTAACTGGACACCTGTAAAGCCTGTAACAGCACAAACAACCTTCTCTCTAAATTGGAGAGAGATGGATTCAATGGTGGACTGCTACATAGATAAGAAATTAGTTGGACAGTCACATCCAGAGTGTAGTGGTCATAGGCTCAGGTCGTGATGGACATCAGTGAAAAGTGTTGCCTCTGTGCTGGAACCAGTGCTAATTAATATCATCATTAATGACATCGACAAAGGGATTGAGTGCACCCTCAGCAAGTTTGCAGATGATACCAAGCTGTCTGTATAAACCAGAAAGAGGCCTTTAAAACCCCAGATCTATTTCATCAAAGCAAAGCAAAGCAAAGCAAAGCAAACCAGAACAAAACAAAACAAAATGATTATAACAGAAAAACTACTATTTCATAATGAATCAGGAAAATAAGCAGTCATTATCCCGATGAAGATATTATGCTAAACTCCATCAGAGGAACAAAACAGTTTTCAGCCAAGAAACTTGCTGGCAGTTTGCTTCTCAAATGTAGTGATTTCCAAATTATAAGGTGACAGAAAAAAAACCCCAAACCAAACAGCAAAACAACAAAAACCAAGGTGCGTGACTTTTGTTGTTTTGCTCTCTGCAGAAGTTGCTTTTTATTATCAGTTTTAATACAAAACTTGTGTTTCACCCAGAGCTAGGCTTATTAAACAGCTCTGTATCCTTAGCTCACCCTTCAAAATCTGAACTCCTTGAACTGGAGTTCTCATCAGGCCTCTTGTCATCTTGTCATAATATGAAGCTTATATTTCCTGGCACAGGAACTAAACAATTCCTCTAAGTGAGAATTCCAAAATACTTCAATTTCCACATTAAATGATTCATTTGTTAACACTGGAAATCAGTATCTGGAATTCTTTTGCCATTTTGAATTTGCCACCACTTGCTGACTTTATTATCTTGTGGAGGTAAAAACTCCTCTTTCCATTTCTTAAACTTTAGTTGAAAATTTTGAATAGGCTTTCTTACATTTCTGTTGTTACTGGTCAGCAGTGGAATGGAAAGCCTGAGGTCAAATAGTCTTCACAGTTGTCAGAAGATGCTGAAGTTCATCTGGTTTTGAAATATATCTGGAAACCAGGCTTAAAGTTATTGTGTCCAACTGTTGTCACTTATCTTCAAAGTGCAATTGAGGACAAGTAAAACTGGACATTAAAGATATAGGTAAAGAAAATAAGAGAGACAAGAAAAAAAAAATAGCAATGCTATAGGCATGAGGCATGAAAATTAGGAAAGCAACTTTTAGACTGAGATATAAACTGTAACCAAATAAGTGTCACTGTGAAAGTCACGCATGTACAAGGACTGGGCTGAGTCAATAGTGACAATGAAGGGCATGCTGACAGGTTTCAGTCTGTAATGTAATTATTCCAAGATGTCCTTATGTTATATAGTTGGGTTAGGATGCGGGGGGAGGTGTGAGGCGGCGTGGCAGGGAGAAAGTGGATCTTTTTTTCTACATTGACAACTGTTGCAGATATTTTGCTTTTGCCCATAAGTGAACTGATTCTAATCTCATGCTGTGTTCATGATATAATATCCTAATATAAATTACCTTTACTATGCATCTATAGTAACTTCATTTTGCAAGTGGATAAACCCTGCTTGCCACTCTCCTTTTCAATAGAGTTTGGGACTCAACCGGAGTTGGAATGCTACCAGTTCCCATTCTTTCTCTTCTGTCACATACACAGAGCCACATGAGAAGTGTCTCTTCACAGAGCAGCAGAGAGAATGTGTGCACTGTATGTTTGATACTTCAAAAATATGACAGAGGAGCAAGCCCAAAACAGCAAACCTTATGCCTGAATTTGTGTTCTTATTTGTACCCTGAGAACAGTAACATATAAATATTATTTCTCGACCAAAGTGAAAGCTACTAAGTATTAAAACCCTTGAGATGTCTCTTCACTCCATTTTTAATAAACTTTAATAAAAAACCCTTTACTGGGTAATTAAAGCATACATTGTTGTTATGAGTAATGCAACAAAAGAATATGGATACCTTTTCATATATTAGAACTTCACAGAATCTTTATTAATGGAACTGAATTAAAGGAATTATTTCTTAATAGTGAGGATTATTTAAGATTACAATGAAATCTTATCAGTTTGTGCTGCTTTCCAGAGTGACTGAACCTAATTACTTTTCCCTTTTAGCTTTTAATATAACAACAACAGTATTTTTTCCATACAACAGGCTGAATGGTAGATGAGAGACCCTTTATAAAAGAGTGTGGGTTTAGGTCACTGCAACACCCTACTGTCATCTATGAGAGGACTGCTATTCTGGGGACAGGTGAATCTTCTTCTGAGGTGGAGACAATACGTCTTTTGGAAGCTGCTGGTGAGCAAAGAAAAGGTGTGAATGACTAAAATGAAGAAAAATTCTAAATGGATGTTTATGGACTTAGATGCAAGGACCACTAAATCTAATACCAACTTTTCAATTTAATTCCTGTTTAAAACATGCAAGGTAAATGAAACATAATAATCTCTCTTCCCCTTAGAAATTTCTATGGAAAACATTTTAAGAATACACTTCAATTTTGGCCTTCCTCCAGGCTTTGAAGTTCAATGAAATGAAAGATAGAAATGTCATAGTTATAGATGTAAAAATTGGAGGAAAAACCTTAATAGTAAGGTGTCTGTAAATACTTGCTCATCAGTTGAACTGTACACTAAGTATTTTTAAAGGCGTATTTAAATAGTGAAGTATATTCTGCTAGCTATAAAATCATCTGTACTGTCCTGCTGTATTTATGCCTTCTCTTAATGGGTACTGTAGTATAAAAGCAAAAGGCAAGAGCTCCAAAAGCAATCAGTCTGAAAGTAGTTCATAAAAAGCTAGAAGAGTGTCAATATTCTCTTCAAGATGAAGAATAGAAACCTACAAGCAGTAAGTGCATTCTTTCTACTTCTCTACATTCTACTTCCTCTCTGTTGGAGTTCTGGATTCATGACAAAGCTAATGTAAAAAGGGGAAAAAAAAAAAGCCAATTGCCTTTCAAAAAACCAATATTACACACTGCAGCCAACATTTGTCAAAATGTATAGGCCCTGGCAATATGATTCTTTTTGTTTCTTAATTTCTTTCTTTCTTTTTTTTTTTTTTTGTTCTAAAACATGGAATGAATCAAGCATGCCACTCAGAGAAAAATCCCATTCTTGATATTATTTGTAAGATGTATACATCACTTAGTATAGTAAGGCAATGGAACAGGATTTACTAGATGTTTGGACAAAATCTTTAGCTGAAAAGAAAAAAGGCAAAATAAAGACATACTTGAGTTATTTCCTTTGGACTGATCATAACAGATTATTTTTGCACTGTTCAAGTTAGTAGAAGCACAGACAATAACATTAGTGTTTTTAAGATCAGAGCCTAGTAACATCAAGATTTTTGTCTTGATCATATGTGCTTTTGACTGGCAAAGGCATTTGATGTATAAAGGTTGAGCTAAAAAAAAAAAAATAAAGAAATGGAGAAAGCAAACAAAACCTTTTGTCATCTTACAGCACCATTGAAATAGAGTTGATTTTATTTAATGGACCACAAACTTTTTCTCATTATCTCTGGTTTACAGTTGAGGAACAAAAAAGGTCACGCAAAAGATCAACAATACTGGGGAGAAATAGAAGCTTGCTCTCCTCTATCCTGAATAAAATTTTTGATTTGATAAATATTTATGATTTTACAGAAGCATATTTTGGAAATTTTCTTGGTTGTATAATAAGGTGTCCTATAGAAGTAGCTTTGGTGTATCACAGTCCCTGAGAAGGAGGATTTAAAATTCTGATTTGAACAAGGAGACTGGGCATGCTCTATAATTATGTTCTTTTCAGATATTCAAAAGTCCTATATTTTAAACAAGGTAATACTCAATTTATTTGGGAGATTAAATTATTTCTTAGCACAACAAGTGGAGGAAGAGTTTACCGTTTGCTGCAAACAAGGTGCTATAAGAAATAATTTCTCAGACAAGAGATCAAACACTGTGGTACCCTAAGTATACTACAGATCATTGCTCTGGCAGACCAAGGTTACTTTAGATAAACATCCCTGCTTAAAATGAAATTTGTTCCTGTCTTACAAGAGAGTTTTATTTACTGCTGGAACAGTTGTTACTGGAAAAAAAGAATGGTTGAGGCTAGATCATTAATCTACAGAGACAGCTCTTTTATGGTCCAAAGTAACAGCACTGTTTATTTGGAGAGAAAAAAAAACCAACCGGTTAAAAAGCGGGAAACTCTGCTGAATGTTCAAATCAAGCCTATTCCTGGGCAGGCTTGTTCTGCTTATACCATTTTGGCATTGCCAGAAGCATCAAGATCAAACTCAGACCAGCTCTGTTGTGTAGTTCTTGCTGTGATTGCTAGGTGAAAGGAAACCAAAGGGCAAAACTTAGGAGCCTTTCTGTCACCGAGCCCATACAAAATGTCATTCATGCTACAAACATCCTTGAACATCCTTGCCTCCAGCAACCTAAGTCAACTCACTTGTATTGCATGACATACCTGTGGGCTTTCACCAGGTGAAGAAGAAATTACAGAGGAAGGAAATCTGCTTTTCTCTGTGGAATCTACAGATTGAAAATGCTTATCCCACCAGAGCTGTATCACTGTGAAGATGAATAACCATCTAGATCAATATGTCCATGATAGAATAGAACTGTAAAGATACTGAGTCAATTTCAGGAATAAGAAGAAAAGGAAGAGGGAGATCCTCCCCTAAGCATCCAGTCCATAAGGTCTTTGACTCAGATCTTACCATGTATGTTCATACTCTCAGGAGTAGAAAAAATAAGTTTCAGGGTGTCGAGATATAGAGAGAACTACGATGAAATATTTGACGTATCCCCAAGTCTGTGAGTTTTTTTGCCAGAGCATCAGTTTGTGACCATGTCAAGATATGAACACATATGATGTATGCTCTTCCCCAAATCAGGTGACACAATTTGATTGCTAACTTGGACACTTCCCAGGGCTGACTAAAATGTCTTTTACAGTGTTGTTACCAATGTCAGCTGAGAAGCAAACATAGAGTATTGATTAGCTTGTATTGGCATCATCTTATCATGAGACAATTACAAAAAGGATTCCCAGGCAGAACTGGACATGGCGTTTGAACACTGACTACATAAGAAGAGACAAGGGAAGGTACAGTCTCAAATTTCACTCTAGTACCATTACCCTCATGCAGGATTTTTGCATAGGTTCATGGTGTAATCATGTTACAAAGCCACTGACATAAGTCTTGAGGTAAAGGATCTTTTCCACCTTTCAGGACCCCACCAGAAAGAAGTTGGCATGTGAGAACTTCAGCATGTGGAAAGTCTGGGACAGTTTCCATGAAGAAGAGGATTTCATGTAAAAGAAGAAAGAATCGATGGAACAATATACTAAAGAAATCCAGCAATTCACCCAGCTTGCTTAAATATTTGTACTAGGACAATGAGAAGGAAAAAAGACTTGTCAACACTGTTAATTTTAGGAAGCAGCAATTCAGCTATCAGCATTAGTGGAAAGTCCAAGTTTTCCTGGCCACAGGTAACTCTTCATGTTCTAGAGGTTTTCCACGGGCAAGCCATGTGAGGTAGTTGTCTCTGCAGCCACAGATCTGGTAATCAGCTGGTCAGGGGAGTCACCAGCTGAGCAAGAATACCAGCAGCCATAAGCATGAGGAAGGTTCTGGCCTTCATTTTGAGAATTGTATTTCATGCGCTAAATAGAACACTATTTCTCAGGTGCCTTGAAGGACCAAGACAGACTTTCTTGGTCCTTGTTTTCATAATCTGTCTTATCCTGAAGACAGATTCTGGATACATTTTTCTGAATCAACTGGAGGAAGTTTTACATGGGTATAGCAGGGAAGAACACAACAAAACTTGGTTACCTACCACAGCCTTGCTCCTGACTTGATCTGACTCAATAAAATTTGACTTTTCTGATATATTTGGATCACATTTGATGCATGTTATGTACAGAAATAAAGAGTGATCTACACGAGAACCTTGTTTCTCTTTCCAAAAATATTTGAAGGTATCAAGAAGTCCCTGCCTGGTTTGCAAAATTTACTTTTTGTCATTGACCTCTACATGAGAGACCAATGTAAAAGGGTTTTCATACTTGATGGCAATAAAGTATTATAGCAAATTATAACACATGCCTGATCTTTTAATTCAATGTTTTCTGAGTAATCTCTTAGTTCTGTAATGGCCCTAACAGGTGACTGAATAATAAGTAGTCATATAAAATGAATTAGTTTATTAGTTGAATGAGAAAGCGAAAAAGATGCTTTAGCAAATAAAGGTACAATACCTAAGTAGAAGGAATAAGATGGCAGCATGATTTAGGAATGGAGCAAAGGGAAGTTTCACTGGATTATAAAAATAGATTCCTTAAGGATCGCTGGTGACCCAGTAAGGTGTTGCCAAAGGAAATTACATGCTTTCTAGAGTACATGTGCTGATACTCTCCCCCGCCCCCGCCCCAAACTTCACAGTGCATTAACTGCTTTCCTGGTTGACCTGTCATGGCAAAGGGTCAAAGCTAAAAGTAAAATTTTCAGTTCTCTGGAGGTCATAGCTATAGTTTTAGAATTACTCTTTGCTGTCCAGGCAAAAGATGCACTTTCACTACCTCTCCTTTTAAAGTAGATGATTTGTGGTACACAGGAAAAAAACTTCAGCTCATAGGGTTACCATGCAGGTTCCTACTGCAAGTATTAAGTTCACTGACAAGCACTTAATTTGCTGAGCTCTAAAGTTTATTGAGACATTTTTCAAATTTGCGTATTTATAAATTTGCAGAAGTATATTTCATTTCATCACTTACTTCATGTGTCCCTTTATACTCTCAGTGACCGATTTTGGTCATTATACCTTTAATGATGTCACGGTAATAACCAGTGTACCATTACTGTTGGGAAGGGGAACTGGAAAAATAATTTGATTTCAGGGGAATATTTGGTTAACTAACATGTATTCCAATATGTACAACATTCGTATTGATTGATGTTCTCTTTATCAGAAACTATTAACTGAATCTTTCCCAGATGATGGTCCTCTTTTCTTGGATCTATATTAATGTTTTGCTGGCTATGTATTTATTTAATATATGTTTTCTATGATGACATATTATTGAACTCAGTCCCTTCAAGATGGAATATAAGTCTGCTGCTCTTTTGGTCCATGTTCTTTAATCAGTCCAAGTCAGTAGTTTAAATATCTTCCAACACCATTTTCAGGGCACTGGAACATAAAAGCCTTGTAAATTCATAGAGATTTGGCTCCTAGAGAAGGAACACAAATGTAGTTAACATTTGGAAACTTGGTGGTTTCCCCACATAAATCAGATACAAAAGGTGAAGGTCCCAAACTTTTCCAAGCACAAGCAGCAGTGGGAGCATTGAGAATCTCTAGAACCTCTGAATAAGACTGAGCTACCAAGGTTCCATTACTCTTTAATAACCTTATAGAATATTGTGCTGTTATAAATAAGTAACTTGTATTACTCAAAAAGACATAGACTTGTACACTGTTGTGCAATATGACATTCTTTCTAAATTTGCTCATTCATTTTGAAAAAAATGACCTAAGGATGAATCTCATGGAAAGAAGTGCTTGAAACATAGTTACTGGAGTGACCTGTAGTTTTTTCCACTTCTTGCAGTCTCTCAAATTGTCAGAGAGCATTTTGATTAAGCTTTGCTGAGTACTGAAAAATGTCAGTGTACAGAAAAGTCCTGCTAAGCCCTTGTCTGTTTCTTTGTCTGATACAAAAAGAATACAAGTAAATAATTAACAACCATAGTTAACCATAATTTAAAATTCATGTGCTGTGTGCACATAACAGTTGTTGTGAATACTGTTGTGAATACAAAGCACATTCACCTAATAAGTGAAGTAAAGCAAACAGTGGTACATTTTTTTTTTTTTTAAAGAAAATAGTTTTCACAGAAAAGTAATTAAAAAACCCCCAACCAACCAAATAAACAAACAAACAAACAAGCAAAAAAAGCTTAGTTTATAAATCACTATAAGTGCTTTGGGGTCTTTAGAATTGGAGATTATAAAGATAATAGATCACCTCCATACATTCTCAGCAAAAAGTATATATTTCAAATCTGCAGGCTGTTACAAGAATTTTATTTATTTGTCGCCATAAAGTCTTCGGGACTGAAATTCATAGCTTCTTCATCTAATATTTTGGAATGTTTTCCTATAATTAACACTCACTCAGAAACATAGCTAACAGAAGGAAAAAACCACCCCCTATTAATGAATGTTAAGAAACACTTAGTTAAATTCTCAGGATTTACTCAAAAGATTGAGAACAAATGTGTATTTTAACAAAGTATAAGATTAGCTGCAACATCAAAAGCTCTGTAGATTAATATGCAATAATTCATCGACGACCAGAGTCTTAGTGTCTCTGACACAGATGGAATTAAAGACATAGACATCTGGATTAGTTTAATCATTTCTCAGTTATAACAGGGAATAAAGGAGACAACTAACTAAATTCATTTTTGTTGTTAATGAACATCTGGAGTTTCTGACCATTCTAACTGTAAATAATATCTGATCCAAAATATTTCACATTCTGTGTATTAAAATAATACATCCAAAGATCTAAAGAGAATAACTAAGGAGCAATAGCAATAAAACACAGTGACATTAGGAAAGAATTAACTGTTAAACAAGAAATGAGCCTAGCTTCCTGCCACATTCAATATGTAGTAAAAGGGCATTTGTGATAACAGTGATGTTAACGAGACTGGTTAAAATTGTTCACACAGCAGATTTATACTGTTTGTTAGTAGAAATCTCACTTTTTGACAGTGAGTATTTCTGTGGCATTCCCCATAAACAGGAAACTTTATTTCCCTTTTTTTGCTCTTCAGAGAAAAGCTGAACTTTTCTAGTGAATAAAATGTCAACTAGCTGTAATAATATTCTGAACTGTACGAAAATTTAGAATATTAACATTTAAGCTTCTAAATGATTGGGTTGATCAGTGATTTGCTGCTAGGATATTTTTAATTGTAAAACTATTTAGGATTGCTTTTCTCCATGTTTGCTGTCATTCATCTCCCTATGAACAGGATCTCAACCCATCTCCAAGCCCAAGTGTGAAGAGCTCCAAGATTTCCTCTCCCTATTAAGTCTTTATCCTCTTCATTCTGGATTAGTGAAGTTTTGGCGCCTTTTTTTTTTCCCTAAGACATATCCTTGAAAATACTTAAACCTCCTGCTGTTAGTTTTGAACTTGTCATGCTCTGTCTTTCTTGACAACAAATTAAAGAATATTTACTATTTTCCAGTTTGTGGCATATGCATACCTTGTTAGTGGCAAGGATGTGTTCCATACATATTATACCACTCTTTGGAGAAAGCTTTCTGTGAGGGAAAATACTATGACCTAGGTACAGTGGTTCCCTCTAAAAGTATATGTGGAAAGAAATCTTTAGGTTTGCAGTCTTCTTGGGTTTGTTTGTTCATTTGTTTGCTTGTTATAGTGGGGTTTTTTTACTAGGAAAAAAGAGTCTTGGACATTTTTACTTCAGGGAAGAAAATAAAAAAAAGGGGAAATAAGCACAAGCTAAGATAAATTCTGGCAAGATGCAAGGAAAATTTCCCTATGAAGCTGCTCAAACATGAGAACAGGTTGCCCAGAGCAGCCGTGAAAATTTGTATCCTTGTGGGTAAGATATAATTCGAAACTGGATTGGGTAGAACCGTGAGTAAACTGATCTTGAAGCTGGTACTGCTTTGAGGGGGGGAAGTAGGTTTGGACCAGATGCTCTACAAAAACATGTTCCAAGCTGGATTTCTACTTACTTATGATTCAGTTCAATTTATCTTTAAGACCCAGTTGGATGGAACTCTGAGTAACCTGGTAAAGTAAAAGTTGTCCCTGTCCATGGCAGGGGGGGTTAAAACTAGATAATCTGTAATGTCCCTTCTAGTCCATGCCATTCTATGATTCCATAATTCCATGATCTTTAATGTGTCAATGATTAAATCCATTTATTATAAATGGGTATCATTACAATAATATTTTGCACTTTGTTAGAAGAATTAAAGTTCTTTCTTATGATAAAGTCTTAATTTTCTATTTTATCTCCCACATCCTTAATAGACAGCAGTAAGAGTTTGAACGTGACCTTTTCCATAGCAAAGTCCAGCCTAGGTAATTTTTGTCAAATGAATAACTGAATTTACAAATCATGTCAGTAGACTCTTTTTCTAAGCATAAATTGTAAAGAGAATGCACTTTGCCATCATATTGTTTTACTTGTTTAGATTGTATTCTCAAACAGATGGAAAATTCATAAATATAACATAAAATAATTTCAAACTAAAAAGTATGTCCTACATACTTATGAAATACAAATGAAAATTCTTGGACAAGCAATTCCATTATTAATTTTTGATGGAATTTACAAAAGTGTCTTGAAAAATTGAAGGATTATTTTAGCCAAAATATCTCACTGAACTTACTGGCACAGAATTCATTCTTATCAGTATCTGCTGATTAATCAAAAATCCTATTTTCCTTTTTTTAATCTTTTATTTGTAACAGTGTGAAGAAAGGATAATAAATTCAGTAACCTAGTGAGCCTCTCAAGTTTAGAGAGTTTCTACAAAAAGTCACATTATTGTATTTTACAAATAAATAAATTCTTCTGCTCTCCAGTTCACAATATGTTATATGAATGACGGTGAATAAAGTCTGTTTAATCAATTTTGTAATTTCTAGGTCCATGTATCCTACTTCTGGATCCTGTAATCTCACTTTTTCTTTTCCTCTTTGTTTCTTTATGCAGGTTTCTCCCTACTCCTGTATAAAGTTTAGATATATTTAAGATATATTTCTTCTCCTTTACAAAGCCTGCTTTTAAAGGCTTTTACTTATTCCAGCCTCCATTTGAACCATATGTTGCTTTAACATGTGTTGTGCAAGTACTCTACAAGGACGATCCCAAATCCCTCTTCTGTATCCTTGATAACTGCCTGGTATTTAGTGCTCCCTCTCATATTGTGTTTCAGTAAAGCTAACATATTTGCAGCTGGTTTCCCAGTCTGTATAGTTTATGCAGATGAGAAACATCAAAAGATTTGGAGTCATAGCACCTGTTGGATTTCCCCCTGTATTTATTTGCAGATTGGCATATTTCGGTTTGGCATGTAATCTGCTTTCTGTTTCAAAATAGTTTCCTATCCATTGACACATTTGATCTTGAATAATTCCCTCCCCATATCTATTTTCTGTATCAGAAAGCACCACCACCAACAAAGACACAAAAAAGACATGAATAAAAATTGGTGACAGGAGTATGACAGATTTACAGCCTTCAGAGGATTTTGCAGAGGTCCTAGTGATAGTACTCACAGTACCTATCACCAATTTTGTTTACATTTTTACTGTGTTGAAATCAGGACAATTATCACTACAATTATCATCAGTGTTGAGGTTATTGTAATTAACACTGTCAATAATATTCCTATCCTTTCCCATTTTGTAGCTCACTAAGGTTTATAGAGACCATCGATTGACTAATTTTCTTTTGACAATAAAAAGTATTATATTCCTTCATACATAAAAAGGTTTTATATAAATCTTAGTTGCAAAATAGTATGTCTCTGTCTACAGTTTTGGGCAGAAGAAGCATCAGGAAACCTTAGAGACCATATTTTGTACCAATCCCATGTTATTTAACAGTTGGATGGCCTTGGACTCGGACTCTGTCCTAAACACAATGCATGTCACAAAATATATTTTCTCCTATTCTGTTTGGAATGTGCTTAAGCCTTTGCTTTACTTGGTGCTCAACTTCAGTACTGCTTGGCCGCCCTTAAGTGTTTCACAGTTTTGTGCCCTTAAAAGCAAAAAATGTAAGAAAAAGTCTTTCCTACCTGATCTTTAATGTCGCATCATTCAAAGGCTAATGGACTTTGTGGGCCTTCTTTGCTCACATGAGAAATTTGAATGTGAGATAATGGTTTTGGGAAGTGTCTTGGGCTTCAGATATAAATGTATCCATAGAATCCGTGCCAGCTCAGCAGTATTTCTGGTTAGAATTAGGAAAATTCAAGGAATTTGCATGAGAAACCTGCTTTCTCATAGTTTCTCCCATTCTTCAAAAACTCTCTTCTTACTTATTCAGCAAGATCTTACCAAAAACACAACGGATCTGGTTAGCATGGTGATGGTAAGTGAAGTGGAAAACAATGCCTGAATTATGAAATTGAACATTTTATGACATCTATCAAAGATCAGAATTACCTTATCATGTGTCTCAAACCAGTATTTATGCTCAGAACAAGATTTATTTTTATCCCTTTCAGTCTTCCCCTTTTGCCTGGACCATGAGTAGCTTCCTAGGTTTCTGTCTTGAGATCTGGACACTGCTGTGCAGAGACGAGTCTCTCCATATTTTGTACTGTTGCAGAAAACTGTTTATATTTGAGTGCTACCACAATAAAAGCACACAAAAAAGCCAGGAACTATCAGAGCTTTCCATTTCAGAGAAAATATTTCAAAAATACTTCTGAACAAGATGTTCCAGTTCTGACTGACATTTATGAATATATAGAACTTGTAGGTTATGCTGATAACAGGCAAACTCTCACTTTCAAATGAGTTTAAACAGTTTACTGGATGTACTTTCTTTGCCTTTTATATTTGTATGTCTTGGTATATTTCAGGAAACCTTTTCTCAAACTTCTTTACAACTATCAGGGGAGATTTTTCACAAAAGAATTTAATTTATATCTGTTTGTATTAACTACAGAAAATATTAACAATGTGAAGTTTCTATTCTGGTTTCGGCACCTTTTAGATGAGAGTTATTTCAAGAAATGGTATAAATGCCACTGAATTTTATATTATACTTTTGGTTGGTTATATTAGCTCTGAAAATGCAGGAAAGAAAGAGTCAAGCAAATAAATATAAAATCAAAGAAGCCTCAAGAGCACACTTTATCTAATATAGCATCAAATAATGTCTACTTAGTAATTTGTTGTCTTAAAACAGTCATATTGAGTGCATATATGTGCATATAATTCAACAAAATGTGGGCCTAAGTAGCCACAAGACAGCAGAGAATTTCATCCACTCTAATCTGCCTCAGCTTTTTCTTATCCTTGTTCACATTATATTAGGAATTAATTTCAGATGCAGTGAGCTGTTTACCCTGACAATCTCAGTGCCAAAGAGTCTTAATCTAAAAATACTTCTGAATGTCTTGTGCCTATTAATAGGATACAAGTGTGATATGCAATGTAAAACATTTAGATACTTCCTAATGCAACCCAGATTTTAAATCACATTGTTGGTACATTTGGGATGTACATATGCCTCATCATGATAAGCAAATATTTCTTAAATGTCCGTGGGTGCTTGACTTCCATGAGGCTGCATGGGGTATAAGTCGGAACAGTCCAAGCCCCAGGAGTTTGAAGAGGCATGACTGTCTATAAATTGGAACTTTTTTATAGAATTCTACTGTTTGTTGATTAAGTGAAATAAAAAAGATTTAGCTCCAGAAAAGCCAATTCCTGTTTTCAAGCAAAGATCTACAGCCAGAAATAAAATATCAAGCTACGTTTTTTCATGCTCATTTACCACAATTGATTTCTTCTGTATAAAATGGAGTCTAAAACACATTTTAGCCATTACAAAAGATATGAAGACTTAAAAGAATTTGTCATAAAATCAACCAATTTCATATAGCAATTACAAAGGCATTTTTTTTCCATGAAATAACATACTTTCAGCAAATACGAAAATATATTCATGCTTTTTTTCTTTTTAATTACACTTATTTATAAAAATTGGATTGATATTATTTGTTTATTTCAAATAAGCTTAGTTCGATTGCTAGGAAAGATATAGAATTGAAAGAAACTTTCTACTCAAGCAAAAATTGTCTTGGCTAACAGGGTTTTACACTGAAACCACTGTAGTTATGTTGATTAACATCAGCCAGGGATTCTGGTCTTATAAACAATTTGAGTCTTGCTTTTACTAATAGTATATATGCTCAGTTTCAAAAGGGACACTTATACACTTGACATGAAACACATGTGGAAATATTTGAGATAGAAAAATAGCAATAGATAAAATCACTTTAGAATGTGGTATAAATGGTCAGATTCTGGAAATGTGTTGGGTTTCTTTGCACCTAATAAACAGGCAATAGACACTCTATGCTGTCACATCGGCCATTTCATTCTCTTAACCTCGAAAGCAAGCAGCTGTTAGTCTTTCTGATGAAGCAGGAGAAGAATATCTCTGATGGGATTGAAAAACTGTTGTAAAGGAAAGAATTGCCATATAAAAAGTGATTACTTGGGTGGAGCCGTGCTCAGAGATTCTGCCCTGAATAAACAAACTAATGTTGTTTTTTTCTGAAGAATTATAGGTCACTCTGTGTAGAGTAACTGGTAGTCCTTAAAGATGAAACAGTGTTACAAACTTGTATTTAGGAACATAGAAAGTGGGAATTTGGATTCTCGATAGTGATCTTATTGACAATATCATATAATTGTTATTTATAAACTCATGAAAAATTTCAGTTTAAACTCAGGTTAAAATTAATTACCTTATTTTGTCCCCTGTAAAAAGAATGTTCCTGAGGGGCACATTCTTTTGACACATAGGCCTTGTCTTCTGCTGTCTGACTAAATTTTTTTACAGGACAGGTTTTATTGAATTATACTCTTCATCCTTTCATAAATCATGTCTTCACCCAGCTTTTGATCTTAGAGGATGAGTAAAATAATTACTTCAGCTGTAGCTGGTAGAACCAAATCTCCATCTTGTGCTAGAGTTTTGTGGAGAATTCTGTCCTGGATGAGACTGGGGAGATTTCTCTAGAATGACTTCACAAGAATATGGACAATGAAAGAAAGGATTCATGTAGTTGGATGAACAGTTCCCTTCTCTTCAACCAGATGAACAGGACATCAAGTCCTGCTTTCCATCGTCCAAGCAATTTAGGTGGCACTTAAATAATGGAGATACTTTCTCAATGTGGCTATGCCTACATTAGAGAGTAAATCAACACAATGGCTTTACAGAGTGCTGTTGGTGCTGATGGTGCAGTGTCCACACTACATGCATTTCAAGGGTTATATTTCAGAATACCTCTTGTCTGGTTTCATGCCCTCAATATGCTGATTGGAGCACATCAGGCATTTTTAGAGGAATTTCTCTTCTGGATTAACTTGCTCTGAAAGGAATCCAGTTTTCATGCTTTGAGGCCAGTCTCTACTGCCAACCACAGCACTACAACTGAGGCAGCCAGAATATCTCCTTCAAAAACATGTTGCTGATTCTGGTTAGAATGAGAACACTAGATCCAATCTTCATGTCGCTTTGTTACACTGAACTATTGTAGTTCTATTGAGTCTTGGTAACATCAGAATTTGCTTGTTGCACAATGGAACAATTCAAGAGAATACAAAGTCATGATGCTGAACCAGTAAGGTATTGCTGATGATTTGAATGAAAATGAATAATGAATACAGTTTGAAGTTGAAATATGAGAGCATCACTTTTTTTTTTTTTTAATTTATTTCTTACTTACTAAGATGTGATGACTTTTTTGGTTTGCTTTTAAAAATAGAGTTCAACTTCGAATTTTTTGTTTATTCTCACTTCATACCATCAACATCTATTGGTCAGGATGGTATGAATAGAAGAATAGATGATGGAATGTTCTGTTACAAATTACATATGCAACTCCTTAAGAAGTATATTTGGGCCTACACTGTAGTATTTAGACACAACCCATATGTAGGGTGTGGTATGGATCTGGACAAGATTGAAGTTTCTTGGCACCTAAAGTACTTGGTTTACATTGTCCCTATACAGTTTCCAGATTTCTTGGAAATTCTCCTGCAGTTCATACTGATCTGAATGAGGAAGAACATATGGAGATATTAATCTGTGCACTCATGTGAGCTTCATGACTGAAAACATAGCTACATGCCTACTTCCTCAGGGAAAAGCTGGTATATTTTTATGATTACCAGAAAGGCTAGAAAACCAATTCTTGTTCTTTAATCATAAACTGTGTTGCTAGTCCTTTACAAAGCTGCTGTGCAAGCATTGCTCTTCAAAGTTCCTTCTGTCACAGGACCCTTGGGGTGTGTCTGTGCCCATTTAGCAGCTCAGCAAAATCATCCTCACTGACGAGATGGCTCCAATGAAAAGCAGTGAAGCAAATAATACTGTGGGGCCCTAAAACACTTTGCATATTTATTTTCTGAGAATTACATTTCTCTTGAAGCTTTTAGGTAGTTTTTAACATGCAATAAGTACATTCAGCAAAATAACTTTATATGATACCTATGTACACTTTGTCTTGCATAGGTTAAGCTTTTTAGCCTCTACTTCTAGCATGATAGTGGAAATATTCTTACAACTTGGGCCATAGCACATGCTAGTCTTTTATGCATTCTGCACTGGCCTGCTGTAGGAGGGGAGTCCAGCGAACACGAACACTTTCACGAGTGGATCGAGTTGTCAGCAAAATGAGAAGGACGCCTGCCAGATCTGTGGACTGTTACTTGAAATATTGGAGTGTTTCCCATGTTTTAAGATTTTTTAATAGTTAGATATTTAATGT